>JANHMN010000003.1:110582219-110626559 GCA_030674055.1 Rhabdomys pumilio
CCACCACACCAGCACCACCACACCACCACACCAGCACCACCACACCAACACACCAGCACCACCACACCAACACACCACCATCAGCATACCAACACAACACCATGAGCATGCCAGCACACCAGTATCACCACCATACTACCTCCATTACACCACACCACCACTACACCACCACCATACCACCATACCACCACCATCACTACCACTTTCACCCCTTAACCATACCCCCAAGCCCCCACCACCACACCCTCTCACCACAGCTGCCAGGAGCAGTTGTCACTGAGTGTGTAGTGCTGAATAAATACTCTCACCGTCTCACTGTCACATGCAGAGTCTAAAGCAGATAGAAGTTGATGACTTGGTTAGGATCACTCAGAAAGCAGACAGAGGAGCTAGTTGCCATGGTAACAACTTTCAAAGCATTGCTTCTCCAAGATGGACCCAATCTGGCATTGGCTGGGCCCTGGAACACTGGGAATCTAGACAGAGAAGCAAAAGAAGCTGTTCATTCTTGAACCATGTACAGTTATGGGTCGGGATCAACAAAGATGCCCTTCCAGCCCCTTTGATTATCTGATTATCTCAAGAGCTGAGAACCTCATCAAGTCAGGGCATCTTCTATGCGAACTTCAGGAAGTCAGCCATGTTTGTCCCAAGGTTCTGGGTTTCATGGTAGGACTGGGACAAGACTTCAGTTTCTCTCTTTCCAAATTCAGTTCTATTCTATCAGGAGACCATGAGCCCTCCAGACAAGACAGATGGCAGACAGATCCAGGAGTTTAAAATAGACTGAGCTCAGTTCAGGGGTAGACGTGTGCGTGGAGTGAGCTGGAAGACGGGGACCCCTGTGTGGGAAAGCATTTGGCAAAGTGGATCTCAGTGGAGAGCTTTGAATGCTGGGGTGAGTGTAGTCAGGTGGGTGTGAGGATGAGAAGGGCCCTGGGCAGCAGCCAACCTGAGGCTTACTAAGGAAAGGGAAGGGAGCAGCTGGCTGGTGAGATGCAGGGGCCTGTGAAGCAGTAGGCTTCCACATCTCCAGCTGTGATTTTCCAGGCATGGATTCTGCCAGGTCAAAGGGCAAGGTGATGTTCAGGGAGAAGGGTGACATTCCTGTGAAGAGTCTGGAGAGACCCTTTCAAGGCAATTGTGACACCTATGTGCTCTTTACCTCTCAGTAAGCCAGATGTCAGGGATGGACCATGTTGGAACTTTGTGACTGGACATCCTACCCATTGCTGATTGGACCATCTTTGACTCTACTTGATCTCTGGGATCTGGATTTTGTATCTAGAAAGGCCAGCTTCCGTCTGTGAACACGAGTGGAAAGCCACGTAGTTTCAGGAAGTGTGACATCAGGGAGCTGAGAAACCTTATCTGCTGAAAGAAAGATGAGTGAGCATCCTTAGGGGAACCGGGGACCAAAGAGATGGGAGGGGCCACTTGCCACTGACGATCCCCAGGCTGGAGTCTCACTGCTGTGCATGCTCCTGGTTCCTGTGTGTCTCAAACCCTTTTTGGCTCGAGACAGTTGGGATTGAGTGACCACAAAATCTGCAATGTGAGTAAATGGCTGAGGAGGTGAGGGTGGAACACACAGTCATGAAGGGCTCAGGATAACTGGACTCTTCATGGAAGAACGGCTGTGGGGATTGCAAGGATGCCATTCTGTTTTCTAATAGATTTGCAGGAATTCCAAGGTGGGCACAGCACCATTGTAGGCCTCGTTACTTGCCCACCTTGCATTCCTTTTGTGTTTTTGGTGTTGCTCCTTTGGTGTTGCTCCCTGGTGCTGTGCTCAAGGACAGAAAATAGGTCTGTGATCTGTGACATTCATTCCCCCTCTCAGTGAGTGCTTGGGCCCAGTTTTGGCTGTGTGAAGAAGAGAACTCTTTTTCTTTTTCTTCCTAACCCAATCCTCCTGCTTGGAATTTATTAAACAAAGACTGACAGCTGACCTGGAGGGCCGGCAGTTTTGAGTCACCCCATACAGGCCCAGAAAACTCCTCCTTGCAGACTTAAGATTTTCATTGGTTGAGGTTTATTGATAAATCCGCGTTCATTAAACTGCTTCCCAGAGTGTTTTGTTTCAGAGAAGCTGTATGATTTGGAGATTCAGAAGAGAAATGAGGTAACTTTAACTTTTTAAAAATGTAAAGTGAACATTTTTATCCAGGAAGACTTCTGAGCTGTGGTGTCGGCTTTGTTTGTAGAACCTTTTGAGAACAACATGAACTCAGTGTGAGCAATGAGAATCCATGAAAACCTGCCTGTTGCTTCATTCATTCATTCATTCATTTACTCATTCATTCATCTTTCTTATGGATAGAACCAAGAGGCTTGGTTCTATCTACTGTCCTCTGGATGTAAGTATTCTTTCTCCAGTTGAGTCATATGCAGAGATACAAGGTTAGATAACAAAGAGGAAAAAACCCATGCCCTTGAGATGGTTCCACTTTGACCACTCTGGGCTCTACCTCCTATAGCCTCTGGCATTTTCATTTCTAAGCACAGAGGGATTAAGAAAAAGAAAAACCCATGCTTCAGATTTAGGGATCGTGGAAGTTTTTATTGCCACTTAGATTACTCCCTGAAACGTTCTGCAAAACACTCAAGAGTAAAAAGTTTCTGCTCTGGTTTTTACTGGTTATGAGGCTATGTTCTCAGAGAAATCTATGGCAATTAGAAATGTTCCTCTTAGTCCAGGGATAGTTAATAATTAATTTTAAGTCATTTTATGTGATAGACTTGCTATATGGCCCAGGCTGGCCCTGAATTCTTGATCCTCCTGCCTCAGCCTCTGGAGTGTTAGGATTAAAAGTGTGTGCTACTATGCCTGGACAATAGTAATCTTAGTGGGAAAATAGTCTTCATATTTGAGTGCCTTAGTTAGGGTTTCTATTGCTGTGATAAAATAGTGTGATCAAGATCTTCTTGAATAGGAAAGGGTTAATTTCATCTTATAGCTTGTAGTCCATTATCCAGGAAAGTCAGGATAGGAACTCAAGGCAGGAGCTGATGCAGAGGCCATGGTGTGTGTGTGTGTGTGTGTGTGTGTGTGTGTGTGTGTGTGTGTATGTGTGTGTATGTGTGTGTATGTGTGTGCGCATGTGCGCGTGCGTGCTGTTTACTGGCTTATTCCTCATGGTTTGTTCAGCCTGCTTTCTGACTCTGTCCAAGACCACTAGCCCAGGGATGGCCCCACCTACATTGCCCCACTCAATTAATAATCCAGAAAATTCACTAGAGGTCTGCTTGTAGGCCAATCTGGTGGAGGCATGTTTTCAATTGAGGTTCCCTCTTCCAAAATCACTCTCTAGAGCCTGTGTCAAGTAGACAACACAGTCACTAGCACATTTGGTTTCTAGGAATTGTTTTCTCTTGAGTACATAAGATTGTCATTATACAAGTGATTCCACAGGACGTTTTCAGTGCATAAAAGTTTTGCACGTCTAGACTGCTGCCATTTCAAGTAAGGAGTGGTGCTGTGTCCCCCTTGGCCTGTTCCTGAGGTGATAGTGAGAGGTGTACTAAAGTCCCTGTGGATCACAGCAAGTGCTTATCAACATGGTTTATAATGGAGGTGTTAGGGTTGGTAGGGGGCAAGCAAGTAAGAGAATCACGTGATCCACCCTCAGGGATAGCCATAGCTGATTTCATGTAGGAGATGAAGGCCTTCATTAGGAGCAAAACTAGCTTTTTTGTTCTCAGCCTGACTTCTGCAAACATTCGTGATAGCACTAGAATGTCTTGGGCAGCAGATGCAATTGGAGCCACAGGCTGTACCACTGGCTGAACATGGCCGCCTGAGACTAGGTGCAGACTCGGAACCTTACCTTATGCCTGCTGAGTAGGGAGATTCTCACTGATAGCTGTGCCTTAGAGCGACCTGTGGCCTACATCAGACTGATTGAAATACAACATCCAGCAGTGGTTCTGCAGCAGCAGCGTTTATTAAAGGCTCCCCAGGTGTCCGCAATCAGCATCCAGGCTGGAGAGCCACACGGGGAGATAATGTGTACTTTCTATCAAGCCTAATGCAGTCAGCCTTTTGAGCACAATCGTTTACCAATGCAGACAAAGCAGCTTCGCCCTGCCTTCATTGCCACAGTAAACACCGTACTAACGGATGCGCTTTGAGAGTGAAAGAGTCACAGGCATCCCTAAAGGAACATGAAATTAAAATTAATCATACCAGCCTTGGGCATCTGTATCCCTCTGTCACTTCAAAATCTTTTAAATAAGAAGATGAAAGTGTTTTGAAGTGCAGCATTTTTATTGGTGATATGTTTGCCTGGTCTGGAGAAAACAACAGAGTGTTGGGTTTTAACCTCTCCTGTTCACCATCATCTCCTCCATCCGCCCGCTTCCCACCTTGTCTTGGATGTTTTTCCAGAACTTTTGTTTTTTTTCTCCCCTCTTTGTTTTTCACACAAAGGTGGCAAACCATACCCTGGCCCATAGGCACTGGCCGACAGTTTAATGTGAAGGTTTGCATTTGTACTGATCTGAGGGACAGACTTGCTTATTAGCAGGGGCTCACCTGGTACCAATCTGGTACATTGTCGATGCCCTTCTCCTTACTTCTCACATCGTAAAGATCTTTTTTGTGTTGGTATAGAAAGAATGTCCTATACTTAAAAGGTAGATGTAGGTAGGGTATTTCATTGTATGGATAATTCATAATTCATTGAGCCGGTCTGGACTTATTCTGTTTCCAAGTTGGAGTTATTGCAAATAGTGCCATTAAGAGGAATGTGGTTAAAGGGACATTTTTAGATGTATGGAAACTCATCTGTAGAATCAGTGTTGTTTTTAGGTCAAAGGACATTGCTATAGTCACCTTAACTGGAAATGACAAAGTTTAAAGAGGAACCCTTTATTTTCAGGACTACTATACCAGACAACTCTGCTTTAGTAGTCGTAGTTGGTACAGAGTCATAGTTTCCTGAAGGGTTTAATGTATGATTAAACCATAAGTCATAGTTTCCTGAAGTCATAGACACCTGAAGGGTTTAATGTATGATGGTTTTAGAGGTGACACTTGAGGTGCCAGAGTTCCCTAAGAGCTCTTCTTGGCCAACTAAACACATCACCCAGTGTTTGTTAAATTTAGACTCCAGATTGTTAACATTCAGACCCCAGATCTCATCTGAGCCACTGGGATAGCATCTGATCAGTTTAATTAAGACTCCTGGGCAAGGCTTTATATTTGAGAACCGCTGTTCCAGGGGAGTTTTTGTAGGGCAGTGTTCTGGGTGCAAACCCTGCCATGTGGTCAGCTCAGAAGGACCATATTGTTTCATTCAGGATTTGATCTGCGACTGCTGAGATTGTTGCACATTTTGCAATTCCAAGAAAGACAGCATTGGCCTAGGACTGGAAGGAGATCTGGCTGCCCTCAGATGCTTATAAAAACCAAGAATAGGAGGAGCACTGTAGGGAGCATGGATGCAGAGCAGTCAGAGAGAAGTCAATGAAATCCTAGTGAAAACAAAGTAAAGGCTGGCTGCAAACGAGGGGGAGGACCTCCTTCTCTCATGTTCCTCGAGTGAGTCTTCTGCACTTATACCGAGTAGAGAATTACTTGCTTCTGCTCAAGAAGGACCTTTTGAAGTGATCAGAGACCTCTCACAAGCATTACTTTTCTACATACATTCAGAGACTTCAGAAGGTAAGGGAGGCAGCTGACTCATCCTCCAGTTTGTGGGGAACCTGTGGTGCTGACTTAAAACTTGAGTGTGGCTTCCATAGGGAGAATGCATAAAAGAGACCAAAGACAGTACACATGAGAGGAGGGAGGATGGGGCAGGGACCCTGGGGCCAGAGAATCAGACTCCAGAGGTGAGTGAGTGTGCATCAAGACAAGGTTGCTGAAGGGCTGATGCCTGCAGGAAGCTGAGTGCTGTAGGCACTATCCTGCCCTCCATTCTTTTTTTTTTTTTTTCTTTTTTTGGTTTTTTCGAGACAGGGTTTCTCTATGTAGCCCTGGCTGTCCTGGAACTCACTTGGTAGACCAGGCTGGCCTCGAACTCAGAAATCCACTTGCCTCTGCCTCCCAAGTGCTGGGATTAAAGGCGTGCGCCACCACCGCCCAACCCTGCCCTCCATTCTTGGCTTGAGGAGAATTGTCCTGTGCTGAAATGCATAGAAAATTGCACAGATCCAGGGAATTTCCACAACCAACTTTTTTTGTTGGGGGGTGGCAAACATGAGGACTTGATTATTTATAATGAGTGTTGTAAACGCTTAAGACAATGCAGGCAAAATACAGAGTTTTGAAGGAAATGCCTATTATACATTTAGTTCTCATTCAGATTATAATTCATATGTGAAAACAACAGAACAGTTAGTTGTTGGATAAAACAGAAGGTTCAGAATATCTAGGATCAGTGAGAAAGCCATTTGAGGATGTACTTGGAGAGAAGATGCCATAATTCAGAACCTGAGGATGGGGAGGTTGTGGTATAGGACAGCTGGGATAATCATGTCTAGTCAAATGTATCAGGGACACAAAGAATTGCTGTAAACCTCATACTAAGTTGTGTCATGTATTAAGGATACTTTGTGAATGAAAGGCTACATAGTATACCATATAACTTTGTAGCTTGTTTGAGCTTAAAATTCCAGCTTAAGTTAATGAAGACTGCAGAAGCCTGTGGGGGATGGAAACTGTAACTGAGTCTTTATTTGGAAGACTCAATCAGATCCCAACAAAATGAGTTAATAAGAGGCCTTTAAAACAAGACACCAAGGAACCTGAGATCCTTTCAACTCAATATTAATGTTCTACCTAGTTCCTACCAATGCAATAAGGAAAGAAAAGGGAGAAAAGAAAATAAATAAGAAAGAGAAAAACTAAAGTGGTCCCTTGTAAGGCAACATGATTATTTCCATAGGAAATTCTAAGGAATCAATGAAGCGTAAACCAAACCAAACTCTTCTACAACACAGGAAGGAGCCCAGCATGGCTAGAGACCATGAGCCAACAAAGATGAGTCTCATCTCTATAAACTAGCAACGAACTAGCCTCTAGTGAGGCTGGAGGAGAAAATACATAATCTACAATCAGTTGAAAAGAAAGATTAGGGTACAGCCCACAGGTAGGACAATTGCCTTGCACTTTCAAGGCCTTCCTTGAGCACTGCAGAAATCAATGGATTAATTTATACAATAAAAACAATTGCTTGGAAAGAAGAAAAAAAAAAAAAAGCTTCTTATGAGCAAGTCTAACCAAATCTGCACAAGGTTTATCTGCTCAAAACTACAAATTTCTAATGAAGGAAATTGAAGTTTTAAATGAATGGAGAGACATAATGTACTCATGAGCCAAAGACAGCATCAGAAAGGAGGCGTTAGCTCGTCCCAAACTCTTCCTCATCAAAATGCCGGTGGGATTATTTTATAGATACAAAAGGTCATTACCGTATTTACCTTGAAAAGGCAGATGAACTAGAGCAGCTGGTCCAGTTTGGGAAAGAATGAAGTAAGATGATTAAATCTTATTGCAGGTGGCTCTAGCAGACACTGTGTGACACTGGAAGATGAGAGGAACTCGAAGATGGTACATGCACCAGCAGGACAGAATAGAGTCCAGGGACAGACTCGCAAGGATGCTCAATTGAATTTGGCAAACACACAGAGCCGTTGAACTAATAAGTGGCAGTAGGGTGATCGGACACCTGTCAGAAATAACAAAGGAACCCGAGCTGAGGTTACACTGCAGAAAAATTAACTCAAAGGGAGGGCATCATGGACTTTTTTTTATGTTTTATGTAAAACATAAAACCACAACCTTCAGAAAAACACAAAGGAGAAACTCTTCAGCGTGTCGGCCCAGATGGACACCTCAGGCTTGACACCAAAGGCTCAGTCTGTAAAAGGAAAAACTGCCAATGCTGGATTTTGAAGTCAGGTTTCCTGGAAGAATAGGACTTGCTCTCAATTGTTGAGCCATCTCTAGCCATGATAGACTCCTTCCTGCATTGTTGAGCTACATCAAAGCTCAACACTTTTGCTCTGGAAAAGATTAAGGATAAATTTTAAAGGTGATTTAAATCTTAAAGATTTTACAAAACAAGCTGTAGAGTAGGAAACACGGATTTCCATACCACCTGTTCAACAGAGGACTACTGTGTAGACTATATTAGAGTCCCACAACACAACAGCTGAAAATTGACAAATTGATAGATACTTCAACCAAGAGGGTCCACAGATGACAAGCAAACACGTGGAAAGACATTTCACATCAGCAGCTATTGGGGAGATCCAGTTTAAAGCCACAATGACTACTGATAATAGTGTGCTGTAGTGTGTGTGTGTGTGTGTGTGTGTGTGTGTGTGTGTGTGTGTGACTTGAACCCACTCTGTAACCCAGTCAGGTCTTGAACTTGTGACCCTCTGCCTCAGCCTCCTCAGTTTCTGGGATTATAGAACTGTGCCACTAGGCCCAGCGGTTACTGAATACTTTTGGAAAGCAAAAGGGAAAATGTCATCACCACAAAAAATGATATACATTTTAGGAGGTAGATCTTGCTTACCCCATCTGATCATTACAAAATAGATACATGTGCTCAAATATCCTGTAGGACTCCATAAATATGTGCAGTTTTATATCCATTAAAAAAAAACTAAATAAAATATGGGGCAGCCACTGGGCTAGAGAGTGATGGCTCAGTGGTTGGGAGTATTTCTATTCTCCAGAAAACCTGAGTTCAAAATCCAGCATCTGCTTTGTATGATTCACAACCGCAAATAGTTCCAGCTCTAGGGGATCTGACTTTGTCTTCTGGTCTTCTTGGACTTTCACATACATGTGGCATGTTCATATGCATACATGTACATGCACACACTCTTTAAAAATGGTATAGGTACTCTTTTTTTTTTTTTATAAAAAAAATATGCTATTACCATATTACCCAGCAATTTCTGTCTTATGCCAAAAATACTTAAAAGTTATGGTCACACAAAACCTACTACACAAACACATGCAGTAATTTACTTACTATATCTTCAAACTGGAAACAACTCAAATTCCCTGTGAGCTGTGCTTTGTCTGCACCACACACCATTACTTGGTAAGGAAAAGGGTCCAACTATAGATGCAACCAGACACCAGAATGAATCTCTAGAAAGTCATGCTGAATGAAGTCCACCAACCCCCAAGTGCTATGTGTACATGACATTCTTGAAATTTGTATAAATGGACAATAGACTAATGACTGTCAAAAATGAGGATGTGGTGGAGCTCAAAAGAGATTGGTGTGTTGTTAAGTCTTGACTGCATCATTGAGAAGCTCCTGGAAATTGCAATTCTGTGCTACAGTGTTGCAAGCTCTTGACACTGGGAGAAACTGGGTACAGAATGCATAGGGTCTGTTCTGAAAGATATCTGTACTCCCCCTGAACACCTATGCTCCTGTGTCATCCCCTTCCACACATCCTGCATTTTTGTGTTTATAACCCCTGTGTTAAAAAGTAAAAATTATGATTTGATAGTAAAAAAAAGATAGTAAAAATAAAAGGAATGCATAGGGTCTTTCTATGTGGTTTCTTGTAATGGCTTGTAAATCTATTATTTTAATCTATAATTATCTTTAAGGGGTTCCATTAAACCTCCAGTTTGTTTTAGATTACCTGAAATAGTTAATGATGGTAAACTATTGTTTAAAACTTATGAGACAGTGTTGAGTCAAGACCTAAGATTCATAGTCTTAAATATTTTAAAAAATATCAACCAACCAAAAATGATATGTTAATTAAGAATTTCACTGAAGAGGTAAAGAGATAAACAAAACTCCTAAGAGAAAACCAAGCCAAGCAGAAATAATGCATAACTGAAGGATAACACTAGAATAAAAAAAAATCTTATATTTTGATGAAATAAAGCCTTGTAATGTGCAACAGTCAGAGTGTTGAGAACTCAAAAGTCAGAAAACACATGCACACCATGGATACATATAATGGAAAACACATGCTTGCACGCGCACGCTCACATACACACACAATGTATCAGTTAGGGATGAGGAAGGTCATATAAACACAGGGAGTAAGTTCTGAGGGAGTAAGGCATGCTATGAAGTGGCATTTGGACAGGTACTTCTGGATTTATCTTGTAAATTTCCATTATTTTTTGCTAACCTTAAGTGAGTTATTTATTTTCAGTCTCAATTTTCTCTGCTATAAAATGGGGACAATAACTCAGTAGTTGTAGGGACTCAGTGAGATCTTGTATGTAAAGAACATAGGCCAGGGCTGGGTCTCTCATAGAAGTCCCAGGGCTGCTGGGTCCCTCACAGAAGTCACAGGGCAGCTAGCTGGACCCCTCGCAGAGCTCAGACAGTAGCTGTTGATATTCAACTCTTCATATTAAATTTTAAATAATATAATCGAAATTCCAAAATTATCATAAAGAGTTTGTTTAGATGAGAAGTGAGCAAATGGTTTCTCAAGGTGCAGGGAGTAAACGTTTTAGGTTTGTGGGCATGCTGGAGCAGGCCTTGCAGTACGGAAGCAGCCAGCAACAGTTCACAAAGTGGGCATGAGAGCATCAAAACTTCATTTCAAAAAAGAAGTGGTTGGGCTGTGGGCGGTAGCTCTCTGCTCCCTGGTCTAGATTAGTAAGGGAAAAAGGAAATCACAGAACCTTTTCTCTTCCTCAGCAGAGGACCAGGGATCCCTAACACCCCTATGAAAGTGTGGGCCTGGGCAGCCTGCTTTGTAATCTCCACACTGGGGAGGTGGAGATGAAAGGACCTCTGGGGTTTGCTGGCCAGCCATTCCAGCCACATAGAAAGTACTAAACTCACTGACAGGCTTTGTATGAAAATAAGATGGAGGCTGACTGAGGAAGAACCATGTTAGCCTCTGGCCTACATGTATTGAGTACACCTGTACACATACCTGTACTCACACTGCTCACACTCACGTGTCCCTCCTCTGCCACACATACCACCCTTAGACAGACAGGAAGACAGACAGATAGACAGACACACGGCAGACACACACACACAGGGAAACAGATTGACACACACACATACTACCTGTAGACAGACACAGACACAAATACACACACACACACACACACACACACACACACACACAGAGAGAGAGAGAGAGAGAGAGAGAGAGAGAGAGAGACTAGCCTTAGACAGTCAGATACACACATACACAGAGAGACAAAGACAGAGTCACAGACAGATACACCACTCTTAGACAAACAAACAGACACACACAGAGAAACAGAATGATACACAAACTACCTATAGACAGACACAGACACAAACACACACACACACACACACACAGAGAGAGAGAGAGAGAGAGAGAGAGAGAGAGAGAGAGAGACTATCCTTAGACAGTCAGATACACACATACACAAATAGAGAGAGAAAGACAGAGTCACAGACAGATACACCACCCTTAGACAGACAGACAGAAAGACACACACGAGAGGGGAGGGTGTCACAGAAAAAGAAGACAACTTAGTTCTTTGTTCCTCTGATGGAACATTACACAGGCATAAAAAGCCAACAAGAGATGAGGAAAATAACAACAACACTCAAACCAAAAACAAAGCCGCAAACTTATCTCATTTACAGACCCACAGGGAAAAAATCCTAGATAAAATCTTGTCAAATTGAATCTTCCAGGATATTAAAAAAAGAGAGAGAGAAAGAAAACAAAAAGAATCAACAAGACAATGTATCTGAGTTGAGGGATGTTTTTCCTAGAAATGCATTTGGGTTATTGTTAAAAACCCTATTCATAAAAGCAATCACTATGACAAAGGGAGAAGGTGTACATTTCATGAATGTTCAAACCTCATTTGTTAAAGCCTCGTATACAGTATTGGTGAAAACAGAAAGAAGAAAAAGACATGTCCCCAGCAGGATGGAGACTGTCCATGGCCACCCATAGTCAAAGCTATACTTAGTGTTGTAACACTGGAGCAAGTCCCATTAAAGTTAAGAATAATGAAAGATGATTGCTCTGAGCACTGTTGTCATTGTGGATGTTCCGTCAGTGACCGAGGAGAAGAAACAGTCACAAATGGTAATTACACATCTGGAAAAAGAATACCAAATTAACACTATGCATGGATTATGTTATTATTTATTTTAGAAACACCAAAGGAGTCAATGGGGAAACTATGGGACTAGAGAATTAACGAGAGAATTAGGTAAGTGGGCTGGTAACAAAACATAGCCACCCAAATCAATAACTTTCTTAGAGATCAGCCTTAGCTAATGCATGACATAATGGAAAAATAATCCCTTTGGTCTCCAGCTGCCACCTCTCTGCCCACCAGCTTCTTCGTTTCCCGCCTCTGCGTGCTTGGCGGGAAGCCAGAGAAGAGGGCTGGAGCCCTCTGCTCCAGCAGGCAGTGTGGGAAACCTGAATAGTAACTGTGTGTCGAACAGGAAGTGATTTCTTTTTCTTTTTTTTTTTTTAAAGTCATACTTGGTGCCAGATTCCAAATGCCATCAGAGCAGCATACCAGGGTGTTAGGCAGGGTGGGGCATAATGGTTCCAGGGAAGTGGTGTTTGTGTGGCATTAGATGCTCACCAGTGGTGTGTTTCCTCTGTGGGCATGTGACTCTGGAGTTTGGAGAATTGAGGCTTAAGGGATGTTTCATGGACAACAGAGGCAATAAAGGGCTGGGGAGATGGTTCTGTGGCTAAAGCAGTTGTTCTGTCAGAGTTTACAGTCCCAGCCTGTCTACAGTGAGATGGATAGGAGGCAATAACGGGGAAATTCCAAGAAGCCTGTGAGTGAGTTAGCTCAGGGTACACAGCTGGGAGTAGCAAGAAAGCCTGCCTTAGACATGGTGGAAGGTAAAGCCTGACCCTTGAGATTGTTCTCTGGCCTCCATAAGTGTACATTAGCATGGGTTGTGCCTCCCAGGCACACGTGGATTATAGACATACGTGTCGTTCATAAAAACATGCATAAAGTATAAAAAAGGAAGCACCAGAAAAGAACATTAACCTCAATTAGACTCAAATTCTGTGTTTGTCCTGTTTTGTGCAACCAGACGGGTACTTCTTAGTATGTCATTGTCTTGCCTGCATATTGAGGGTAATCAGACTTCCGGGAACCTGGGGTATTCGTTATGACTTTATTCTTTGTAAAAGATAGCATTTCAACAGCAGCTCATTAAAAGTTAATGAAGTTCAAGTCTCTGCTGTCTGCCTAGCTTGGCTAATCTGTCTTTCTCTTTGAAAACATCAAGAAGCCTAGCCTTAAATCCCTTTGTGGAAACCAGGCATGGATCCCAGAGTCTGAGGCGTATTTGCTTGCATCCCTAGTCTTGCTCTGCTGCTGTCAGTTTCTGAGCCTCGTAGAAAGAAACACCCCACAGTGACTATTTCTTGGAGCAGTGCTTTCACCTTGTTCTCTTCTCCTCTCAAAACACCCAGAGAAATTTGAGAACTAGGCAATGAGGCAGACATGATGAGGGAGAGAGAAGCTGAGTGCAGAAGGAGAGGTTATCGTGAGTGAGAAGTCTTGTGAATATAGGTGTCAGAAGTGCTTGCTTTCAAATCCTTACTCTACCACCCTTTGACCTTGTGGAGAAAACCTAGCTACCCTCTCTGACGGTACAGGATGCTCTTAGCTATTAAATGAGAAAAATGATATCCTCTACCTTAGCATGTTGTTGGGGAGATTGTGCATGTGTGGACGTATTTAAACATGTGAGACATGCATAAAAAAGATTCTGTTTATTAATGGCTCTTACCTAAGTGATGCATCTTTACATGTGAAGGATGTGATGTCAAAAAGAGGCAACGCAGCTCATGGGGGAAAAGTATTGAACCAGTGAATGATTTAAAATGTTCTCACTTGCTGTTCGCCTGTGTGAATTAACAAACACAGGCGCTGTCAGCAGCTGGGATGTGGTGCTTCTTCCTCATAGTCCTCAGCTTCTGCATCTTCATCCTCATCCGTACCATGAATGTCATTGAACCTGATATTTATTGTAAATTTCCTGTGTGTTAGTTTCCTGTGTGATGTTTTAGGATCTTCTAATAGGGTAAATCTACTCTTCCTGCCTCCTACCCCACAACCTTGTAGAACACAGAGGAGAAAAGACCACACATAAAGACATTAGTGCCAGATTGTCCCCCAACTTCTCTGCATGGCTTTGCAGACTTGTATTGGGCTTTGCATGGATGTTCTTGGAGACCATCTTAGGATGAAAAAAATTTAAAGATAACGCCAAAACTAAAGAGCCCTAACATGGGCATACAGAAGTGACTTCTTTCTCAAATTGTCTGAGGAGACTTTCGGAATCTCTGCAAGATGGGTTACCAGCATGGTGTCCACATAGGGTGAAGCATGTATACTGTACCCAGGAAGGTTGCTTGACTCTGTTGCCTCAGAGTCTATATAATTAGAACTTCATGATGTCATCTTCAAGCTTTAATATAGCTTAAAATTATCCTTATGTAGGTTGTGTTTCTTTCTGAAACATTTTAAATTTAGAAAATTAACTTGTTAAACTTTTTTTAAAGTTAAATCTTTAGATTTTTTATTCATCCTGCTGAGGAGGAGTTGGAATGACAAATGCTTGAGTCATCAGAGTCAAGTGTTAGGGCATCCTGGCCGCTCCGGAAAAGTCAAGGCTGGCGTGGCCCTGGAGCCTAAGTCCACCTATGGGCATGGTGACCTCAGATGGATCTTTTTGCCAACAGTTCCTTTTGACAGAGCTTCACCATGCAGGTGGGCTCCAGGGAGCATGCTCTCATGAAACCAGGTCCCTTCCTGTTTGCATCTGCCTTTGGGTGCAGAGTGTGGCAGTCTGAGACAGGTCTAGCAGTTGGGTTAATTTTCTTTCATCCACTCACAGTGTTCCCTGTGTTCCCATGGCTCCAGGATAATTCCCCCAGAAGTCATAGAATTCGCATGAACTGGATGACTTCTTATCGGCATTTTAAGGAACATCTGATTTATCTTTCTCTCTGCTTCCTGCTATTTCAAGCTGAGAAGCAATGAGAGAAGAAAGTGAAGGACAGATGGGGAGGAGACTGAGAGCGGGGTAACTGATGAGCTCCCGGAAGGGAAGGGACGGGAGGGCAGAGAGGGATCTACTGAGGAGAATAAGTAGGAGGGAGACCAAGGAGCATGACGAAATGAAGGGGCAGAGACGGTGCTCTGCATACAGAGACATGGTAAACCAGACAAGGGCCTGAGGAGTGCGGGACATCCACACCTTCACTTCAAAACCAAAGTCCTGAGTTTTTATTCTCCACCCCCCCTTGTCCCCTCCCCTGCCCCAGAGCATCCCAGTGACGATAGCAGTAAGAACATACAAGACTTGGGCTTTCATGGTGAGTGATGAGTGTGGGTGAGCCGAGGAGAAGGTTATCTTTCTGTCAGGAGATAATTTGCTGTAGCTGGGGGATGACTCGGAAGCGAAGCACGTGACCCTTCTCCCGTTACTTCTGGGACTTATTAATTTCCTTCGCTCATTTATCTCATCTGTGAAATCCCTTTTTTATTTTTTTTTCCTGACGTGATGGATGACAGGTGGCCAGACACCTGCAGTGCTCTGGGAAGGATGGGAGGCTGTTTGCGCTCTGATGTTCAATATGTTCTGGTTGCGATTTTAACTTGTCTGGGGTGGGCAGAAGTGCTGGATGGCCCTTCTGACTTTTGGGAGGTAACAGACCAGAAGCTACAAAGACTTATGTCTGGAAGGTCAACTGATCTGCAGATCAGGATGGGAGGACTTCACCACAGACAGGAAGTGGGGCTGGATGTCACCTTCAATCCTTGTGACCTGCTTCTGTCCACTGGGTCCTACCTCCTAAAGCAGCTACAGACAGTACCACTGGCTAGAAAAAAAATCAGTGGAAATGCATCAGTGAAGGACATTGCAGATTTAGTTCTTCCAAGTACAGTGTCTGGTCCTGTTTCACAGAGAAGGAAACCGAGGTAAGTTGGGAGATGTAATCTACCCTTCAAGATTATGCCATGGGGTGGTCCACCACATGTTCCTTGAGTGGTTCCTTACATTACTTCATAAATAAAGAGTTACCCTCTGCATGAAACCCTCCTCTCACTTTCTCCGTACTCCTTAGTCTAATAGTCAAAAGTGCCTGTGAAACTCAGCCCTTGGCGCTGGACAGCCCAGCAAAGACATGATGAGTAGAGGAGCCACAGGCCTTCTAGTCCCTTCTGCCGCTGGTTTTCCTCTTGGTAGTGGGTGCTTTGTTGACTTCTTTGAGCCTGTTGTTCTATATAGGAAAATAAGTCCTGGGTCTTGAAGCTGCTGCAGAAGAACATGAAATGGATGGTGTTCTGTACGTGACGTTGTTCAGGAAACAGAAGCAAACGTTGCTGCTTTTAATTCTCAGCCTAGATGTATCCCTCTTCCAGTGATGGATGAGAGTCAGGCTATCAACCAGTTGTTTCTGTCTCTTCTCTGCTGCATACTCAGTGACATCACAGGAAACTGACCTCGGTGACAGCCCTTGCACAGCAGAAGCAGGCATTGGTTTTGCTTTTTTACCATAGAGCCAAAGACTGCACTGGCAAGAATGCTTCCTTCTTTCCACCTTGATCTATAGATGCATGGACCCTCTAAACATGGGTCATATGGTCATGGTGCTTAATCATGCCTTCCCCACCAAGGTGAACCTTCTGAAACTGTGAATCAAGGTAAATCTCCTAGGATGTCAGAAGCCATGCCCATCAGGAGCCATGCCTATGAGGCCTCACTACCATGGTGACAACAATGAGAACTGAACCAAGAGTATACCAATAGACACACTATCACAGAAGTTGGGAGGAGCCCAGGAGGCCTCACACCTACACAGAGAGCTACAGGCAGCCAAGGAATGCAAAGAGTGAGAGAAAGTCTTCCTCAGGGAAGAGCTCACTGATTGGTTATCTCATATTAAATGGTCAGCCCTGAAAACATACATACAAGTAACATATAGACTAAGAAGGTTGTATTTATGTATTTGAGGAACACACACACACACACACACACACACACACACACACACACACCACACACTTATGTAGGTAACAATAATTAAAGAAAACAGCTCACAAGTTTGAAAGGGAACTAGATGGGGGAGGCAAGTGGGTGGGTCTGGGGGAGGAAAGAGAAGGGGAAGATCATTCATAATCTAAGACATAAAATATGTCACAAAATCTTCTTGTCTCTTATGCTATTTCTTTCCAGTATTGAAGTCACAGCAATGCAAAAATAGCTAATATATGAATCAATTAAAACAAAGCCAGACCTGTGATACAAGCTTGTAATCCCAGCTTTTTGGAAGACTGAGTTAGGAGGTTAGTGAGTTCAAGACCAGCCTGGGCTATACACTGAATTCAGGGTTACCCAGGATAACATAGTGTGAGCCTGATTTAACATTATAAGTGTAAAGAAGGCTGGGGCTACAGCTCAGTGGTGGAATTCTGGCTGGCCATGCACAAAGTTCTGGGCTCAGTCCCAGGACCACATACAAAAACTGGAGTTCATAACACATGGCCCACAATTCCTGACACAAAGTAGATGTGAATGCTGGTTCTCAGCAGCCCGACTTATTCTTTTGAAATTGTTCTTGATATTAGAAGTGATTAATGGATTAGGGCAGCGTTTGTCAAGAGTTGATTAACCCACAGGTCTGGTTCTGATGCAGATCCTGATTCTGCAGGTTTGAGCAGGAGCCAGGCAGGCAGTTTGTATTTCTAATGAGCTCTCAGAGCCACACCACTGCTTCAGGGATCACACTCCAATAGCAAGGGGATAAGAGCTTTCTGCTGCCTCTCCCTGGGAGCTCCAAGAAGCACAGTGGTTGTTTTAGTCTGGTTCCTTGGGGTAGCCTTCTGCTGTGCCCTTTAAGAGCTTGTTAGCTTCCTCTCCACTTCATTCTTCTTAATTTTAATTTTGGTTTTTCTATGGATTAAGTTCCACCTTGTGCCATGTAATGTCCTTTCTTTAGGTTCAAATTCTTGTGTGTGTGTGTGTGTGTGTGTGTTCATGTTTATGTAGGTTTGCATGTGTATGTGCCCATGCATGTGGAGGCCAGAGGTCAGCCTCTAGTGTCAGTCATTGGGATCCTGTTAATTTTGTTTTATTTGTGTGCTTGTTTTGTTTTGTTTTGTTGAGACAGGATTTTTCTATGTAGCCACGGCTGTCCTGGAACTCACTGTGTAGGCCAGGTTGGACTGGACCTCAGAGATTTGCCTGCCTCTGCCTCCCAAGTGCTGTGGGATGGTGAACCATGCCAGGAAACTTGGTAAGGTAGAGCAGGGAATATGAATAACACTCGTCACATCAATCATGTAGCTCAAAACAGAGTTCTTCATGCTTGTGAGGTACCTAGAGGCCCCGAGGCCTTAGCCAATAAGCTTCCCTTCCCAGACATTTCTTCTTGCAAAAGGTATTTAATCTCAGGTCCACCCTGAGATGTTGGTACACATTCATTTCCCACGATGAACAACCAATAAACAGTATGGATAAACATGGTCTGTCTTTTTCAGACATGGGGAACCGCCATGGGGAACATGGAGAAGACCTCCTATAGAACCACAGTTTAAGTATCCCATAGAAGGCTCATCTGTGCCCCCAGACAACAGCTGTGAAACTAAGGACTATCACTGAGCCAGAGCTCCTATTCCTCTCAATCCCCCACCCTGGGCTATATGCTATCCTCAGCCTGCAGCCCAGGACTCTACTCCTAACTCTTCATGACTCAGTGATGTCTGGATGTCCAGATGCCCAGGAGTTTGGGAGCTCCCATTCCCGGCCTCATTCCAGGCCTGTGGACCCCCAAATCTTTGTTCCTGACTTTTCTGTGTGGTTCCCGGTGACAACTGGGTGCCCCGGGGGTCAGGGAACCCCAACTTAGACTTCCCCTATCTTAGACTGTGTCTTCTCACCCCCTGAGCAGTGTCACAGATGTTCCCTGAAGCCCAGCACCTAGTGGCAGAGACTGCAGCATTAGGGAAACGCAGTCAAGCTCCCTGTGTGCTGCATTGTGGAATGCAACCCCCCAGAGTGCTGGGATTCAGGGCATGTACCACCACCATCTGGAAATGATTTATTTTTATTTTATGTGTATGAGTGTCTTGCCTGCATATATGTGTATGCACCATACATGTGTGGTGCCTAGGGAGATCAGAGAAGGTCTCAGATACCTTAGTGTTATAGATGGTTGTGAGATGCCATGTGTGTGCTGGGAATCTAACTTTCATCCTCTAGAAGAGCAATCAGTGCTCATAACCACTGAGCCATCTCTCCAGCATCACTTTTTAAACTTGATCTTGTTTTTTGAGACAGGATCGTTGACCTGGAACCCACAGACTCAGCTAGGCTGGCTGGGCAGCCAGCTCCAGAGATCTACCTGTCTCTGTCTCCTCAGAGCAGGTATTGCTAGTGCACCACAACATATCTGACTTTTTAAAACGTGGGTTCTGAGGATCAAACTTGAGTCCGCATGTTTACAAGGCAAACCTGGGCTATTTCCCAAGCCCCCTGGCAGAAGACAGCAGATAGAGTGACTTTCCGGTTGCAACAGTCGGAAGTTCTGTTGTGAATCCCCCGAAGGCCATAAGGCACTTGCCTTCATTCCTAGGCTCCAGATTTCTGGTGGGCTTTCCAAAAGTGCTAGAGAGATAAAGTTAGGACTGAGTCTGGGAGGATTCAGAGTAAAGTTCTGTGCTATATATAGAGAGGGGTGGCCAGGACACAGGGACCCTGCTTTGACACCAGCTCAGTTACTTTCCTCGTTGCTGTGTGAAAATACCTGACTAACACAACTTAATGAAGGGAAGATCCATTTTGGTTCAGCTGGTAAAAATGAATGAAATTATATCATTTGCAAGGAAAGGGATAGAAATGCAGATAAGCTAGATCCAGAATGACAAATATTACATTTGTAGGCTTGATTTTTAAAAATGACATGAAGTTAGTGAGGGGATATTTTATTTGGGAAAGGAAGGGAACCATCTGGAGGTAGAGGAGGAATAAGAGAAGTGGTGGTGGTGGTGGTGGTGGTGTGTGTGTGTGTCTGTGTGTGTGTGTGTGTGTGTATGATGTGCATGCATGAAAATGTCATGCATTTTTACGATATGTGTATATACCACATGTTTTATCCATTCATCTGTGGATGGTTATCTCAGCTGACTCCATAATGTGGCTATCGTCATCCACAGTAAACACAGAAGGAAAAACACAGGGGCTGGAGAGATGGCTCAGTGGTTAAGAGCAAATGCTGCTCTTATAGAGGACCTAGGTTTGATTTCCAGCCAGCTCAGGAGAGCCAATGTCCTCTTCTGGCCTCAAAGGGCACCACGCACCACATGATGCACAGATATAGAGGCAGGCAGAACAATATTCAATATCCACACATACAATGAAATAATAATTTTAAATTATTTTAAAAGAGCAGAAGCATGGATTCTTATACACCATGCACAGTAAGAAACCCATGGATGTGGAAAAGTCCCTGAAGATTACTTGGCAGTTACACGAGTTTTATTACATCTTTGCCTGGGTTAGGCATGCCTGTTGGATTTTACTGGAAATGTACATTTTTCTGGGGCATGATAAGCAGTGGTAACCACTCTCTTGACTTATTCAGTGAACACTTGGCTTTGGCGCAGAGGCCTTCGGGTATGAGACCAAGATGAAGAAGTTAGCGTGGATGCTGTCCCTGAGTCTGCAGGGGAAATGCAGGGGAACGACAATGAGATTGAAACCCAGGAGAAAGAAACCGGTCTCTGGGGCCTCCAAGGGAAGGGAGCTCTGAGCTCAAGCCTAGAGACTGGTCAGAAAACCAGGCAGTGAGTGCTTGGTCCTGTTAACCAGGGCAAGGTGCCTCATGCTTTTGGGCAAAGCATCAGGGGGAGGCAGTTTGGTTAATGGTTCAATGTCAGCAGCTTCTCATGGGCAGGAACCTTACAGAGGGGTGTCAACTTCCTCCTTCCTCCTTCCTTCTTTCCTTCCTTCCTTTTCATCCCTTCTTAATTTCTCCTCTTTTTTTCTTCTACAAATAAGTTTGAGCACCTACTGTTTAATGACTCAGCTAAATGCACCAAGCACTTGACATGGGCTGTATACAGCTTTAGAGTAGTGGTGGTGGGTGGTGGGTAAAAGCATAGGTAGGGACAGATTGGTTAAAGGTGGTATTTCATACACACTCTTCAGTCCTAACGTGCTTTATAACGATACAGAATCTATTTTCACTCTGTTTCTTAGATGAGGAAAGTAAAACTAGAGAGTCCAAATGCTTTGCCTGAGGTCTTAACACTAGGTCTGAATCTGTGAAATCAGAATACTAGGCTCTGTGGATTCAGGTACATTCAGTGCAGCACCGAGCTTAGATGGACTCTGAAGCATCTTTTGCTTCCTTATCTGGGCCTAGGGACCAGTTTCCCGAACTGTCCTCTCCATTGCCACTACTCACGATTGCCCGGGGAGCCTTTCTGAGGGGCGGATGTGGCCTCCCCAGCTGCCTGCTTCCTTCTGGTCTCTGCCAGTGGCAGCAGCCCCTCTGATGCAAAGTTGTTTTTCCTTTGTTGGTCTCTCTAGGGGAAGCAGATGTGGGTGGAGAATGTAGCTGGCACACCCACCCACGGACCTCTAAGTCCGGAAGTAGCCCATTGTCCCTGATTACGACGATGACTCTGTTCTGTTATATCTAGCCCACTGAAGCCCTCAGCTCTGCTCCTGCTTCCTGCCCCCTTCTGGTCCTTCTGAGAGCTGACTTTCCAGGACCAGACCAGCTAGATGCCAAAGAGCACTGTTCAGAGCCTCGCGGGGGGTGGGGGAAGAGAGGGGGGACAGACAACCTATGATACAGAGGCAGGATTGGATTTAAGCAACCTCATGTTCAAATCTCAGTACTGCTGTTGACCGGCTCACAAGGACCTCTGAGCTTCGCTGTTACAGAGGCTGAGGCCTGTGGAGAGAGACAGCAGGCAGCAGGTCTCAGGTTCAGTGTCTGGCTTTTACCTAAGTACACGTTGTTGTTGCCGTCGTTGTCCCCCCAGACTCCCCCAGCACCACTATTTAACAGAATAGAGGGGTCCCCCTAGTGTCTGTGAACACTTTGGAGGGGGATTGCTTCTTTGCAGGTTCATCTTAGCAGAAGCTCCTCTTTGCTCTGCACCTTGCATCTGCATCTGTTGTCCTCTCCATGGCTGATGCTCCGTGAGGACTGGGAGTGCTTGAACATCTCTTATTTGCCTTTGGGAAGAGAAAGAAGGGAGAACCAGGATCAGGGGTGCATTCTGGTTCCTCTCTCTTGCCTTGCTGCTGGCTCCCACAACTATTAACCTACTTCAGTCATCCCCAGTACCTCTGAAGAGTCATAGGGAAGGGTGTTGGAGCAATAAAAAATCCTGGGGAACTCAGATGTGCAGATGAGTTCTTCCCCATGTGACTCAGTTCTAGAGATGCTTGCTAAGTGACTGTGAGGTACAGGTTGCACAGAAGACCCAGCTAGCAAGAGTAACAGAGTATCCATTCCCTCACACCCACCGTGCTGCCCTGGCCTTCATGTGCTCATCCCATCCAAAGCTGCCAATGCTGGTCATTCTCTCCTAACCATCTGTATCAATCTGATAGGTGAACAGTCTCTTCATTTGCATTTCTCAGATCTTCAAGAGGTTGGACATATCTCTATAGTCCTTGGCTATTTGTATTGCTTTCCCTGAGGATTTTTTTTTTTAGAATGCTCTGTCCATTTCTCTGTGATCTGTCTTGTTATTATTTATTGGTCACTATGTAGATTCTAGACACAACTCTGTCCTAATACTGAATTCCTCAGTCTGGCCTCTCCCTTTCCTTTTTGCTATTGAATTATTTTAATCTTACAGAAATTTCACATTTAAAAAAAAACCATTTAGTTGCTGCAGTCCCTAGATAGCTTCTGGATTCTTTCCTGGTCCCCTCTATCACACCATCACACCGGTTGGTTTTGTTCTTATTTTCCTCCCCCTCTGTTGAAGTGGGAGAAACTTTAATGCAGGGTCTCTATTTTATTCTTCTCTATCTCTTCAGGGATGTATGCAAGGTTACGCAGAGAGTTTCTGCTTGAATGAGCTTTAAAAAAAATTTTTTTTTTATCCTGGTAAACACAGGCTTTGTGCCTGAATGAGGGAGTGAATGAAAAAGCCACATCCTGCTTTTCCTGCAGAGATGGGGTCTGCTGTGGATATGTGAGTTAGGTGATGAATCAGAGTTCTTCTCTCAGTGACATTTCCAAAGCCCTGGGCAGAGAAGCCGCCCTCATCCCAGCGGAGCCTCTTCCTCTCCAAGCAGGCACTGTGGGGCTCGCTCTGCTCTGCTGATGATCCAACTCGTGTGTGTGTGTGTGTGTGTGTGTGTGTGTGTGTGTGTGTGTGTGGTGTGTCTGTGTGTGTGTGTTGTAGTTTCTGTCTCTGTGTATGTCTCTCTCTGTGTGTGTGTGTGTGTGTGTGTGTGTGAGAGAGAGAGAGAGAGAGAGAGAGAGAGAGAGAGAGAGAGGCAGGCCTGCTGAATAGAGAGGGAAGGAAGACAGATGAGGGAGCATTGGAGATCTTCTAAATGTATCACACTTGCTGCTGAGAAGATGGAGTGACTGGAAAAGGGGGTTCAGTAGCCCTGGGGCATCCTTGTGAGCTGAGCTTCCTGAAAACCCTTTATCTGTGGTCACATGACGCTCTTGCCTGCCCACAAGTTTGCTGGTGTCCCTGCTGCTGAAGACACATCTGTTTTGTTCCCAGGGGCTTGGCTTCGCCATTGTCGTTTTTCCAAAGCAGTGGAGTGTGCCAGTTAGATTGTTAGACCCAAATAATCTGCAATGTGTGAAGAAATAGTAAATATTTACTGTACCTTTTGTAGAACAGGTTATTGCCATGGAAATGCTCTGTCTACAGTTCTGGATGCTGAAGGGAACTGGCTGGGGAGCCAAGGGGAGTATCTGGATCGGATGCTGTCTGCATTGGCAGGTTGAGGAGTGAGCAGGGAAACTGGGTGGCCTTGAAACAGTTGCTGTCTAGTCTTCCTCAGCTAGGAGGCCTCTTATGCATGGTTTCTCACGTGCAGAGCACAGAGTTGAGCATTCTGCAGACTTTATAGCATCCAGTTGTCACACCAGGCCTACATGGTACTATTATCTTCTATTTTACTGAAGCAAAGAGAGACCAAACAACCTGTGGGAGGGTACATAGCAACAGCTGGTGGAACCCTGTGCTTCTCCTGAGGTGGGATCGCTTCGCCCAACATGATTTTACTCAAGAGAAAACCAACCAGCTGCCTGCTGGAGGTTTCTTCATTCTTCAGATTGACTTCAATACTGGCCAACATTTAAAAACCATAGACAACATCCAGCCTCCTCTGACATGGTCTGTCTCCCTCTGGAAGGCTGCCCTTCCCTAGTGGCTGCCCTCAGCAGCTGCCCACTTGGCATGGGGATACCACTGTGTTTCAGTGAGGAAAAGCACCAGACGTCATCTCCAGGGACTCACTGAATTAATTGATAATTATCTGTTGAGTGCTCCTCATTTGGTTGGAATCACATTTAATTTAGCTATTGTTTTCATGTGTCCCTTAGAGCTTTCGAAATTCTTTACAGTCTTCTGTGGTGTCGGGAAACTTTTAGGTGGGTGAGAGAAGATGATCATGAAGAGGAAGTTACAGCAAGGGATGTAATGCACTGCATTCACTCACTCACTCACTCACTCACTCACTCACTCACTCACTCACCAAAGTCTTTGAGCATTGGGTACCCGAGATGCAGTGCTGTATTGAGTCAGTCTGTGCTGCAGGGTGTATGGATGGGGGAAGTAAGGCAGCAATGGAGGAATGCTACAAATTGACTAGGAGAGTGTGCTTAAGTCTTGCACATAAGTGATGTATGCAATGCCTGGGAAGGCCAGTAGGGTCGAGGTTTATGACCACGGTCTCTGTGCTTGTATATAAAAGGAACCTTGGTTCGTCTTACAGAAAAGTCCCATTTCAGAAAGGGCAATTGGCTCTCAGGCTCTTGTACACTTCCTGGTCTATTCGGTACCCCAGAAGACATATTATGTCAAAACCAATGGCTAGTCTTTTATCCTACGTAGTAAGCTTACTACCTCCATTAAGAGTCAGGTCTACCTGGGAGGTGACTGGAGGAGCGGAGGAGCTTGGGATCGGTTGATTTTGAGCACCATAATGACAGGGGCACTAAAGTCAGAACACCTCAGTTTAACTCAGCTGCCCTGCTTATTGTGTAGCATTTGGATAGTTTCTTAATCACTCCATACCTTACTTCTCCCATCTGTAAGTTGGAAATAAAACACCTCTAACACATAATTATTGTAAAGGTTAAATGAGTTGATGCCAAGCATTTAGGAAAGTGGCAGGCACTGGATGGAGGTAAGCAGGTAGAGACTGTCAGCTATTATGTGAGCATGACAGTCGTTGTGTGGTATCTGCCTGCCTTGCTTGAGAGTGGATGTTCTGATGTACTGCGACAGTGCCCACCCCCACCCCCGGGCCATATTTGCGACTTCTAGTTTTTTCCATCTAACTATGTCTATCCAATTACTATTGCCAAGTTATTCAATTCATTATTCAATGTCTGTGGGCCTCACTCTGACCCTGTCTCCAACAGGGCTTTCTGGGTTTGGGCATTCAGAACCACAGGGGACAAGATGTGAGGTGTGTTCTCTGGAGAGCTTTACCTCTGATCATGGACTTGTGCCTGACTCTTAATAGCAGACATTGTGCAAGTTCCCAGTGCTCTACCATTGGTAAGAGGAATAAGATACAGCCTGTGGCAGGTCTGCCTTGGTGCCTGCCGTTGGCTCAGCATGGCTGGTAAAGGCAAGACCTTGGCAGTATCTCCTGATGCCTACTCCCCTTGTCACCTTGCCCTGAATGCCCGTGAGCAGGAAGGATCTTCTGGTAGAGAGGGCAGTGTAGAAGGGGACTGGGTGAGAGGAGCTTCTGGCTGAAGTGAACCGAGTTCTGATTCATGATGACCCTGGGGTCCACCCCAGCACAGGGCTGAAAGGAATTTCTCTCCCTGACTGTCTTCCTATGCCACAAGCACTCCATTTATGAAGTGGAATCATGGGATACTTTGACTCCCAGCCTGTTCACTGCATTACCACTTTTGCATAATTATTTTTATCTCCGAAAAAGCTTATATCGAAAGAGAATCTGATGATGTCACATTGTGCAATCTAGGATGGAGGCCTCTGACTTGCAGACCGTAGAAGCAACAATTAGGTTTTTTCTCTTGTGCAATTTTGTAAATGTAAGTTTGAAAATGTATCACTAATGAGTCAAATGAACCAGAGTCTCTCTGTGTATTTTAAATCTTTTCTTTTGCTTATTGTATCTTGCACCCACCTTGAATTTAAGGATGTATGTAACATTTACCAATACTTTATGGGTGGGGTTTGAATCATTTGATTGTCTTTCGATGCATCGGCGAATGCTCTAGGGCTCTTTGGTGAGGAGTTCTGTTGAGTGATTGTTAGAAACGGTGTTCTTAGGGTGAGGGATATGAACATTTCCAGCTAGAGTAGATTTTACTAAATTGTTTTTCAAAAGGTTTGTGCCAATTTATGCACCCACCAACAGTGCATGAAAGTGCCTCTTAGAAATGACTTTTACAAAGATAAAATACCCATTGTTAAGCTATGAAACACATTTCAAGTAATTGCCAAAATTCTTCCAGCTGTGGCATAAGAGGCTAGATCCCCAAAGAGGTCTCAAAGGCCTTGGGAAACACGGGATTTTAATGTATGAAAAGGTGACATTTTAGAGCAGTAGGAGAGGCAGGGTTTATTTAGTAAATGGCGCTGGCATAATTAGCTAGCCACGTGGCAGGACACAGGGTTTGATTCCTAACTCCTGTCTCATATAAAACTAAATTACAGATGGGGTAAATTATAGACAAAGTCAAGATTTAAAAGCCAAGGTAAGAAAAGACATTGGAGGGAATTCTTAGGAGCATGTTCCAATAACCTTGAGGGAAGAGAGTCCAGAATCCATAGAGAAAAAAACTTAAACATTTCTGATTTTTTTTAAAAATAGAAAACCCTTAATCTCTTAAAATGAAAATTATTCATGAACCGCTTATAGAATTAAGCAGGGTACAATAGATACTATGTTAAAAAAAAAAAAAGCTGAAGTGAATTAAGAAACGAAGCTCTTAGGACGCACAGAGCTTTGGTTCAAGGATTTTAATTTATATTCTGAATGGTGTTGAGCGGACCCCACCTGTGTAACCTCTGGAAGAGTCAAGAAAAGGGAAGGAAATGTTTTCTGTTTCTTTACTTTTCTTATTTTGAGAAAGCTGAGTACCCACCCAAAGCCTCAGGTGTCCCATGAGGGAGGGGTAAAAATACACATTCAGAAGCAGGAAAGGCAGGGCTCTTCTCAGGGCTCCCTGCTGCTCAGGCCTGGCCCCCCTCTACCCTGTCCCAGGTGGGGCACCTCCCCTCCCAGCCTCCCTCACATCTGTGTCTCTCTGGTTGTTCTGGGGATGGTTTTAGCAGACTTCTCTCTACTCTCCACCTCCCCATGAATCAGCCACAAAGAAAGACTCCCCTGGGTGTTTCTCCCTGCATCAGGCTGACCATCACCAGGCTGCAACAGAGTGTGCTCTCAGACTCCTTCACCTCAAGGCCCCGTCACTCTGCTCCTTCAGAGATCTCCCTAAACGCAAGGCTCCATCATTTTAAGGTCTAAGGTCTAAGTGTCAGCTTTACTGGAAGTGGTGAAAGAATGGTATCACTTCCTGCTCCGTCCCAAGGGTTATTTTCATTAGTGGTAGTAACATTTATTACTACTTGTTGTTATAGCTTGACACTTTGGAAATACTTGAAAAATATTAGATATTGACTAATAATTATGTACTACAGTTATCCCTCTTCCTTATCTTCTTTCTCTCCCTCCCTCCTTCCCCTCCCTTCCTTTCTTCCTTACTTCCTTACTTCCTCTTTCTCTCCCTCCTTCCCTTCCCCCTTCTTTCCTTCTTCTCTCCCCTCTCTCCCTTCTTCCCTTCCTTCCTTCCTCCCTCCCTTCTTTCTTTCTTCTTCCTTCCTCTTTCTTTCCCTCTCTCCATCCTTCCTTCCTTCCTTTCCTCCTTCCTCCCTTCCTCCCTTCCTCCCTTCCTCCGTTCCTCCCTTCCTCCCTTCCTCCCTCCCCTCCTCCCCATTTCCCACATCCTTCTTATTCTTGTTAGAGCTTCCTTATCAATGTGTCCAAAAATACATTTGATCTAGTGCTGAAGTCTGGGGAAGTCCAGGTCACTCACTGTTTCCCAGGTATCTGACAGTGTTCAGACCCAAGTGGTTTGGACCCAGCCTGCTTTCTCTTACCTGCTCTGCTGTCTGTATTTGGACAAGTTACCTAGCATCTCTGTGCCCTGGCCTTTTCATTTGTTAAAGGTGGTTATTAATAGTACCTCCCTCATGGTTGTTATGAAGATGAAATGAATTAACGTTTGTAAAATAGATACAGAATGCGTGGCTTCCTGTAGGTGTTTTCCTCAAAATAATTACAAAATAAACCTCCTCCTTTGGATATGTACCCCTGTGTATTATTGTGTCAAGGATAAAGGAAATATTTCTTTTGAAACCCCAGATATGATGTGTGAATTCTAGGAAGGTCTCTGGCCATTAAGAAATCAACACTATAGAATGGGGACAATCTCTGACTTCCTGTTCCTTGCTCTTGAATCTTCTGAGTCTTTTCTCATGCAATTTTGGGGCAGGACCTTGAATGTTTCATTGCTGTTTCATTTTCAACTGTGGAAGAGATACAAATGTTTTACAGAGGGATGGGTGGAAAGTCAGTGCCTCCCAGGAAATCCTTCTTGCTAAATTGAGGGCTTTTGCACACAAACGAACACAAGCTGGCTTGCTGTTTAAATAGAATATTAGCGATTATCATTTATCCAGCCAGAGTCTCCCTGGGCTTGGTGCTGCCTCAAATTAGCCGTCTGCCTTCTCAGCTGTCACTTGCTCTCCAGTTCTGCTTTCGATAGCCTTGTATAGAAAGCAGTCCCAGTGGTGGACTAAGAACCTAGCCAGACCAAGCCGACTTCTCCCATTTTACATAACACTGAGGTACAGAGAAAAAAAAAGCAGCATACTACAGTCCCAGGATTGCTCTCTCTGTCTCTCATCCTCCCTTCTCCTGCTTTTGATGCTCCTGGCCTGACTTCTAAATGGCTCTACCTGGGATTGCCTAAGGACTTGATCTGGCCACTGACCCATTCTGTGCCTGTGCACATGGGTCTGGAGGTGTGAAGTATGCAGTGCTCATGAAAGTGGGGAATAATTAACGCTCTTCCAGGAGCAGGCTTCGACATTGACAGATGGAGTTGGATGATAAATCCCTCTGAGAATTGGATGCTCTCCGCTAGAGTTGCCCCAAGTGATAACATGCTCAACAGCGTCCTCCCGAGGCCTCCTGCACAGGCTCCTCCTTCCCCACTTCCTACCTACGTTCCATGCAATTGTTACTCAGACAGGCTGCTCATCCTTCAGTCACTTTTTAGGATCTACTTCTGGGATGTCGCACTGAAGACAGTTGCCTCGAGTCCAGCTGCACTGCGTGGCCATGTTGATGACTTCCCACTCTATCTTGGTTTCTATGCTGCCTAATAGGATTCTCTCCTAAAGTGTCCCGTCCAGCGGGCAAAGTTATTACACGGTCCCTGAGTAGCCACCACCTGAAAGAGACACGGGTGGGAGAGAGAAGGGAGACCAAGCGGCGAAGAACGGACAGAGTCAGTCTAGCTGTTGTCAAGGTCTCATTTACTAGAGGCAAGGCTTGCAGTATATAAGCAAAATTAAAACAGGGAAGTAAAAACACCCATCCCCGCCCAGTGTCCTTAGTCCGATTATCTATGGCTCGAGGCTGTTGCTTATCTTCATCGTCAGAACGTTCACGTTCTGAGGAACGTTCTGAGGTCGAGCTGTGACATTGCTGGAACTGTGAAAGTTGAGTCTTTTCTGGAAAACCTCTGTCCTTTGGCTGACCCCGGCAGCCTAGGGGCCTCTGGTCCCCAACATTAAAGCTGATGGTTCACTTCTATTTTCATTTACCACCTCTCCTCTATTTCTTTGACCATTCAAACTTAGGTAGCTGCACTATCTTAATAGTTCAAGAACAGAATTAGCAGAGCACCTAGTCAGTGGTAGAAGGAAAGACGAATTATTAGATTATGTATTTGGGAATCTTGGGGAGAAGGGATTCAGGTAAGATGAGATGAAGACATTCGGTGGACTGACTGTGTAGCATGCCTCCCTTTTCCTCAGTGTTGCTTGACTCTCAGGCAGGCACATCCATGAAGAGGAGATGGTAGCATCCGGCAAGTCTAACTCACCACAGAGTGGATAATCCTTTGCTGCTGTAACAGAAGTGTCTCACAGTTCTTAGAGTTGCGTGTTGGCATCTGGCAAAGGCCCTTTTGCTGTGTTATAACATAGTGGAAAGCTGCGTATGGTGAAGACTGTGCTCTTGGATAGAGAAAAAAACAAGAAGAGCTTACTCTTCTACTCAGAACCCACTCCTGCTGGAATTAACCCACTCCCATGAAAATAATTTAATTCATTCATTCATCAAGTTGGTACCCTTGTAATGTAAGCACCTTCTAAAGGTCCCTGTTCACGACACTTGTTACAACGGCAGTTCAAAGTCAATATGAGTTTTGGAAAGTGCATTCAGCCACAGCCACACTCCTAAACTCATGACGGTGGCCCTGGATTGCTCATTGCCCAGGTGGTTCACATCATCACCCTTGGGGACAGGTCAGAGTCAGCTCTACCACAGCCACCAGACTGAGTAAGGAGCAATGATTTTCCAAAGGAAAAATCAACAATCTCTTTCATGAGAGATGCACATAGGACATGGAAGAGCAGTAGATATCCACACGCCATGCCTCTGGGCTGAGTTGTGTGCCCTCTGGGTCTGTGAGTCATACGTACTGTTTCCATACTCAACCTGCCTGGGCAGGACTCTGAATGTCCCATCTCTGATCTTGCCTTCCCTTCTGAGTTGTAGCCTCAGTTCTCCCAACCAGAAGACAGGCTTTTCTAATTGGTTTTACTCAGCCCTGAAACTCTGTGAACCCCAAGCCCTGCTGTTCCTGCCATCACTGCCACATCTGTAGTAGAGTTGGGGTTTCCATCTCTTTCCCCGGGCTGATTTTCAGGTCTCATGGGCTTCTTTGTATTCCTAGGAGGAGCCTTTGCACATGCTTTTCCATCTTTTGGAATCCTCCTTGATTAACCAACACTGGGGTCTCAGAAGAAATGGCTTCTGGGGCTGCTGTTCTGATGACTCCCCTCTGTCAAGCTCAGGCTCTCCACCTGTGTCCCTCCAGACCTTCACTGAATTCCCCACTGCCCTTCCTGATCCATGTTGTTGTTGGGATGTAGTTTATCTCCCAGAGGTTTGCAGGCTGGAAATATGGTCCCCAGGGTGGTATTAAGGTGACAGACCCTTTAAGAACTGAAGCCTTCTCTGAAGTAATTAGGTCATCACTCATATCACCTAGTAAGACACTGTGAATGTGGTTTGTTCTTATGGGAAGCCATCCCACACAGCTTTTCATGTGACTGGCTCCCTTTCTGTTTCTCTACCATGTTGTAATATCACCCAGATGCTCTTACCAGGATGCTGTATCATGCTGTTTGAATCCACCAGCGACCAGACTCATGAACCAAATTAATCTTCCTATCTTACGAAGCACTCAGCTTTAAATATTCTGCTACAGGCAACAGGAAACATACCCAGATAGCTGTGAATTTTTCCATTTTCTGTCATTCCCTGAGCATGGAGCACACATATATCTTTTTCATTTGGACATCTTCAGAGGTCCAGACCTATCTGTGAGTCTGGGATGACGTCTCACAAGCCAGGCCCTGTCTCTTCTGAGCTATGAGAATGTAGACAAGTTTACCTCTCCACCTCTTGTTTCTATAATGTAGACAGTGATAGTTCCTCCTTCAGGGGGCCCATATAAGGAGTAGGTTGTAATCAGACATCCAAAGTGGGCATCTACTTATTCTACTAGAAGTAGAGTAGGCAAATTCATGGGGGGGGGCAGTGCTTCTTGTGGTTGAGGTGCTTGTAGTAACAGTTTTGGTATTTTGGTTTCTTTAAAAAGACACAGAAATATCATAAGAGTATGTTCTCATTTTTATCTGAGGTGTGGGGTGTGGGACTGCATTGGACTGTCTGTAGCAGCTGACTGTGATTTGCCTCGCGCTCTAGCAAAGGCATGGTTTTCCCAGTTGCAGAGAGTTTCTCCAACTGTGTTACATTTGGAATTCTGGGTATTTTTCAGAGGGTATATAAATGCTAGGGCCCTAAGAGGCGGGTGGGTTGTTGATGGGTTGTGGTTGATTGTTGGTTGTTTTGGTAATGGTTTGTTAAGTAGTTGTGAGCAAAGAAGAAACAACGATAAGAAGGAATTCAATATCCAGACTATGAAGATCAAGCTTGCTCCAAGAAACTCAATCATCAGGAAGTAGTCTAACGATGACATTACTTCATTTCCAACCCCTGATTTTATTCAGGGATCTCTTTCCTTTCCCCTCTATCCTTTTTTCTCTCCCATCTAGTGTTATGGGGTTAAAAAGGGTGGAGAAGGGTGGAAGAAAGAAGACCCCACAAAGTAGCAATGAGGTAGCTACAGGTGCTCCTCTCTGATGTCTCAGGGGTGCCAGGTTACGTGTGGTCTTCACTTGTGTGCCTGTTTGATCTAACAAGACAGCCTTGCCCTTCCTGGGGAGCCTCATTAAGGTTATCGAGGGGCTTGTTTCTGGGAACTTCCAAGGGCTGCCTGGGGTTACCACATAAGGGCCCCTCTTTTCTCACTTTGTCTCAATTAGTCATCATTGATCTCTACATGATGTTTCTTGCTCTTGCTGGCCAAGGAACAGGTCATTGTTGGCTCAGACAGCACCACTATCACCGTTGTCATCCCTACAAATGTTAGGAGTAGAATTTGCTCCAGTCTATTAGTGACTCTTGGGCTCCCATGAGGGTAAGGCATCCATTCTATGTGCATACTGAACATGCGCTAACCATGAGCCATGCATGGCTACTTCATCTTACATTTTAACTAGAGTTAAATAGGAGGAAACACATCCCACTCCTCTGTGACAGAAGCTGCACTGTATGATACAGGTTAAGTGGGGTGTCTTTTGTATTACAGGAACCACATTAAACTGTCATGATCTGGAACCAACACTGGGAAACTGTGGCTCATAGAGTTACCAACTAAGTTTGGAAACAAAATTTAATGTGCCAAATCATACCTTTATGGTGTTGTCTTGCATGTGCTTGCTAGCCCAACATGCTGACAATGTGCAAGACACATGAAGGAAATCTCCAGGTAGCTGTATCAGAGGTTGTGTGGCATATAAAAACTAAATATAGAAAGTCTCTAACTAAGGACTTTTTTACACAGACACACATATCTGTGTTGTCTGTGAATTTGTGTGTGAGCTCACAGCCTCCCATGAGTGCACAGAGGCCAGAGGAAGATGTCAGATCTCCTGCTGTATCATGTTCTGCCTTATTTCTTTGAAGCAGGGTTTCTTGCTGAACCTGCCATTAGGAAGGCAGCCAGCAAGTCCCAATGATTCTCCCGTCTCTGTGTTCCACAGAGCTGGGATGATTATATTGTGTGCATACAGCCACATATAGGGCTTTTTTTTCCACTTCGATGTGAGGTGTGTGCTATGTGTATGCATATCTTCATATATGTGGAGGTGCACATGTACATGTATGTATATGCATGTGGAGGCCTGAGATTGATGCCAGCAGTCATTCTCAATCGCTCTCGCACCTTATTCATTGAGGCAGGGTCTCTCACAAACCTGGAGCTTGCTAACATGGCAGCGTGCTCTGTGAGTTCAGGCTCTGCCTTCTACGTGTATCACGACACCGTGTGAAGGTTCTGGAGTCTGAACTTAGATGTTCATGCCCATAGAGCAAATGCTCTTACCACTGAGCTATCCTATCACGTTAGCCCCTCTTCCACCTTACCTTATAATGCTGCAGACATGCTGTACATTCAATAGAAAGTGTGCACTCAGTTTTGAGTCTTTCCCCTGGGTTAATAGCATGTGTACGGTACACTCTGAGGTAATGAGTAGTGCAGTGCCACAGAAACAGCCCCTTGCGGGGACACAGTGGATGCTCATCCATGTTCTGTGTTGCTCAGGTGTGGGAGGGTGATGTGGCCCACCCACTGTCCACATTCAGTGCATAGATCTGTGTGTAAACCTATTCACAGCACAGAACATCTGAAGGAACTCTGCTGTCCTTTACAAAAATGTCTGGCCTACAAGACTGAATTGCATTTGGAAGTGTTAAGTAACCACTTATTACTTGTTTTTTGTACTTATTAAAAATGACATAAGAAGCTAGGTGCAGTATCACATGCCTGTAATCCCAGCACTCAGGAAGCAGGGACAGGTGGCTCTTTGAAGCCATCCTGGCCTACAAAGTAAGTTCAGGCTTTCCAGGGCTATCCAGTGAAACCCAGTCTCAATCAACAATTGAGCAACAATCAATCAGCCAACAAACATACCTCCAGTCAGGCATGGTGATGCAGGTCTGAAACCCCAGAACTCAGGAGGGCAAGGCAGGGCAATTGAAAGTTTACGATCACCCTGGAATACATAGGAGACCCTGTCTCAACAAACAACAACAAAGCAAAGAGAACATCCATTTAATTCGTCAAATGACCTTTAAAAGGATCTTCTTTTCTCTTCTGCAGATGAGAAACCTTGGGTTAGAGTTTTAGACTAAAACGTCTCTGAAGGGCAAGGACTTCGTCTGTTTTCCTGTCACCTTTTCTGGTATCTGATGCAGTGCTTGGCACATAGTAATACCCATCATGGAGCTGTGGGGTGTGATGGTTTCTCCTGGTTGTCAGTTTGACTGACCAGGGGAGAAGGATTCTCAACTGAAAATCTGTGGGCACGCCTGTAGAACATTGTCTTGATTTCTGACTAATGTAGGAGAACCCATCACATGTGGGCAGTGCTAGCCAGAGGAAGGTGAGCCTGAACTATAAAGGAAGGCAGCTAGCTGAATGTGAATGTGAGCCAGGAAGCAAGCAGGAAGCAGCGTTTCTCCATGTTTCCACTCCAACTTACTGCCCTGATCTCCCTCAACAGTGTGTTATAACCTGTAACGTGACCTAAACCCTTTCTTCCCTGAGTTGCTTTGGGTTGTGGCGTCTATCACAACAGAAAAGCAAACTGTGACATCACCTAGTTGCTAGTGGATAGATGAGTGAGTGAATGACTAGCTTTGTGAACAAGTGTAAACATTTGATTTCTTTTTAAAAATTGACATATAAACACACGAACATAAAATGTATGTATAAGGTTTTTTTTTGTTTGTTTGTTTTTTGGGGGGGTTGGGGCTTCCTGTAGTCATGGCTGGGCTTGAACTCATTATGTAGCTGAGAATGACCTTGAACTTCTGATCCTTCTGCTTCTGCCTCCCCAGTGCTACAAGTACAGACATACACCATCAGGGATAAAAAATAGAATAAAAACAACAACGGCATCAACAACAACAACAACAACCCCCCAAAAAAACCCAAAATCACACAGACAGGGGGTGCTCTATAATGTTTCAATAGTGTAATGCTTAAATCAGGCTAAATGTATCAATTTCTCTGATGTTTCTTGTTCTTGATGTTGGCGTATCAGAAATTCTCCTGCCTTTTCTTAGTGTGCAGTGCACACTCATTACCCATGGGCCCTCTACTGTGCAATCCAAGGCACTCATAGGGAAACACAGAATACTAAAGGAAAGGGGTGTTCTACCAAGGAGTCAGAAATGGGGTTTGTATAAGCCAGTAGTGTTCAACTTGTGTCTCAAGAGCTCTTTGGGGTCCTATATCAGATATCCTGCATATCAGATATGAGGCATAACAGATGATGAGTCATAAGAGTAGCAAAGTTACAGTTATGAAGTAACTTTTATGGTTGGGGCCACCACAAGAGGAATTGTATCAAATAGCATTAGGAAGGTTGAGAACCACCACACTGAGTGTTTCAGGAATTTGCTCTCAAGGCCAGTGTCTCTCAGAGACTTGGACAGCATCCTAACACCTAATCAGTGGCTCTTGGGAAAACCTGTGGTTGGTGAGCTCAGATAACCAAGATGTTCTGTACTGTCAGACTCTCTTGGAGCTGGGGGACCTTGCAGACAGAGTCCTTCATCATATGTAGCTTTCTTTGGAGGTGCCTGAGCTGGGACTACAATTTTATCACCTGTGTTTTTTCCAAAGCCTTACCTCCTGTCTTTACTCGACTGGTGGATACGGAAATGAGGCATGGCGCCCACGTGTCTTCCTTCTCTCCATAGTGCCCATGTCTCCATTCCCTCTATGGCGCCCAGGTCTTCCCCTGCCCTCAGCAGGCTTTGCTCCTCTGCTGCTTTGCTTTTGGGCAGGAAGGTTTACTGTCTCTGCTAGAGTGATTTGGGTCCAAGTAGGTCAGCCAAGTCCATGCTCTCCCTTTCCTTCTCTTTGCCTCCGTCTAGTCTCTTGCCCTCTGTCTCCACCCTCCCCACCCTAAACTCCAGCCTGAGGTTTGAGTGGGAACTATTTAACAATCCATTTGTTATACATGATGAAAGGGCCACGAGGCATCTGCAGCTATTAATCTATTAACCTAGAGGCTGAGCTCAGTTCTTTTGATAAACAGTGAACATGGTATTCTATCTCTGATCCCAGACATGGTTTCTTTGAGATTGATTGGAAGTGCCTTCAGGGCTTTGCTTTCTCCTTCTCTGCCATTTTTATTTGTCATGGCTATGGGCCCTGACTGCCTGGATATGAACCCACCTCTTGCTATCATGAAATCATAGACGCACCCCTTCCCCGTGCCTAATTTTCCTCTTCTGTGTAATAAATGTCATATAGAACTTATCACACAGACATGATGAGGATTAAAGGTGTCAATATACAGAAGATATTTAGAGCAATATAACACCTACCACCTGCTCCATGATTATTATTATGTTATCATTACAATGTTATTTTAATCTAAGATCTCTCAGGTTATAAGGAATGGGGTCTTGCCTTGCCTACCATTACATCTCTCGGGGGGGGGGGGGGGGGGGGGGGGGGTTCAAACTCAAACAAATGAGAGAACCGGAAAGGAATTGAGTAGACAGAGCCTGGTAGACATTGCTGGGGAGGGGGGCACTCATTTGTTCATGTATTCATTCATCACACATTCATTCACCGAGCACCTACTAAGTGCTGTTCTGCAGATGGGAAGGCAGGAGTGAAGAAGGTGAATATTCCCTGCCCTCTAGGCCCCACTTCTTGGCTGTGTCAGCTCTAACTGCTCTGTTATCAGGTGAGAATATGAGGCCATTGTTGACAAAGCTTTCTTTTCTTTTAAAGGAAGCCAGAAACCTGGATTTTTACAAACTACAGGCTCCCACCTTAAGCTGGCAAGGCTTTTGTGTTGTTTTAAAGCCCAGCGTGAGCTGAGCCCAAGATCCAGTTGGCAGCCCCTGGTGTAAGGCCTCCTCCACCAGCTCCGGGAGGAGGGCTGGCTGCTCTGCCAGCAAGGGCAGGCGGTCTGCTTCAAGGTCATTGGTGTGGAGAGAGTCTCCTCCCACTCCTGCTTGGAGGTTCTTGTGGCTTTTTCTGCCCACAGAGCAGATGCTGCTGCGCTGCCAGGACTAACGGGTGTTTGAATTCGAACATTCCCTCTCGTCCTTCCTTTCTTCCGTGGCAGCCTTGGCTGGGCTCCCGGCCCCCAGAAGGCAGATTTAGCGAGAAGAGGAGTAGCTTCCGCACAGACAGGGGGAGGGGGAGGGGCCTTAGGGTTAGTGGTGGCCAAGTGGGGAAGGGGAAGCGGCCTTTGAAGTTGGAGAATTAATTATCCTTTTTGTCTGACTCTTTTCGAGGTGGGGAGCAGTTTAAAAGCCTTTGTGTGGGGAAAACGTGATGAGTGAGAAATGGAGTTTAGGATGCTAACAGGAATGCTTTTTAACCGCATGCTGGCTTTGGGAAGTGAGTGTGAACAGAGCTTTGGGTTCAGTTATGGTCTTCAGGATGATAGCTTTGGAATGCAGACATTTGTGTAAGGGAGACCTGTATTCTCTGGATCATCCCGACTCCCAGCTCTCCACTCTCAGGGTTCATTTCTGCTCCACGCCTTTGTGGTGAGGCAGTGTCCTGCCTAGAGGAACGTAGTGTGACGGAGTCCCCAGGTCTCTGGGCTGTAGAGTCTTACCCGTCGGTTTGCTTTGCACAAACTGCAACAGTGGACAGGTCTTTCTGCTCTGGCGACTGTGACAGTTGTGATCCTATAGGAAACAAGACTCTTTGTGTGGCTGCAAGGAAGAAAAGTTCTTTAAGAGATGATAGAGGCTTGGACAAGCTTTGGATTGCAAGCTAATGTTGCAGCCACTAGGGTTTAGCAGGCTCACCTCTGTGGTGAAAAAAAAAAAAATGCTCACGCAGCCAGAACTGAGGAAGAAGGTACACTTAACAGAATTGTGGTCTTGAGGATTCCACAGCTTCCTCCTGGCAGCCTTAGGGGAAGAAGAGGAGAAGGAAGAGAATGAGGAGGAGGAGGAATAGGAGCAAGAGGAAGAGGAGGAGGAGGAGGAGAATGGAGTAGGAGGAAGAGAAAAAGGAGGAGAAAATGGAGTAGGAGGAAGAGAAGGAGGAGGAGGAAGAAGAGGAGGGGGAAGAGGAAGAGGAGGAGGAGGAGGAGGAGGAGGAAGAAGAAGAAGAAGAAATAATAATAATAATAATAATAATAATAATAATAATAATAATAATGATGTCTGGCTTTCTGCTCCTTGATTTGCTGCTGTTGGTGGCACCCACTGGTTTAAGAACAACGGGGAACCTGGAAGCCAGGGAGCAGCATGGTTGAGGAGGCCAACTTCCTAGAGTTTTGATTACAGCAGTCAGGTAATGAATGATCTGGAAGAAAAAAATGAGGAGCTTGTAACACACTCACCTTCAGTCTCCTGACCTTTGAAGGGGAGGTGACACAGCCAACCTCCTAAAACACGACCGGACAGCTAATACACATATGTAGGGCGAGCCTGGAAGGTCCAGCAGCTGCTCAATTAATGCTGTCTCGGTGTGGGGTCTCAGACCATTCCTAGTCATGACAGGACCAGAGAGAAGCGTCAGCACCTATCCCCTGCCCTGCAGTTAGAGCACCGTCAGCCGGTCCCCTCCTTCCCCTGCAGTGGGAATCATGGGACAAGTGTTTCCTTCATGGAGAGTGTAAGGGATTCTGGAACCAGATAGCCTGGATTTCAACCCTGCCACTTACTGACAAGTTAGTTTATTTCTCATGCTTCATCTTCTCATTCTGAGCAACTAAAATTGTGAGGGTTAAAATGAGTTATCTAGGCAAAGAGCACAGAACAGCATGAGGCACATAGCAGCGGCCAGTAGATAGCATGTGTTGTTGTTGTCTCGTTATTATTGTCACCATCACCATCATCATCACCATCATCATCATCATCATCATCATCACCATCATCATTCTCAGCCCTGCTCAACTCCAAGCACAGCTGACCTATTAATAGTCAACAGAAAAATGTCCTGTGGACAGAGTCCATCCCACCGATCTCTCTGGAGCTCCATTGATCACGCCGTTACCTTCTTTCTCATCCTCCCACAGATGTGATATTTCAGGGAGTGATTGATGGGTGTGTGTGTGTACGTGGGGAAGGGTGGGCTTGTGCCTGACTCTGGGGACAGAGTGCTTTGTTATGCAGAGTAGCTCGCCTGTCATCCCACTGTGGGTCCCTTTCTTGAAAAGTTCCAGGCTATTTTTGAGCCCTTGTTGCTCACGTGTTCCTTTCTACATCATGTCAATGCCAGCACAGGAAAAAAAAACTGGAACCTTTTGGCAGAATATAAAGCAAAAGAGATTTCAAAGTGCATGGAGGATGAGTGTTGCTGGAGCGACAGGGTATTAAGACGTGAGGAGAATGTGAGCGAGCGGGCGCGGAAGACTGTAGGCAGCATGCGTGTTTGTATTTAGACCTCTGACAATTTCTTGGGAAGTCAGTGGGGGAGCCTGAGGTTAATGTTAGCACCGAGAAGACACCAATGGGTAATGACCACCCCTGCCCTGATTGTATGAATCTATATTCTGAAAGACCAGGAAAGGATGAGGGAAAGAAGTGGGCAGTTGCCAAGGGTGTGTCCTGGACCTCAAAACGGGGGTTGGGGGAGATGAGAGGGAGGGAGGATATGCGTCTGAAGATTGAGGGAAATGCTGGACTGCCCAGCAGCTTTGAGGCTTCACCTGCCATGCTCAGTCAGACACTGAGCTGCTTGCAACAGGGATATCCAAGACTGAGGTGCTGGGCCCTTGGCTTCCGCACACTTAAACCCCTTTCCTGCTCTTTTCTGAAGGGCGGAGTGTGATGGAGAACTGAGTTCAAATCCGACCTCTGCCTCCTCCTAGTTCTCTGGTTATAGTTGAGTGACTGCCTTCTTTTAGAGCCCTGTGTCTTTATTTGAAAATAACTGTTTCGACCCTCACACGGCTATTGAGACGCTTAGGCATCAGAGTTTTACTGGAACCCTGTATCTTGAATGGTGTTTGATGACTGCCTTTGCTGGGTTAAGATCTCATAGTAGTCTGAGGGTAGGAGGACAGTAGCACTTCCATGTCACACATACAGAGACGGAGGCATGGCTGGCAGCCCATGGCTACTCTGGGTTCTATTGGAGCTGGACTGCAGTTTGAGTCCCTAGACTATCTGACGGGGCCAATATGGAGTAGTGATGTCTCACTCAGTTCTCTGCTGCCATGACAAACACCTGAAACAGATTCTGAAGAGGAAGGGTTGATTTGGCTCACATGTTTAAGGATTTCAGTCCATTTGGCAGCCCATCGTGATGGAGAACCTGCCTTATGGCTGGGAAGTGACAGAAGAGCAGAGTCCTGGAATTTCCTTCAAAAACCCAGTGTACACACACACACACACACACACACACACACACACACACAAATGCAAAAACAACATGTTGAAATTCTTTTCTTTAAAAAAGCACAACTTTGGAAAACAGCAGTGTTTTCTTATAAACGCAGACTTAACCAACGGCACAGAGCTCCAATGCTAAGTCTTACCACAAAGAAGGGAAGTTCCACGCCCTCACCTAGGCTTGTAAATAAGCATCTGTAGCATTCATAATGCAGAATTTGGAAATGTGCAGAAACTGGAAAAAGCCACCTTACCTGTTGAGTGATGAATGGATACATGGACTTCAGAATAACCATGTGACAGAATATTATTCAGCTGCAAAAATTAGCTGTTGATACAGAGAAATCTTTGCCTCCTAGAAACATTAGTCTGACTGAAAGATGGCAGATGCAAAATGCAGCACACCTTGTGGATCCATTTGGTGACGTAGCAGAAAGTAGACTGGTGGCTGCCAAGAGCCAGGCATGGGAAGGTGGGACTTAGGGGACATTGGTAGTTACATCAGTACTCTGAGTTCTGAGTGTAGTGGTGCCTATGTGAATTTAACGCACTTGCCAAAAATGTGTGTCTTTATATCTAAAAATGCAGTGTCTATGAGCATATACTGCATGAAGATTAAACTACCAGGGATACTTAGTATTATAAAACAATAAAGAAAGTCATAACAGAGACAACAAGCACTATCAACATTTCATATGTTTTTCTTCCATGCTTTTTTCTTTTCTGTGCTGGCTAGGTTTTTGTTGTTTTGTTGTTGTTTCTGCTAACTTGACACAGTCTGGCACCATCTGGGAAGAGGGAACCACAACTGAGAAAATGCCTCCATCAGATTGGCCTGTAGGCAAGTCTGTAGAGCATTTTCCTGATCAATCATTGATGTGAGAGTGCCCTGGCCCTGGCCCTGGCCCTGGCCCTGGCCCTGGTGGTGCCACTCCTGGGCAGCTGGTCCTGGGTTGTATGAGAAAGCAAGGATGAGCAAGCCAGGGGAAGAAGCCGGCAAGCAGTGTTCTCTGTGATGCTACTTCAGTTCCTGCCTCCATGTTCCTTCTCTGTTTGAGTTCCTGCCTTGGGTGTGTGAGCCCAAATAAACCTTTTCCTCCCAGAGCTGCTTTAAGTCCTGATCTCTGTCACAGAAATAGATAACAAAGTAAGACATCTTAGTCCCACCTCCAGCAAAAAGCCTACTTTGCTTATTTGGTTTTTTTACTAAATAAACAGGATCTCACTGTGAACCCAAGGCTGGTGTGAAACTCAGTCTAGTTTAGTTCATCAGCAAATTTGTGAAGACCCTTCTGCCTCCGGGTCCTACACACTGGATGACAGGAGTTGGACAGTACACCTGGGAAAGCTGGCTAACCTCAGTAAGAAGGGAAGGAATAAATACAAAATTAACTACTCCGTGGCAGAAATCTTTTTGCTCTGACTTTGTTTTGCTTTGGAGCAGAATATAATATTAAAAAGAAATGTAATACATAGTATGGCTAGGGGAGACAAGCAGAGAGGTGGGGGAGGATGGCTCTTGGCTACTGGCTTCAGATCTGAACCAACTCACAGCCAATTACATAGTATTGCACCACTGGGGACACAATTATGTACTCTCTTTGCTTTGATGGAGGCAATAACCTGGAAGGGAAAGAAAAGGAGGAGGAGGAAGAAGAAGAGGAGGACAGTGGTGATGCCGATGGTGGTGATGGTGATGATGGTGATGACGGTGATGGTGATGATGATGGTGAGGAGGAGGAGGAGGAGGAGGATGATGACAGCAACAATGATGATGACAAGAACCATGACAATAGCAAATATTCATGGTGAACTTATGCCAGTTTGGTTGTCACATTTAATCCCCATGGCTCTCTGAGTAATCATTCTTCATTCCCACTTTATTCTGAAGACAATAAAGTATCTTAGGGATGACAGGTCAAAGGAAGCTTTACAAAACGGTAAGCAGATTAAATGTAAATGAGAGGGTTGGAGAGGATCCCCTGAGGAATGGATATTTAGTCTGAGATTCAGAGGATCCTAGAAGGACCTTCACTTAGGAGAGAGCCTTGGGGTTTCGACTGAGGAGAGGATAGTAGAGGAAGAGGAGCCTCAGAGACAGAACCAGGTCTGCTGGGGAGGCTGACTTCTATTCGGTCAGACTGTTGTTGTGTTGGAGGTGTCTGTAGGAGAGGCGCCCCTGGCCATGGGAGTCTGCAGTACATTTGGAGACTGTTATTTGAAGATGTTCTTGAAAGAACGTCCTACATCTTCTATCACCACGAGGACAGAGCAGGTGTCTTCCGGTTAGCCAGCATGGTCATTTGTAAGCAACATAAGTTTACTGTGGTAACCTAAAGGAACACTCGAAAGGAGCAGCCGAGTGACTGGGAGGAGATGGAGTTGCACAAACAGGAAGAGCCAAGCATCAGAAAGCCGCTCGGGGAATATGGGTGATGGGGATGGACACATGGCCTTTACATGGTGACATTAGTGGGATGAATCAGCTCCAGCTGTTCCCACCCCTGTGTCTTTCAGCCCCAGATCAGATTTCAGAGAGACAATGTGATTCACTAAATGTTGGGATGTTCGGTTGTGAGCAAGGGAAGATCTGGATTGTTGATTGACACCCTTACAAGAACTGCGCACAGTAGGAGAAGGATGACTTCCTAAGGGAAGGAGTGCATGCTGGGTAAAGCCAGCAGAAGCCCTTTGTGGTCTCTGTGGCCTGGTTGTTGATCTGTTTGTTATTATTTATGTAGCCACCCTCTTTGCACTCAGGCCTACTGTTCCATCTGCAGCCGAGGAAGCTCTCTCCATCTGCCTTCGGAAGGGGCTGGGGTGATGTGGGTTTATTGCCTGGTTCCAAACCATATAACTCTGGAGGCAAACCGTGATGGATGTGACTCATTTTCTTGTCAAGAAAGGGCATGACCTTGGGGCCGTGTGTCGTTTCCTTCACCAATGAGGGCAGGGTGTTGATAGGACCAGAAGGTGGATGTGTCAGTCCAACAGGGACTTGCTGAGAAGAAGCCCAAATACCAGGCACCCACGGATATGGGGCACCTGTCAAATTATGAGTCTCCTGACACTTCCTGTCACCCAAGCAGATTCCTGAGTTCAATGGTCTTCAGCAAGGGGTGCAACACACAGATAAATCATGTAGAGGATGGGATGAGGTATCCCAGCTTCCTTTGGTTCTTCATCATGGGCTGAATCAAATGCTGCTAGCAGCTGTTTCCTCAGTAGCAATGCTGATTCGTGGGAGCACACAAATTACTGAGAAAACAGGGGCCTCTGCTGCCTGTCCTCCGGTCTCTCACGTTTGGTTGATAAAGTCCTCTCCCTCTCCTCCCTCTCCCTCTCCCTCTCCCTCTCCCTCTCC
>JANHMN010000003.1:110626959-110659923 GCA_030674055.1 Rhabdomys pumilio
CATGTGCACGTGTGCACACAGGCTCACAGGCATTTGATAATAAACATGGCAGATACATATGTTCTTCCTTAACAGCTGAGCAACTTGACTAGGAAATACTCCTCTTAATAGTTCTAGCAGAAGTCCCAGTGCTGATTCTCATGAGGAGGCTCGAGTGACTTGTCCATCTCTAAATCCACACAGTCCTACATCCACTCTTGGAGCTAGGGGATGAGAGGAGCCTTTGATAATACACACAGATTGTGGGTCAGGGAGAGGTGATTCCTCAGAAAAGAGGAGGGAGATAGATGCTGATCAGGCAGAAACGAGAGATGTCTGCCATACTTCGATTTGACTTCTCGTGGTCTGAGGGCACTATAACGGATGAGCAAAAGCATGTCAGTGTTCCTCGTAAGCATTGGCATCCTATGCTGATTCCCTGCTCCCACCTTCAAGGAATGAACAAGAAATAGAGGACACAGTCAAGAACAGCCTCCAAGTGGTACCCTGTTGCTCTTGGGTCTGGCTCCTCCAGAGTTCTTAAAAGCACAGGGAGGATGTGGGAGAAGTTTTTTTTCCTGGATTCATTTCTTCAGGGGCCTTTACCAAAGCCCGTTCCTTACCTCCTGTGAGCCCAGTTACTCTGTGAAGGAGCACCTTGCACTTGCTGACAACTGTAGGGTGATTGCCCCTTCTTTGGTCTTCCCTTCTTAGGGCTTGGTTCGGATAAGCAATTTGCTGTCTCTTCTTCCTTCCTTACCAAGGAAGGAATCCTTAACATTTTAAGAACTCCTTATGTGACTGGGTAGCCTATCCATATGATGGGGTAAGGTGCAGCTGTGGAAACAGAATGGGGCTGTTGTCTCCATAGTGAGGAGGAACAGGCTCTTGGATGTGCTCACTTGGGAACAAGCAGGTGGTGGAGGCATGTGCTGAGGTGTGATGCTCAACTCTCCAAGTGCTTCTGAATTGCTTAGGGAGCTTCCTCAGTGCACCAGCACCTGCCCTCACCTCCTCTCCAATTCCACCAAACCAGAATCTTTGGGACTGAGCATTTTTATAAATTTATAACCCATTTTTATAAATTTATAACCCTGGGTTGTTTAGAGTGTGAAGCCATACCGAAAGCCAGGCAATGATATCCTACAGGTAAAACATCAGGGATATAGTTTAAAAAGAAAAAGGAAATAGAAATATTTCTTAGACAACACACAGCTATCCTGGGAATAGCTGAGGATTGGTTTCAGGAATGCCCTTGGATTCCCCAAATATTTCAGCAGTTAAGATTCATTTGCAAATAGATTAGTGTTAATTTGAAACCAACCCTCATCCTCCTGAATTCTTTAGATATCTCTAGATTGCTTTTAACGCCTAATGCAATGGAAATTCTATGCAGATAGCTTCTATGGTGCATTTTTAGGAAATAACGTCAGGAAGCAAGTTTGTACAAGTTCAGGACAGATGCAGACTTTTCCTCCCAAATATTTTTGATAGTTGGCTGATGGAATCGTCAGATATAGAAGCCTTGCATATGGAGGTCTGATTGTACACATATAGACCTACATATGGACTCCCATATGCAGAGGATGTTTCTGCAAGATCTAGGGTTTATCCAAAGATTGTATAAGGAGCTGCAAAGAATAGTTTCCTCCGGATATGACACAAAATGGTGGTTTTTGAATTGGCAGTGTTCAAAATTGTAAGCCGCAAGTGTAGCTCACTCTTTTCAAAGAAATACTCACTGCATATGGAGAAGTTGCCAGACAGGGCTCTGAAAGACCTCTGAACTTCCATGGCTTATCAGGGTGAGGGCAGCCTCCTGCCCCCACACACTCACACACAGCATCAAGCACCCACAGCCTCAGCTGCATCCTCTTGACTCAGCTATGATGCTCGGTTTCTGAGTGTGAAGGTAACCAAATGAGCCAACTTGTTGAATCATTCATCATCCATCTATCCATCCATCCGTCCATCCATCCATTCAACCGTCCATCCATGCTTTTTAAAATTAAGGATTGTACAATCCAATTACTCCTCTTCACCACCACATAGCCTTCTTCCTGTCCTGTGCTTGGGCTCTGTTTGTTCCAGCAACATATTTCCTGAGGTGGAGGTGCTTGAGCCAGAATAAGCAGCGAAGGCAGAGCCTGTAAACTGGCAGCATGAAGTACATTAATCCTAATGTGTTTGCTTCCATAAAGCTTAGCAAAAATCCTCTTTGGCATGCGCATTCATGAACCTTGAGCCACCCTTGTCTGCAGCCAAGTGTCCTTTGGAAAGACCTGTATTCCTCAGTTCAGCCTGGTCTGGCCATTTCCCAGGCTGACTTCACTTAGCCAGAAGGCCTGGCCTTTGGAAACATCTGAGCTTGCAACTCCTGCACCGGGGTAGTAAGATGCGCAAACTATCACCTGCCCCACTGGAATGCCGAGTGAATTGTTTTTGGATAATGTGCTTTTCTATTCCAGTCTGGCCTAAGTCTGCTGCTTAAAGGGCAGATTCGTCTGTCTTCTTTTTCATCTGTGGACTGCATGTGGTAGGCTGTTGGTGCAGATACATTGATGGAACAAATACCCATAACAGGGGACATATGCAATCTGTAGTAACATGTGCCTGTCATTGGCCTGACAGGAATGTAAGGCAGCAGGGCAAGAGAAGAAAAGAGCTAAGCTGCACAGTAATTACACCATGGACAAGAGGCTGGCTTAATACTTGTACTTTATCCCCTAGGCTGTTTCCATCCGAGAAGACATATACAGTAATAACTTCAACTTACATCTATATTAGCCCAATACAAGAACTCCTAACCACATGAGTTGTTAAGCACTAGAAATGTACCTAGCAAGAATGATGGACAGATTTTAAATTTTATTTAATTGCCTTAGATTTTCATAGTTCTCCTCCTTTGGAGTTAGTTGCTACCACTGTGGATGACATAGCTTTAGTGGTCAGAGCAGGAAAGTGATACCAAGGCTGGGTCATCAGAGGGTGAGTTTTCTGCAAGTGTGTAGGCTGTGTGGAGTGGGAGGAAGTGTGTGGGACTGTAATTGACAACGCTTGACCTTTCTAAGGAAGTGACAGTGTCCACACACTGAGTCAAGATGAACTCAGCAAATCCTCATAACAGCTCTGTTATGAAAGATAGAATTATTGCCAGGTTGTTGGGACAGAGCAACATTAATGAGCAACTTTAAGGTCACAGAGCCGATAAGTCATGGTATCTAGTCCAAGCCATTTGGCTAAGTCATAGTACCTGGTCCAGACCATTTGGCTACAGAGCTTGTACCCTGAACCCCCCTCCCCAGTCCCCTTCCCCAATTCTGGAAGAAAGTAAATGAATCTCCCTTAAGAGAATATTTTATTCTGTCCCCTGCTGCTTCACATTCACACATGACATCTCATTTAGATTTCTTGACAGTTATGTGGCATTGCAGTCCTGTCTCTTCTATGGTTATGGAAACTTTGGCTCACAGAGATGAGATATCAAGACAGGCTGATGAGGCTCTGGGGAGCTCAGCCGAGGCTTTATTACCAAGCCGCCCTCCCTGAGTTACTGAGGGCAGCTAAGGGGGAGCCAGTGGGGAATGTGCAGGAGGAGCTGCTGCAAAGGATGTTGAGTGGGAAGAATCAGTGGGTTTCAGCAAGTGACTGAATGGTGGGGGTGAGCAGAGCTGGGGAGGAGCTCTCTTGGAACAGAGATGAATGACAAACACACGTGTGCTTGCACCATTGCCGTGTTAGGCTCCCGAGGAGGGTAGGCCCAGTTTCCAATAGAGTATCACCAATCACTAGCTGAACAACCTTGGGCAAATGACCTGTGATCATCAACCTTCCTGGGGATAGAATGGAGATCCTTCTCAGGGCTACCATCGGGCACAGGCTTCGCAGACACACATGTGTAAAAACCAGTCTCTCTCTCTCTCTCTCTCTCTCTCTCTCTCTCTCTCTCTCTCTTTCTGTCTCTCATCTCACACACACACACTCATACACTTTCTCCCTCTCTCCCTCTCTCTCCCTTCCTCTGTCCTTCCCTCTCTTTTATCCTCTTTCCCTCCCCCTTCCCCAGACAGACATACATCTTGAGATATATATATATATATATCCCAGACTCACCTCAAACTAGAAATCCTCTTGCTTCAGCCTTCTAGGCACTAGGATTCTAGGTATGTAGCATCACACATGGCTCCTGAGTCCTTGTCAATGCCAGTGAGTCTGGGTACTGGGAGAGCGTGGACCAGACTGTTGTATTTCAGCGGGGGAGGGAGGAACTCTGCTTCATCTTGGACTCTAGAGTTCATCTCTGACCTAGAAGGAAAGGGCAATCTTTCCCAAACAAAACCAAGATCCTCAAGTCAAGCAAAACCTGTGTGCTGACAACTGCAAGCCAGATGCTCTTTTCCACAAAGCCCTTGGAATATGTGTTCTCATTTGAGCCTCTAAGAGCAGGTATTATTATTTACAATAATTTATTTTTATTCACTTTATACCTAACTGCAGCCCCCTCCCAGCTGCACCTTTATAAATCTCTCCCCCTATTATTCTCACCCCTTCTCCTCAGAGAAGTAGAGCCTCTCTTGAGTACTACCACACTGCAGCCCATCTAGTCCCAGCAGGACTAGGCACATCTTCTTCTGCTGAGGCTCAACCAGGCAGTCCAGGAAGGGGAAGGGGATCTGATGACAAGTAACAGAGTCAGAGACAGCCTCCCCTCTAATTGTTAGGGGACCCCCATGAAGAGCAAGTTGTACATCTGCTACAAATGTGTATGAGGGCCTGCATGTTCTTTGGTTGGGGGTTCAGACTCTGTGAGCCCCCTGCACCTAGGTTAGCGGGATATCACTAATAGTGTCATAAGAGCCAGTATTATTACTTCCATCTTGGAAAAGGGAATTGAGGCTCAGAGAAGTATAAAACACATGTTTCTAGCCTCCAGCGAATGGGTGGCCAATTGGAAGTTTAAGCTGAGATCGTCCTGGTTCCTGAGATGTGATTGATATCCTCTGCCAATGGTTGCCTTCCTGCTTGAGGGCTGGCAGGCTTGGAACATCCTGAGAGAGGTGAGAACCTAGGAAAGTACTCAGGGTCTCTCAGGTCTCAAGGTCTCTTGTCTCCTCCCACTATAGCTAGCCACAACTAATGTTGGGATCTCTCACACTGATAGGGATTATGAAGCATGAGTGAACACCCAAGGATGCTAGTTTTATACCACTGACCCAGTGAGAACTGGGTGGAAGCGGGAGGTCAAGACCAAAATGAAGAATAAAATTGGATCCCTCTGTACTGTCCTATTCAAAGTATGATGGTGATTAGTAGTGGGTGTTGGGAGTGGAGTAGAATTGCAGACTCAGCACTTTCCTGGGACAGTTTTCCCACAGAGGTCCCTTAGAAGTGTCTCTGCTTCAGCTGTCTGGTGTTTATAACATCAACTGTATGCTTCTAATTCTTAGCTGGTGTATTAGTTTCCGCAGGCCGTTCTAACGCACTCAAATGCACACAGGTGCATAGTTAGTGTCTTACAGCTCTCCAGACCAAAGTCTAAAAATGGCTTTGTTAGGACTAAAGTCAAGGTGTCAGCTGGCCGATTGCCTCATGGGAGACTGGAGGGGACACTCTGTTCCTTGCCTTTTCCAACTGCTATAGGCCACCCACATCCCTTGGTCACATTCCTTCCTGCAAGAACACCACGCTAACCTCTGCTTCCACCATCAGAGCTCATTCTCTGACTGACCCTTCTGCTTCCTCATAAAAAGAGTTTTGTGGTTCCATTGAGCCCACTCCAATAAGTCAGTGTCTCTCCCCTCTGCAGAGTCCTTAGCTTAATCACATCTGTAAAGGCCATTTTTTTCCCCCAGTTAGGTAACAGTCAGTGTTCTTTCGGTTGGGACATAGGAATCTTGCTGTGAAGGCAGCGTGTTGTACAAAGAAAGTGTGGGGGTGGATGGACCTCAGGACCTTTCTCACCTCACTGAAGCTGAGTTGCAGGTCCTCTTTATATGTGTTTGCCCTCCCTTTCCCTTTGCATTCTTATCAGTCATCTAACTCAGAGGCATTTGTGTTTGAAACCCCACTGAGTAATCTACACAGGTCTCTAGCTAGACTGGGTTGGGAGGGTGCCAGGCTGCAGGCTTTCCCACCCAGGACAGTGAGGAGTAATTAAATACAGCGTGGTGCATGTAGGGATTCTTGGCTTCCTCCTGCTACCTGTGTGGATGTGGGACCTGGCACATTCAGCAGCTCCGAAAAAAATGCCTCCTTTTTTAAAGAAAAGCTTGTCTCCCCCTGAATTTGCCAAACAGAAATGAGGGGGTGTTTATTTGTATCACAGAGAGATTTAGTTTGTTTCTTAAAATAGGCAGTCCTAGTCCTCTTTAAAAGCGTGTTTTAGTTAATAGGGAATTTGATTTGCACGACTTTGGAGAAGCAAACCACTTAAGGGAGTTACCTGCACTGTAGGTCTTCAGCTTCCAAAGTCTGTCCCCAGCAGCTGAGGATAGGGACAGGCCATTCAAGTCACTTAGCCTATTAGCTCCTCCTCATAAGGTCAGACCATTTATTTTTGTGCTAATTGGAAGGCTTCCCAAAGAGACCCTACCCATGGTGGAATTCAGAAGAATCACTCAGGAGCCATCTCTATCACACACTATGTAGCTGTACTTTCTTCTCTGTCCTTTGTGGCTCTTTCCTTTGTGTTTTCATGCACCAGGCGTTTATTTACTGGCTATCAGTTAATCTCAGTGTTAATACCGGAACTGCAGCATACACTAGGGAACTTGGAGAGGGTGTGCTAGTTATTCCTAGTGCCCTGTCAGAAAGACGAAGGTGAGAAGGTCCTGACTCAAGCTTTCGAAGTTTTGAAAAAGGGTTCTAGAAAAAAATTGCTATTTGAAAATGGTGAGGAGAAACTTTCCTAATTCATTCTGGATCAAAGAAATTCATACCATAATGATGGACCACTTAGAAACTTAATAATGACACTATAGTTTTATAAATAGAAAACTTAAGTCCAGCCAAAAGTGTACTTAAAAGAAGAGTTTTGAGCCTGAAAAGATTTTTAAATTTTTAATGAAGATGGATGGGGATGAATTAACTTGTCCATTCAAGCAGCTCCAGGAGCCGTGTGTGATGGGAGCTGGGATTTGTTGGTTGTTTGAGGTTTAGATAGCACAGCTCTGAGTGTGAACAACGCCACCATTATATGGGAACTGGTTCCTCACTGCCAACTTTCAGAGAGGAAGCAGAAGCACAAGGAGGCCGGATAGCATGCCGTAACACTCTGGATTCAAGTGTCCAAGGCCCGAGCAGGCAGCATAGTAAAAATCTGTCTCAAAATAAATAGGGGTTGGGGAAATGGTTCTGTTGTAAACTGTTGAATTAGCAAGAAGATTTGAGTTCATGTCAGCACCACACATGTAAAAGCCAGGCTTGGTAGTTCATATCTGTAACCTCAGGACCTGGGGTTGCAGAGACAGGTGAATCCCTGGAGAGTGGTAGCCCCTAACCTATCAGAATCAGTGCTAGCTAGTTAACTAACTAACTAACTAACTAACTAACTAACTAACTAAGTGAAGTGGAGAGCTACTGAGGAAGATACTCAACATTGGTCTCCACAAATCTGTTTATGCATATATACACCACACACACACAAGCATACACACATAGGCACAGGTGCACATACACACACACACACACAAGCATACACACATAGGCACAGGTGCGCGCGCACACACACACACACACACACACACACACACGTACAGGCACACACACGTACAGGCACACACACACAGAGGGAGAAGGAAAGAGAGAGGAAGAGAGGAAGGGAGGGAGGGAAGGAGGGAAGGAGAGAGAGAAAGAGCGAGAGTTAATTCAGTGTGCAGTACTTATTTAGCATGGAAGTGGCCCTATGTTCTATCAGTAATACCAAAAAAATACATTAAAAATAAAATAATAGACAACAAAGATGTGCCAGATAAGATGCTACATTGTAAACACATGGGCAGTTTCCAAGAAATTATAAACACAAACTAAAAGTCATCCTGGGGAGTCATAAAAAGCAACTTTGGTGGCAGTGAGAACCTCCTGGGAGATGGGGGAGGGGTGATACTGGCTGGAAAGGACAGCTATCGCCCTTTATTTCCTGGTGTTCTGACAGTTCTAGATGTAGAAATACGATAAGGGGGAGGGGCATATAGATGAGAAAGGAGAAAAGGAAATATGACTACTTGGGATAATACAATTTTCTAGGTAGGACTCTGAAGGCAGCTAAAAACCCATATCAATGATTATGAGTTTTGAAAAGGCTACAAAACCCTCGCAGTGGGATTGCATTACTCCCGTATCTATAAACAGCAGCAGTCGGATACCACAAGGAAGAAAGCACATTAAAACAGGGATCCCTCAGATGGTCCACTGGAAGCACTGCGTAGGGATGGCATGGAGAGAACGAGAGGTACTCTGGGAGATGAGAAACAAGAATTCTTAACAAGGGAGCAATCAATTCCTGGAGGAGTGACTTGTTTTTGTGAAAGTGTCAGCTATCTTGAATTTTCATTTTGGAAATGTGAGGCCAGTTCAATGGAAGCCGATTATGTTTGTTTCATTTTCTTCTTGGAGAACGGGGATTGGCTTACCATGGCTCTAATACAGTCCCCATTGGTATTTTAAGAACCTTGATAAACTGCTTCTGAAGTTCACTTGGAAGGATAAACCCACAGCAATATTTAAGAAAACACTGAAAATAGGAATAATGAGAGGGCCCAGTGTGGGCACAGTGTGTTTGTTCTAAGGCTGCTGTAATTGACCCCTCCCCATCGCTGGACTTCACGACAGATCAGGGGGCAAAGCTGAAGGCCTGAAGACAAGCTCAGAGTATATAATAATTGAACACTTAATAAACTTGGCATTAAAAATCTATACAGAAGGACAGAATTATTTAATCAAGGCTGCCGGGACAACTGGATTCCTATGAGGGGATAGAATCCAATGCTCACCAGACTGCAAAAAATTACAGAGAGATTAAAGAGGTTAGAACAGAAATGGTATAAAATGTAGATTTTGAAACATCCTCACCTGCGTGACATGGGAAACGGACAGAGACCCCAGCTGGCTGGCTGTCCAAGTGAACCTGAAATGCTATCTTTACTAGTTTTCCTTACACTGCTTTGAAAACTGCATATGGAGTGTTTGGTCTTGTTTTATCTTTAATTGTTTATTTTTGTTATTATTAATATTTCTAGTGTTTTGGGTCTTATAAATGCTGGGAGAATGTTCTGCCCTTGAGTGTCAACCCCAGTCTTAATTCTTAAACAAATGTATTATCACGGTGTGTGTGTGTGTGGGGGGGGAGATGTTGTTGTTGGTGGTGGTCTGTGTGTGGTGTGTGTGTGTGTATACGTGTGTGGGGTGTGTCTGTGTGTGTGTGTGTGAGGGTTGGTGTATACGTGAGTGTGTGTGCATGTGAGTGTGTGAGGGGTGGTGTGTGTTTGTATGTGAGTGTGTGTATATGTGTGAGTGTGTTTGTGTGTTGTGTGTGGTGTGTTTATGAGTGTGTGTGTGCGTGTGTGTGCGCGTGTGTGTGTGTGTGTGTGTGTGTGTGTGTGCTTGTGTGAAGATCAGAGGACAAATTCCAATAGCCAGTTCTTTCCTCCAGGGGTTGTGGGGATTGAGCTGAGATTGTTGGACCCGTCCACTGAGTGGTGCTCCTGTGGAGCCGTCTCTCACCAGCTGTCCCCATCATAATTGCTAACACACCTAAACTAGTCTTGCATGCTGTTTATCAGTGTGCATAGTAGTCTCCTTGGGGAACAGGGGTTGCAGCGCATTCAGTGCTGTAGCCCCTCCCATCCCGTGTTTTGTGTGTTAGCCTTTCTCTGTTTCAGTCTCTGCCTTAAAGTCGTATTTTATAGAACAATCAAGCACATATAAAAAAGAAGCCAGATTGGCATTAAATTCTCATGTGTCCATCAGGAACATTTAACAAGTCATAGTGATTAACTTTCTTTTTTTTCTTCCTTTCTTTGTTTTTTAAATCTATCACCCCCCTGAGCATACCGAATTACTTTGAGGTGAATTAGTTTACCCACAGCGCTTTTAGGTTGTAGCCCTCAAAGATAAAGATGCTGTTAAAATAACCACCATGCCACTATCATACCAAAAGCATCTGTTCTCTAATATCAATGAAAATAATTGCCTAGTATCATAAAAACCAAGTGAATAGATCCATTTTCCTGATTGTGTTGGTGGATTTTTAATGTTGCTGGTTTACTCAGAATTAGGATTCAAGTAGCATATGCATAATGCTTGTAGTCGAGATGTTTCTTACATTTCTTTGGAGGTAAGTTTCTCCTCTTATTTTCTCCTTGTCTTTTCTTCCCTTGTGTTTTACTTGTTGGAGACGACTCCTTATTGGTTTTTGTGTGCAGCCACCAGTGTTTTGGGACTTGCAGGAGAGCGTAGTGACTGCCTCCAGGTGACGGCAACTAACTAGTTCCTGGCATTTGTACTTCCTGTGATTTTGTAGTAGAACCCCATGAAGACTATCCCGTGACAAGTGTTCAGAGATGCTGTGATGATGGGCCCACACAATCACATCTCGACGAGTAGTTTGGAAGTTTCTGCTCTGTTTGCTGAACATGTGCATTACGAAAGCTCTGAGCTGGTCCCTAATGCAGTGCATCTTCTAGGAGCCCAGCAGTCTAGAGGGTATAGAAGATCTGAGAAACAACACTGCGAAGCGTGTGTTTTATTATGTCTATACTCGCTGGCTGCCTCACTTGCCGTGTAGCCCTCAGACAGTGAAGCTGTATCACACCTGCCTTGAGCTCACAAGGTTTCAGATGTATGTTTATATGTATTCGGTTGCAAATTACAAGTGATGTTGCGGCCTTATCCTCCTCCTCCTCTGTCTTTACATCCTCTCCTCCTTCCACGTGCTCCCTGTTTTTCTCTGCCGTCTGGTCTCTTCTCCTCCTCTTTCCTCTTCTCCCTCTCTACCTTTTTCATCTTTCTCCTGCCCTCCCTTTCATCCTCCTTCTTCCTCCCAATGCTGCCCCCCCCTTCATCCCAGAGTTTCCAACAAGCTAGGCAGGCTCTCCACTCCGAGCTCCGCCCCCAGCTTGGAGCCTGACTTCTACTCCTACACAGACTTGATACTGATCTGGTGAGAGGAGCACGCCTCTGCCATTCTTGCTTACTGTTCCTCCACACCCTTCCTGTTCTCATCATCCCTCCAGGTAGGAGTCTAATGCTTAAACACACATGTTCCTTATGTATTATGGACCTAAATATCAGCAAACGATTTCATCTGGTACTTGAGCTAAAAAAAAAAAACAAACCAGCATCCTTTTTTCAAGTCAATGAAAGACTAGGCAGGCACTCTAAGTGATCTTCAAGGGGGTTGTAACTTGGGGTATATATGATTCTTAGCATACTAGCTAAATTAATTTTTCATATGCATACAAATATGTGTGTATACATGTTGGCATGTGTATGTGTGCAGAGAAGCAGGTAGAGGTGAGTGTATGTGTGCATGTATGTGTGTGTGTGCATGTGTGTGTTTGTGTGTGTCTATGTGTGTGTGTGTAAGCCCAAAGTTGACATACCTCGTGTTCCTTGGTTGCTCTTTACTTTCTTTATTGAGGCAGAGGTCTCTATATCTAAATCTAAAGCTAACCAGTTCTAACTAGTCTAGCTAGATAGCTGACCCCTATCTCTGCCTCCTAAGGGCTACCGGGATTAAAGGGGCAAACTTACAGGCCAAGTGGGTCTGGCCTTCACAATTATATGCTGAATACTTTATCCACTGAGCTGTCTCCCAACACTCTCTACTTAATTTAGACATCTAATGTTTGTGCAGGATGTCATGAGGTAGAAGCTGATGTTATTTTACATGATGTCTTCATCTGGAGAAACCTAACAGCTTCTTTCTTTGTCTCCCCTGTGCTTTCTTCTGCAGTCTGCTGCTTTGTTGTACACAAGCGCTGCCATGAATTTGTCACGTTCTCCTGCCCTGGTGCGGACAAGGGCCCAGCCTCTGATGTGAGTACCTGGTGGTGACCACTCTTTCTGGTTCATTGTCACTTCGATAGGTTTGCTATCAGTAGGGGAAAGTGGAGAAGGGGCGTGGCCAGAAGAGTGGGCTGTGCTGATTGGCAGGTTCTGATCATCTGCTGTGATGGTCTGAACGTTTTGTCTCTCTCCAAATTCATGCTGAAATTCTAACCCTCCGCTATTAGCGAAAAGACTTTTAGGATGTGATTAGGTTGAGCATGAGGAGCCATCATGGATGGATGGCATCTACACCCTTAGGAAAAAGACCCTAGAGAGATTCCTCACCCTCTCCATCATGTGAAGTACATCAAGGCACTAGCAATGTAAGAAGTGGGTTCTCACCAGACACTGCATCTGCCATTCTCTGGACCTTGGACTTCTTGGCTTCTAAAACCACAAGAAATACATTTTGTGTGTGTGTGTGTGTGATTTAAAAGTCACCTGTTTTCACTTGGTAACCCAAACAGACTCAAATAGGAATTTTTGTGCCAAGAATGATTCTAGATGAATAGAAATTCAGACTCTGGAATTTCTGGAATTGAGGCAAGGTTCTCAAGTGACTGTAAGGATTCTCAAAATTAACATCAGTGCATGTTCTTTCCCTGATGGCCAAGAGCCTGTCACTCACTGTAGTCCATTCACAGTTATTCCTAGTGACCCATCTGCAAACATGTGGGTTCCTCTCTCCAAGACACTGTCCTCTGATAGCCTAGAAACCTTAGTTCTTCAGGGAGAAATTCTTTCACAAAACAACACTGATGGTCCTACTTTGGGCTTCCTCTGCCTCTGAGCCAATGAGCCAGGATGAGAGTAACTGAACTTGCTGACTTTAAGGAGGGGTCCGGTATAGAGGGGGAAAAGAAAAATGTGCTTGAAACACAGGGGTTTTCTTAGGGCATCAACATGACTTGTGATTAGGGACTACAGAAAACCCTAAGTAGCCTAACCAAGACAGGATTACATGGCCCAGACCCTTCAGAAATGAGGAGTTAGACCACTGTCTCTGGCAAAGAAGCACCATCAGCTGAGGTTCTTAATTCACAGCTGAGGGAACGTGGACTGAGCAGAGGAGAGTTACAAACGCTTGAAACCAGCTCTAGAAATAAAATCTGTAGTCACCAAGTGTATCTTGTTATGAATACATTTTGCATTCTATGAATCTCTATTATACAAGGATCTGTTTCCTTTCTCTTCATAGTCTTTGGCATGTAAGATTAGATATACTGATTTCATGTCAGTACTTAAGTTGTTAATTTTTACATCTTAGTATTTAAGTACAGAATATCAAGAGAAGGGTAATCAGGTCTCAAGGCCCTTGCCTCATTCCCCAGGGAAGAGATCAGTTTGTGGTTCATCAGATCCAATGAAGTTAAGTGCAATTATGACTTCATCGTTATTTATTTTGAAATTAGGTGTGATTAAAAATGGTAGACACCAAGTTTAAACAGGATGGGCTTACAATGTTTTGTTTTGTTTTTTTTTTCCCAAGTATCAGCTTGGCTGGATTAAGGGGTGCCCAGAGAGCTGATAAAAAAATTTCTAGACTGGTTTTTGAGGGGTTTTCCAGAAGAGCTTAGTGTTCAAGTCATCTGTATGGGTGGCAGCACTTGGTCTGTTGAAGATCTAGGCAGAAGAAGAAGGCAGGCAAAAGGTGAGCTCACTCTGTGTTTGAACTAGGACATCTGTACTTCCTCTGTCTTTCAATGTCAATGTTCTCAGGCCCGAGGCCTTCAGATTTGGTTCAGGATGTACACTGTGGACCCTTCGACCTCTCTGGCCTTTGGATTTGGCTTTGATGGAAATGTGCTACTGGCCCTTTAAGTCTCCAGGTTACAAACGACAGATCGTGAGATTTCTCAACCTTCATCGTCATGTGAACCGATTCACACAACCAATCTAGATATCTGTAGCTACATCTCTCTTCTTAGCTCTGCTTATCTGGAGAACCCTAATACATGTATCTACTCCCAGAGATCAGAGTTCTTATGCTTATTCCATGGTGAAAGAGTGGGGGTAGAAGGCCTCTTAGAGGCACCCAAGAAATCAGTATTATACACTGGTTAAAACTGTAGACTATAGAATAGAATATAGATTTAGCCCTCTTTGATGTAAACCTTGGATTTATAACCTTGTATAACCTTGGGATAGTTATTTTAAATCTCTTAAATTCTTCAGCTGAAAAAAATTGGGTAAAATAGTAGCCATCACTTTACACCATTGTTATGAGTGTCAAATGCATAAATATCTCTGAAATCTCCTAAAACAGTGTGTGGTACAAGATCTTTATATAGATTATGATGCTGATGGTGGTGATGGTCATATTGGTAGTGATGGTGGTGGTGGTGATGATGATGATGTCAATGATGACTACTCCAGTGCATGTGTGTGGGCAGCAAGATCAGAGCAAGCAAGTGTAGAGAATGAACAGGCTTTCTATTGACCATCTGGCAGGTTTTCATGTGAAGGCTTCATGGGTAGCATAAGGAGTAACTCGGTATGAATGGAAGAACGCAGACATTTCTTGCTATAGGCATGGGGAGAGCAGAAACTGTTCCCCACAGTCTCCATGCATAGGATTTGGCAGCCTGACTACAGAGACGCTCTGGGGTGCTATTCCAAGAAGGTCTGTTGGCAGCAAGAATGATGAATTGGTCCAGACTCCTGAACTGGCTTGACTCGGTTCATTGACCTTTTTTTCTGCCTGTGGTTGGAGGCATGATTAAAGACGTGGACACACCTGCTTGTCCACCTGGACAGGCTGTCTTTGGCTGCTTCTGGTGCTCAGGCAGGTCTAGAGGGGTGCCCTTCCCTCCTCTGTGACCTTGGAATACCAAGTATGCAGCAAGCTTATGGAGCAGAAATTGCATGTTTTTGTCTAGGGAAAAGAGCATGCAAGACTCCACCCTCTGTTTTCTGCTATTCCAAGCACCATCTGAGTGGTGATATATTCTGGGCATTGTTATAGGTTTATACATATGTGACTTTCCCTACAAACGCAATCAGACTGTGACATGCCAAGGGGACTTTATGAGCAAGCCACTGTCCCAGTGAGCCTAGCTCCTGATGGGTCCCTTCAGTAGCAACGAGATTAGACAATATATACAGCACTTACCATTGGCACCAGAGGGCACAAAACATGGCCGAGTTCATGAATGATGTCTCTGCTCTTCCACAGGCCTCTTTCTCCTTCTTCTCCTAATATCACAGATTTTTTTAAATTAATTTTTTATTTTAATTTTTTATATAATATACTTTGATCGTAATCTTTTTCCTCCCAAATTCTTCCCAGATTCTACACATCTAGCAACCCAATAAGGAAAAAAAAAAATACCAGAACAAAACTTTGTCTCCTCCTCATTCTTAGTCTTATCAGGAAAGCTATCATTCTTGGGGGCTCTTAGAGTCATTTCTCTAGAGCTGCATAGCTTTCCTAAGGGACAGTGTTAGGTTACAAAGCACAGAGACTGTGGACCATGCTCACGGTCTCCAAGATCTCAGAATCAGAAAGGGAGGAAATATCCTTGAGGGATGGAACTAGGATGAGTCAAGTGAGTTCTTTGTCCTGGGGTCCTTATCTGTGCTTCTGGGTATCTGATGGATTGGCTAGATGCTTGAGGATGAGCCCACTCAGGTGCCTGGCAGTGGGCAGGTTGCTGGTCCAGATGCCTTGGTTCTCCATCCTTCATTCTCTGGCTAGTTTTTCAGATTGTACCTATGGTCATTTCAGGGTTCCATGAAGCATTGAAAGTCTGCTTACTATGTTTGCTAATGTCCCACTAAACAAAGGTTATCTCAGGCTCAAGTCCAGACTGAAGTGGTAAAGAATAGCCTTGACTGTGTTGTTAATCTGCTGCGTATCCTCTGTACTTAGGGAACCATTGTAGAATGGATCTCTGGAGTTCCATCGCACTGGGTTTTTATTTTTAGAAGATCTGCAGGTCTTGTTGGTATTCTTAAAGACATAGATGATATCATTAAAAGAATGCACCCCACTCATTCCATACCCCAGATCCCCAGCTGACTTAGCCCTTGCTAACTGCAAATAAGTCCTATGGCAGTCTGTTGAGCCTTCTCGTGGTAACAAAGAGTGTATACTTGGGAGTCAGACATATCTGAATTTAGGGCCTAATTCCACAAAGATTCTCATTAACGAACTTAGTACTTAAGTTTATATATATATAATGGGATATTAGTACCAACCATGTGGGCTTATAAGAATACTTTTTAAACATATTGAAATTGGAAAAGGGCTGACACAGCCCTTGCTTGACAGTGCTTTACACTGTGCGTGGCGAGCCTTTCATACAGTAGCTGAAGGTCCACCTCCCTCCCTACTCTGAGTATACTCCCAGAATCCTCTACATTCCCCAGTCCAGAGCAAACCCGCACAATATAATTACGCTTCAATTTCCATCTTCATTGTTTTATATAAAAGCTCAAATTCTGTGATGCAATGCTGCAAATTCAGACCTTGCAGCCAGGAAGCTCCGGTGTCAGATTCCGAATCTGTCACTTATTGCTCCTGTGTCCTTGGGAAAATAATTCAATTTCTATAACCTTTAGCTCATATCTTTAAGATAGGGAGGGCAGTATCTAAATCCTAGGGGGTAGGTGTCATGAGTATTTGATGAGAAAATTGCTTGAACCACACCTAAGATAGTATCTGGCCCAAAAGCAACACTCAATAAATGGTTTTTAAATTATTATTAATATCCAGAGGTGTCTCTACTGTTCAGGAATGAAGGCAGGCCACCCTCTGACCTGCTGAAAAATAATGGCTAATAAAAATAGCACTAAGTATTGAACAGGGGCCCTGGGCCAGGCAGTTCAGAAGTGGAAAAGCACTCCCTAGGTGGTTTGTCAATATTTTATGGTCTTAGAAGTAGTTTGTGATTTGCAAATGATGAAACTTAATCCTTTTGCCCTAAGGATGACAATTCTAGGAATTCTTGCTGAGGGGTTATTTAAGGATAGGTGCATCTATTTAGCTAGAATGACATTCATTACATCAGTATTTATAGCGACTGAAATTTGGAAATGACTCAAGTAACTACTGATGAATGCTTATGTAAGAGAAAGCCACCACATCCTCATAATGGAATCCTGGCCAGCAACCCTGGATCAGTGTCTGGGGCGACAGCAGGTGCAGATCCTGGCTGAGCCAGTTCTTATGCAGGTACACATGCTTTTCAGAATGAATCAGAATGCATGCCCAAAGTTTGCACATTGTTATATGCAAATTATACTTTAATAAAAGCCATGCTGATTAAATGTTGGTGTAGGAATAGTGTCATTATTTATGTCTTTTAAAAAGCAGATAGTTAACTTTAGAAGTATGTGAGGCATCAAAATCACAAAAGTATTGTATTTTTATAGTACTTAAGATATCATTTGCAGTATTTTTGACATGCAATTTTTACTATTAAACATGTGATATTTAATGTATAACATGTAGTATTCTATACACATGGAAACTGGAGGCTACATTTCTTGAACATATTTTGGTGGCAACTGTTAACTCTGCTTTCTGAGTTGGGCATAGTGGCACTTGCTCATGAGATCATCACTCAGGACGAGGCAGGAGGATGGCAAGTTCAAGGCCAACATGGGCTGTATAGTGGAGACCCCATCCCAGAACATATCTGCCAACTTTATTACTCTAGTATTTGCACAGACAACTCTGAAGGTCACTTGGGGATGCTCTGAGGCTGGTCCCTCCCTCCAGTTGTAGTGGGTAGTCGTGCTACTCCACCTCTAGCATAGACCCAGGCTCCCACTTCAATTCAGTCAAGACGGAGCCCTGGTGGACACTCAGGTCCAACAGAAGTATTGTAAAAAGGCTCCTAGATGCTCCTGAGTTCCTGTCATCTGGGAGCCTGCTTAGTTCTCACAAATGGGAATCTTCTAGTGTTCCTGATAATATTCTAGTCATCCATGTGTCAGTTCACCTGTGGCCCTAGAGAGGGCAAGGAAGTCTTGAGTTCACTCGACTTGGTTCCATTCATTATAGTGTGGGTAGTAGTAAGGGAAAAGGCTTACCCTTTTCGTCCCATGTGCTAGCGTCTAGTTTGCTCAGCTCAAGAAAGCAACCTAACAGCTGCTGTCCTCTGAAAGCCTGCATTGCTCTGCTTTACATAACACCAAGTGGGGGGCACCTGCAGCTCATTACCACATGGAAGCAACAGCTAGGGCTGAGATGTCCCCTCCTGGCATCACCATCACCTGGACCAGAACAGCCATGTGACTTTCTCAATAGGGGTCACATAGATTAAACAGTGCAGTGTCTTTCCCCTTTCTCTCCCTCCTCTCTCATTTATCTATTATTTATCGACATCAGAGAGTACACCATCTTGTTCAAATCACATCCAGTTTATGTAATACTGCAGTCTATGGCTTCTGTATTCACAGGCAAAACACTCAGTAACCAAGCTGTGTATTACCGAATGCCAAAAAAGATGCCTTAGAGGGGTGGGTGGTGGAGGAGGTATGTGGAGGGTTATCCTGTCTAGGTCAAATATCCAAAAGGCTGCCATATATACATGCTTTTTAGTCATTCTCAAGGGCAGAAATTAAATCCGAGGGCCGGCTATGTAGAATAAAAAGGAATTGCAAACCAGCAAACTGGTTTCTGTATGATTTTCAACCTCCCTTCCAGAGATTTGGCTGACTACTGGGCATGTTCTACAGGCGTGTTACACGTTTCTACCGGTGGGTCCCTTGGAAGTCCCACTCTGAGAAGAGAGTCAATAGAGGGAATCTGAGGCTAGTCACCCTTCTCCCAGGAAAGAACCAATTAACTGGCCAGCAGCTTAATCTGTATGTTATCTAGCTATTGTCTCATAGTTTTCTGTAAGTTGTAAGAAAGTTAAAGACATGGAGAGAAACTAGATCCTTTCTCCCCACAGTTTGACCAAATTCTAAACAAACACATTTTCCTTTGTAGATTTCTGTTTCCTAACTTGTTTTTGAATCCAAAGAAGCTGAGGTAGCGGTCTGTGGCTCTAACCTTCATCTCTGGTTCTATTACTAGTTAGTGATGTTGGGTCACATCCAGTCAAAACTGCCTTTAGTTATCTGGGACCCGAAGAGTTCATTGGCTAGGATCTAGTGCACTTGTGAGTGCTGAGAGCAAACTTGAGCAGCGGAGTCAGCTCTGTGTGGCTCTGACTCTTGTGTCATTTTGGCCCTAGAATTCAAAATGGCCGTGGGGAGTGAGACTGTATAGTCAAGCGATGTTCCCTAAACAGTCAGGGCTTGAGTTATAAGGAACTCCCTCGAAGATGAGGGAAGAAGCTTTCAAAGAGAACTGAGGTCTTGTTTGCTAAACAAAGCAAGATGCTGAACAGAAGAAAATACCATGTGCTCACTCGAGTTTCTGAATACTGGGCTGAAGAGATGGCTCAGTGCTTAAGAGTTCCTGCTGCCCCAGCAGAGGCCGAAAGTTCAGTTCCCAGCACCCATGTCAGGCAGCTCACGGCCTCTTGGAACTCCAGCTCCTGGACATCTCTTGTCCTCTTCCAGCTTTTTTCTTTGGATGCATGCAAGCATGCACACATGAGTGCGCGCGCGCGCGCGCGCGCGCGCGCACACACACGCACACGCACACGCGCACACACACACGCACATGTACATGCACACGCACACACACACACCTTTAAAAAGAATTCCAGTGCCAGGATTACCTGGGTAGTCTATTAAAAGCCCAAGAATCTGAGAATCTGTGACTGAACATATTCTCAAGGAGTTCTGATTTGTATTGTAGGCAAACAAATGATTTGTACAGTGGTTCTGAAGCCAGAGTGGTTGAGTCTGACTTCCAGGTTTGTCTCTAATGTGAGCTAGCTACGTAACCTTTAACCTCCATTTCCTTTTCTGGAAAAGGGGGAAAAAAAAGCCATCTGGCCTCGTAGCATCTGGGTGAGGAGTAACTGAAAATAAGGTGCTCTCCCCTACCCTGTGTGTTGTGCAGACTGAGACGACCACCAACGCACCTTTGAAGTCTTAGGTGATGAGCGTGACACACATCTCTTCTTCATCTCACAAACGAGAAGCCCAGAGTCCTCTCCCATGGTGTGCCTGGGGGCAGGACCTAACAAAATGAGGGTTTGGGGATGAATGCAGTCTCTTTTGACTGTCAAGTGAATTCCACACTAGTCTGCTCTTTGGGCTGTGGGCTGGTGGCAGCCTCTGTGGTGCAGAATAAGCTCACCAAGGTCAGAGCGAACTCCTGCTAAACAGCTACCTATCCCTCACTGCCACAAGGCAGAGCTTCATGCTGTGAAGGCAGGAGCAGATCCATCGTGCGAAGATGAGAGGCAGCTGGTTTTGTTGTTCTCATAGATTAAGTCCTAGGAAATGATGATTTCGGCTTCTCCTGCGCAGGGTGGGGGTAGGGACAGAGCAGGACACATCTCATAGCCAGATGAAGGCAACTTCCAGAAGCTTCTTGCCTCTGAGCCTGGCATTCCAGGGAAGAGGGGAAGGAGAACTTAAGAGGAGGCAGGTGGCCCCAGAGAGAGCACAGAGCTCCAGAGTTAAGATACCTTATTTCTGATCTTTCAGTCTTTGACCTTCTGAGCGTTGCCTATTCTGCTATTTAACAAACGAGGGCTGGGAGATAACTCAGTGTGTAAGTGTGCTTGCTGAGTCTGGATCACCAGCACCTGTGTAAAAACCAGGGCACGTCCATGCACACCCTGTAACTCCAGTTCAATTGAGAGACATAGACAGGAAGATCACTGGGACTTGCTAGTCAGCCAGAGTAGCAGAGAGAAAAATGGCAAGCACCAGGTTGAGTGAGAGATGCCATCTTACAGAACAAGCAGGACATCTGATATCTTTCTCTGGCCTTTACTCACAGGCAAGGGCACAGGCACTCACCACATACAAACACACACACACACACACACACACACACACACACACACACACACAATCAAAGAGCCAGAGTTTATTGTTATAATTTGGAGCACATTATACACAACTCTTCATTTTCATCATACATTAGGAAACAGGTTCCCATTACTGTCACGCACATGCTACACATGAGGAGATGGAGGGACTCAGGCTTGCCCAAGGGCTTTATTCGGTGACACCCATGACGGTGAGCAAGCCCATGTGCAAGCCCAGGCCATCTGGCCTTCCGTCTTCTTACCTAGCATCCTAAACTGCCTGGTTCCCTGGACAAACCTGGCTCAAGCAGCAAACCTTTACCTCAAGAAGCACCCTTTCAGGTGCACTGCCAAAGTTCAGAGACCCAAGACTGGCAGTGACACCCCTCTTGGCATCTCTTACTACTGGGCCAACAAGATTTCTTCTCTGAAGAATTTAGGATTTGGACTCAGAGCTGCTGGCTTTGGGCTGGCTCAGTCACACATTTCTGAAAACGATTTATTGTGTGTGGGGCTCGATGAACTCCCACATTGAGAACTCTCCTTTGTAATCACAAGCCTCTCATGCTTCTTCTGGTCCCTCTACCTCCAACCCCATCCATCAAGTTAACCACCACCCAGGCAACCAGCAGTTCGCCTGTTCTCCCTTCAGGCAGCGATTTTATTTTGCAAAGATCGTTTCGTAGATTGAGCCTCTTACTAAAGCTGAAGCGTACAAGATATTACTATTGACTGTGGTACCCTGTTGTGAGACAGGCCTCTAGAGCTTATTCAGCTGGCTTGACTGCCACTTTATGCCTATTGATTAGCAGCCACTAACTTCTCTTTCAGCCTCTACCAACCAGTCTTAACACTCCTTGATCCTGTGCGTTTGACTGTTGCGGATACTCCATACAAATGGGATCATAGAGTAGTGGTCCTTCAGTGGTTAGTACATTGTGCTTAGCATCATGTCTTCAGGATTCATCCGTGGTATGCCATATTGCAGCGTTTTCTCTCTTTTATGGCTGGGAAGTATATTATTGTATGATGTACCACAGTTTCTTTAGCCATTTACTCACCAGCGGACACTGATGTTTCTGCACCCTGACCATTGTGGTTAAAGTTGCAGTGCACATGGAAGGCTGACCTCTGCAAGATCTTAACTTCGGTTCTTTAATTTTTTTTCATTGATATTATTCATTTTATTTTATATGTGGATATTTTGCCAGCATATATAAAGGTGCACTGTGTATGTGATTGGTGCCCACAGAGGCCAGAAGAGGGCATCCGATTCCCTGGAGGTGGGGTTACAGATGGTTGTAGACTACCAAGTGGGTGCTGGAAATCAAACCCAGGTCCTCTGTAAGAGCAGCAAGTGCTCTTAACCACTTCGCCATCTCTCCAGCTCTTCAGTTCTTTTGTATAAATACCCAGAACAAGATTACTGGATCACATTGGGGCACCATCTCTATGTATGTCTATATATGTGTGCATGCATATGCACAGTACATGTGGAAAATAAAGGACACCCTCAGGTCTCATTCCTCTTCAGGTATGATGTGCCATGTTTCCTTGAGACAAGGTCTCTCACTGGCCTCGGACTTGCTGATTGGTCAAGGCTGGTTGGTGAGCAGCAAGTCACGGCCATCCACCTTTCTGTATCTTCTAAGCGCTGGGATTACAAGTGTGTGCCACTGTCCCTGCCTTCTTTGTTTTTGTTTTCAGGTTCTGGGTGTCAAATTTGGGTTGTTATGCTTGTGTGGTGAGCACTTCATGGACTGAGCCATTTCCCTAAGACCCCAGGTCATGCCAGTGTTGTGGTTTGTGAGCTACAGGCTTGATTATACGTTTCTCCAAAGAAAGTACACAAATGACCAACAGGCCCGTAAAAGATGCCCAAGTACACAAGCAACAGAGCAATGAAAATGTCCCAGTGAAATCCATGACTGCGAATGATAATTCAATTAAAAAGCACAAAAGGTTCAGTGTTGCTGATCATTAGAGGAATGCCAATCAAAACTATGCTCTGAGGTCACTTTATCCCCACAAGGAGAATAAAAGATCAATAATACTTTAAAAACCCCAAAGGCCCAAAAATGAGAATGTGGAGAAATTGGAGTCCTTAAGTACCAGTGAAGGGGGTGGGGGCATGAAATGGTGCAGCCGATTACAAACATGTCTCCATGATTGAACTCTACTCAATGCAATTCCATAGTAGACCTGCCGTGTATCTGGTGGCTTTGCTCAGAGCTTTGTGTGTGACCATGTGACTTTGTAAGGGTGTATGCTGTTAATCAGCATGTCCAACTTCAAAGCCAGCGAGGCCAGTCAGGAAAGCAGGCAAGCCAAGTGCACAGGTGGGAGTGTCCTCCTGGCTTGCCACACCCTGCCTGGAGCCTGGAAGCCTCGAAGCTGTCATTTAGTTCTGTTCTTTACAGGGTCACAATCTTGATTTTCCAGCTTTTCCATTGAAGCCTGAAGTTTCCCACATTTAAATGGAATAAATAATTTGAGAATCACTACTGTAGGCTTTGTTTTGTTTTTTAAGTCAGGGTGTTATGTAGCCCAGGATGCTCTTGAGCTTTCTGTTTAACTGAGGATGGCCTTGAACTTCGGATCCTCCTGCTTCTGCTTCCCAGTGCTGGGAGTAAGGTGTTCCCACCACACTCAGTTTGTACACTGGTGTGGGCTGGACCCAGGCCTTCATGCCCGCTCGGCCAGCACTCTACCAACTGAGCTACACTGCCAGACTCACTGTGGTGTATTTTCTGACCTGCACTCCTCCATGGATTTACAACCTCTGCATATGCAGGTGAGGAGGGTCAGTGGCGGGTACCTCAGGGAAAGAAGAGGAAATGCAAATGTAGTCAAACTAAATTTGGCTGCTTGGGGGTGAAGGCAAGAGGTCTGTCTTCCCATGCTGTTGTTGAGGTTCAAATGACCTTGGCACATTCATTTCACTGATGCTGGTACACAGTAAGTCGACACCTGCTGTAGTGCCTGTGCTATTGAGAGCATCCTCCGTGTGTCCAGTGGGATCTTCAGAGCATCCCTGGACACTTGTTTCTTCTGCAGGCTTTCTGGAGGGGAGTGTGCTCGTCACTCTGGACAGGTGTTTACCTTCGCCAGGGACAGCGTGGGAACTTGCTAGGACTCACCTTCCCTTCCTGCATTCAGTCAGTCGCCTACTTTCCTAATCAGACCTTTCTATATACAATTTTAAAGTTTAGTCATGTCTGTCTACCTTCCATCTATCTATTGATCTACCTATCTGGTTTTTAGCAGTGCTGGGAATTGAATCAAGAGTTTCAAACATGCTAGGCAATCACTCTGCTCCACCTCCACCCTCATCCTAATTGTGTGTGTGATCTGTGCATGTGTGTGCAGGTGCGCACTCCTGTGATCTGTGCATGTCTGCAGGCACACACTCCTGCGCATGCGTGTGGAGGCTAGATGAGGATGTTAGGAGTCCGCCTCTACTGCCCTCTGTCTTATTCCTCTGCAATAGGCTTTTCTCATGGAGCCTGGAGCTAGGCTGGCAGCATTAACCCCAGCAATTCCCTTGTCTCCATGTGCCATAATTGGGGGGAGGGAGGGACCCTGCAGGTGGTCATAATGGGGGGGGGGACTGCAGGAGGTCACAGCAGGTGAGGAAGGGGACCTTGATGAGGTGAGAATGAAAACTCAGTTCAGATTGACTGACTTCACTAACCTGGATCAAACCTTTAAGAGTCTGGTGCCAGGTCGTTTATTTCCAACAAATTTAAACACAGTATATTTTGGGGGAAAGTTTCGTAATGTAATATAATCCCCAAGGCACAAGGAAGTATAATTACAGTGAAACTCAATTCAGAGTACACGTCATCTCTTCTGAGATGGCTTCTAGAGCTAGGCTACCTGTACTAACTTATGGGCCTGAAGAAGGATCTGGTGTGGTCTCTGTCATACAGACAGCATAGAGCTATTAGCCACCTTAGGTCCTCTCTGCGGGGGCTTGGGGAGCCCATGGCTATACAGATAATGTAAGGGTCATATAGTCTGTAAGATACCTTCAGTCCTGGATGTGGGAGCTCGGGGGAACCCCTAGCTGTACAGGCAATGTAAATATCACTCAGATTACTAGCCACCTCCAGTGTTGGTTGTGGAAGCTTGCTATGGCCTTGCCTAACAGATAACACAGATCAGCAGGCTCTTAATCACCTCCAATTCATAGCTTTCTGACCGAAGAACAGGCTTTACATCTTCCCATTGGAGAGACAGTCCTGTGTGCTTAACATTTCTGGTTTCTCTGAAGATCTGTGGGTTCAAGGACCTTGATGCTATGCCCCCAACACATAAGGTGCTTGTGGGGACCACATTCAGTTTCTTTTTCCTTTTATATTTGTGTGATAAGTTTGTGGTATGTGTGACTGTGCATGATGTATGTGGTGTGTGTGTGTGTGTGCGTGGTATGTGTGTATGGTGTATGTGTGTGTGGTGTGTGTGTACGGTGTGGTGTGTGTGTTTGTGTGGTATATGTATATATGTGGTGTGTGTGTGTGAGGTTATGTATGTGTGTGTATGGTATGTCTTGTGTGTGTATGATATGTCATGTGTGTGTTATATATGTGTGCTATGTGTGTGTGTGTGTGAACATGTGGGATCATGTTGAGGCCTGAGTTCCTCAGTTCTGCCCACTTTACCTATTGAGGCAGGCTGCTCACCCACAGACCAGCCAATTGCTCTATGAAGTCTGTCTTCTCTCTCAGCAGCAGGGAGGACAGGTCACCTGTCACAGCCACCATGGGCTCTCATTCTGTCCAGGGATCTGAATTCAGGCCTTCGTGCGCACACAGTGAGCACTCTTATCAACGAGGCTGTTTCTCTTCCCCCTAATCTAATTCTTTTCTTTTAACTTGGGCTATGGAGAGGAGAGCCAGGCCCAGCTGTCCTTCTCACAATCCCAGACTCATCATTTCTACATTTCAAAAGCAACAACTACAACAACAACCTTCAAGAGCTTCTGGCATTTGCTTGGCACCTTTTCCCGACTCTAGATCTGAAATAGATTTTCTCCTATTTTTAAACAAAACCTTCTGGTACCCTCAGTGACAATATGGGGACCAGGGCAGAAGAAAGTGCACAGGCTCAGAGAGGTGTGGTTCTGCACAGGGAAGGGCATGCAATCCAGAACATACGTCCTGGGGCCTCATCTTGCCTATGCACTTTTCTCCCGTATATTAGGGATGATATTAGTCCACCGATCCCTTGAAGCTGCTGAGTTAGAACAGTGTGGAGGGAGCTCCCTGTGCAAGCTGTTTCTGCAAAAGTGAGAAATATTACCTCCCCACCTCTGTTGGACTCTGAGATTCTCTGCAGAACAGTTCAGGTCTGTGATTTGATTGTTCCCCACCTGCACAGGGGTGGTGCGTGGCAGCTCCAGCAGGTGAGTAGAGCCACGCCCTTCTAATGGCCTCTGAGAGATGAAGGCTTTCAAAAGGATGTCTGTACTTCAGTGCCAGCATGTGTAAAGCCAGTGCTCCTCATTTAGGGTTCTTGTCTATGTGGACCTGATGGCTTGAGATCCTGGTTGCTAGGGGTCAGGATTGTGAGGATAGGAGCCTGTAGGCTCTTGAGACCCAGGCATCCCAGGATGGATGATGCTGTACTAGCATTTACCTTGTCAGCATCCTTGGCAGTGCCAGAGACCCACGAACTCTCCGTATCTTGTCCTCTCAAAGATGGATACCTTTCTGCCCTCCTAACACAGACCTGGGTGTGTCAAGTGCTCTTGGGTCAGAGATGCCTCCTAGAAGCCAGCCACCTCTCAGTGAGCCTGGAAATCACACCCCAGCTCCTTTACAAATGGAGTCACCTTATGTCTTGCATCTGGGTGGTCCCCACTTAGTTGGGGGTTCAAATCACATCCCTCATCCAGAGTATGGCATCTGGGGAAAGCTGGGTCAGGAGCAGAGGGGATGGGAATACATGTTTTGTGGCAATGAAAGACTTATTTATAAAGTGAGATTGTCATCTGCTTCAGTGTGACTGCTTCCTGAAACCATTGTATGCTTTGTGTAGTGACCACACAGAGAGGCCTCCCTGGGAGGTGGCAGGCACTCTGGAACGCCCTTGATCTTAGATCTGAATTACTTACAGGGGAAAACCCAGCATCCCCTTTTTTGTCTTCTTAGGGGGAAACTGAGACTGGACCTTGAAAGTGACATGTTCAAGATCACGAGTGTCTTTTGTGTTACGCTAACCTGGGTTAGATGTATGCTCATATTGGTCATGACATTGGACACAATAAAATTGTGATTTCATGAGCCTTCATGGAACTAGATAGAAAGCAAGAGCATTTGTTTATCACATGCAGCAAACACACGTTATTCACTATGTGCCGGGCACTGTGCTGTGCTCTGTTAACCCAGAGAGTTCTCAGAACCCCATGAGAAGTCTGCACTGCTATTATATCACTTGAAATTTTGAGGGGAGCAGGCATAGCCCCAGTAGCCTGAACTTGCTACGTAGTGTAGGCTGGCCTCAAAGCCGTGGCCTTCTCGCCTTAGCCTCCAGAGCACTAGAACCATAGGAATGCACCACCATATCTAACTTTAAAGGTGAGGAAATGGGAGCACAGACAAGTTAGGGAACCTGCTCCAGGTCACACAGCTGTTAAGTCATGGAGTCAGGAGTAAATCTCAGTCTGGCCTTCCTGGACATGCTACTAAGCTGTGGTGACTTTCTAGACAGTGGCTCATTGCTAAGTGGAACTAAGCCCAATGATAGATGGGAAGTCACTGGGCCAATCACAGGAACTAACTTGACAGAAAGAAGGTGGCAGCTCATCCTTCATAACCTGGAAGCACAGTTGGAGCTGAACCTTCAGGGATGTCCCTTATAGGTGGGGCTGAATCCAGTTGGTTTTAGGGTGGAGCTTGAGCTGCCTGCTCAGACTTCTAGAAGGCATATAACTAATCCATGTGGGCTGTAGAGGACTCCCCCTTTCTCCACTGCACTCTGGGCTCTGAGAATGCCCTAGCTAATGAGCTGAGAACTCTCACCAAAATGACAGCTATAAATCTCAAAGTGGGCAAAACCAGTTTACCTAGAAGGACAGGTGTCTACCAGGAAAAGCCACGGCAGCACACTAATCCCAAGGCTGACCGTGCTGTCCAGTTATAGCATAAACCATACATCACTCTTCTGCATTATAATAGCCACTGGTTACACTAACAAGACAAAAATTCCAGTTTAAAGGCAATGGGATACAAGTAAATTAAAAAGAGAAAATACATAGAAATTTTAGCCCTAATCACAGACAGTTTTTTGTGGGGGAGGAGAGTATGTGCCTGAAGGCACATAAAGAAAAACCCAAATTATTTCTGAATTTGTCATCCTTCCCAGCCCCCACCGTCTCTCAGGTTCTGCATCCTCCGTCCTCCAGATTTGCTCAGTTGCAGCACTCAGCTCCGTTAGTTTCTTGGCCTCAGTCCTGACCAGCTCACCTCTTCCTTTGAGAGTTGTTCTGTGTAGGAAAAAAAAATAAAAACGGCCGGGGAACCCCAGGGTTCCTCACACCACACTGTGTGTAGTCGGCTGAAAACACCCTGGGCTCCTCCAGCTTGAAGTTAGGCCCGGCTGTTCACCACGGTTCTTCACAGCAAGGCCCCAACACACGAGGAAGTCCTTGGGTTTCCAAAACTGGTTTATTGGCATGGCGGATGGTGGATGGATCTGGATGTGCGCCCCCACAAAACCCAGGACGGACCTGAGTTAAATAGGAAGGGGAAGAGGGGGGAAGGGCTGGGGAGGAATGCTTAATCAGCTCCACCCTCTGGCCTTCAGGTACCTCATTAGTATGTAAATCTCTTTAGGGCCTGGGGGCTGTTTGTCACGCCCTCCACCTGTGTACATGACTGAAGGGTGAAGGTGGAATGGAGATTAGACCTCATGTCAGGCCCAACAGTTCAGCACCAGTCAAGAGCCTGAGTTTGGATGTTTTTGTACCACTGAGCTGACACCGCTATTGCAGATTTTCTAGAAGGGGCCCTAAGACAGGCAGTCGGGAGGGCATATGTGTGCTGAGTATCACATCATTCTCTACAGCTAATCAAAGCTTCAAAAGTTTGAGGAGAAGAAAGATAGCCAGGAAAACTTTTAAAATATCAGACATGCTGGGGAGGGGGTGGGTGGTTAAGTGTTTTGAGATGCCAAGGTGTCAGAAGCCTATCATACATTAAAATTCTATGTTTGCAGGTAGGAATAGAGATTTCACTGGAGCATAAGAGAAAAGTGAACAAAAGATCCATAAAAAATGACTAAACACCAAGAAAGGAATGAATGTCTCTTCTCAGTGCTCATATTAAGATGAATTCCAAGGGAAATCATGCTATAAAATAGAGATGAAGAATGTGGAGGGACCAGAAAAAAAATATTGGAGAAGACTTTCTAATTATGACAGTAGGATAGTACCCCAAAAGAAAAGGGAAATCTATACTTTATTACACATGGGCACATATGAATACATACATACATACACACACAGCACACATACCAATACACATGCATACTACACATGTGCATATACACACATGTACATGCACATACACATACCATACACACATACATAAGCATGCACAGATACAAACACATACACATACAAACATATATACACACTTAAACACAGATACGGGCTCCTCCCCACAAGCTCTGCATACTGAATAAAGTTCATCAGCAGGATTAAAAGGCAAACGAAGAACTGGGGAAATGCTGTATTGTGAATGAATAGTTAATATACTTAATTAATACATGGGAAAATTCGTTACAAGTAATTAAAAAGTAATGAACTTGAATTTAAAAATGGGCAAATAGAAGCTGGGGATATAGCTCAGTGGGGAAAGTGCTTGCCTAGAACATGAAAGGCCCTGGATGCCATCTCTGTACCACAACACAGGAAGGGGTGAAGAATAATAAAAGCAAATTAACAGCATTGTATACTAATTAAATATATATTTCCGCCAGTCACTGTTAGGCAGTTCCCTTGAAATGACTCTGCAAAGTCCCTTGTTTACCTAGAATTAGGTCCTATTATTATTTTGTAAACCATTTCCAGCTGAGAAAGTGACAACCTAAAATGACTGCCAGCAGCAGGAGTGACGTTTCAAGGTAGCTATCTGTTAGCCCCTGACACTGACTTTGACCGTGTATTTCTAGGGGCCCAGGATCTTATCTGTAGAGATCTACCAGGTTTACATCGTGGGAGTTCATTCTTAAAACTGAACAATTACTCACCAGAAAAAAAACCAGGGATTAGAAGCCACTTAAGCAAAGCACCAATCACCACACCTACAGTCTTTTACACATGCTTTCAGTTGTATTCATTCTCTCTGCAAGAACAAACAGCGCCCCCATCCCTTGTGGCGTGTGGGTGGAACTGCAGCTTCGGACTCTACACATTCAGTTGTTCAGCAATCTCAGTCCACCCTAGTCTCTGTAAGGTTTCCAGATGCTTTTGTCTTCTGGGAACTGTTAGCCTTTTGTTTAAAGTTGGAGGCATGGAGTTGCTGTGTTTCAGAGTGAAGTACTCAGATGGGCTTCGGATAGTCTAATTTATTTAAAAACTGTAGAAAAGTGGATGCTGAGAAATCCACTTCATTTCTTTCTTGCTTCAGGAGTAAACACTTCTATTAGATTTTCTTGTGTGTGTGATTCTGGAGTTTTACATCGGTGTGAATAATTAGGAATGGCATTCCTCTTTCTTTTTCTGTGTCTCTGAGGCCGAGTCAGGTTCTGATGTCCAGGATATCCTCATATTCCCTGTATAGCCCAATGTACTGGTTGCTTATGTCACCTTGACACAAGCTAGGATCATTCTGGGAGAAGAAACTTCAACTGAGAAAATGTCCCTATCAGATTTGTCAGTATGAGAATCTGTGGAATATTTTCTTGATTCCCGATTGATTTGGGAGGCCCCTCCCACTGTGGGCGGAGCCAACCTGAGTCTATACAATAGCAGGCTGCTTAAGCCATGAAGAGCAAGTCCGTAAGCTACACTCATCCATGGCTCCATTTCCTGTCTCTGGATTCTTGCCTTGAGTTCCTGCCCTGATTTCTCTTAGTGGTGGAACATAAGCTATAAGCTGAAATGAACCCTCTCCTCCTCAGTGGGTCGTGGTGTTTATTACAGCAGAGGAAGGCAAACTAAAACACCCATTTTGATCTCAAACTTTTGATGCTCCTAGTTCAGCCTCCCAAGTGCTAGGATTACAAGTGTGCGTGCCCAGCAAAGAATATATTTTCTTACCTGCCTCATATGCTTACCAAAAAAAGTAGTGTGTACTTATTCTCCAGCATCTCAGGCAGTTTTGTTTTCCCCTTCAGCTTTTCAGATTCACCTAAAAAATATATCTTTGCTGAGAGTATAGCTTACTATAGCACGTGCTAGGTCCTAGGATTCTCTCTCAAGTACCAGTATTACATATAACAGGTTTCTTCAATTCACATACTACAGAATATATATGTGTACCCCCCACTATTGACACTTCATATATATGCACAATTCATGTCTCAGCTGAAGTGTCTCTGATCATTTAACGTCAGTAACTGGCTCACAATTATGGAGACATAATTTTGTAGGCTTTCCATGGCAGTGCGGTCCTACCCATGCCTAGGTAACGTCACCTGTGGCCACACTTGCTAGGATTTATTTAGGCAGCTCCCACCAGTACTGATTGGTTTAAAAAAAAACAGTTTGCACTCAGTCATACCACAGGAGGCTGAGGCAGGAGGATCCTTGTGAGTTAAGACCAGCCTATGCCACATCGTGGCCTACAGGCCACCTTGTGCTCCAGTAAAAGACTCTACTTCAAGAAAAGAGGAGGAGGAAGATGAGGAAGAGGAGGAGGAAGAGAAGGAAGAAGAGGAAGAAGAGGAGGAGGAGGAGGAAGAAGAGCAGCAGCAAGAGAAAGAGGAAGAGGAGAGAAAGAAAACTAGAGACAGAGATAACAGAAAGAAAGAAATGGAAGTCCAAGCTAAAACCATTTGCTATGAAAAGCAGAACTAGAAGGTGAGAGCTCATTTGTCACCCCATTATCTTCAGGGTTGATTTGGGTCATGAGGTTAGCTAGGCAGGTGCCTTCTTTCTTCCTCACTGCTTCAAGTGTGCCTCTCCCAAAGCTACTGTTTTCAGAGCATCATACCCATAGACCTCTTCACTAGGAACACACACACACACACACACACACACACACACACACACACACACACAATCTCCATCTCTCTAGAGCTTCTAAAAACCATTGGGACAGGCATTTTATTTTTTAAAAATTTATTTATTTTATGCATGTAAGTTCACTGTAGCTATCGTCAAACACTCCAGAAGAGAGCATCAGATGTTTGTGGGCCACCATGTGGTTGCTGAGAATTGAACTCAGGACCTCTGGAAGAGCAGTCAGTGCTCTTAACCGCTGAGCCATCTCTCCAGCCCCTGGGACAGGCATTTTAAAGCTTGATTTTAAGAGTTTCATTTGAATGTGTATTAGGAAAAAAATTCCTCATCTGCACATTGATCCCATTTTTAAGGAATTTCACTTTAAAATGCCATCTTAGTTGTTCTAGAGTGCTGTGAAGAGACAGTGTCCTTGGTTAGGGTTTTACTGCTATAAACAGATACAATGACCAAGCCAGCTCTTATATTGGACAGTATTTAATTGGGGTTGGCTTACAGCTTCAGAGATTCAGTCCATTATCATCAAGGCCTGAGTATGGCGGTGTCTAGGCAGGCATGGAGCTGGAGGAGCTGAGAGTTCAACATCTTGTTCTGAAGGCAAACAGGAGAAGACTGACTTCCTTAGGCAGCTAGGAGGAAGCTCTCAAAGCCCACGCCCACAGTGACACACTTCCTCCAACAAGGCCACACCTCCAAATAGTGCCACTCCCTGGGCCAAGCATATTAAAACCATGCTCTGGTGGGATGTGCCCTTTTGGGGTGTGCCCTTTTGGGGTGTGCCTTGTTGGGGTGTGCCCTGCTGGGGTGAAGTGTGCCCTGCTGGGGTGTGCCCTGCTGGGGTGTGCCCTGCTGGGG
>JANHMN010000003.1:110659933-110676097 GCA_030674055.1 Rhabdomys pumilio
GTGTGCCCTGCTGGGGTGTGCCCTGCTGGGGTGTGCCCTGCTGGGGTGTACCTTTAAGCTTTCTTTGCCTCTGGTTTGCTTTGGTTCTTTCATAGCTACAGCTTTGCCTGAACCCAGTAGAACGCAGCTCCTATGCTCAAAGCCACAAGGATACCCTTTCAGAGCGGGAGAGGTTTTTCTTCTTGTTGTTGTTATGTTTGGACTTAGAAACTCAAAGTTTTATTACTGTATTTTATTTTATCTTTATTGTCTCTTTCCTATGCTTCCTCTTTTTTGACTGCCTGGGTCAGGAGTCCAATGAAAAGATGCTCAGCATAAGACATTCCTGTCCTTTCTTTCTAAGGACTTCATGTCTCTTTTTAAAATGACCCAATAAGACTGGAGAAATTGCTTAGTGGTTAAGCGCATTGACTGCTCTTCCAGAAGAATGAGGTTCAATTCCCAGCACCCACATGGCAGCTCACACCTACCTGTAACTACAGTTCCAAGGGATCTGATATTCTCACACAGACACACGTCCATACAGGCGGAACACCAATTAACATAAAATAAAAATAAATAAATCATTTTTGAAAAATGACCCAATGAATTTCTTTAGAGTTGTTTACAGGGAGGGTTATTTAAGAAGCATGGGCACCTTGCCAGTGGTTATAATACTGAAAAATGGACCTCTTCTTCCCTATGAGTCAGTCACTATATACACATCCCCAGGGAGGGGTGAGGCATCTCCCTTTGTGAGACTGGCCCTGTCCTGTCCATACACAGGTGACCTGTGAGTTCTGAGTTCATGATGGTCAGGATTAGAGGTGCTGGGACACTTGGCAGAATGGGTCGACTGCTGCTTATTCTGGCAACAGAGCTCCTGCCACATGAACACCAGGGAGAGAAACCTGGCCACTGTGTTGTGAGAACACAATTCCTTGGGGTGGAAGAGGAGACCCGAGAGATGCTGGACAGAAAGGTGTGCAGCAGTTTCAAGCATTTGACATTGTGTTTAGCAGGATTTTTGGGAACAAAGAAAAACTGTTCACACCCAAAGGACTGTGGGGGTGAAGAAGGGTGTTACCTTGCAGATATCACAGAACTGAGGTTTTCAGGGACAAGTGCAAAAGGAGAAGAGAGAAATAGGCATGGTGGACCACAGTGGGGAGTCACAGGGACTGCGGAGAATGGGAAAGCTCACCCTGCGAGGCAACTGCACGTAGAAATGTGTGTCTGCTGTAGTCACAACCTGTGAATTTTTTAATGGAATCAGGAAGTGCTCACATTGTACCTGACATGTTAGGACTTTTAAGGAGCTCAAATTCTCTCAGCTGGCTATGGATATGGTTTATATTCATATATATGATTTATATTTGTATATATGATTTATATTCATGTATGATTTATTCTCATATATTCATATGTATATTTATCCTATCAGTCCTCAGAGGCACCATAAGAGTAGTTATAGCTGGTGTGCAGGCTGGAGCTGTCCTGCCTGCCCTAGACTATGACCTCTGAGCATAGAGGAAGAGGTAGGCCAAAGATCAGTCAGGTTAAAGGCATTCAATGGGGCCTGGGAAATAGGGGGAGTGGGGCAGAGAGGGAAGTTGTGTCTTTGAATGGGATCAGAGATAACTGTAGGGAGAGTTTGACTTCAAAGCTGTGTGACAGGTGTATTAGTCAGGGTTTTCTAAAGGAACAGAACTGATAGAATGAATATACATATGAATATATGAGAATAAATTATATATGAATATAAATCATATATGTGAATATATATGAATCATATGACATATATGATATAGACTCATATCTATTCATATATATGACTCATTAGAGTGACTAGTAGGCTGTGGTCCAGGTAGTCCAGCAATGGCTATGGCACACTAGAAAGGTCAATAATCTAGTAGTTTCTCAGTTCATGAGGTTGATTGACTCAGCAGTTCCAGTTTGGCACCAAAGGCCTGGAGAATTCCCAGAGAATTGTTGGTCTCTGGTCTACATTGGAATCTCAAAGAAGTAGGTTCTAATATCAGTGAAGGAAGGCTACAGCAGCAGGATATATGAGCTTGCCTGTGGGAGTGGGGACAAGCAGGCAAAAGGCAAAGCTCCCTTCTTACATGCCCTTTATCTGGGCTGCCACCAGAAGGTGTGCCCTGGTCAAGGGTGGCTCTTTCTTCTTCAAATAATCTGATTAAGAAAATCCATCACGTATATGCCCAGCAGCTTGGATTTTTGATTCCAAATGCAGCCAAGTTGACAACCAAGATTACTCATCACAGCGGGTCTGGCTCAAAGTAGGAGTCTAGATTGGGAAGGGAATGTAGGTGTGGTTTAAGATACTTGTATTAGTCTGTTTTATCGTCACTCTGACCAAATACAGGGCAGCTTGAGGGAGGAAAGATATTTGGCTCACAGTTTCAGAACATTCAGCCTGTGCTCTCTTTGCCCGGTTCAGATTCCTGAAGATGAGAATTGTTCACTGCATGGTGGATAGGAAGCAGAGAATGTGTCAGGAAAGGACAGAGAAAGGATGCATTTAAGAACACACCCTTAGGGACTGCACGCCTTTAATCCCAGCACTTGGGAGGCAGAGGCAGGTGGATTTCTGAGTTTGAGGCCAGCCTGGTCTACAGAGTGAGTTCCAGGAAACCCAGGGCTATACAGGAAACCCTGTCTCGAAAAACAAAACAAAAACAAACAAACAAAAAACCCAAAAAACCTTAGGGATCTACTTCTTCAGCTGGTCCCCATCTAAACTTTCTACCACCAGCCGCTGGGATCACCCACTCAGGACCCAGGCCTTTGGGAGACATTTTGGATTCACACTTTAACGGGAGTTTTAAACCAATTGGTAAACAGCCACTGAGCCCTCTGAGACACTGCCTTCTCCCAGGTAGCCATTTCTGCCTCTCCATGGGCAAAAGCTTCACAGTTAATGCCCAACACCCCAGGGCCTGCTGATTGGCCCTCTTAGTTCATTCTGATTGGTCAGTAGGAGAAGCCTGTGCCAAAGCCCATGTTATCTTGACTCTCACCCCTGGTGGCAGGGAATATTCCTTCTTGGGATGGTGGAAGCACAAATAGAAACTTTTAGGGGCCCCAAGAAAGCAGTGGACCATGCCTCTGAGGGACAGGAACCAAGACGGCTAACAGAGACGGCTGACAGAGGTCATGTGACCTCTGTTTTCCTCCCTCTCTGTCCTTCCCCCAACTTTGGAACCCACTTAAACCAGCTTAGAGCTACAAGTGTCCTGGCGTCTACCTGCTTCTAAGCTGCTCAGCAAACCTAACACTGCAGCCAGCTTTTCTTACTAGCTATGTCTCAGGGTATGGACACCTCAAACTGAAATCATGTCTCATATCAGAGTATTGGGCATGCTTAGGCCTGGACAGGTGTCCCAAAAGGTTCTCCCTAAAGATGATTAAGTCAAGTACCCCAATCCCGTGGGTGTAGTTTTGTGCTAAGATGCCACAGCTTGTCTGGACAGTCTAGGGGTTTGGAGTGATGACAGGGAGCTGATACTTCAGAGTGTGAATCCTCGTGGAAGTGAAGGCAAGAGATTGAAATCAGAGGTGCCCTCAAACCTTCAAAGAGACCATAAAAGGTCTGGTGAGATGGATCAGTGGATAACCACACTTGCTGGCAAGTCTGGTAATTTAAATTCATCCCTGGAACTCACATAGTGGGTGAAGAAATGACATCTCCTCCCCACCCAAAGTTTCCCTCTGAGAACACATACACACACACAAAACACACGCACGAAAGCACGCAGGCACACCCCTCAGACAAAAGAAACACATAGTTGATTCTTTAAAGCCATGGATAGGGCTAGGGTAGCTCAATTGGTAGAATGCTTGCCTAACATGTATGACGCTCTGGACTCCATCTTGAGCATCTCATAAACCAGACACGTTTATACACATCTGTGATCCCAACACTTGGAAGATAAAGACAGAAAGATCAGAAACTCATGATCATCCTTGGCTACACAGTAAATGTGAGGCCAGCCTCGGCTATATAAACCCTGTCTCAAAAAGAAGAGAAACCATAATGAAGTGAGGGACGCTCTGCACTTGGCCTAGTCGGCTCTCCTGTGCCCTGTCTGGCTCTAACGCACCTGGCATGGTGCTCCACGGGTCCTTCTCTTAAAGTAGCATGTGCATGGCTCCAGGTATGGTGGTTGACAGTGATGACTACAGCCTTGCCCCTGCCATGGTAACTCATTCACCTCTTGCTGTGTGCCAACCATTAGACAAAACACTTTGCTTATGGAAGCTGGGAGGTCCTGGGCAAACCACTTTATCAATTAGTCCCCCAGTTGCTACAACAGGGAGAGCAAATAGCACACATCTCTACTGATGAGGGTCAAGCAGATCAGCATGTGATAAATCCCCAAGAGTCCTTGCTGGCACATGTGCTCCATAAATGCTAACTCTCAAAGGCGAAACATTATTGAACACCTTGTACGTGTCAAGTATAGTACATGCCTTGGGGATACGGTAGGGATTGTGAGAATCTCCCTCCCTGTGTTGCTTGCAGCTAAGTGTGGGCGAAATGCAATTTAAATACACAATTACAATTCAGAGATTGAAATACTGTGTTGGAGAGATTTGGGAGGGCAGGGCAGGTTTCCCTCCCCCCCTCCTCTCTGCAATTAGAATGTAGCTTTCGTGACAGTGGGTATTCTGTCTTTGCTCGAAGCTTATTCCTAAAGCCCTAGAGACAACCTGGTCTGCGGTAAGACTTTCCAGGTAGATGAATGAATGAATAAAGTGTGTGTAGCTTTATCTGAATGGTGAAGTATTAAGGGATTGAACTTCGGGACTGAGGAGAGGAAGGAGAGTGATGTGACATGGACCCCCATCTTTGCAAGAGGCCACCTAGCTGACTTAGAAGGTACTAGGGTACTGGGGAGATTGCTCAGTCAGCAAAGTGCTTCCTGTTCTTGAGTCTGATCTCCAGCAAAAACTGAGACCAGCAGTGTCTACCTATGATTTCATTGCTGGGGAGGTTGGCGTGAGGAGATCCTTGGGCTTGCTGGCGGAATGAAGAAGCTCCAGGTTCAGCGAGGGACTGTCATTTTTTTAAATAGATGTAATAAAGATCATGACCAAAAGTAGTTGAGGAGGAGGGTTTATTTCACTTTGGAGGTCACAGTCCATCATCAAGGAAGTCAGGGCAGGAACTCACAACAGGAACCTGGGGGCAGGAACAGAAGCAGAGGTCATAGAGGGATGAATACTGCTTACTGACTTGATCCCCAGGGCTAGCTCAGCTACTTTTTATATATCTCAGTACCATCTGCTTAGGGATGGTACTGCCCACAGTGAGCTGGATCCTCCCCCATCAATCACAAATCAAGAAAATGCCCCACAAACTCGCTTAAAGGCAATCTGACAGAGCCACTATTCTCAGTTGAGGTTCCTCTTTCTATTTCTAGCTTGTGTCATTGACAGAAACACAAACCAGAACAGGTAGGCTGCCTCAGAGGATGATGTGGGGAAGTACTGGGGAAGACGCCTAATACTGACTACTGGCCTAACAAGCAAACCCATGTGCAGGCACACCTATGCACCTGTACATGCATGTACACACACACACACACACACACACACACACACACACAGAGACAGATGTACATGCACACACACACAGACACACACAGACAAATGTGCATGCACACATAAACACACACATACACACACACAGAGTTACTCTCTAGTTCTCTAATCTGGGTCCATTTTCAATTGTAAAAATGGGCGTAAAGAACACCTTCCATGTGGCATGTCCTGAGGATTACAGACAGTACCTGAGGTACTCCAGCAGACAGACAGACAGACAGACAGACAGACAGACAGACAGACGCACGCATGCACGCGCGCACACACACACACACACACACACACAAACACACGCGCGCGTCAGTAGCCACGGTCTCCTTTTCTCTCCTGTTCCATGAGCCAGTTGCTCCCTCCAGTGGTTGAAAATATGTGCTGGGTCTTGATGCTGTTGTGCCACTTGGTCAGAAGTGCTTGGTTCCTCCCTGATGTCTCCCGAGAGAATGCTGATGTAGAGAGAATCACAAAGGCTTCAGAGGCAATTCACGATTAGCTGAGATTTGCCCACAGTCTTAAGACAGAGCTCAAGGAGCCTCCTTTTTATATGTAAGGTAGGTCTAAAGAAAGTCAATCTCCAGATGACGCCTAAGCCCTGACTTTTATGAGGTCAACATATCAAAGACTCAGAAAAGGAACTCAAGATCCAAGAGCAGCTTGACCTTGGCCTTGACTTTGGAATTCAGCTTGCCTCAGCCACTCACACCAACTTTTTCAGGTCCAGATGTGGAGTCTGGACCCAGCAGCTTCCTGCGAGAGGCTAGGATAGCAAGCTTACCTGCGAATCCCATGTACACGTTCCGCCTACTGGGGCGGGACCAAGCTCAGCTCTCTCCTCCTTAGAAATTAGGTAGTGGGGCTGAGGGAGAAGCCCACAGGCTGACATTGGTCATGCTCAGGGGTTGCTGTTGGGTAAGTTTGAAGCACTGCTTTCCCATTTTTAAGGGAGGTGCTCAAGAGGGCACAGTGGGGAGTGTTCTGCAGCAGGGACAGGATACTCTTCCGTAGAAACTCAGTGTGTGGCAGTCTCTTGGTTCAGGAATGAAGACAAGCCCCTAATGATGAGTTTTGGTTTTCAGACGGTGAGTTCCAAACCCTGCATTTGATATGAGAGTAACAATTGGTGTGACAGGGTTCGGTGTGGCTGCCGGGGTCCTTGAACGTGATCTGAGCTCAGCTAGCCCTGCTGGTTTTGCTAGTCAGAACAAAGTAGACACAGACTTTCAGACTTGACTCTTCAGGACTCTATAAGAGCCAATAATGACAGAGGGCTGTAATGTCACGAAATAAACTGCAACTCATTTTGAAGATGCAGGGCCCAGAAACCTACATGGCTGAGGAACTTTGAGAGAGCCTTATTAAAATATATTTTCATGTGTACAGATGTTTGCATGTGTGTGGAAACCTGTGTGTGCTTGTGGTGGTCAGAGGCTAATGTCCAGTGTCTTTTCCCATCACTCTTTCCCTATATATTGAGATATGCTCTCCCACCGATTCTGGCCACCTTGCTCCAGTGATCCCCTGTTGCTGCCCTAGGAGGGTTGGCATTATAGGGGGACTGCCATATTCACTGGCTTCTACATGAGTGCGGAGGACTGTGATTTCCAGTCCTGAGGCTTGTATGCCAAATGCTTTATGCACCAAGTACCCCAGCCCCAAAGCACATTCTCCCACATGGCAGAATCACTTGATTGTACACAACGAAATCCACCCAGTTGGTGTAGAGATCGTTCCAAACACTAAAATATGTTCCCAAATGCTATGCAGCCCTCTCCCCACCCCTGGCTCTTACTAAACACCACTCTGGTTTGGTTTTGGTTTTGGTTTCCCTTGCTTTATACACAGGGTAGACTTAGAAAGTCATCCACCAACTGAAACCCAAAGCTTGGCTTTTACAAGGTCAGTATGTCGAAAGGCTCAGAAGGGACCCAAAGCAAAGATGCTTCATCCCTTATCCATCCATACGCTGGAGGACGTTTTTGGGATATTTCTGGGTTCTGAGTCATTTTGAACAGAGTGATTGAAATTTCACATATGGGATTTCAGTAGACAGGTTTTCATTTCATCTGAGACTCAGAGACAGGTCATCTATGGTAAGAGTGTGTTCAGCTTTGAAAATGACCATCACCCACCCCTGCCAACTGCATGAAAACTTCTGGTGTTCTTGCCAGCATTGATATTTTATATATACATTTTATATAATTTTATATATAAATTTTAAGGAGGCACCTGCCCCTGCATCAGTAAATCAGGTGACTAGGTGAATGTCTGGAGGGAGAGAGGAACAGCAGGCTGCAGCTACTAAGTGTCCCATCAACCCTGGGTTGAAACCTTCATCCGCAAAATTAGCTTCAGCTGAGGACTGATTCAAGCATCAAATAACTCTGCCCTGGGTTTGGAAAGAGGAGGGCATTTGAGGGAGGAGGGACATGCAGAGCAGAGAGTGAGGGAGGGTGTCACGTGTGTGTGTGGATGTGTTCTGAGTACTGAGAACACACCATGCACCTGGCACTATATGTGTGTCTGAGCGCACACTGTAGGGAAGCCGCAGTGACGCTGGGAACCTTGCACACAGTGCACACCGTGTTTCAGGTGCTCTGCCCTCGATGGCAGTTAATCCGTTTATCCTTTCAACAGTCTTATGCAGTGATGATAGCCTTAGCACTGTCATTATGTACATTCTGTGGACAAGGAAACTGAAGCAGAATGAGATGAAAGCGCTGCTCAAAGTCGTTCAGCAAAGAAGAGCGCTGGTGTATGCTCCAAAGTCTGACCCTGTGTCCTCTGCACAACACTGCCAGGGTGTCACAGCCATGCTCATTAGTTAAGGGACTGTGCGACCTGCTGTAACCAATAAATAGTAATAAGCATGTAATCTTCCATATATGGAGACCCGAGCAGACAGACATGAGGCTTTTCTCTCAGGCATCAACCTCAAAGGCGTTATCCAAGGCTGTTGGGCTGGCTCTGTTCTCAGGCTCCAAGTGTCAGTTCAAGGTCATCACATTTTCTCATGTTCCAGATCAGAGGGGAGGGGAAAAGACGCAAGTGGCACATTTATGTTCCTTTTAATGGAATGGTCCAGAAGTTTATACTTGCCGTTGATCAGAACTCATGGCCACACCAAGCTACAAAGAAACCTAGGAAATCTGGCGTCTGTTGAGCATGTCCTATGCTATAATTCAAGGGCTCTACTGTGAATGAGAAGGGTGGAAGCGCGGCCCTCTCTGCCACAGCTTGTAGACTGTCCTCTGGACTGAAGATTGTTCCCTGGGAGCAAGGATCTGTCGGATGACCTGTAAGTGGGAACGCTTTGTGGTTAGATTTGGGCTTAGATCACTCTAGAAGATTGTCTGCAGAATGAAGGGGTGGGGGGAGATGGGAGCAGGGAGCCTGTTGAATGTTGGGATTTGCAGGTTGGCCCTGTGAGTGCCTTCTGGACATGGAGTTTGACCAGTCATCTGTCTTACATACTCACCTCTCTGACCCCACTTGTCTAGTATTGAGTCCTCACAGGTATGGCAGGACCCATCTCAGTCCTTGATAAGTTGTCTAGCGACATTCCATGCAGGCTTAGTCCTCAGTTCTCCTCACTAACAGTGGCCTCTCCTGTCTGGTTCTCTTGGTCTTAGGATCCCCGGAGCAAGCACAAGTTTAAGATCCACACCTACTCCAGCCCTACCTTCTGTGACCACTGTGGATCACTGCTGTACGGTCTCCTCCACCAGGGGATGAAGTGCGACAGTAAGTACTTGATCTCCTAGAGGACATGCGTGGGGCGATGCCACAAGAGAGCGTCTATCTTAATGGCTTAGGGTCCATGTCTGCTCTGTTTCCCTGACTCCTGGTAGGAGAGGTACTGTCACCTTATGCCCTGTATTGAGCTCTTCTCCCCATAACAAGGTGGGCCAGGTCATCCCCTTGCAGAGCACTTCCTTTAAGGCACCTCCCTGTTGTACCCACTCTCTAGGGAACTCAAGCTATTATATATCAGTACTTTAAAACTAGGAGATGTCTTACTTAAGTGTGTTCTTGCTGACATTAAACATGGGGCAGTTTGACAACATGTATAAGCATTCCCGTAGGGTCTACTTGGGTGGGTGTGACTCTGTCTTCCATGGGACCACCTCCACATCTTCCCTCACTTGTAGGAACGGTGCACTGGGCATTCGAGTTGGCACTTCAGAACCACAGGAGTATAGAAGTATAGAGAAAGTACCACTTCAGGCCACACCGTAGCCTTCAGGGCTAAGTTCAATTGCCTTCACCCACCAAGGTTGAGAAAGATTCAGAGAAGTTCTTCTGATGTGATGCTGGCAAGGTAGCTTGTTCTCTGCTAGGTGGGACTGTCTCTAAAGTCAGGGAACAGAAAGGCACCAACTGGTCTGGGTACAGCTGATGCCTGAAGCCCCCAGCCTGGGCCGACCTGAGCCAGCCTGAGCCATACCTCCGTCTCTCTCCTCTCACAGCCTGTATGATGAACGTCCACAAGCGCTGTGTGATGAATGTCCCCAGCCTCTGCGGCACTGACCACACGGAACGCCGCGGCCGCATCTATATCCAGGCCCACATCGACAGGGAGGTTCTCACCGTTGTTGGTAGGTAGCCCCGAGGCTCCTGCATTGGTGCCAGAGCTTCCAAGTTCCATTACCATGCGGGGGGGCTGGGGAAATAGTGCCCAGGCAGGTTACAGGTGCATGGAGAGGCATAATAGGTGCTTTTCTCTTACTTCCAGTGTGGCCCTTCTCCACAGCAAAGTCCTCAGACTGTGGGCCCTCAAAGCCACATTTTCAGCACCTTGGGGTGGCTTCAGCTGCCTGAAGGGCAATCTGAGCCCTCCAGGCTTCTTTTAAACAAACAAAAAAATGTGTAATTTAAATTGTAATAATTGTATAATACTTGTGGCCATAGTGTGTTTGACACATGTACAATATACAACAATCAAGTCAAGATAGCCTTCATGTATCTCCAGGCCACCTGAGCCTTCTCCATTCATCCTTCTTTAAAACAACAACAACAAAGAATGTGTAATTAAAATACAATAATTGTATACATTTGTGGGCACAGTGTATTTTGACATATGTACAATTTGTAACAATCAAACCAAGGTAATTTTCACTTATGTCTGCACTGCTCAGACATCTATGATCTCTTTGTATTGAGGATACTGAAAGGACTCGTAATTTCATAGACTCTTCTGCCTGCCTCCTATCTGTTCTCTCCCTGTCTCCTGGAACGTGAAGTCCCTGTGCCCTTATTCAGATAGCCGAGAAGGCATCCTTGCCTCCTCCCCAGACCTTTCCAATGGGAACATACAGTCTTGATGACCAACACCAAATTTGGAAGAATTTATGTCTTAAAGAGGGAGGGAGGGGCTGTGCACTCCAGGGAACTACGCGATATTGTTGAAATTTATTTTAACCTGATGGGAGCTATGCCAGTCACTATAATATGCTGCATACCTATTTTGTGTCTGAACTAAGAAAGAGAAACAGCGCAGTTTGCTGAGAAGCAGAGACACGCAAAGGGCAGAAAGGAGGGGGTCCATCTGATTTTCTGTAGTGAGCACTCATGATACTCAGAGAATAGGAATTCTTCTGTGCTGGACTGGCAGGTACTTACCTTTCAGTCATGCTAAAACCAGCACAAAAAAATATTAGACACAATGGTGTGACGATTTGAAGGAACTGTTTCTTCCAAGTGACAAAACTCTAGACTTACGTAACTAATTCGTATAAACAAGGCCTCACCATTTCATCACGGAAAGGGTTGGTTTTGTTAGGTTGCCCAGTTTCTGAGGCCACAGAATGGTTTAGAAGCCCTGACCTGCTGAGACCTAATGTGGTCAAGGGTTTGCTTAAACCATATAGAGTTGAAAAATATAACTCCTTTTTGAAAGGGCTGTTTGGGAAACCTGGTGAGTTCTTAGAGAAGGTGGCTTCATCAAGAGGCTTTTTCTTTCAAGGACAGGCCAAGGGAGAAGGCAGTTGTCTCCCAGTGGGGTGCTTGTGGGGTAGGGGTGGGACACAGAGAATCTTAGGGTAACAAGTTCAAAGGAAGCCTTCCCCTACCCCTCACCATTGACGCTAGCCTCCAGTGCCTGAGAGACAAAAACTGAGGCTCTGCTGCCATCTAGTGGTACAAAATGGTTACCATGGGCAGCCACATTTACAGAGTGTATTTAGATCCACGGGACCATCTTGCCTGTTACATTCATTTTAGGAACGTTATTCAGGAAGGTGAGCATTACCCTTCTGCCCATCCCAAAGCAGGTTCAGCAGGTGCTCAGTTCCCCAGCTAGGTCTGATTGACTTGAAAGCACTCTCCTATACAGTTTTAGCTCGCCTTTGTTCCGTGGCTTAATTTCCCATTTATTTCCTTTTCTAGTTTAGCAACAGTAGCTCTTAGGGGAATGCATGGGGAGTCTTTGATGATTTGAGGGCACAGGATTCTTTTGAGCTCAAGGTCAGATGTTCTGCAGAACCGTGTTAATGACTCTCAGACTGCCCTGGGACACATCTGTGATATCTGTTGCTATAGCAACCAAGTACCCCGAACTTTATTCTTGCAGAGTCCTGGAGGCTGGAGGTCAAGGATCAGTATTGTTTGTTATCCCTTGTGCTGGGCTCCAAAGGACTCTAATACTGCATGTGTTCTTTGCTCTGCACCTCCTGAATTAGGATGCCAGCCATTGGATTGTAGCCCCCCCCCCCCCCACCTACTATGACCTAATCCTCATTTAAGCACATCTATAAGGACTTTATGTCCATATAATGTCATGGTCACAGGTGGCAGGATTCAAGTTTGAATTTAGGATTTAGGAGTTGGCAATACAATTCAATTCAATAATGAAAGACAGAAAAGTTGAGGAAAAGAAATTTTCATCCTTAGGGTCCTGGAAACTTTAATTAAAAAGCTGCAAACATTTTAGTAGTGTCTATGTCTTCCTTCTAAGTGTAAGGCTATGAGATTGCTCAATGGATTGACGTTGTTGCCTTCACAGGCCAGGAGAGACTAAGTCTTGGCAAAGCTCCACAGCTTGACCTAGGTCAGAGGCAGAGCAGAGATTCCCATGTGGGCCACCGTGTCACTATGCCTTGCTAATTTCTCCTTCACAAATCAGGCACAGGCTGTGCTCAGCATGACCTTGTTTGATTCTGTTACAAGAGTTAAAGGTTGCCTGGGGCCTTCTCAGAAGTTCTGCACCAGAAGTGACCTTGTGTTTTACTTCACACAAATCCTAGAAGCATTTGTAGGGTTAGAACTTTCCACTGGCCACCAGCCTGGGACACTGCTGTCAGACCTGGGTCTCATATGCTATGCATGAATCCAGCCTCTCTCTGGGCCGAAGGTTTTCTATCTCCCCTGCTACTGAAACCCAAGTTGTCTCTGCACTCTGTGGCTCTTGTAGGCCATGATCAAAATGGAAATCTGGTCAGTTCTTTTTCTGAACCCACCAGTGGGGTTCCTAACATCCTCAGATCACATAGATTAGACACAGTGGGGCCACTGTTCGTCTATACTCTCTCCAGGAATTCTCTAGACGGTGGCCCTGTGTGGACTCACCTTTGCCATCTTTTCTTCTCCAGTAGTTTAACTCCTTTGCAGAGCTCAACAGATTCTTAATCTTGACCTCCCCATGCGTTAGACACTCAGAGTATAGTGAACTTGAACGTGGACAGTTGCAGTTTTACGTTTGATTACTTTCTACCTTTCCACAGACATTAGCCCACAGGGGCAGAGTGGGTCTTTTTGGCTCGTGACCCATCCCCTCAGCCCCTGGTAAGCTTGACATCACCAAACATTTGTGGAATCAGAATGCCATCGAAGATCCTTTTAGATTTGAGGTCTCCATACATGATCCTTGCCTTGGTGTCTTCCTAATTTGGAATCAGCAGAGATTCCATCTCGTAGTAGTCTTCTTATAAGAAAGTTGAGCACATACACAATCTTCAGTACCTCATCTAATGCCAATAGTAAGTCGTTATGGGACTAGGATGCACCCCTTGGATCCATGGCCTCCTTGTTCTCTGGATGATACAGAGCAGTGGTACTTCTAGAAACATAGGAAGCCATGTTGATGCGCTGTGCCTAGTGACCTTATGGGAGAAAGCAACACCATGTCATGACACTAGATCAGCGTCATACAGTGGCCAGAAGTCAAAACTCCGAGTCCCTGTGCATATAGCAATATACCACTCAACCCGTTTTGATCCATTATCATTCTATCAACAGAAAAGCTCACATTCCAATTTCATACATCATGGCTGTATTCTTTTTAAATTTAAATTTTAGGTTAGTATACAAAGTTTTGGTTTATATTAACAGCAGCCACATTTTTAGATCTGAGGATTTCATATATGCATAAAATGTATTTAGATTAAATCCCTTTCCCATCCATCCCATTTCCCCCACTTGCACCTCTTTTTCCTCCCAACTTTAGGTGCTCTTAAAGAAATAAATGAAAATAAATCATTGGGTCCACTTAGTGCTGCCTGGATTCTCATGGGTGTTGAGCCACCTCCCTGAAGAAAAATGACTGTCCCTCCCCCAGAGCTATCAATTGCCAGTAGCTCTTCAACTGGAGGCAGAGTTTCATGAGCCCTTTCATTTTCTTTGCTGGGATTTTGGCTGACTTGATCCTGTGCATATAATTATATGTCATTCTTGCAGATACTGTTTTGATGCAGATGTCTACTATTTTTTGGATCTTGTGACTTTTCTCCCCTCGTCTGCCATGATCCCTGTGCTTTGGGGGAAGGGTCTAAGTTATGGACATCATTTAGATCCAAACACTCCACGGTCTCTTATTCTTTGCATAATGACCAGTCTTGGGTCTCTGTATTCCTTAATTAGGGTTTTACTGCTGTGTACAGACACCATGACCAAGACAACTCTTAGAAGGACTGCATTTAATTGGGGCTGGTTTACAGGTTCAGAGGTTGAGTCCATTATCATCAAGGAGCATGGCAGCATCCAGGCAGGCATGGTTCAGGAGAAGCTGAGAGTTCTATATCTTCATCTGAAGGTCGCTAGGAGAAGACTCTCTCCTAGGCAGCTAGGACGAGAGTCTTAAAGCCCATGCCCACAGTGACACACTTCCTCCAACAAGACCACACCTCCAAATAGCTCCAATCCCTGGGCCAAGCATATTCAAACCACCACAGTATTAATCATCACCTTATTATAAAAATAACTTCTATGATAAGGCTTGAGAGATGTACTAATGTATTTATAGAAGCAAATAGAAAGCAGTTTGTCACTATATTTGTTTGGCAGAATTAAATTCTCCCCTATGACTTAGTCAGCCGCAGGTTCTTGGTCCAGTTAATGATATCAGGCATGAGCTCCATCTTAGGAGCAGGCCTTAGATCCAATAAGAAAGTAGTTGGTCACTCCCATGACATTTGTACCATGGTTGCCCCAGGGGCCATACCTCTCCAGCTGCCCACTATTATAGCTTGCAGTATTCACAGCTAGGTAAGACTGTTGATGGTTTTCCTCCCCCAGTAGGATGCAGAGAACCCTTTCAGCAGCCAGTGGAGATGAAGCTTACAGGCTGGTACCAGCTTGATTTCTTCATGTCCTATGACTCAAGTATGTGAGAGTTTTTGGCAGTAGGGTCTTACCATGAAGTTCTGGAGGGTAACCAAAAGCCATGGCAATAGTCTGTAGTATTTGGAGGGCACGGGGCCAACAACTCAAAAAGAAGTATCCCATACCTGTCACTAGGTTTTTTATTTGAAAGTTTGTGGTATCATGAAGACAAATTGTTTCCCCATTATAGGATAACTCCATTTAAATTCCTTTTTTATAAGTATCTATGTATAATTTATGAAGGGTCTACGGCAGTAAGCTTTCATGTGGCTTTTCAATGTCTTTAGTGTGAGCTATCCATCTCCACACTCCCTCCCTTACGAGGCTTTCCCGTCCCATTTAATTCTTCCAGTTGTATTACTCCCCTTCTCCGTTCATGTCACCTGCATTCCATCTTCCTCTTGAACCCCTCCCCAGACCCCTCACTAGTCCCCTGCCTTCTATGGGTACTGCAGTTCAAACACACATGTCAAAGACTCAAAGCTAGCACCCACATGCGAGATAGAGCATGCTCTATTTGTCTTTCTGGGTCAGGGTCAATCAGAATAACTAATTCTTTATCTACCCATTTACCTGTGGAGTTAATAACTTCATCTTTTCTTTACAGAATCATGTACACACATGTACATCTTACTCAGTAATGTTCCATTGTGCACATATGCCTTACTTTCATTATTCATCATCTAGGCTGGCTCCATTTTCTGGCTGTTGTGAATAGAGCAGCGATGAACATGGATGAGCAGGGATCTCTAGTAAGATGCAGAGTCCTATGGGTATTTGCCTAAGAGTGGCATGGCTGGGTTACAAGGTGGATCTATATTCTAGCTTCTTGAGGAATCTCTACACTGATTTCCAATCTGTCTGTACCAGCTTTACTTCCACCATCAGCGAATAACATTTGTTGTCTTCTCCTTCTCCTTCTCCTTCTCCTTCTCCTTCTCCTTCTCCTTCTCCTTCTCCTTC
>JANHMN010000003.1:110676197-110692079 GCA_030674055.1 Rhabdomys pumilio
CTCCTCCTCCTCCTCCTCCTCCTCCTCCTCCTCCTCCTCCTCCTTCTTCTTTTTAATCTTAAGCCATTTTGACTTGGGAAAGATAAAATCACAAAGCGGTTTTAATTTACATTTCCCTGACTGGTAAGAATGTTGAATTAAAAATAATATTCTTAGCCATTTGTATTTCTTTTATTTGAAAATTTTTCATTTTATATTCATATTGTACACACACACACACACACACACACAGACACACACACACACACACACACAGACACACACAGTCTAGCCACTATCAACTAACCCTCTGTCAGATGTATAGCTAGCTGTCAAAGATTTTTTCCCTTATGTGAGCTGTTTCTTTACTCAAATAATGGCATCCTTTGCCATACAGAAACCTTTAGTTTCGTGAGGTCCCATTTTTCAGTTGTTGCTCCTAGTGCCTGCTCAGCCATGGTCCTGTTCAGAAAGCTCTTCCCTGTGCCTATAAGCTGAAGTTCTTAGTCTGAGATGGAACCTCACAAACACTTCCCTAATCTATGTTAATAGCTGTAATTTATTTTGACACAGGATCTCACTATGTAGACCAGGCTGCCTCAGACTTATAATCTTCCTGTCTTCACCCCGATGCATTTTTAAATTATGATTTATGTTTGTATCTATGATTATATTTTTTATCTATGATTAGATTTGGGGCTGTTCTGAGAAAAACAAAGTAACAAATTGTTAATGTTTCTCTTAGGAACTCCCAAGTAGTGATTTTACAATTGCACATTAATTATATTGAACAGAAACTTCTCAGACTGAAATGTGTCCCAGGCAGACTTTGGTACTTGCAGGGTAGTGACCCCTTTACTCCATCCTAAGACACAATATCCACATATCCGAAGAAGAACATTAAGGAGACAAAAGTACTTGATGAGCATCGGGAGGAAGCTGAGGGTCTACACGTCTACTTACATTCCAGGCTCTGAGACGGTTTTAAAGCGGTCTCGGAAAAAGGACATAGGTGCTGGAGGCTCGTGGAGGATCGCTGTAGTGTCTGAAAAAATGCTGGAGACAGTGTATTTGTCAACTTGAGAACTCTCAGCAAGATGCAAAGAGTAAAACAAAACAAAGCAAAACCAACCAACCAATCAAAAAAAAGCTCTGACGTCCTTTTCCATGAAGGCATCTTCCTTCTAATTCAATATGGTAGGACAAGATCCAAAGACCTGAGATCATACCTGGGTATGTCTGTACCCGAGGGATGTGGTGGAGGCAGAGAAGTAGTTTGGAGTGATTAGGTGTTTACAGTGTGAGTAAGGCAGTTTGCTATAGGTAGGGAGGTAAGATGGCTCTCTAGGAGTCCATCCATCCGTCCGTCTGTCCATCTGTCTGTCTGTCTGTCTGTCTGTCTGTCTGTCTGTCTGTCCGTCTATCCATCTGTCCGTCCATCCATCCATCCATCCACCCATCCATGAAGGACCCAAGTACCAGATTGGTTCCTAGAATGAATGAAATGTGACCTGTGCCTTGAAAGGTCTCACAGGCCGTCAGGGAAGCTAGACACAGATTAGTGCTGTGATAGTTCCATGGAGACTTCAAAAGGGGCTTGAGCTTCCTAATGGAAGCCATGGCTGGGGAAAGTCTCTTACAGCATGGAAGTTATCCCTGTGGGGTAAAGGAATGAGAAAAAAATACCATGAGCTAGGTTTTCTGAGCATGTACTGTGCAGGTCCTTTCCACAAGGGAAAACTGAGACATGCAGTGAAAGGAATTTGGGATGGTGCTATCACTTGCTGAGCGTGGCTTCCTCCCTATGCTATCAGGAATGAGTACAGATTTGACAGAGTCACTTGACCCCCCAGCCATTAACTTAGGCACTAAGTGTCTACTGTTTTCACATAATCTAGAACTTACTGTTACAGCAGAGGATAAGCTAGACCTCTGCCTGGACAGATGTCACAGCCCAAGGCCTTGCCAGTTCCCTGGATGGCTGGAGCACCTTCCTCAGCTTTCTCTGTCTACTGCACGGGCAGACTCTCCATCACTGCCAAGTTAAAACTGACTTCAGCTCATATGTTCTCCAAGCACGGTGTGTACAAATCCCACTCTTTAATGTGTGCTGTTCCTCAAACCACTTAAACTTGTGGGTATTTGAACACAGAGCCAGAATGAGCCTGCGGGTTGTATTTATTTTTTGCTCAGCCTCATACTTCCTTTGAGCTGACTATTTGCTTGAAGCAGAAGGAGGGGGATATGGGGAGTGTAGTGGAGAAAAATCCATTTGGGCTAATATTTCAAAATATTGCCCAGCCAAGTAGTTGGCTTCAAGACTTTATTAAGAAAAAGAAAAAGGAAAAAGGAAAAAGAAAAAAGAAAACAAGACTATGAACTGGCAGCTCAGGACCACAAGGGGGCAGTCTCTGACTACAAAACCATTTCTCCACAGCGGTATAGTCTCTTTTAAACAAATAAAGGTTCCAATTTAAACTTGGCCTGGCGCCTCGCTTCCATAACCCCAGCTGCTTGGGAGACTGAGACAGAGGGTCACAAGCTCAAGGCCTAACTGGGCTTCAGGATGAGTTTGAGTGGCTAGCCTGGGCCACTCAGTGAGAACATGTCTCAAATCAGAAAGGAAAAGGAGGGTTTAGGGTGTGGTGAGGGAGGGGCTTGCACACATGACAGGTTGGCTTCATGAGAAAAGATACTTGCTTGAAAAACTTGGCCCCAGTATTCTATCCCTGGGGTCTTTTTGATGGAGGAAGAGAGCTGACCGCAACTTTTCCTACGTACACACATGCACACACTCACACATGTACCTAATAAATTAGTGTAATTTTTCAAAAATAATAAGAGTGTAGTAAAAAATTGCCTGGTATTTGTGAGACTCTGAGCTTAGTCCTTTGTACTGTCCCTTACCCCCAAATGTAAACACACACACACACACACACACACGCACACGCACACGCACACGCACACGCACACGCACACACACGGTAGGGATGGAGTCTGAAAACCCCAGCACTGTCACTGTCTGTAAGGAAGGAGCCATGCTACACAGCTGGGCTCACTGAGGCCCAGAGGAAGGAAGACTCTGCACAGAGCAGGATAGGACCCCATCCTGGGGCAATGCACCCTTTGTGCGCTACAGGCCAGACACTCTGTATCTGAAAAGAGTGGAGTCAGAAGTGTTGTAGATGACAGATTTTCTCCACTTTTGGAATATCTGTGGAAACACAGTGAGATGCATTGAAGGTGTGACCCATACAGACGATGGAATTCTTCCATGTCTCACGTACCTTATCTATACACCCTAAAGGCTGTTTCATGCAATGCTGTTAGTGTTTCAAGCCATGGGACTTTCTGCTTGTACTATCATGTCAGTGTGCAGCATGGGGACACTTTGAGGGGTGAGGAACAGGGATGCTCAGCTTGTCTTGGCTTTCCGTTTTCCCCAGCGTTTTATCATGAAGCATTTCTACCAGCCGTCAGTTTCACAGCAGATATCCACGCATCCACACACCTTCCCCCTAAGATCTCCCATTGCCGGTGACCACACTGGCCTGATCGTGTGTCCATCCATCTTTCTTTCCAACCACCAAGTAAATTACAGACATCCTCTCAGTTCTTGCTAAACAACGCATTATATGCATAACAACTCAAAATCAGAGTCTATCTTTTAAACTTTTAAATAGAATTTGCATATTATCCTATACACACATCTGAAGTGTCCAGTAGCTGAGTTTTGACAGTCTCATTTGACTCTGCCATAGCCCCTATCCATTCCTCCTCGACTGATTGATTTATGATTGATTGACTGATTGACTGATGACACAGAAATCACTGAGGATCTAATAAACACTATTGTGTGTGGGGTTCTGCCCTCACTATCCCATGTACCTTCAGGGAGTCTGGGAGCTAAGGAGCCCTTGACAACCTAAGACTCTGCATGCCGTGTCATACTTCACGGCCATTGCTGTGTGAAAGGCTCACAGTACAGGGCAGCGGGCTCATGGGAAACTTCCTGTGCATTGACCAGAGAGCAGATTCTCTTGAAATAGGCTTGGCAGGGTGTAGTGTCACTGGCTGGCATATAGAAGCTGGATCATGTGGTCTTCCCACCTCTGCAGTACCGCATAGCCTACTCAGTGCATTATAGACTGTTCTGCACACGCACAAGCCAGGGCCAGCCTAGGCTTCCTTGCTAGCCTGGAAATTGTAGGTGGATGTTTTGGATGTTGAAAATCTCGAGGAATTGGAGGAAGTTGGGCTGCTTGATCTCCTCATCCTGGTCCTTGCTGAGCAAAATGAGAACAGTCAAGGTTAGGCAACGGCCTGAGGTCCCCAACCCTAAGAGAGAAGACAGCACATCCACTGTTTCTAAATGCCTGAGGAACTTCACTGAGGAGAGCACCACCCTGACCACCAAGCTGTGATTTGTGTGACTTGTTTCCATCTCTGGGGGAGTCCCAGCAATGTTCATTCCAGTGCACACATGTATGGTGACTCTCAAACTCCCTGTCTGGGAACTTGTCCTATTAAAAAAAACACTGGTGCCTAGAGAAACGGGTACAAAACAAGCATGTTTATTGACTGTGGTGAAAAGAGTGATCAACTTGAACAGAATCTATCCATCTTTTGGGATGTTAGGCAGTTGCTGAAGTGTTGGCTTCAAATAGGTTTCTATGGAGCTGATCCTATTCCAAATGGGAACCGGTTATCTAGTTGTGCTCAGCTTATAAAATTCATTAAGTTGTGTAATTATAATTCATATACTTTAAAATTATATTGTGTTTTTTCTACTTATATGACTTAAGAAATACACGTTCTAAATAATTAAAAAAAAAAACCAACCGTGCTACAGCTATTGATCTGTTGTGGAAGTTGGCAAATTATGACTTGGGGACAAATCTAGCCCACTGCCTGATTTTATAATGAGGTTTTATTAGGCTGCAATCATATTTATTTACATGATGTGTCTGGATGCTCTTTTTTTTTTTCAATCAAGTGGTGGAGTTCATATGGTCTGCGAAGCCCAGACTATTTGCTCTTTGGCTGCCTCTGAAAAGAATCTCTTGACCTGGAGGAACATCGGTAGCCATTATGTAAGAAGGTTAGGTTTCACAAAAATGTCTGGTATGAACTCATGTTGACTCATGTATATGTGTGTGGTAAATGTATGTGTGTATGTGGTATATATGTGTGTATGTATGCATATGTGTGTGTGTGTGTGTGTGTGTGTGTGTGTATTGTGTGGGGTGCCTGTGCGTGCATGTGTGTGTATCCATGAACAAGCACAGAGACCAGATGAGGATATATCACTCTGTTCTAATTTCTTTTACCGAATTTGGAGCTGGGCTGGTAGCCAGCAAGCCCCAGCAATTCTCCTGGCGCTATCACCCAGTATCACTTGGGTCACAGGGGTGAACACTTGGCTTTTTATTTGGATGTTGGGGAACGAACCCAGGTACTTAGACTTGTAGGGAAGGCATCCTCACCCAGAGAAGCTGCCTCCCCACTGTGTAGCCTTAGCTTCCTGAAACTCACTTTGTAGACCGGCCTTGCCTTGAACTCACAGAAATCCTCCTGCCTCTGCCTCTCGAGGACTGGGATTAATGGTATGCACCACTACTACCCCTGTTTACGTTTATATCCTTTGAGAAAAAAAAAAAAAACAGTAAAATGGAAAAATCTTTAAGCAGGACAAAATTTTTTAATAAATGGCTCCCCAAAGAGTAGCAACCAAAATTGAGTGGACATACCCAGGGACGGACCTTTGGTGGCTTTGAGCAGGATGCTGGGTGGTCGTGGGCATGGCAGAACCAGGCTTATGCCCCGTCTAGGAATTTTGAGTTTCTATTGTCGTCATGTATGCCTCTCTACATTTCTCTACCTCAGGAGCTGGGTCTGTTCTTTAGATTTCGGGTACACTAGTTTCCTTCTTGCAGCAGCCTTGTCACCACCACAACCCACCCAGTCCCACCTCTAGTCCAAATTCTTTTACTTAAAGAAACCTCTGCTACAGCAGTACTTTCCATCCTCATTGTGGTCTGGCTTCCTTAATGTCTCAGAGTTTTGGTTTTCGTTGGGTACAACTCCAAGCCTGCAAATCGATATCTACATTTTAACAAAATTCTTGTGTGAATTTCTGCACTCAAAAATCCCCGTCACCCTGCTGCTGGTTAAGAACCCTGGGGAAGCTGAAAGAGTTTGACTCCTTGGCCACTAGAGGGCAGGCGGCACCCATGCTCTGCTTCCGTGCGTGGTATGGAGGATGCTTTCAAGTTCCTTCACTGGTACAGCATCTCAGATGTTGTAAACCTTTGAGATCAGAGCCCCTTTAGCCAGAACCTCTTTTTGCTATGTTCTGAATCTTCTTCTATGTCTTGGCTCCAGGCTCATGCAATGTGAGCTCCCAGCTTGAGTTGGTGCCAGATCACCAGGGCCTTCAGGCCTCCTTAGCCCTGGTCTCCACCTCCTTGTGGGGAGCTCTCATCTATCCAGGAGAGCTGTCCAGGTTCCAGCTTCTGGCTGGCTTTTCTCATGGATGGGTTGCTGCAGCATTGTGGTTTTAGAGTCTGGGCTTTGGGGGCAGGCCTCGGTTTGAAAGCTAGATCTCTCACTTGAGCAAATATTTGTCAGGTGCCTCCTATGTTCATCCTCTGCTCTCCTGCAAAAGACTGGAGGCACATTGGCAACTCCTGTGTTCTTCTTAATGATGGGAGCTGAACACAAAACAAACAAAACACGTCTCTGAGACAGGCTGTAAGGAAATAAAGGGGTGTGATCTGTGGCCTGTCTGTCACTAGCAGAGGTGGTGGCATTTGTCTGAGATTACAATGGCAAGCTTGGAAGAGAGCTTGTTGCAGTTTCCAGAAAAGAACATGACAGGCAGAGGAACAGCAGAGGCAGAGACCAGGAGGAAGGATTGCCACAGAAACTGTTAGGAGTGGGTGTGGCTGAGCCTAGTGATGCCATGTCCAGCTTTTGCCGGGTGCTGTGGTGTGACTGGGGTAGGCTCCTGGACTGTCAAAGAGACAGGGAGAGAGCACTGCAGTGGAGACAGGATGCTCTCTGCAGGAAGCAGGATGGGAGCTGGGTAGAGGAAAACCATGGCTAATGCTTGCTTCATGCTCATCTACCATGACAGCTCTGCCTACTGCCAGTCTGCCTTAGGAACTGTGGGGAAGAAGGTGTGGTTCCAGCTTTAGAATGGCCTTAGGTCTGGGTGGGATCACTCTCACCTCCAACATTTCCTCATGATAATGCCAGGTCACTTGGTGTTGGTGTTGGTGGTACACCTTTGCCATGTATCCTTATGGCAACCCTATGAAGTAGTTACTAACATCCACTCCATTTTAGAGTTGAGGAAAACAGGGAGAGGGAGGAGGAGGAGGAAGAAGAGGAAGAAGAGGGGGAGAGATTTAAGAATGTGTCCAAACCACACAGTCAAGAATGTGTGGTGTTGGGAGTTGAAAGTAAGTATTTTTAGCTCCAGGTAACTGCTGGTGAACACTAAGCATACGGGGTATGGTGATGGTATGGTACCTGGCACTGTCAGTAGCTCTTCTTTCTAACCCCTGCCTGTGTGCGCAGCTCATACTAAGGACTTGACTAGCACTCTCGAGTTAGTCCTCCCAGTGACTTCTGCTGTTGCTTCCTCTCCTCCCTCTCTTACTGTGCAGAGACAAAGGCTGAGGACCCACTGCTCTCTGCAAGACTTTGAGTCCCAGGGCTCCCCTTTCCCTGTGGCTGTCCTAAGTCAGTCTTGTTGCTTTGAGAGAGTGAGAGCCAATGTTTGCAGGACTGTAAGGTGGAAAGGGTTCCTCCTCTTCATGTCAGTCTATCTTTCTGCAAAATGGTGGGTTCTATTGGTCATGTCCTGGCCAGTAAATTCCTGGACTGAGAAATAGCAAGGTGGAAGATGTCTTCTCTCGCTGAACCTGGAACATTCCAGAGGGTTCGGCTTGCCAGCAAGTTCTCAGGATCTGTCCCACCCACGCACCATGCTCCAGGAGCTGGTTAGAGAGTTATGCTGGTCCAGGTTTCACATGAGTGCTGGGGGTCCAGACTCAGGTCCTCATGCTTGCATGGTAAGTACTCTCACACAGACCCACCCTTGGACTCTTCCTGAGGGATTCTCCTGTTAACCAAATCTTCTGCACAGTAACCCGTTAATTCCCTCCTCAGTCTGGCCAATCTGAATGTGCTCCCTTGAGCCAGAAGTCCAGGTCCCTGGGGGGCCCAGCAGAGAAAGGCTGAGGTGGAGCCACACTCAGGGGAAATGGTAGTGCTTGTTTGTTTCTGCACAGTTCCTTTTGACATAGTTGGAAAACTTACAACTCTGAAGCGAAACCTTTGAGAAAGTGAGACACTTGGGGACTGTTCCTGGCTGCAGTGCTTTCTCTGCCTGACCTGAGAGCTGAGATCTGGGTCACAAAGACATTCAAAGGACCTGGTGTCTAAGCCTATTGCTTCAAAACACCAACTCAGTGATGCATTCAGCCAACATTTACCAGCACTTACTAAATATCAGGTGCTTTAAAGAGATCATCGTATCAAATTCTCACCTCACATCTGTGAGGACAGACACCCAGTTGTCAGGCAGTGATTGTGGTGTGGAGACTTCAGCTGCTTATTCAAATTCACACAGCTATCAAGTGGCCATCTGCGTACAAGCCCCAGGAATCAGACATGACTCCACGACTTGGGTCTTTAGCCACCCACTCCTCTGCCCACTTCCCTGGGTGCTCTCAGACACCTTAGGCTTCAAGAACTGAGGACATCAAGAGAGGGAAGGAGGGGGGAAGAGAGGGGGAGAAGAAGAAGAGGAGAAGGAGGAGGAGGAAGAGGAGAGAAGAGGAAGGAGACAGAGACATCGAGAGAAACAGGAAGAAAGACAGAGAGACAGAAATGCAAGCATGGTTACAGAAGTGAGAACAGGCAGTTGAGGAAAATGGGCCACGGAACAGTGGGATGGGACATTTCTGAGAGCAAGTATTTCCAAGGACTTGGTTTTTGGTTCACCCTATGACTGGGGAAAGATGCAGCCCAGCTCCAAGAAACAGAAATTTACATTTTATAGTGAACAGAAACCTAATGTGAACAGAAACCTGATGATGCCAGCAATGTCCCTTGCCCCAACCTAGTTCCACCCCTGAGTAATCATTTTAAGATTAATTTGTATTATTATTTTATTATTTCATGTTTTAATTTTATGCATATGAGTGCTTGCCAGCTTATGTGTGTGTGCTGTGTGCCTGCAGTACCCAGGAAGCCATAAGAGGGCACTAGATCCTCTGGAACTGGAGTTACAGATGGTTGTGAGTCTCTATGTGGATGCTGGGAACCAAACACTAGTCCTCTGGAGAAATAGACAGTGCTTTTAACTGCTGAGCTATTATTATCTCAGCAACCCCACAGAACAACCTTCTTAAACTTGGGCTTGCATCAGAGTCATTCCCAGTGTTTCTGATCAGCAGGTCAGAGCTGCAGCTAGCTGAGTTTGAGCATGTCAGTGTCCATCGGAGGCTGGCATGTCACTGTCCCATGAGAAAACACTCAGAAGATCACTGCTCTTTGGATGAGTCCCTCTGTAATCCCACTGGCACTAAAACGATGTATGTTTTAATAACTGACTCTGTTTCTGTTTGTTTCCACACTTTGTCTCTTCAACATATCTACAACGCAGGTCTGCTAATATGTTTCGCTCCCCCACTGAATAAAAGTCCTCACTGAGTGGTCTGGAGAGATGGCTCAGAGGCTAAGAGCCCTGTCTGCTCTTTTCAGAGACCCTGAGCTCAATTCCCAGCAACCACATGCTGCCTCACAACCAGCTCTATATCGGGGTCTGATGCCCTCTTCTGACATGCAGGTGTGTCTGTAGATAGAGCGCTCATATACAGTAGTAAGTAAATCTTTTTTAAAAAACTTCTCACTGAGCGTCTTCTGGGGCTTGGACACTGACTTAGTCACTGGGAATTTGTCCTGTCCACGTCAGGACAGGAAGTTACATTCTAGTACACAACTTGACAGGCAATTTTTGTTGTTATTCTTGTTGCTGACAGACACTCAGTTGTGACATTGTCGTACCACAGTAGCTGCAGGCAGTGTGTGGAGGGGTGGGTGTGGCCTCATGTAGCTGACAAAGCTTTGCTTACTGACATAGGTGGTGGGTCACGTTAGGCTATAGATCAAGGGTCTCTGTTGTAGACAATAAAGCAGAGCCAATAAGCAGAATGCAGACATCCTTCTGGTGTCCTTGGGTCCCCCATCCAGACTCACGCAACCGTTTTTGAAACTATTTATGGGAAATTGCACAAAACACGTACAGATTCTTTTCTAGTTATTATTGTCCAGATAATGTAGCACAGCAATTAACGTAGCATGTATGTTGCCCTGGATTTTATAAGTCATATAGAGATGATCTGAAAGCATAGAGGAGGGCTTGAGCTGGGCATAGTGGTGCATACCTGTAATCCCAGAACTTAGGAAGCTGAGGCAGGGGGATTATAAACTCTGGGACACTCTAGACTATGTGGACAGACAGACCCAATCTAAAAAAAAAAAAGTTTGCTAAAGTATTATAAATGGGAGAATATACATTAATTATATATACACACTGCAGCCTTTTAATATAAAGAACTTGAGTGTCCATGGATTTGAGTATCTGAATCCTGATACCGGGACCCCTGAATCCAAACAGTTTTACAGATACCGAGGGAAAAACTAGATGTTAAGTACTACAAAGAAAACCGAAGCTGGAAAGGAGGGTGAGGAGACCTTGCAATTTTAGCTGAGGTATGATGAGTGAGCTACAAGATGGAGACATTTGATTCAAGACTTGCAGGAAGTGAAGGAGGAAGCCAGGTAGCTCCCTGGAGGAAGAACATTCTAGGCAGAGGAACAACACCTAGGAAAGCCCACAGCATGGGATGCTCTAGGCATATGGAGACACTCTGCATGCCCGAGGCACAGCAGGACACTGTAGTTTATTAACTGGTACAGCCGAGGAGAGCAAAGCCCAGTAGAATGCTTTGTCATCTGCTATAAAGATTGCTCTTTTTCTCCGAGTACAATAGGAGTTTCTGGTAGGTCCTACAGCTCCTTGAAGGTGTGTAATTATCATTCGATTTCTTTTCTCCTCAATGACATCCAGCGTCTCTTGACTATCCATCAGGCAGAAGCACCAGGCATGGAGTATATGCTATATTGTGTAACCTCCAAGGGACAGATAGACTCCCCCACTGTATAGAGGCGGAAATGGAAAGCTAGAAGGTTTAGTAAGGGGTAGCAAGATGGCTCAGTGAGTAAGATGGTTGTGTGTAGGTATGAGGACTGAGTTCAGCGGTGCAGCATCCTTGCACTCTCCCTGCTGGAAAGGCAGAGACTGGAGAATTACTGGAGTTCCAGGCCAGCCAGTCTAGTCAGACTGATGAACTCTAGGTGAGAGTTCATAGTGAGAGACCTATCTCAACACACTCTCTCTCTCTCTCTCTCTCTCTCTCTCTCTCTCTCTCACACACACACACACACACACACACACACACACACACACACACACACACACACGGGAGGGCAGGCTCGGTGACAGAGGTTAAATGACTTGGTCAAGGTTACAGAGCCAGTACGTGTGTTAGCTGGGATTTGACCTCCTGTCTGTCTTAATACAGAGGCCTTAGCACTTAATTATACTGTTGGACAGTGTTTTAATTCTTTAGGGATAGTGGAGACCCTGTGGCTTTTGGACCATAAAATTAAAACTCTTTGCCAAGCTAGGGTGCATGCATATCCATCAAGCCGGAATGAGGTCTGCTCTGAAAACTGGGGAGGAAGGCTCCTTTTTTCCAGAGAGTTCTGACCAAGACACTGACAGCTCATTTATGTGATTCGGCTGCAGTTTGACATTCATAGTACAAGACTTGCATACAATTAGCCTGATCGTTCTCACAGTCTCTTGGCAAAAAAAGAAAAAAAAAGCCTTTGGAATTTTCCCTCTGTCTGGCCTTCTGCATGATGTAACCACGGCTTTATTTAGTTGGTTGTCTACCCTGGAATAGTGTGGTCTGCTGCTGTCTGCATCACTGTGGGCTGATTGAGGTCTTGTATTCCTGGAGGGCAGATGCTGTTGCGCAGACCTGCTCTGTGGCTCTTCTCCCGCAGGATCATTCGAGCAAGCGAACAGGATGGCAGAATTTCTTCTATGCATGACAATGATCTCTCCAAGAGTAAGCTGGAGTCCTGTTAAATATGCAATGCAAATGGATTGTAAATGAGAAGCCGCCTCGGCACGGGTCAGGAGGTCTGAACTCTGGGGGCCTCTCCATCCCTTCTTATCACCTGGCTCATGAACCTGATGTCCCTTTTACAATCATCTTTTCTGGCCACCCAAGAGCTCCTAATGAGGGCAGAAGCTGCCTGCTCTTGTAACCCCTTCAGACACCTGGTGATTGGAAGCTGGAGAGGCAGCAGGCTTTCGATGCACTGTCAGATGCCCTGAGTTATCATCAGCTGCCTGCTGGGCTCTGAGAAGGGTCGGGAAGGCTGGGTAGCTGACTGCTATTGTCTGTGCCTTCCCCTCCCACTCTGAGCTGCGTGAGGCAGCCATGGATGGCTGGATTTGGGCTCTCATGCAGCTGCCTTCTCTGACCCTCGCTGGGTGCCTGCTTCAGCTCAGAGAATCGGGTCTCTGCAGGGATTTGGGATGAGAGCTAAGAGCCTGCTCCCCGAGTTGAAGATCAATGAGCCTTTGATTTTGTTTCTTCTTCCAGTCTAGCCCACTGTCTTTGCCTATAGCTTGAGAAACCCCAATCTAAGAGGCCTTTCAAATTGGGGCAAGAAAAGTGAACTGGTCTGTAGGAAATTGTGGTTGGTAGAGAAAGACAAGTCACAAAGAGCCAGCTGTCCCCAAGGACACCCGGTGGCATCATATCCCTTTTTTCTTTGAATTTTTCTTTCTTCTTCACTCTTCCACCCTGCCTGGTGCTGAGGCTGGAACTCAGGGCTTTGTGTGAGTCAGGCAAGCCCTTACCACTGGAGCTACCCTCAGCCTCAACTTACTTCTTTGTTTTGTCGAGGGAGGTACAGTACGGTTTACTTGACAGCATCAGCTGTCAATCTGTAGGTAGCAAAGGAAGGCCCGAGTGGACAGAGTCCTGAGTGAATGTGTTGTTGTCATGGCCAACCCTCGTCAAGGACCCCAAGGCACTGGACCCATGGGAAATTGGAAAAGCCATTTACCCACATGCACCAGGCTCAAGAAGCTCTCCTAGGGGTCTGAGTATGAGTGTTTACAAATGATTGATCATGGTGTGCAAAGACTAGCAACTGTAGCTTCCTCCTCCGTCCTGATACCTACAGTTCAAGACTACTCACTTACAGAGACTCATTACTGATGTTAGCTAACCCCAACCCCTATGTTGTCACTAATGAACACACCAGGGCTCTGGGTTGTTTGTCAGAGGTAGTAGGTGCCTTACAGAGAACATACCTCATCTCAGCTCTCCTGTACATACATATGTACATGCATGAGTGTGTGTGTGTGTGTGTGTGTGTGTGTGTGTGTGTGTGTGTGAGAGAGAGAGAGAGAGAGAGAAGAACATGTAAACCCTTTCTCTATTCCCACACTCCAAGATTCAAGCCATATGGGGACCAGTATGTATAGCAGTGTAGTATGTACTAGGCACAGTTAGTTCTTTATCTGTACTGATATGTTTTCCTCTCCATTTATAGATGGGGTAACTGAACTCAGAGGGCTTTATTGACTGTCTTTGTTAGAGTTTTATTGTTGGGAAGAGAAACCGTGACCACAGCAACTCTTACAAAGCAAAACATTTAATTGGGGCTGGCTTACAGTTCAGAGGTTCAGTCCGTTATCATCGTGTTGGGAAGCATGGTGGCACACAGGCAGACATGGTGCTGGAGAGGGAGCTGGAAGTTCTACGTCTGGACTGGCAGGCAGCAGGAAGAGAGAGTGATACTGGGCCAGGCGTGAGTGTTTGAAACCTCAAAACCCATACTCTGTGACACACTTCCTTTAACAAGACCACAAGACTACTCCAACAAGGTCACACCTACTCCCAAAAGACCACACCTCCTAATAACTGTGAGCCTATGGGAGTCATTTTCATTCAAACCAACTCATGAACTTACCCATGGTGATTTGGCTTGGTGCACGAGCATAACTGGAGTCTGATTCTTGTTCTGTTGATTCTAAAGTCTATGCCATTAGCCATGTGCCCACACTGAGGCTGTAGGAACTAAAGTGATTTCAATTTGGGGGGTAGGTATGCTTTCCCTCCAGCCTTGCAGCAAACACACAGCTTCCATTGCTCTTCTGCCTTGGAGCTACCAGCTTTCCCATGGGGTTCTCCTTGGCTCTAATATTGTTTACCAGGTCTCCTCAATGTATGGTGTTAGACAAACCTGGGCTTAGTACAATCTCTTTTCACCAAAACTCAAGAGAGGTTAGAAGACTTTCTGTTTTGCTGGTTTTTCTAGACATATGATGGATAGGCAAATACTAGGATGAAGGTGTTTTTAATATTTAGGTTTCTTCAACAAGGGTATTGCTCTGCAGGTTTTCAGAGAGGGCTTCTTGCCTGGGGCATGATCCTGAAGTTCAATGCAAAGGCTTCTTTCTGTAGCTTTGTCATTGGTGAGTCTTGGGCACAGGATGCATTGGCTAGAGCTAGCTGCAGCCCCATCCTATCAGCAGATTATGTCTCTAGAGTGTTTATTGAGGAAAGAGATGGAGGTGCCAGTTACCTTGTGTCTCTGGTCAGTGCTCAACAGATACGTGCTGAGCATAAGAGTTTAAACAACAATGGGGCTGGAGTTATTACTCAGTAGTTACGAACATTCACAGCTCTTGCAGAAGACCAGGATTCAGTTCTTAGCACCCAGTGACAGCTTACAGCTGTCTCTAACTCTAGTTCCAAGGAATTTGTCATCTTCTTCTGGCCTTCACAGGCAGCAGGCATAAGGTGTGCACATACATACGTACATTCAAACACTCATATATACAACATAACAATAAAAAGCTTTTTAAAGGGACAGGATCTCGTCCATAAGTATTCAGTAGTCCTGTGTAATAGCTTGGGCCACCTTGCCTTTCTCCAGCCAGCACACTTTTGGTAACAGAAAGAGATGCTAGAGCTTCTTGGATTTTTAGAACTCCATGGTGACCTCTGAGGTAATTCCCGTCCCATGTCCTTTTCCAGTTTAACAAAAGGAAAGAATGCAACCTCAGAGAGGTAAGTTCTTGTACCCAAACTCTCCATATGCTGGGGTCAGAGGGGCTTGAGTTAAATATAGGTATAACTAACTCCCATCCTATGTGGATCATGTCCAGCTTCCCGAGAGTGCGAATCTCCCTTCTGCCTTTATTCATTTGGTTGTTTTTCAAATCCTTCCAGTGTGGGAGGCTCTTCCATACCCCCCCCACACACACACACACCATGAAGGTTCATGGTGTGAATACGACTCTCCCACACTGGTTCACAAACCTGCAGAGAGAGCAAGAATAGTGAGCACACTAGGGACTTGAGGACGCCGGCACCATGGGAGAGGTCACTTCTAACCTTAGGGGGTCAGGAGAAGCTCCCAAAAGTCAGAGGCATTGCTGGACTGTGGATGGGAAGGAGCTTACACTAGTGGGAAGCCTGCCTGCCTCTTGCTGGGACTCGGCGAGCTGCTTTGTCTCTTTTATACTTTGAAAGATGAATGGAAACTTTCATGGGCTTCTGTCTTCTGAAATCCACTCTTCCTACCCAGCTGGAGGACTCGGAGGAGGGCTCGTTCTAAAATGTAAATCAGACTACCTCGCTACTCCCCTGTTTCACCTATTCCAAGACTTCTCAGTCTTTCAACTGAAGTCCCAAGTCCTCAAACCCATTCTCCCTGTCTGCTGCAGCT
>JANHMN010000003.1:110715463-110728937 GCA_030674055.1 Rhabdomys pumilio
GATGGTGAGGATGATGACAGTGCTGTTGGTAATGGTGGTGATGGTGATGAGATGGTGATGAGCAGCAGGAGGAAGAGAATGGGAAAGATGAGCAAGAAAAGGAAGAGGAGGAGGAAGAGAAGAAGAAAGGTGTATTTTTAATTTTGTTGTCTAATATTTGTTTTGTGGCACTGGGAATTCAACTCCAGTCATGATGTATTCCTTTTTAGTTTTTATTTTGAGGCAGGCAGACCCTCATTAAGTTATCCATGGAAGCTCTGAAGCTTTGATCCTCCTGCCTCAGCTTCCTGATCTTTACAAGGCCATGACATTACATGCCTCCAGGTGTGGCTATGGGCTGCAAAACTAAACAAACTTGCTTCATTCAAGACAACATTACTGTGGTAAATCCACTTGTGAAAAGATGCTGACATCTTGGAGAACTCGGGAATGCAACTTAAAACAGAGATGAGATACCATTATTCCTCACTAGCAACATCTTAGTAACGAACGACAGGAACAACACAGGTCAGTGTCCTGTGTTGGCAAAGGCACAGAACTGTCATGCATTACTGGAAACATACTGCTGTCATACAAGGTTCAACATACATATATCTCATTGATCCTCCTTCTGGCTAGTTGTCCACTGGAAACAACTCACACGTGTTCAACAGCCAAGAGAAAAGCACACTGTGGCACATCCACACAATAGAACACTACTCAGCTATGAAAAGGACTTATTCATATGAGTTACAATTTGGATGACTCTCAAAGGCATCGTGCTGAGTAAGAGGAGCCGCTCTTGAAAGGATTCATAGTGCGTGATGCTATTTATATATTCAATTATTGAAAAGAGAACACTGTAGTGATGAGAAACAATTGAACAGCAGCCTGGTCTTGCAGGGGAGGGGATGGTGACCACACAGGAGAGGTTTGAAGGATTTCTCTGAGATGGTGGAGCTGTTCTGTGTCCTGAGTTCATGGTGGCTTGTATCAGTTTACCCATGTGTTAAGATTCCCTGTAGTATGTAAAACAACCAAACCAAACAGATAATCAAGAAGACCCATAAAGTGCTGTAGGCAGGAAGCAAAAAGGGGACACAGAAGAAATGAAAAAGGGTCTTCCTAAGAGGAGAAGCATCATCAAACAAGCAGGAAGGATTGCACGGTACTAAAAATCAATCATCTGTTAACGTGGTTGGACAGGGCGTGTGCCTGTGTGTCTTTCATCTCTCTCAGTTGTTATGGGAGTTGTGGGTGACCTTGAACTTCTGATCCTCTTTCTACTGAGTGCTGAGGACAGCCCATATGTGTGCTCTGTCTTTCTTGGTATATGCACTGTTGGGAATTGAATCCAGATTTCGTGTATGCTAGGCAAGGACTTTACCCACAGAGCCACACGTTTTTAGCCCTGAGAAAGCTATTTAAAACAATACAATAAACAGAAATGCATAGGAATGGCGAGCTGAGGACTCCTACTGAAAGAGGGCGTTAGGTGATATGGAAGCAAGCTGGAGGCATGCTCCTAGATTTCCATCGATGAGAAGACAACTGTAATCATGAGCAAAATGACAGACATGGGAAGCAAGAGGCACTTACTCATGGGGAGATGGGACCAAATGTTCCTAGAGCGAAGACCAGAGCAAATGATGGAGGTAAACAAGCCATGAACTACACACAAAGTACATTTCAGTTATGAAAGAAAACCCGACAGTGGACCTGGGGAGAAAACATGCCAAACAAAAGCCGAATTTTAGTAAGAAGTGTGAAATTATCAGAAATACCACAACAGTTTTAAAACCACTTTGACAGGCAGAAGAGGTTTAAAACTCTGAAAGTTAATAATACACTCTAAATAACTCTCTGCTTCCTCTGCCTTGAGCCTTTCAATAAAAGAATTCTCTTCTTGTCCAATATCCATAGACTTGGTGGTATAGTCTCCTGCCAGAGAGACAGGAATCCAACAGTGTTCCACCCCAAGAGGCTCTGGAAGTGTCTCACCCATCATCTGATGAAAGCACATAGAGTCAGAAGTTCTTAGGCACCTACAGTTCCCTCGGACACATGCAACATCATTGGGCACACGAGATGGAGCTGGGAAACTAGTTGAATCCTGACAATGGAAATCATGAAATTCCTCTTGACAGCAGTGGTAGAGGAAGTGAACTAGGAACCCTGACAGGGTGACTGGAAGGGTGAGTCTCAAACTGTGACTGAAGACTGGAACTGCACGGTGATGTCAGGCTGCCTAAGGCAAGTGTCATAGAGGGCCTTGCTGAAAAGTGTTCCCCATCCGCAAGATTTAGAAAGAAAGAGAATCACATTATCCCCATTGTGGGACAGAGGAAAGGGAGCCACCACAGATGGGGGCTTGGATGTAAAGAGCTCAGAGCGAAGTAAAACTAGAAACGAATCCACACTGTCTGGAAGAGAGGCTTTTGAATGTTCTTATCAAATAGAAAAGAAAACCATCTGAGATGATGAAGGACCTAGGTGCTTTGAGTTGATCAATACACGATATACAAACACACTAAACTATCACAATGTGTCCCATAAAAATGTGCAATTGTTCTGTCAATAAAAAAAAAATTCTGAGGGCTCCTGGGAATTCACAGGAAATGCCATCCCAGGCAGAAGTCCAATGCACTAAATTGGAATGGAAAGAAGCTTCTGGTAATGAGGGATGGATTTACCGCTTCTGACTTCAGACCACCCATCATCCTCAAGCTGCTTCCTCTGAGGTTTATTTGTATGAAGATCACGCTGAAGGGATGCTGTTCCAGTCCTGAAATTTATTGTGGCTGTTGTAAATTTTCATCGTACGACTTGGTCTGAACTCTCTCTATGGGGGAAGGAGACCAGCATTCGTGGGGCTTCTGCACAAGCTTCCCCTTCTCCCTAAATGTCATCATTCTGGTAACTAGGGTGATGGTACAGATACGGAGTGTCCTTCTCCCCAAAGGGCTCGTGTGTTAAAGGTTGGATCCCTTGGCAGTTGGATCAACAGAGAGTGGATAAATGACAACTACGGTCATCATGGATCGGCCCACCAATGAGTTCACAGCTGAATGAACTTTAAAGAAATGAGGCCTAGATGAAGGAATATGTTCCTGGGTACACAACTGTGAAGGGTAAACTATATCCCTGGCATCTTCCAGTTACACATGCTGCTCTGCAGATGCCATGAAGAGAGCAGCCTTTTCCACAACACCCACCAGGATGTTTCTGCCTTGCTATGAACCTAAAAGCAATGGGGCTAGCCTAATAGGGTCTGAAACGAATGATACCATGGGCCAGAATAAATTCTTTTTCCTTTTAGTTCATCTCTCTTAGGCATGAACATGTGTGTGTGTGTCTGTGTGTGTGCACGCGCACGTGTGGTGTATGTGTGTGCGTACATGCATGCATGTAATATATATGCACACACACACACACACACACATATATATATATATATTTATGAATACATATATATATATTTATGAATGTGTATGGGTATGTATGTGTACCTGCAAGTGTGTGTATGTATGCGGTGTATGTATTTGTGAGTGTGTGTGTGTATGTATATGGGTGTGTGTGTACCTATGTGTGTGTATGTGGTATATGTATTTGTGAGTGTGTGTGTAGGTATCTGGCATATATATTTGTGATTATATATGTAAATGTGTGTCAATGTCTATATGTAGTGTATGCATTTGTGAGTGTGTGTGTATGTGTGTGTTTCAGAGAGAGTATATATACAAAGTGTATATATTTGTGAGTGTTTGGGGGGGCATATGAGTATGACAGGCGTGTGTGTGCCTGCCTATGGAGTCCAGAGGTTGACACTGGGTGTCTTTCTTGATCACTCGAGAGGGTCCCTACTCAACCATCTTATTGTTTGAGATGGCCTCTCACTGAACCTGGAGCTTATCAATTTGGTTATGGTAGCTAGCCAGTGGACTTCTAAAGTCTACTTATCTCCCTGGTCTACTGCTAGCATTGCTCATTTGTTTGTTTTTGGTTTGCTTTGTTTTTTAAAATAAGGAAACTGAGGTTCTGAGAAGTCTTTTGACTTAAAACACCCAGTTAATATGCATCATGGAGGAGGGGAAGGGTAAGCCCAGGTCTGACATTCTCCAGCTAGCTACTTCATCCTCCACCTTCTCCTCACTTGCTGCAGCTTGACAGGCCCTTCTCTCGATAGACACGATGACAGTCCCAGCTGGAAGTTTGACTCAACATGGATAATCAGACGTGTGACAACTGTGCCTCTGCCAGCAGCCCTAGGAAGCCAGCTGTGCCAGAAACCTGTGGGGCCTTGACATCTCCAGATGACTTGGGTTTGCTTGCTTTGCAATCAGACACCTACATAGAACGGCTGGAGAAGGGACTGGGGAAGGAGAGTCTGAGGTTGTCAGGGCTCACAAAACACCAGAGAAAGGTGGTGTTAGAAGTGCTATGGTAATAAAGAAACAGAGATCAAGGAGACACAGACTATAGACAAGAGGGCTAAAGATGCTTCCTGTGGAAGGTGTGATACTGTGTAGGGAGATTTTTAGCTCTCTTTTTGATAAACACTTCTTTACACAAGCAGTTTTCATGAATCATCTGAGAATAAGTTGGTGTCATGGTTCTCTCTAATTCTAAAATGTCCCAATGTACATTTCTTAAGAGTAAATATATTCTTCAGTATTTTTGCCATATGATTATCTAAACGAGGAAATATAACCCACAGCACTATGGAGTTAACCAAAGGTCTAAGGAAAGTATCAGCCACCAGAACATCCCTGAGATTAGAGGTCAGGACCAGGTAGAAAGAACTGTTGTCATATGTTCAGTCAGTGTTTGTCCCTGCAGGCCTGGTTTTATCGAGGGGGTCTGTTGAGGTGGTCCCACTGGTCTCAGATAGGACATCAGGACTCTGCCCTTAACATAGATCCTGTTTCTGGGTCCTATAATTCAAATTACAGTCTTGAAGCATCACAGGGAAGATCCAATTGCCCTGTTGTGTCTTTGGGGGAAATGGAGTGAAGTGTCTGAAGGCCAGGGCAGTGGATTCTCAGATGCTATCAATACACAACTTAATAACATCATTAATAAAAGAATGCACTTTGTTTGTAAGAAGTTCAGACTAGAAGCAGTGTTCTAAGGCCAATGTTCTTTTGCATCCCACCTTCAAACAGACCTCTCCATGTGTGTATCTCCTGGGTGCATACATGTGTGCGTGCGTGTAGGCCTTGTAGAAACGTGCTTTATTGTGCCCCTCTTTAAAACACTACTTCTCAAGGGTCCCAGTACTGTGACCCTTTAATACAATTCCTCATGGTGTGACTTCCAGTCATATAATTATTTTCACTGCTACTTCATAACTGTAACTTTGCTACTCTTATGAACTTAGTGTAAAACTGTCTGATGGATGACCCTTACGGGAGTCATGATCCACAGGTTGAGAACTGCTGCTTTAGAAGATTAGAGGTGGGGTTTTTTTTTTAAAGAGATTTGACTTTAACGTAGTCTCGAAATGACAGAAAAGATGCAGAAATGGCAGAAAGAACTCTTGTATTTTCTTTACCTGACTGGCTAGGAGTGCCTCATGTGCCTATGTCCCACATATCCCTTATGTCCATCATGTCCTTGTGTCCCTTATCTCATGTCCCTCATGTCCCTCATGTGCCTATGTATTCTACCATCCTCTATATTAAACAGTTTTAGATAAGTGGGTTTTTTTTCTCTGAACCATTTGAGAGGTCAGGAAGGGATCATGATCTCCACTGACCTCAGAATACTTCGGCATGTATTTCCCAAGGTCAAAGTCAATCTCTTAAGTGTGCAGTCTAATTATCCAAATGAGGAAATGTTAACACTGGCCCACAGTTGTTATTTAATAGTGCAGGTCTTGGTTTCATTCACAGAATCATGCAGGCCTTTTTCTTAAACATGGGCTTTATATTGTAATCTCTTCTGTTTCCTGTATCTCCAAAACCTGCATGCATGTGGACAGCCCAATGTTTTTAGTGGGTATGAAGTTACCCTCAGTATGGTGTCTGCTAGTGTGTGTAGACCTTCCCCTGTGCAGGTCGGTTTTTACTTTCTGTATTGCCAGCACCGTCTCAATGCACATAATGAAGACCTGTGAGGACTCAGAATGTCAAGGAAATTTCTTTTAAAAAGAGTTTTAATTTAAAAAATAAAAGGCTCTCAATATTTATAAAATTCAGTACTGGGACCATAAAACACGATAATTCTTTAGACTTTTTAAAAGATTTTCTTTTTCTTTCTGGAAAGGAAGGTTAAACCATTTAGGGAAGTTCTTGAAGAAGAATTCCTAGGAAAGTTGGTGCTGTATCTTCCCATACCATGCCAGAGAACCTTCACCAGACTATAGTGGTTTTGCCTGCTGGTGTTGATTTGATCCCACCTAGCTCCATGGTCAAAACAAGCCTTGTTTTCTGGCTCAGCATGATCTTCTGTGCATTTAGCAAACTTCCGCCAGGGGGATGGGTGCTATTTCTGTTTTGTGTGAAGCATAACGTACCATCTGCACTGGCTGGATTTCAGCAAAGATAGTAAAGAAACATTTATCAAGAAAATCAAAGTTGGTCTCGCCAATGTAGTCTAGAGAGATTTGCTTCCTCAACGCATATGTGGTCTTCTCACTGCTGGGAAACATGAACTGACTCTGAAAAGCTTCCGAGGGAACAGGCCTTTGGATCTAAGCCTGGAGCGCCTGTCAACTGCTCATGATCCAGTGGTTTCAAAGTAGCCATATTCCTGGAGATGTGCAAGCCAACAGCTCTGAATCAATTCTACGCTACTCAGTCCCAGAGAATTTTAGCCGCTTTGATAGACAGAATAGATTCAAGAGGGCAGAGGAGGGAGAGAGTTTGAGAAGGATGGCTGGCAGGAGAGGTGGAATCATGCTGGAATGAGGAATGTTTGCTGTGAGGCGGAGGGCAGAGGGTGAAGGAAGACTTCAGTACACTGCACACCGCACTCCAGCAGAGAGCATTTGGTGCGAATCCTAAACTTAAGGCAGAGGACCGCTTCCCAGTGACTGCCATTACGGTGTTGGTCTATATGACAAGAAGCCCGGGAAGTGGCCTTCCCAAAGAGAAGAAAAATGAACCATTTCTACATGCATGTGTCTTGCCAATCATCCAGACAGACAGGCTTATGGCCCCTCAGAACAACTCAGTTCATGTTTTTATGCAGATCACTATGTGAGCAAAGTGTCATTCCCAGACTAGAAACACATGCTATTTTCCTTGGAAGACTTGAGAAATGAGAGAAAATAACAGTTGGGGATTGTGCTCGGTGGGGAAAGCACCCATCACTCAGGAGCTGTGTTACCCCATGTGTGCCCCATAGGCCAGCAGCTTCCACCTCATCCTTGCTGGAAAAGCAAACAAATACATATTACTCCAGCCCTCCATCAAGTCCATGGGGAGAGGAACAGAAATCGTGGTTGGGAGAGCTTTAGAATTCCTCTGTGCTGAGGTTTGCAGAGTCCTCTTGATGAGGTTTCAAAAAGGAAGGTCCAATCCATGGTTCCTATGAAAAAATAAAGTAGACCTAGTAGCACAGGCTGTCATCTCTGCTATTCTAGAGGCAGAAGCAAGAAGATCCAAGTTCAAGGCCAGCCTGGGAAACTGAGCCTTTGCCTCAAAATGAAGAGTAGACAGAAGTCCAGTATGTGTAAGGTCTTGAATTCAACCCTCGGCATTGCTAAATAAAATAAATAAGTGAATGAATTAATGAATGAATGAATGGCAAGTGTGGTCAGAGGGCACTGACTAAGCAATGAGACAGCAATGACACAGTTCATGTTTATTGAGTATTTTCTCCATTCTGCAACAGATACTCTTTGTCCAAATTTACTGTTAAACCAACATATTTTATTGATCAAGAAACCAAGGTTGAAGGTTTACAGTAATAGCCAAGTAAGAGCCCATTCATAACTACAAGACTATGTGGCCTGGCTACTGTCTTGATTTCAATACAGAAACCAATTATACTTTTTGTTTTGTTTTGTTTTGTTTTTCGAGACAGGGTTTCTCTGTGTAGCCCTGGCTGTCATGGAACTCACTCTGTAGACCAGGCTGGCCTCGAACTCAGAAATCCACCTGCCTCTGCCTCCCAAGTGCTGGGATTAAAGGTATGCGCCACCACCGCCCGGCTCAATTATACTTTTAACAGACTTGGTTTCATATGTTCTTTGTGGACAGGATCAGTGTCTTAGGTTCTCCCCAGTCTCCTTGGAACATACCAGAATGCTTAGGGCATAGTAGGAACCTGTTCACTGAGTTCATGGAATTAAGGCCAGAGAGGACTAATTCTTTCTTTTGGGAAGTGACTTGTGGCTGAGATGGAGAATGAATTCAACCTATGTCTTAGTAGAGGAAAGTCCATCACATCTCTGGTAACTCATTTATTCGGTCCTAACACCTGTTGACTATATGACTTAAGAAAAACTCTCCTCCTTCCTGTCCTGCTTCCCTCCCACCCGCCTTTCCTGCTCCCTGCTCCCTGTTTCCCTTTCCTCTGCTTGAAATCCACATATGTTTCCTTCCTCCCTCGCCCTCCCTCTCTGTCTCTCCCTCTCTTCTTCCTTCCCTCCCTCCTTTTTCCCTCCTTCTCCCCTCCCCTCCCTTCCTCTCTTTTTTTCCTCCCTCTCTCTGTCTCTTCCCTTTCTTCTCTTTTCCTATTCCTGATTGGATGTAAGGAAATAAAGATATCTGAATTTATCCATGACTTGCATTTTGCTAGATAAACAAAGTGGAAAGAAATTGGCGAGGAAACTGAGTGTTTTTTAGGGAACCAGTCCTCTGTACCCTAAGATCCATGCTTCATAAATAGAGTGGAAGCAGGAGGGAATAGGGGCTCAGAGACTATGTGTCTGGTCCAATGAGTTGCGGTGAGAGAAGACTTGTTGCCAGGGGTAACAGAATTCATGAAATGGAAACAACGTGGTCATGTAAGACTGTGACCTGTGCGCTCTGTGGGAGAAGACCTGTGATTGGGTGGAAGGGAACACTGTAGGAAGTGAAGGGGGAGGCTTTGCCCGCTGTGTTCCAGTCATTCACCTTCTTATTTGTTGTTCTTGTTGTCTTGAGCCTGCAGAAGTCTGGTTTTTCATGTGTTGGTGCATCTGTGCAATGCTGAGGGAAAGTGTGGAGGAACAGCCATGGGATCGGGCATCACCGTCTCAGGCCTGCCTCCTGGGATTGCTTTGGTTGCAAACCATGGTGCTGTTTTTTCAGCTAGTTCTGACCCTGTCAAGAGATTTTCCTGCTATGTCCAGATAACTCCAGTGACCTTGTGGTTTCTGCTTTCACTTATAAATTGATGAATATATTAATAATGGATTTGCCAAAATGTTGAACCCATCTTTGTACTTCCAATAGGAGTCATACATTCAAGCAGTTAGTTTCATTCATTTTTAGACTGAATATATTACCTTGGATTTTCTTGACTGAGATGGTCAACACTGTCTTTAAGTTCTTCGGCACTCTGTCTTCTGTTCCACGCAAGCTGCATTTCCTGGTTTTCTTGGCTACCCATGATTCTACCCTTTAAACTGATGTTAATCAGCTTTTCCAGTTCTCCAAGTAGACCCTTCCTTCTCCCTTGTCTTCTCTCTGGCCCATGGCATTTTCAGTGCTCAACCCTCACTCCCTTTCCTTCTCTAAGCAGATCCTAAACCTTCATGCAGGAGGCCTTAATCTTCGGTGGAGCCTAGCTATAATACTGTCGATATTTTCCCAGCATTTTCTCAGCGGACTTTCCGGTGTTGCTGATATGTGACACACGGAAAGCATGTGTACCCTCATTAAGACAGCATGAAGGTAACATTTGCGTAAAGTAACCATCCACTCTTTAAGACACACAGTTCACTGTACTTCACATTTACGACACTGCAACTGTCGTCTCTTTATCCAGTTAGTTCCATTTTCTCTAAAGAAAAGTCTGCAGTCATGGAGCACCACTTCTTTGATCCTCTTCCCCTCTACATGCGGCCGCATCCTCTGTATGTCCGTGTAGCTGACTGCTCAGGCTTGCATAGTCCTGTGCTTTGCTGTGGCTAATACCAGAGAGAACAGCTTTAGGGAGAAAGGGTTTATTTTACATACAGTTTCAGTCCGTCATGGTGGAAGGGGGTGTTGTAGGAACTCACATCATAACAGACAGGAAATAGAACAAAGCAGTTACAGGAAGTAGCCAGGACAGTATCTGCTTACTCAGGATATGCCCTGAGTTCTCCAACCAGGCCCCACCTTCCACAATTCCACCACCTCCAAAGAACTCATTCCTGTTTGGTGTGCATCAGTGGGTTAGACCATTCATTCAGTCAGAACCTTCGTGGTATAATCATCTATGTAAATGTCCTCACAGATGCATCCAGAAATGGACTTTTCTAATGTCCCAGTCCTTCCCAGTCAATAAACCACGTCTCAATGGAGACGGACCATCATACAGATGTTCCATTAATCACCAATCAAGAAAATGCCCCCACAGGCTTACCACAGGCCAATTGGTGAGGGCATTTTCTCAATTGAGATTCCTTCTTCCAAAATGACTTTAGTTTGTGTCAAATTGACATAAAACATGAGGTTTCTTCTTCCAAAATGACTTTAGCTTGTTTCAAATTGACATAAAACTAGCCAGCACATATGTTATATACATGTATGAAGTTATTCTAAGGAAACATTATTTTATATAATTAATATATGCTAATAAAGATTTTAAGAATAATTTTTTAAAGTCAGTATAGAACAAATTCTACAATCCTGTCAGGTTGTCTCATTTACATGCCTCTAACTATTGATATTAATAAAACTCAAACTCCCATCAAGCAGGTGTGACGCCCAGGACCCTGCTGCACGTGCCACAGGCATTGCTGACAGGTACTTAAACATTTTGGACATTGCTAATATTGAAACTGATTTTTGTTTTTCAGTAAGAGATGCTAAAAATCTGGTACCCATGGACCCCAATGGCTTGTCAGATCCTTACGTAAAACTGAAACTGATCCCTGATCCCAAAAGTGAGAGCAAGCAGAAGACCAAGACCATCAAATGCTCCCTCAACCCGGAGTGGAATGAAACCTTCAGATTGTAAGTGGAAATCTCCATGGCCCAGCATGAGGGACTGAGGCATTCCCCCATTTTCCCTCTGCCTCCTTCCCTCCTTCCTTCCCACTTCCTCTTCCATCTGGATTCCAGTATTATGAACCAGGAGAAAAAAAAATTAATACCATTGAGACTGCTTGTAGTGTGGGAAGGTGGGTTGGTGGATGGGATTGCGCATGTGCTGCTTGGTGATGGTTGATTAGTGGGGCATAGTCTATAGGTTATATTGACAAAATCTCTAGAACTGAGTTTAGATGATGTTGGGTTTGCAGCCTACTGGGAGAACTACATCAGCTTCACTTTAGGGTCTTCTCTAATGAGGAAGAGTATGAGGGTCCCCTTCTCAATGTGCCTGGGCCAGTGGTTGTTAATAGTAGCAGATGATATGTACTGAGCAGGTATCCTGTACACTAAAGCACTAGTTAGACAATCTGACTAATAATCTCCCATTCCTATTTTATGCATGGGGCTTGCTAAAGAGGCCCCCTGGTGAGTAGAAGGCTGAGCAGGATGGAGCCTTACAGTAGTTTGATCCCATGGGTCATGCTGTAGCTACAGGCTGGTTCTTAGGGCAGCCTCATATTCTTGCCTCTTTTTCAGGATAAAGCAAGGACTACCTGAGTCTCTCAGGATCATGCCACAGAACACTTCCCCCTGAGACACTAACAAGAAGTTTCTCTGTGCAGTCTCTGCTTCATATTCAACTCATATATGTGCAAATGCACATACATGAATGCCTAGAGATGTCTTGGATATTGGAATTTTTCCCAGTGACTGTCCATGGGAATTAAAACAGAGACAGCAGACATAGATAGGTCTGCTTTTGTTGGAACTGGCTTAGGTCCCCAACCTGAGCCATGGGCTGTCAAACAGAATGAGCCCCTACTCCCAAAGGAGTAGAAACCAAGTGTGTCTCCTGCAGCAGCTTGTGAGCAGCTTGTGACAGGATTTCTATCTACCTCAGGGTCTCATCCTTTTGTACATTTTATCTGCTTGAGAAATCATGATGACCTCGGCTGATTCATATTTTCTCTCTCTCTCTCTCTCTCTCTCTCTCTCTCTCTCTCTCTCCCCTTTCTTCCCTCTCCTCAGTCAGCTGAAGGAATCAGACAAAGACAGAAGACTGTCTGTAGAGATCTGGGATTGGGACTTGACGAGCAGGAATGACTTCATGGGATCTCTGTCCTTTGGGATTTCAGAACTACAGAAAGCCGGTGTGGATGGCTGGTAAGGATTCTGCATTGGAAAGGACAATGCACTTTGTTCTGTCAGACATGGGATTGAATATGTTTTCCTTTACAATTGCAATATGACTCATAACTTGGCTCGGCCTCATCCATGTCCCTTATTTGGCTCTTCAGTTTACAAATCAGCCATTAACTGGGCCTGGTGGCATGGGCCTTTCATCCAAGCTACTTAGAAGACTGGTACTGGGGGGATGGCAAGGTGAAGAAGACCTGCCTGGGCAGCTTAGTGAAGACTTGCTTCAAAATAAAAAGTAAAAGGGGACCTGGGAGATGCCTGAATTCACATCACCACTACCCATGCAAAAGCAGGCGGAACAAAAGCAGCATGTATCTGTTACCCCGTGGCAAGGGGGCCAGAAACTGAGGGCAGGCAGAAACAAGCAAATCCCTAGAATTCACTAGGCAGTGTGTCTAACCAATTGATTTATCTCAGGTTTTTACTCAAATGGACAGAACATTCTAGTCCCTAGGGGATGCATCAAGAAAGATGACAGGTGTGTTTTTGTGGAACTCATGGGGGAGTGGAGATAAACCTTGAACAAGAAATTACTCACAACAAGTCAAAGATGACGCAATGAGAGAGGTGACATGGACAGGAGGGTGTTGGGGGCTGGTATTAAGCAAGCACAATTCAGAAGTGGTTAAAAACACCATACTTAGCTGGGTGGTGGTGGCACACACCTTTAATCCCAGCACTTGAGAGGCAGAGGCAGGCAAATCTCTGTGACACAATTTGAGGCCAGCCTGATCTACAGAGGGAATTCCAGGACAGACAGAGGTACACAGAAAAGCCTTACCTCACTTCCTCCCCCAAACCCTCACCATACTTCTAAAATAATGATCACAAGTCAAAGCTGTCTTCAGCTCACTACTGAGGACCAGTGGCTGACTCCATGGGAAGATTTGATAGACTGATGTCTAGGAAATTGTTGTTTGGGAAAAAGTTTGCTGAAATAGCTTGGCTACATTAATTCACACGCACACACACACATACACACGCGCACACATGCACACACGCACACACAAATGTATATGAGCAAAGGAAGCCCAGTCTTGAGGCTTTGTCATCTACCAGCCTGAATCAAAAGATGGCCTTGACTCACTTTTCCATAAGTTCACATCTTTGCAGAACAGGGG
>JANHMN010000003.1:110728947-110740203 GCA_030674055.1 Rhabdomys pumilio
TATGACAAGTCTCGTAGTCCTTTCTCCCCTTCATCTTTTTTTTTTTTATACCTTCCCCTGCATTGTTCCTTGTTCCTATTTTAATGGATCCTTTCTCTGCAAGTCCATGATCCCTGGTAGTGAGGCAGGAGAGAGCATAGTAATATTAATTGTAATAAGGATAGTTACTACTGACTGGTTCTGACTGGATGCCGGGCCCTGGGCTGAACACACAAGCGCAGGAATCGTAGGTACTGGAAAGTATGGCTTCTTTTGTGAGAACCATCCTTAGTCTTTCTCAGACCATTCTGATCTCATGGGGGCCACACAGCAGGCTTCTTTTGCTGGTGGTGCTTTCCAGGCTTCTCTCCTGCAGAGTAGCCATTCTGAACAGCAACCCACACCCCAAGGGCAAGTCTGGCCCCACCTCTCTTTGAGGCATCTTACTGGATTCCTGCTTGCACTTTAGGTTCTAGGTATCTTCCTCCGGGTGTCTCCTCCCCACAGGGTACAATGCATTCCAGCTTCAGGTCACATCTGGCCCTGATTGGTTTGGGTGTTTGTTTGTTTTCCCCCTCTGCTTCTGGGATTCCTTATTTCTGAGTTTCCTTCATGAAGAGATGGTAGCTCTGCCCCAGGTACGGACCCCCCCTCCCCCAGCTGCTATCTTGTCACAGTCTATGAAGGTAGGACCATGCAGGGAACTGCCCTCCTTCTAACTCCCCCACTCCTTTCTTTCCCAGGCCAATTAAACTGCATGAGGAGCTTAAGTCCATTTTCAGAAACAAAGCTGATTTTTTTTTCTGCATCTCTAGTTTTGCTATGTGAGCATTTAGCCCAGCACACACTCGCAGACACGGGCAACCTTCTGCCTGGGTAGCGCCTGCCTGCTCTACTCAAACAATTTTAAATGACAACAACAAAAAGACAATTGTTTGCTTAAAACAGTTGTTGACTGAAACCATTTTCCTGGGAGAAGAGCTATGCATTTAACCCAAGCAAAGAGAAAGACAATGAAAAGACATAAGAGACTGGGATATGATAATCAGATGAGTTGCTTAGCATGCACTAGTGCCTGGTTCCTTCCCCAATGCCTCACACACTAGATGTGTTGTTTTCCCCTGTATGTATGGGCCTGTAATCCCAGCACTGGGAAAAAAGGTGGAGGCAGGGTGAGTCAGAAGTTCAAGGTCGCCCTTAGCTATGAAATGAGTTCAAGGTCAACCTGAGTTATATGGAAGTCAGTCTCTCTCTCTCTCTCTCTCTCTCTCTCTCTCTCTCTCTCTCTCTCTCTCAAAGTAGAATTACTAGTAATAATTTTTTAAGGCACATTGAACCTGGTAGTTCAACTAGACTAGCCAGGAAAGTCCTCAGGCGTCTTCTGTCCCTCTTCCCAGGACTGAGTTTACAGGCCTATGATGCCACACCCAACTTGTTTGATGTGGGTGCTGTGGGTCTGAACTCAGATGCCTTATGCTTGGGCAGCAAGCACTTTACAGACTGAGCTATCTTCCCAGGCCTCCAGAGAGTCTTGATGTTAAATAAGTCACGTGACACATTGCAGACTCAGTTCCTTCTCCAGTAGGAGATGGGCTCCTCCAGCCTTCCTGCTGCTGTGTTATACAGTTACATGTTGTATGATGTTGACAGTGCTCCTCTACGTCAGTAACAGATCTGGAAAAATATCCTCTGGCCAAATACTGTTGTACAGAAAGTGCCCCTGGCATTCAGTTACAGGAACGCTCTGTACAGACTTGCCTCGGGGAGCAGTAGGCTAGACCCAGAGCTCAGGGATGCAGGGGGCTCTGCCACCTAGATTTGGGCTAGTACAATCTATGATGCCCACATCACGAGGAAGTCCACAGAGTGTGTGCTGGTCATCTGGTGATGCTTGACTGTGACTTAAAACCATTGGGCAGAACCCACAGAGGCAGCTGTGGAAGCCTCCAGATGTGCAGCGCCTGCCCCCGGCCACTCATCTGCCTCTTTGCTGCCAGCTCTGTACCTTCTGCCAAACCCTCCCCTGTGTGTCTAATTGTGTCTATCTATGCTGTTCCCCCTCCTCTTGGTTTGGCTGGAGCTTCATCTGTATTACTTGTTTGGCTTGTTTTCTCCAAAGGTTCTGCTCTGGGACTATGTCTCCGTTCTATGTCTGTTTTCCTCTCTTTGTCTGTTTATTTTGCATTTGTCTTTGAACTCCAGTTGAGTATTCCACTATTTGTTTTTCCCTTCGTACCTTGCCCAGTTCTTTAAGAATAACAAGCGCTATTGTGGGAATAGGCAATTTCTCTAGGTTTTGATGTGTCACATCCTGAGTTCTCTGGCTCTTTCTGGGTCTGGGAAATGTGTTCTTCACTTCCACTCTTACAAAATTACATGTAGGCACAGTCTTTATTCTTGAGAACGAACTTTGCACTTAGATATTTGCTCATGGGGCTGGGAGGATGGCTCAGCAGTTAAGAGCATTTGCTGCTCTTACAGAGCCTGGTTCCCAGAACTCACATCAGATGACTGACAGCCACCTGTAACTCTGCTTCCTGGGAAGATCCAATACCCTCTTCTGACTTTCTTGGATACCTGTATGAACATGGTGCACATACAGACACACACACACACACACACACACACACACACACACACAGACACACACACACACAGAGAGAGAGAGAGAGAGAGAGAGAGAGAGAGAGAGAGAGAGAGAGAGAAGTAAATTAAGTCTTCAAGTATCTGTTTCTGCGTCAAGTTGCAATAAAATGGTTTAGACAGGAGATGCAGCTTATTTTTTTCTTTTAAAAAGTTATATCTATTTATTATATTATGTGTATGTGGGTTTGGCCTACATATATGGATGTGTACTACATCCCTGATATCTGTGAAGGTCAGAAGAAGGCTTCTGATCCCCTAGAACTGGAGTTACAGATGGTTGTGAGCAGCCAATGTGGGGTGCTGGGAGTTGAACCCGGGTCCTCTGCAAGTGCAGCCAGTGCTCTTAACTACGGAGCCACGTTTTCAGCCCCTTGTAGTTTGTCTTATTTCCCTTTCTTTCAAGTAAACTTAGTCTACATTCACGGAGCCTAAACAGTCTATAGGCATTTGAATAAAACTTGTATTTGTTGTCCGTAGGATGTATATTTCAGCATTGGCGAACTGCACATCTTCATGGCTTGTGAACCTTTTATGCCTTTGTATTTTCATTTCGTTCACTTATGCTGAGTGCATAATACCCGTCCTGGCTCTCTCAGTCAAAATGTCAGAAATGTTTTATTTTCATTTCTAGTGGTGTTTTCTTTTTCCCATGAATGTAGCAATATCACGTTCTGTGTAACTCCTCCAGGTCTACTATACCGACATGACGTCATCTTTGCCACAGTTGATGTTTCCCCCTTAACAACATGATGTCATAATTGTCACAGTTGATATTTCCCCCTGTAACCTCATTGATGACATCCATACAGTCACTTGCCCTTCTTTCCATGGAAATCCACAGCAGCAGAACCTCCTGTGCTCAAGAGACACAAGAGAACAAAACAGATACAAATCTTCAGCCTCAGGGAGATTTCTCTCTAGGTAGAGAAAAGAAGTAACATTTTCACAATAGGAGTGGAGGGACATGAGGTGCTCCAGACTGATAAATAAACGCTATCTGGGGAGTGCTGGGAGCAAGGTTGAGATGTAGATTTCAGGTCCTTTCTCAGGAAAGAATTTACTGGCAAGGTGACATTTAGCAGGGGGCTAAGGGGAGGAGGGATTGGGTCCTGCTGCTGTCTAGGGTGAAAGCAGCTTACTTCAAGGCCCTGAGGCAAGCCTGTGCTTTGCAGGCTTCTTGAAGCAGCTTGTGAAGCAAGGGCTAGGTCAGCAAGGAGGAGGACTGTTGGTCTGTGTTCTGAGGAAGTTGAGGAGACCTATTCTGCTCCTTTTTCTTCCTTCTCTGTCGATGCACTTTGTCAAATAAAAGTAAAGCCTTATAAATTATGAACCTGTTCCCATCACTCAATAACCTTGGCTATATTTTTAAAAGCATGTGTGTTTGGGTGTAGTGTGTATTGTATGTGCATATGTGTGTTCATTTGCATGAATATTCATGCAGGGGTGGTGCTTGTGTGTTGTAGCATGCATGTGCTGTGGAGGTCAGAGGTCAATTTCTGGTGTTGGTCATCATTTTTCAGTTTGTCTGAGACAGATTCTGGTTCATTGCTGGGTATACCTAGCTAGGTGACTTCTCAGCTTCTAGGAAGGTAGGGTTACAGATGCAGGGTTCAGTTTTATGTGGGTACTAGGGCTCCTAACCCCTTCCTCTTGATTGACAGGCAAGTTCTTTGTCCTTTGAGCTATCTGAGCTGCTGTTCTTTCTTTCTTTTTCTCTCTCCTTGCCTCCCTCCCTCTCTCTTTCTTTCTTTGGTTTGTTTGTTTTAAGACAGGATTTCTTTGTGTGGCCTTAGCTGTCCTGGAACTAGCTCTGTAGAGCTGGCCTTGAACTCCCAGAGATCTGTCAATCTCTGTCTCCCAAGTGCTGAGATTAAAGGTATGCACCACCACCAGCCAGTTCCAGACATCATTTCTTACAGCTTCATGTGACCCATTCTGTAGATCTGCCTCCATCAGACAGTCATTTCTTCTAAGGCAGGAAATGCATATCTATAAAAAAATAACTCACAACGACGAGCTGGCAGCTCAACTCTTATGTGTGTACACTTTTAATTATGTCCTAATAAATCTGCAAGACTGAAATTGATGGCTCTGAGAATGTGTGCATCAATAAAATGTTTGCTAACACATCCTGTATTTTTTGAAAAAAGATCTCCATCTGATGAATGCATGTCAGTATTATTTCATCCTTACATGTCAACTCTTAGGAAGGTATATGTCAAACACTCAACCCAAGGACTGTACACATTCTGTAGTTCCAATTATGCTGAGCCATTTGCAGATTGCTATTTGTTTATATTTATGAGGGTTTGCGTTTTTTTTTCATTGATTCCTAAGAATTTTTCATACGGGATGTTGTTCAGTGCAGAGCACTTGCCTAGCAAGCACAGAGGCCTGGGTTTGCTCTCCAGCACTGCAGAGAAAAACAACTCTCAATACTGAGGATATGAATATTTCCCTGACATGTATGTTATGAAATTCTACCCATTCATGTAAAAATGCCACTTTCTGTCATATGTTTTTTTCTTAGTATGCAGAGAGTGTCTGTGTAACTCTAACCTAATATGATAAATATCAAGGCGGCGGGCAGAGACATTACCCCGCCCCGTTCTCTAATTCCCTAATTGTCTGAATTACCCATCCTGTCTGTGTTCACTGTCTCCAGTGGATTTTGAAATCCAGTGATTGGAGTTTTCTTCTGAAACAATCTTTCCTAATTTCAGATTGTTCCCTTTCTGGCTCTCTTGACTCTCACTGAAAATATGAACTAGACGTTTTACAGGACTTTCCTCCCACAGCGGCTCTCCTGGGTTGTCTGATCCACGGCGTTCATGTTTCTTTCATTGGCTGGTTGGGTTTACATGTGCCACCTTTATCTCTTCTCATTGAACGATGAGTGCAGAGGTGACGTGTGTCCCTTTCCTAGTCCCTTAGATCCAGATAAGAGAGCCAGGAGCCTTTTGTAATCTCATGCATACCAGGTATCCTGTCGGGGACCACAGGTAGAGATGGCTACACAGGCAAGAGTCCCTCCTGAGGGAGAGGTGTCCTCCTTTACACGCTGTAAAGTTCTGTGCACATTGTTAAGTTGGAGAGAGTCCCTGTTCTTTTCTTCTAGGGCACAGTGTCCTTTCCTGGGTTCAGCGGAAGTGCATATAGTCTGGGTCAGTCCTTCCTACACTGCTTATGGCAGGCCTGCTCCAAGAGCTGGCTCCTCCCCGGCCTCCTGGGTGTGGGGGAAGGGACCCTCACTTACACCTCGCTCATCTGATCCAGGCTTGTCAGTGGCTGAGGTTTCCACTATCTATGAAAGCTAATGAACTGTATTTTCTGAAGTGTGAGACCCAGCATGACTTTGGATGCTAATAGTCAGAGTTTGATTGTCCACTTCGCAGTACTGTGCAGGGAAGGTCCTGAGGGTAGGTGCCTAAGATGCTGTGACACTCACCCTTTGCTGGTTCCATCTGGAAGGGGAAAGCCTTGTGCTAGACTGTGGGAGTCCTGCATCTCTTTGGACTAAACCCACCCAACAGAATGACTTAAAGGCTGAAAATATATTTTGGCTCACAGTTTCAGAAATTTCAGAATTGTGGTTAGTTGGTCTCATGTGCTTAAGCTAAGCATTACAATGGAAGCATGAGGAGGAGCCAACTGTGTGTGTGTGTGTGTGTGTGTGTGTGTGTGTGTGTGTGTGCCAGAGGTTGATGTTGGATGTCTTCCTCAATCACTCTCTACCTTGTGTTTTGAAACGAAGTCTCTCTTTGAACCTGGAGCTCACCAGTTAGCTAAGAATCCCTGAGATCCTCCTGTTTATAACCCAGGGCTGGGATTAGAGAGGCCCAGCTCTGTTCTTTGGTACTGGGGATTTGAACTCAGGTTCTCATGCTCATATAAGAAGTACATCAAATAAAGTCACACCTTTCTTTTTAACGGTCATTTTTACTCAAAGAAAGTGACTGGATTTGTTGTAAAGAAATAGATGGAATCTCTCTCTCTCTCTCTCTCTCTCTCTCTCTCTCTCTCTCTCTCTCTGTTCCCACTCCACCTTCTTGTTTCATTTCCTGTGTCAGCAGGTAAATCTAGATCTTCATATATGCTAACTTTCACCTTCAAGCCAGACAATGGACTTTAAATGTGAACTTATTGTTATTTTTGAAAACTCCAATTATTTTCATGAAAAACACTGAGTCAAAATAATGTGCAGATTTGGCAGCACCTACATGAAGCTTTTGAATGGTGACGCTTGCCACACAGCACAAGGTATTCTTTAATGATCACGTCACCTGTAGAAGCTCCTAGGACTCGTGTGTACAGCAAGCCTCCTTGAGCTGCCGCAAATGGGCACACACGTTCTTAGTCTTGTATCTTTTAGAACTTTGGGGGAGTGAATTGAGCATCCAGCGTGAGGCTCAGAGGCTTGTACTGCTACCTCTGGTTCATCTGTCTCTTCATATGGACACCGCTTAAGATGTGTGAATTGAGAAAAAAATGAGATTAAGATTCGACGTGAATACATCATACATGCTAATTTTTAGGGAGAACTGCCAGGGCGGAGGAGTTTGGGAGCCTCGCCCTCACCTTTGAATGTTGCCATTCCCTCCTCATTTTTTTTTTTAAATTTTATTATCTGTGGTCAATATCCTAGTGGTCAAAATGAAAGCTCCTATGAATATTACGACCATTGGTACCTTTAAGGATGACAACCCTGATGGTATTTATTGAGGATTTGCTGACTGCCTGGTGCTGCATTTGTTTCCCACGCACACCGCCTTTCAGTTCTATGCAGAAAGAACTTCTATTGCAACGTGCAGATAAAAATACAGAGGCTCAGATGGACTTTGCATCCAAGGTTATCCAAAAGAGTAAGGAGGTGAGGTGGGACCTAAACAACGCCAGGGCTTGAAAGCATACTCAGAGGGACACTGTTCCTTCAGAAGCCAAAAACAGAGCCCCAACAGCCTCTGAGGGAGAAAGCCTGTGAGATCTGTGGTCCTGTGTGGAAGGAAGCAGACAGGGGACAGGGGAGAAAAGAGAGCAGGGAGTCTTGCTAGCATGACTCAGCAGAGAGCCGTGCTCTGTGAGTGCTATAGCTCTCAGAGCTGTGTGTGTGTGCCAGGCTGGTGCACGTCTGCCACAGCCCACATGCCGAGGTCCTCAGCTTCCACCTTGTTTGAGGCAGTGTGTGTTGCTCGATGCTACATACACAGGCCAGCTGACTGTTGAGTTGTTTCTGGAGAGTCCCTTGTGTCAGCCCCCTCCGGCTCTGTCTAGCAGCGCTAGGTGTGCAGACACAATACTATGCCCAGCTTTATGTATATTATGGGGATTTGAACTCAAGTTTCATGAAAAGCACTTTACCCTGCTGAGCCATCTCCCCAGCCTTCAACACAGGATTTGAGGTAGACTTCTTGCTCAGTTTGATGCTGTTACACAGTCACAGACTTATCCCAAACGCTTGTCTCTCCCTAGGTTCAAGTTACTAAGCCAGGAAGAAGGCGAGTACTTCAATGTGCCCGTGCCGCCGGAAGGAAGCGAGGGCAATGAAGAGCTGCGGCAGAAGTTTGAGGTGAGGTTTTTGTTCTTCTATGGTTTCTATAGGAACCAGATACACCATATCACTGTGATCTTTTTACCCAGTCTATGACGCCAGATCTTTCATGACTCTGAGCCTCTGCAGTGCTGTTCCAGCTCCCCCAAACCTCCTACTTGGAGAACTTCTGTCTTCTCTGTACTGGTTCAGACTTAGTTGCTTCTTCTCGAGTGTTCATTCCGTGCCCAGGTCTCTGTGATGCTGATCTGGACTGGTATGGGAATAGTGGGAGTGGAGAAGTGGACAAAGTAGAGATATATTTTGCTTGAATTCTGAATTTGGGTCTATTGTGGGTCTGTACTGTTCTCAAGAAGACTGGCTACTGGTGATGCTATAAAAGCTCCTGTGGGCAAATCCTCACAAATAATCATTTTGTCCAACCCATGAGGTTGGGTGTGACCTTGGACACTGCTGATGTTTGTTCTTACTTCAGGTAACTTCCTTTTCTGTCTTTGGGACCAGGGCCCCTGTCATAGTTAGGTTTCATTGATGTGAAGGGACAACATGGCCAAGGTAAACAGTTTCAGAGGTTCGGTCCATTATCATCATGGTGGGAAGCATGACAGCATGCAGGCAGACATGGTGCTGGAGGGACGGAAAGTTCCACATCTTGATTCTTGGGCAGCAGAAAGGGACTGTTTCCCACAGGAAGCCAGGAAGAGACTATCTTCTGCATTGGGTGGAGCTTGAGCATATGTATGACCTCAAAGCCTGCCTCCACAGTCACACGCTTCCTCCAACAAGGCCACACCTCTTAACAGTGCCACTTCCCATGGACCAAGCATTCAAACACATGAGTCCATAGGGGACCAAACCTATTCAAAGCATCACAGTTCCCTATTGCCCTCTATTGCGAGGTAGCAGGTATGCAGATGCCTGCCAGTCTTGCAAAGGGAGATATTTGGGGGAAAGTGGCTGTAACTACACATGGCATATGTGCATCACGTGACTTGAAAGTCACTTGAAAGTCATGTGGGAAACATGGTGCACAGCAACTATATGAACCTGTAAGAAGGCCAGTAAGGACAGAGTACGCAGGTCAAAAGATGAGTTCCAGGCGAGTTTAGGGAAGATGGTGAGCTCAGAGTATCTGACTGGAATGGCTTTGGGTGAGGTTGGCATTTACCCCAAGAAGCATGCTAACTTCCCACCCTCAACCATGGGCTCTTGTCTTGAGCCTGGATCCTCTACACAGTCTGGATGATGGTCATGCTAATGATGCTATGGGGTGTCTGTAGACGTGAGTAGAATAAACATATTTGGCCTTGGGGTTGCCAATCATCCTCTCTCCGCTGCCATAGTTTGAATCTGAAGTGCTCTCACAGGCTTAGAGTTTGAATGCTTAGTACCATGTGGTAGCTCTGTTTTGAGAAGTTCTAGAAACTTCAGCTGCTGGAGGAATTAAGCACTGGTGGTGGATCCTTGTAGCTGTCTTGTTCCTTGCTAGGCTTCCTAGCCTCTCTCTGGTTCATGTTCACCATGATGTGAGCAGCTGTCCCTGCCACACACTCCCACCACTGTGATGTTCTGCCCAAGTGCGCAGGGCCAGGAGACTGTGGACAGATCCCTCTGAAACTGAGAACCAAATGCATTGTTTCTCCTTTGAGTCATGTCTATCAGGTGTTTGTCTCAGGGACAAAGTGACTGACATATACAGTGACCTTGGTCATTGAACGTCATTTTTCTTGGTGGCTGTGTAATCCCTAATAACTTGATAAAAGAACCATCTTCCCACCACACAGAGTTGTGAATTGGGTATTTTCAGCAAAGAACTGGAAGGAAAGTCTTCCAGAGACATCTTTCTGGGTTGGCAGTGTCTGTTGGCTGGAGCTGTTATGAATATGGGTGGCAAAAACAAAGCAAAACAAAAATACAAGGCTGGCATTCTCTTGTAGAAAATGAAGCCTCAGCTTCACAAAATAATTTCTTCTGTCCTGGGGCAGCAGGGGTGACATTTCCAAACACCAAAGAAAACATTCTCTATACGCGTGCAAATAGAGCATTTGTCTGAGACGGTAATTGGCTTGAAGTGCAGCGCTGTTTTATCTGCATGCGACAAAATATGTCCCTTTATCCTTAGCAGGAGCCTGCAAATACTTGTTTACAGCTGAGTTATAATCGCACTATACCATAGTTGTTGATTAAAAAAAAAAAAGAGCTTCCAACAGACTGAAATGGCTGTCAGACACAAGCAGGGATTTTACTTGACCTTGAACGTGAGAAATGTAATCCCCACACAATAAGCAATTAGAACCCAGGATGAATCAGGAATTACCTTCAAGCTTCGTATCAGAAACAACTCTGAGTGATGTGTGACAGGTTACAGGGGCTTCCAGAATTGGGGTGACAGTGTACTGTGGTGGAGTGCCCTGGGTGCAATGAGAAGACAGTTCAGAATATCCTCTGGAGGGTGTCTTCTGCCCCTGGCCTTGCCTGTGGGCTGGGGAAAAGACTATAATTTGGGTGGTTCAGAGTGAGTCACCCAAGCAGACTAAGGATTCTCTTACTTAACAAAATACTTATGACACACTGTGTTGTCTGAGTACCTTGCTTGTCACATCTCTGAAGGTAACACTGGGACCACTCCCAACTATTCTCTTTCAGAAGAAGAAACTGAGGTCCAAGAAGTAACTTTCCAGGGTACCAGAGCTTGTTACAGCCCTGGGTTTGAGTTTTTCTAGAAATAAATTATAAGGACCCAAAGCCTGGTTTAAAGGGACTTTTCTATTTTCAGTACTTGGGAGGCTGAGGCAGGCAGATAGAGTTAGCAACAAGCCTGGACTGCACAGTGAGGCCCTATCTCAAAACCACCAGTCAGTCAAGTGCTAATAGTTGATTTGGGAACTGGTCCCTACCAGCCTTGTCAGGAGCAGGTGATGAGGAAAGGAAGGGTGTGGGTAAGGACAGTGTCCATTTATATCAGTGAGAGATTGGTTCCAGAACCCCGTTCCCAGCAGATATCCAAATCTGGAGACACACAGAATGCCATTGTGTTTGTGTGTGTCCTCCCATGTACTTTAAACCAATCCAGATGCCTTAGA
>JANHMN010000003.1:110740213-110761218 GCA_030674055.1 Rhabdomys pumilio
ATAGATTCTTGTCCTCAGAAGGCTCACAGGGTCAGGGAACAACCCCTCTCCCCCATGCTTTCAGGAACCATGTAGATAATAAGGAGGAAGCCCAGGCTACTTACTGAGTGTTGCCAGGCTTTCTTCTAAGGAGAAAGCTTCTTGTTTAGAAGAGGCTGGGAGTCTGGTTTTGTAGTTTTGGTTTTAGCAGTAAGGAGAGAGTACAGGGCCTCGAGCATGTCGGGAAAGTGCTTAACTACTGAGCCACACTTCTATCCCAAGTCTAGATTTTTTATAAGACCTGTCCTGATCTTCAAGAGTTGGCATCTGATTTAAATATTAAAGTAACAGTAAATGTTGGGCAAAACAGACTTTTTATTTAGATTCTAGATATTGAACTAATAGGCTGTTTCTGTAACCAAGTACTGAAGGTAGGTAATTTAAAATAAAGGGTTACACACACACACACATACACACACACACACACACACACACACACACACACACACTTTGGAGGCTTAAAGGCTGCACGATCTAATCAGTGTGACCTCTAGGTGAGAACTACCTTGTCTGGGTCCCACCATTCAAGAAAAACAAAAAACTGGATGCATGCAGAAGAGACTCAGCACACAGGTGACTTTGCTTTCTAAAAGCTGCTCTGGGGAGAAATAACTCCATGAAAACAGCATCAACTTTTCCCCAAGGGTGGCATCCCAGGCACACGCACTTCCCTCAAGGTCCCACCTCCTCTTAAAGGTTACATTGCTTCTCAAGTCTTACTGTGGATCAAGCCTCCAGCATGGGAACCTTAACTAAACCACAGCACACAAACACAGGACCCGCCCCCCCAAGAAAAGATTTTTAAAACTTGGTTATTTGGGAGGTTGGAGAGATGGCTCAGTGATTAAGAAAACTGGTTGTTCTTCCAGAGGACACGGTTCAAATTCCAGCACACCCTTATGTGTCTCACAACTGTTTGTAACTCTTATTCCAGGGGATCTGATGTCCTCTTCCCATCCTCCAAAGGCACGGCATGCACGCAATGCACTGACACATGTGCAGATAAAACACGCATGCACAGTTAATAAAAATCAAACGAAAGGGGGAAAGTTCAATTTCAGTCAGTTGCAGCACATCCAAGTGGAAAAAGCGAGAGCTCTCCCCTTTCCTTTCAATGGGGATCCTGTTCTAGGACCACCCAGCGGATGCACATGCGCACAACGGCTGGGCGGAAGTGGCGAGAGAAGCAAGAAGTCCAATGTATCCCAAGTCAGCTACTAAGTAATAGGAGACACAGCGACAAAGCAATGCGACAGGGAGGGAGGCTTATATCAGTCAGGTAAAGCCCAGGAGGCTAGAGGGAAGATTCAGGCTGGCATGAGGATGTGGTTCAAGAAAGACAGGCAGCCCTTATCCAGGCTTCTTTCTTAAGTAAAGTCTCCACCCAGATGAGATGGTCTCCAGTCTGACTCATCTCCCCCTTTCACTGGGACACCGTGCCCCTGTCTCTCAAGTGTTTTTGCCCTTAACCCATGTGTGCTGCTTGTTGAGTGTCTTAGGGTAAATATTAACTTACTGCCAAGCAACTAGTTCAAAGACTGGGCCAATTGCTTTGTTGGTAGCCTCAAATGCCACTAACACCAATCAACAAGAGAAAGATCAATGCCATCAATGAATTCTCAGCAACCCAGTGAGGGTTTCCTGGTTTGTACAATCCTGTATAGAGGTTTCAAGAACATTCTGTTGAGAGGAAGGAGGAGGACGTGAAAGGGTTTATGTACTTTGATTCTATTTGGATGAAATTCAAGAATAGAGAAATCTGACCTATGAGAATAGAAACCAGAGCAAAGGTTGCCTTCATTGGTGGTGAGGGAAGGTCAGCTGCAAATCTCCTTGGGAAGTTGGACTTGTTCTGTATCTTGTTTGGGGCATGGGTAAATGTTTATTGTCAAAATCCACAGAAGAATGCACTTAAGATCTGTGCATTTTACTGCTTAGATCTCAATTATTTATATGTTTTTATTTATTTGGGTATGAGTGTTCATGTGTGTGCTGGTCCAGATGTTTCTATGTACCCATGGAAGCCAGAAGACAGCCTTAGGTGTCCTTCTTCAGATGACATCCACCTTTATTTTGAGACAGGGTCTCTCAGTGGCCTGGAACTCACAGAGTAGGCTAAGCTGCTGCCCAGTGAGCTCCGGGGAACCATCCTCTCATCTTCACCTCCCAGCCCTGAGATCACCATGCCCAGCTTTTGATTAATGTAGATTCTGAGGCAGGAACTCAGGTCTGTGTGTTTACAAGGCAAACATTTTACCAACTGAGCTATCTCTCAAGGTCCCAATTTCAATATTTTGAGACCCTAATTAAGAAGACGGAAAGCACTGGGAGCTTTTCAGTCTTGCTCACTGAATGTCAGTAGTGGGATACATAGTGCGTGAGGAGGAAACAAATCTGATATGGCCTTTGTGTGGAAGGAGCATGGCTCCCCACACTCCATAATCAACTTCTCAGCTCTTCTATCTCCTCACCCAGCCCTCAAAGGTACTTCTCCCCTGGGTGGAAAGACCTGCAGGTACCCAGTGGCTCAGAATAGAACCTCTCCTTTTCTGCTTTCCCTTCTCCCTCTCCATGTCTTCCCCACAGTGACAGAGTCCATGTCCCACACTGAAAACACATGAATCCAGCACAGTTCCCTCAAGTGCCATCTGGTAACTACAGCTCCTTCTTCATGGCCTCCAAACTTACAGCCATCAACTGGGTTCTTCCACTTTATCAAAGTGACCTGAGTGGGCTGGCACTGTGGTTATTCTGATAAACCTTTTATAGGCAGCAAGGCATGCTCAGAAACAGCCAGGGCACCTTGATGCAGTTGATGAGGTCCCATTAGCCCCATGGTTCTGTCTCTGACACCTCTACCTGGCCCTTGACCTCCATCCAGCTGGGTCAGTGTTTACTTCACTCTGTGTGCTTGGATTTCTCACCTGCGTGTGTCGCTCGGTTGCCAATACAGATTGATTCTTCACCTGGGTTAAAGCTGACACAGTTCTTGGAATGCAGCATGGAGGATGCGGTCCCTGCACAATGTGCTTTCTTTGAGTATCAGTATCTCATTTGCTTCCTGATCTACGCTGAGCACCTATAGCAGGGCATGGTGTATAACAGACACCCAGTAAGGGAGCTCCTTGGTCAGATGAATCAACTTCATTGGCATTCAGAACCTCAGAAAGGGGTTGGTAGGGGGACAGCTCAGTTCCTAAAGCTCCTGTGCAACCAGAAGGACCTGGGTTTGACTCTCTACAAAGTCATGTAAAGCCGGGTGTGCTTATTACATGCATTTGTAATCCCAGTGTTTCCATGGAGAGATGAGAGGCTGAGACAGCAGACTTCCTAGTCTCCTAACTAACTCAGCCAGCCTGGTGCACATGGTGGCAAATGATAAGAGTGGCCTCGCCTCAAAGTGGAAGATGAGGACTAACACCTAAGGTTGCCCTCTTACCTCCGCTTGTACACTGTGTCAGGCACATACACACTCACACCCACACTTACTACCTCCCCTCTAACACACACGCACACACCCACTCACCACCACCACATACAGAGAGAGAGAGAGAGAGAGAGAGAGAGAGAGGGAGAGAGAGAGAGAGAGAGGGAGAGAGAGAGAGAGATAAAGGGAAGGAGGAAGGGGTGGAGGGAGGAGGAAGAGAGAATCAGAGAGAGAAATGAAGTAAGGAAACAATGGTAACGATGGACATTCACTGGGGTCTGCTCACAAAGAACGCGTGGCACTGTCACCCTCACCTTGCAGGGGACAGAGGTACAGAAAGGTTCATCTGTCAACTGCATTGTCCTGTTCCACATACTTATCCAGATACCCGAGAATCAGTGAAACTAAACCGGCAAAGCCCCTGTCCTCCGGAAGCGTACATTCCAGTGGGAAGGGGACCAAGAATCATGAAATAAGTGTGTGAAGAAAGCAAAGCAAGTGAGGACAGAAATTACTAGCAGCTGTTTATGTCCAGCAACTGGGAAGGGCTCTTACAGAGGCTTTAGGGGAACGAGTGCTTACTCTGTAATAAATGCAAGACACAGTATTTTTGGCAGCAGGTGACTCAGTTGTATGCGACACTTCCTATTGACTACTGTGAAGATTTGTAGGGAAGAAACCGATGTGGGTCTTCTAGGTGACAGATGGATACTAATAGGCAATGTTGATGGAGGGGGAAATAAGTCAATGAACTCCAGAGCCCACTAGAAGGGGGACATGACGACTCCTGGATAAGAATGCGATTCAAGGAATAAAGAGAGATACAGGGGCCCAGGATGGCCTCTACCTTGTACATTTGTGGAATGATCTACAGTCGTGAATTGCACAGGATGGGTGCCTGGCTATAGGAGTCACAGCATCTGCTAGGCCCATAAGTCTTCCTACCAGAGTGTCTCCAGCCCTCATCCTGTGTTCTCTTTTTCTCCAGCGAGCCAAGATTGGCCAAGGTACCAAGACTCCAGAAGAAAAGACAGCTAACACTATCTCCAAATTTGACAACAATGGCAACAGGGATCGGATGAAACTGACTGATTTTAACTTCCTGATGGTGCTGGGGAAAGGCAGCTTTGGCAAGGTACAGTATGACTTGGTGGCTGCATCCACTTTGGATGGAACAGCTGTTCCTATGGTAGGGAAAGAGGGACATAAATAAACTTAGATTGTAGTCTGCGCTGAATGTCATGAAGCAGATGAATAAAGGTTTATGTTACCTACACACTAAGAGGGACCCACTCACATGATCTGAGAAGGAGACCGATAGAATGGGAAGGAGTCAGCCATACATTCAGAACAAGGCAAGAGGTGCTGAAGAAGTAGCTCAGTTATCAGAGTCCTTGCCTAGCATGCATGAAGTTCTGATTTTGGGCCCTAGCATTGCATAACCAAACATAAAATTTGGGCCTCAGGTGCTAGAGGCAGAATGATCCTCCTCAGCTGCATAGTGAGTTCAAGGACAGCCTGAAATACACGAGTCTCTAAATATAAGCCAGAGCAAGGAGAGGCTGGTCCAGCAGAAGGAACACCAGTGCCAGCATCCGGAGGTGGGAAGAACTTGGTGCATTCTCAGTGCCATCAGAAGGCACTGGGTCCATGGTGATATGAGCAGGAGGACCTTCTAGGGGTCATCAGAGGCACTGAGCCCTCAGTGACATGAGTGGGATGCCATGAAGTTGCAGAGGGAAGTATGGGCTGGGTCGGCCGTGCTGATGCTGATGAGCTAGGAAGGTAAGTGTGGATTTTATTCACAGTACAGTGGGGAGCCATTGAAAGTTTTTAAGCAGGGAAGTGACACGATCCTGTTTGCTCTTGGAAGAGCTCACGGTGGCAGCTGAGAATGGGAACGCTTCCTTTTGAGCAGCAGCACAGTTGAAGGATGTCTGTGGGACTCATAGAGAGATCCTGGATGCTTTTATGGATACCGCGAGATGCTGTGTTACCAGAGTTGAGATTGTGTTATAAGTATTCCTGACTTGTTTAGTGTTGTTCGGAGTCTTTGAATCCCTTAGTGTGCCACAAATATGTCTGGCATAAATCTCATCCCGTGAACTCAGGTGTGCAAAAAATATAAATTTCTTTTTTTTCTCTGAAACATAAGCCAGAAAACTGAGTTATCCTCTAATCCCCCTCTGTTCTCCATCTTTGTCCTTACACCACCCCTGCGCCCATCCATGCTACATAAAATCCACTTAGTCAGTCCTGTTTGGTCAATCAAAGCCTATTCAGCACCTGCTAACTACTCCATCTTCAACAGCATGGGCCTCAGTTAACCTCGTCAGAAGCTCCTAACCGGTGTCCCTCTCCACTTCGCAACTGTAGTCAGTACACGCTTCGCTTAGCTGGAATAATCATTTACAAACGTACCTTAGGTTAGGCTTTTCCCCAGCCACAATCCAGAGTCTTTCCCTGCTCCATTCTCACTTTCAGCTTACCTAAACCTTATGGCTCACATCAACCCTTCTTTGCTGCTTGACTTCCTTGCTTTGTTTTCTCCTCATCACCCAGCATGATACAATGGTGGCTGTTGGGTGCCTTTGTCAAGCCAGTTTTTTTCTTTCCATGGAGCTTTAATGGCACCCTCAAATCTTTGCATGGCTGGCTCCTTGTTCTAATTCATGCCTCTACTTGGACACCACTGCTGTGAGGTCTTCCCTGAGCCATCACTTAAAATAGCCACTTACTCATCCTGTTATGTGACATAGGGTCTTGCCTATGTCATAGCCTAGGCTTATCTCCAACCCATAATCTTCCTGTCTCAGCCTTCCCTCCTAGTGCTGGGATTAAAGGCATGTGCCACCTTGCCCAGTGTTCTTCATTCTATTTTCCCCTCTCCTGGAAACCATTATTGGATGACACTCCAATTTCTATATCAGTTTGCCCTGCTTTCTGCTTTAAGATCTACATGACCCAAGAGGAAGACCTTTCCCTGTTTACTTTAACATTGGATTTCAGAATATGTGGACCCAATTCTCTCAGCATCCAGCTTGCATGCTTGCATTTTCTCTTGCCCATGGACGGGTTTTCTGCTGAGATTCAATACAGTCTGAAAATGCTGTCTAAGAGTCTAAAGAGCCCCAGCAGGGAATGAGAATGAAAAGGTGGAATAGACCCCCAAGGGGACGGACAAGCAGCACTGAGGCCCACAGAGTTAGACAGTAGGCAGTGGGTTGGTTGTGGTTCACACCACTGTATGAGTTTTCAAGAATCGATCAGCAAGTTGGATGTGGGGTGGAGAAACGGGTGGTGAATTTGACTAGGATTGGATTGGGGCATCTGGTGAACTTGATTATGGTAATAAAGAATCTAGAGATGCTAGGAGGCTGATGCCTGCTGCAGTCCACAGAAGCTGGCATGTAGCAGGTGGCCAGTAAAATGTATTCAGTGAACTAGTGAGACCGGTGCCTAGACAGTTAGGAAAAGCTAACAGGAAGAGTGACACCACTTGGTGGGAAAGGAGGAATCTATAGAAGCTTGGGGATGAGATATGAAGGGAAACGTCAGGGTGTTTTAAATGTCAGGAGGGGTGGATTTCAAAGTGGAGTGGTTTCTTCAATGCTGAAGAAGAAAGGAAGAGGAAATTCTGATAGTCTGAGGCCAGTGGGAAGTCTTATTTTGTATCATCTTTGACCTTTGACGTATGTAACCTGGGCTGGCCTTGAACCTTCAACCCTCTGCCTCATCCTCTCAGGTGCTGAGGTCATAGGGCACCAACACTGTACCCAGCCTCATGTAGGAGTTTTAAAAATCAAGGTTTTAGGTCAGGTACTGTGATGTACACATATCGTTACTCAAGAAGCTGAGGTTTATTTCAGCTCAGGAGTCAGGCTGGATGGGCAGTGTAATCAGTCCTCTAACTCATAGAAAGGAAAACTGAGTCACTCATTGCATGTACATGTGCGAGTGCGCGCGCGTACACATACACACACACACACACACACACACACACACACACACACACAGCTTTTTGAGATGTAATTTTCAGATCATCATACTCTCCCCATGAAAATGATACAATCCAGCGGTTTCTAATTTGTCACGTCGATCAGCGCAGCCTCAACATTGCCACCACCCAAGAAACTCTGTAATCACTCACGGTCCTTTTTTCATTTCTTTCCTCTCTAATTATATTTTTAAGCCAGCCTTGTATTTACATGGCTCACAATTAAAATTACATTAAAAGGATAAACACTGGGAAGTCTTGCTTCCACCCAAGTTTGCCCACTTCTGTAGCCCCTCGCTGACTCGGTCTCCATATGTGAACTTTCACTAATTGAATTTGCTTCTTTCCAGTCTCCCTGGGCTCATTTACCATTCTCATTTTTGTCCTTGTTAACTCAAAAGTCAGTGTACCGTGCACATGCTTTTGATCACTGAGCAATATAGGCTGGAGAATTGGTGGTGGAAATGGAAGCTCCGTGGGGGCTTCTAGAAAGAATTGAGGTTGGGGTGGGCTTGGGAAGGGTGGTGGGAGAGTGGATCATTGGGGGATAGTGAGCAAATAAGAGAGAATAGATCATATGTTTCCATGGAAACTGTTATAATAATTGAGAGTTCTCTCGCAGACTGGGGATGCAGCATTAAATAAATCGCAGGCAGAATAACAGCCCATCATGAAAGCAAAACAGAGTCACAAACACCTCTATGATCATTTAAAGCAGAGTAATCCTTTGCCACTCTCATGGTGCCAACGGTGGTTTGGAATTAATGCAGTTTTGTTTTCCAACACCAACTCTGAACATTTTGCACAATCTGGCTAGGAACATAGCTCAGTCCCCTTAAACAGAAGAACATGGCCACAAATCTGCTCTCTCTCTTCAGAAGATTTGAAGAGCCAGCCTTGGGGCTTTGCACCTCCCTCCCCCAGGTCCACAGGATCAGATCTGGCCCAGAAAAAAAAAACCACACTCTCAACAAGCGATGTGATCATTTGCAGAGTGATGACAGAAGGTGACACAAACATTTTGTTAAGACCTGTGAAAATGATATAAGGGCAAACGCAAGTGTGAAGCCATTGCGTTCCAGATGTGTTGCTGTGAGGCCATTGTGTTCCAGATGTGTCGCCCAGTCCTGCAAAGTCGCAAGAGAGGAGCCATTTGGAGAGTTAACTCATGATTACCAGAAAGGTTGTCTTACCTGCAGGACTTGTTGGCATGTCTGATTTACTTAGAGAAAGAGATGTCTCCAAGTCCTCCATATATGTACCATGTATAAATAAAGAGGGAAGAAATATACAGTTTGCCTTATCATATTAGCATGGCACCCACCCCATACAGTGCCTGCACAGCACAGGTCCTTTTTAAATAATGATATTTTCTATTTAGTTTTTTGAAAGTTTTGCACATTTATATTTCATATAGTATATATTGATTATATTTGTCTACCATTATCTGCCTCCAAATGCTTCTAGTGCTACTGTCTAACCCCATGTCTTTCTCATCTTCATGTTCTTTTTGTTGTTATTAATTACCTCCTCCCTCCAGTTAATGTTTCCCAGGTTTGGAGGGTCATCCACAGGTATAGGAACAACCTACCAGAGGCCACATCCTCAAAAGGGACTGAATCTCCCTCCCTCAGCCTGGGCCACCAGCTGCCAGTTGCTCCTTCTTTAGAAGTAGGGCTTGCTCCTCCATCCTCCCCACCCCCATCCTTGCTGGTATTGTGATTGGCTTGATCTTGTGCAGGTAACCACAGCTTCTGTGGGTTGATGTATGCAACAACCATGCCATGTCCAGATGTGAGCGTTTCCCAGTTGTCTTCTACATCTACTGGCTCTTACATATTTTCTGTGATGTTCCTTGAACCTTGCATGGGGTGGGGGTGATACAAATGACCCATGCATACCTGAGAACTCAGTTACTTAGACTCAGCACTTTGGCCAGTTATAAGTCTCTGCATTAGCCAGCACCTAAAGAAAAAAAAAAGCTTCTCTAACAAAATCTGAGAGCTATATATGACTCTAGGTATAAATACAAACATTTAGAAGGCAGTTTGACAGTGTGAGCATTTAGCAAATCATGAGCATGGGCTTTTGATCAGGTGAAGCTGGACTCAAATCCGACCAGAAAGCAATTGGTTACCACCATAATTTTTATGCCACTATTACTCTAAGGGTACCTCTCTCCAGAATGGTTGTATTGTAGCATACAGGGTCTAGCATTGGGTAAGATTTCCACAACACCTTCTGGCACTGTATAAGTTAACCAGCAGGGAGGGAGTGTCACCGCCAATTTGAGGCAAACATAACTCTACACCACAGATTCGATGTCTGTTATCTAAAAGTGCCAAGTTAAAAATATCTGTTAAGTTATTAGAGCTAATATTACTATCTTCTGAGACTCATGTGTACTTACGGTAATGTTACATATTGTTCAGATTTGTTTTTAAAGTTATACAGGGGCTGGGAAAATAGATGAGTCGATAAGTGTTTGTGATATAGGAATGAAGATCCGAGTTCACAGTGGCGGCTTGAGCCTAAAATCCCAGCACCAGGGAGGTAGAGACACAAGGATTCCTATGGATTGCTGGATAACTAGTCTTGTCAAACGGGCAAGATCCAGATTTAGTGGTTAAAAAAAAAATAGGGTGGAGAGCAATAGAGAAAGACACCAGACATCAATCTTTGGCCTATGCTTATATGCACACGTATACACACACACACACACACACACACACACACACACACACGGAAAAATAAAACCAAAAAAAAATCAGATAGCAAAGTTTTTCTCATTCTTTTATATGTCTTACTCATATAAGAGTTATGGTTATGGGAGGGGTGTGTGTGTGTGTGTGTGTGTGTGTGTGTGTGTGTGTGTGTGTTTGTGTTTCAGGGTAGAAGAGAACTGTATCATAGGTATAAATTCACAAATATAAAGAGAAATTCAAACCCAGGCTGGGGAGATGGCCCAGTGACTAAAGGCTTGCTGTGTAAACACAGGGAATCGAGTTTGAATGCCAGAGCCTATGTACAATCAGGTGCAGCAAGAGTCTGTAATCCCAGCATTCATGTGGTGAGATGAGAGGTACAAGCAGGAGACTCGTGAAGCTGACAAGCCAGCTAACTTGACATACATAGTAGCAAACAACAAAGAGACCCTGACTTAAGGCGAAAGGAGATGACTGACACCTGAGGTTGCCCTTGGTCACTCACATGTACAAGTGCAGAAAACACACACACACAGACACCCCAAATATTTAAAAAAAAAAAAAAGCACTCAAACCTGATACCATAAAGATCTATGTAAAATGATATTTATTGCAGCATAATTGTTAATAGAAAACAGTAAATAGATTAAAGATCATTCATTTAAGTGAAGTTTAAATAATAGAGGTTTATCCGGGACATATTTATATGAAGTATCTTCCTGTTAGTCTCTTTCTCTAACATTAATTCATTTATTAACAGAAAAAAATGGAAAGAACTGCAGTGAGCATCCATAATATCTGCCAACCTAGATTCTTCACTTAGCAATGGACTTTCTTGGCTTTCTGGCATATCTGTGTGTCCATATGCATGCCCTTTGCCAACATCTTCTCAACCTATTTCAGAGTCAGTGATAGACCTCCGTGCATGTTAGTCCAAACTCTTCAGCGTGCAGCCCATTTAACCAGGACACCATCCTTGAAGGTCAAATTTACATTCAACCAAGTGCACATTTCTTAAGTGTATCGTTCTGTGAGTTTCGAAATAATGTGTGCTTTAAAGCACCACAGGGCTATAAGCACAAGTCAAGAAAAACCGAAGGAGCAGATGTGCGTACAGCTGTGGTACGCTGTGGGAGCCTACAGGAGGCTGACTCCTATATTAAGTCACCTTCCTGAGAAAGTGACTAGAGCTAGCCCACAAGAGTGAGTTAAACAAGCAAAGAAAGAAATGGTGACCTCAGGGTGCCTTTGTTCTGACTTAGCTAGTTTGTGTAGCAGTCAGGACATCGACTGAACTGCAGTAACAAATACACTCCCAGAGGTACACTGCCTCTGATACAATAGACGTGAATCTTAAGTCACAAAGAGTACAGGTTGGGTGTTCCTGGCCCTGCCCACCCTCACCATATGATAATTAAGGGATAGAATTCTTTCTGCCTTATATGGCTCCAATAGTCCCTCCAGCCTATTCTCTACATTCAGAGGGTGGAGGGTAAGGAACAGGAGGAGGAGGAGGCTCAAGCTGCTTTGTTTTGGAACTGACACACTTCACTTCTGCCCACACCCTATCAGAGAGATTTCAGCGCATGGCCACGCCTTGAAGCAAGGGTGTCTGGGAGAATACTTTTGGTGGCTAGCAAGTGGTCTTGCTCATCCTGGCTGCTCCTCAGCTCTGCCTGGAATTTTTCACAGTGTCCCCAAAGACCTTCTGACTTTTCCCCTTTAGAACACCAAGTTTCTCACACCCCACGAACAAAAATCTTGAAGTGCCTCTTCCTGGTGACATTTCCTTGTGTTCAAATCATGGGACATGCCAGGTGCTGGAGATGCCTTTCCTGAGCCCAGCAAAAGCCAGGAATAAATCAAGTAGGATGCAGTCAGCGACTTATGAAATTGAAAGAAGCAGCGGATGCTTGGAAACTGGGCACCCAGGTATCACATCCACAGCTGCTGAAAAATATTTCCATTCTGTTCTGTGACTGGGTGTGCACCCAAAGCAGAAAACACCAACCTCCTCTATGGCTGGACCTTTCTGGAACAGTGTCCAGGAGGTCCAGTGCCTGAATATCCCCAGAGGTCTAAGAAGGTGCCGTTCAACACTCAGAATTTAGCTGCTGTTGTCCAAGAAAGGTGCTGGTGCTGATTTCTGCAGCTCAACGTTCACAGCAGAGCAGTACACACATAGGTACAATCACAGATTCCATAGACCAGTTCTATATTTATATTAATACGTTGTAGGGGAGCCGAGCAGTGAAAGGTAATTTTCTTCTTCTACTATGGCCAGTGTGGGAGCTAAAGGTATGTTTTAAGTTTTAATTACTATTCCTAAGAGATCCAAACAGCAAAATGCCTCTAGCCTGGAAGCCCCTTGCCCAAGGAGAGATACTTCCTGTGGAGGCTTCTGTTTACGTAAGCTCACAGCCACATGTTTTCACTCCTCCAAACAAGTTTGTTTGACACAGCTGCACCAGATATGCTTGATATATAGGAGGGAGCTATGTAGGCATCAGAATGTACGCTTGCCCCTGATTGGATGTAGGCAGGAGGTACACAGACATATAGAAGTATATCAGGATATATGCTTGACCTTGATTGGACCTCATGGGCAATACATAGCCTTATGGGTGTACCTTTATAGACCTCTGCAAAAATGAGACTCGTCGACATTTTCTGGGAACTTAGAAGTGGATCTGGCCAGAGTCCATCCTCCCAGCCCACACTTAATTAAAGCTTGCCTCAAATTTGGCTCAAAAACTGTGGTAGTGGTCTTATACTCACATGGCAGAATTAACACTAGTACCAGTGAAGCAACTGATGAAAATTGCCTTCAAGTCTTAGGCTCACATATAATTTGGCAGCTTGGTGGCCACTCTATTTCAAAGGGCATGAAGTCTTCCTCTGATTCTGGTATGGCAAGTCCCAATCTCCCCTTTGCTCCAGATGGTCTCCTTTAGAGGAGGCTCATGCTTCAAGGTCCCTCTGTTCTTTGAGTATCCTCTCTAGGATAGCGATCTTCCTTCACTATCTTTTGCATTGTGTGGATATAGAGAATCGAGCTGCTCCTTTGAAACTTGCTTCTCTACCAGCCACTCCATCCTTTACAAAGAGGCTCCTCCGGTTAGCAGTCTTTGGAAACACCTATCTCAGGTTGTTCATCACTTTGCAGTTCTACTATCCAGGTTTAGAGGTCTTCCTTTTTGTGTTTGTTTGAGATAGGGTCTTCCCACATAACCCTGGCTGCCCTGGAACTCACTATGTAGAGTAGGCTGGTCTTGACCTCACAGAGATCTGATGGCCTCTACCTTTACCTCTACCTCTGCATCTGACACTGCCTCTGTTTCCTGAGTACTGGGATTAAAGTAATGCACCCCCATTCCCAGCCCATAGGTCATCCTTTTGAGAGCAGAGGTCCTATGCAAGGGAGATAATTGTTTGCTTTTATAAGTGCCCACTGACATCCATAATTAATGATTTGGCTACCCGAGGTGGGAGGTATGCTTATTGAGTACCTACTGTATACTAGGTACTCTTTTAGTATATCAACAATGTTTGTGAACCAAACAGACAGAAGCATTTATCCTTACAGATTTATGTTCTACTGGCGAAGATAGTAATTCTGACAGAGATGGTGTTTTTGCTACTTTGAAATCTTATAATGTGTCAAGACCTTATGAGTGTTCTGTTTGGGTTAGCTACCAATTATTCTGTGATGCTACTCCTATCACCCATGCCCCTCTCTTAAAGGTGACAGGACAAAGATAACAGGAGTAACCGGAGAAAAGGCTGGAGTAACTTGGTAGAGTCACAGTTTGTAAATGTCATTTAATGTGTCAAATTCAATTTAGAAACTCATGATTTGTGGCTCAAAGGATGTGTGATAGTTTGAATGAAAATGGCCCCCCACCCCAGACTCACAGGGAGTGGCACTCTTGGTAGGTGTGGCCTTGTTGGAGTAGATGTGGCAGTCACTGGGGGCAGGCTTTGAGGTTTCAGAAGCTCAAGCCAGGCTCAGAGTCACTCTCTTCCTGCTGCTGTCTGCCTGCATGCTGTCATGCTTCCTGTCATGATGACAATGGACTAAACTTCTGAAACTGTAAGCCAGCCACAGTTAAATGCTTTCATTTATATTTATAAGAGTTGCCATGGTCACGGTGTCTCTTCATGGCAACAGAAACCCTAACTAAAACAGGATGGAACCTAAGGCCTTGAACATGTTAGGCAAGCATCCTGCTATTGCGATATACCTCCAGCCTTGATTCTGGGCTCATAATGGCTTGATACTGAACCCCATACATTCTGGCTTGTCTAGGGCATCCACGTGTTTTAATAGTTAACAATTTCTTTCTCACTTCCCCCTAAGTGCAAGTTTTCCTTCCTTCCTTTCACTATGAGCTGCTGACCTCAGGGCTGGGAGGTCACCCCACTTTGTCCCCTCTCACCTAGTTCTCCATGAACCAGTGTGTATCAGTGGGATTCCTGGGAATGCCCATAAGCTTTCCTTCATTCCTGTGCCCTCTGCTCTTCTGTACAGGCTTCAGAACTGTGAGACCCTCCAGATCTCAGAGGCATCTCTAGCAGGAACAGCTATGCTCAGTTGCTTCCTCTGACTCCCATTTGTTCAATCCTCACTAGCTGTTCTACTGGACTCTCCCACCTCTACCCCACCCCTCCCACCTCTACACCATCCCTCCCACCTCTACACCATCCCTCCCACCTCCATTCCATTCACATTCCCTTATCTCTCATGTTCATTGAACCAAGGTATTAGTTTCCATGGAGGGACTGTGCTATGAACCGCCAAGCCTTATGTGGTATTCATTGGCAACACAGTTCTGCAAGTTAGTTGCTAACTCTGTTGTATCTGTGTGGGAATTTTAAGTAAAGAAGGCCGGGTGACTTCACCAAGATGTGATCTTGGAGAGCTGTTTGTGGCTTGCAGGAGGTGAATCAGGACTTGCAATCTGGTTTTATGATTCCAGTTGCCTCTTACCATCTTGTAACAGTGTTCTTCTCTACTATGGGGTCCATTCATCTTCCCAAACTTCCCCCTTCCTTCCTTCTCTTCACTCCATCTCTCCTTCCACCTCCTCTTCCTCTTCTTTCTCTTCTTCCTCCTCTTCTTCTTCCTCTTCCTGTTCCTCCTCCTCCTCCTTCTCATTTCCTCAGCATAAGGTCCCTCCATGTAGTCCAGGCTACCCTGGAACTGTATACTCCAGGCTGCCTTAAAACTCAGAATCCTCCTGTTTCGGCCTCCTGAGTACCAGGATCACAGCTGCAGCACTCTTAAGTTTGAAATAGCATTTTCAAAATTGCTACCAGAGGTTCATAGTGGTGTAAGCATATTCTTCCTCTTTCCATGAAAAAGAGTTAAAAACTGTATCCTCTGGTTGCATTAGTATAAAGACAAATACATTAATGTTGCATATTAAAATGTTTGCCTCAACCCCACACCCCAGAGTTTCTTTCCTTGTGGTTTAAAAAAAAAATCAAAATGCTTTCACAAGCTCCCAAGGTGGGGCCCCTTGATCCTGTGCCAGGCACATAAAGGAGAAGGCAGGCCTGATTTTCACACTAGCCTCTCAACAGCCAGGTGCTCCTCAAGAGTGCTCTGTGGACACAGGAGAACAGTCCCGACGCAGCAGCTTGTGGCAGATGCTGCACTGAATTCTGACAGGAGGAAATGTCCTGAGGAGATTAAAGGGGCATTAGTTCCTAGCAATAATGGAGACCTTCTCTCCTAAAGTCTTTGAGCCCCAGCTGTGGGAGTCGAGCCTAATTTTAATCTCATTAGTGGCATGTATCCACACACACACATGCATCCGTACATTAAACGTGCTTATGTAACCCTGCAGACAAAAGCACTCCCCTTTCTTCCTCCTCTTTGCTATCTTCCTCTACCATATGTTAAATTGCTTTATCATATGGCTCACAGAGAGCTGAGAGGCGCTGCTACCTGTCCTCCTAATCCTCTTCCAGGGAACCTTTGCTGTCTGATCTTGGCTTCCTGCCGGCTCTGTAGTTCTGTCCCAATTATGGTGCCTCTTCCCTCAGCCCCAAGCTTCCATATGCAATTCTGACTGCAGTGCGATTCTTGCAGGCTCATCTTTCTAAATCACTTTTCCTTATTTCCCAGGTCTCTGCTCGACAAAGTGACTTGACACTTCAGTCCTCTGAAGATAGTGAATTGCAAAACAGGATGAGGTCCCTTTTCCCCCTTAACAAAATTAATTACATCGAGGAAAATTATCAGGAACTTCAAGTTTATAATGCTTCATCTGTTGCAGATAGATAGTCAGGAGAGTAAAAAAAAAAAAATTGGAGGAACAGAGAGCTGTGGTATACAGCTGTGCATCCTGAAATGCCCAAAGGCAGGGCAAGATGGGTTCTTGACAAGAGCCTAACAACTGTGTCTCTGCCTCAAGGGAACTCACCTGTCACCCTCCTTCCATTATTGTCCCCATCCCTGCCTGTGCATCACTAATGCCTTTTTCAGCCTTTTTTTGGGTTGAAATCCCAAATCTAGACTATTCTGGAATTCTAAAATGCCAGAAAAGAGAATCTAATGATTTCCTTGCCTGTGCCCAAGAAGGAGGGACAGCCACACAGGCAGAAGAATGATAAAGACATGCTTTCTGAGAGCATATTTGGTGTGGACAAGGACTGTAACAGGAGAGTAGAAATGAATAACCTCTCTGGTCCACAGATCAAAGGAAGAATTTCCTTTGGCCTATATATTCTTTTAACCACTGCCTGATTCTTTAAGGGAAAATACCACAGTATTAAATCAGGCCATCTTACTGAAGGGCCTTGGGACTCATGATCAAAGACTCTGCACAGGGTTTAGTGATCTAGGCATGGTGGTACATGTCTGTAAAGCCAGATCTCAAGAGATCATAAGTTCAAGGCCAACTTGAGCTACATAGTGGGATTCTGTCTCGCAAAACTCAAGAGCTGGGTTTGTAGCTCAGTCGTTAGGCAATTGCACGACATGCCCAGTGTGATGGGTTTGATGCTTAACACTACAAGGAGGTGGGGAGAAATAAGAAAACTGGACTCTCAAATCCAACTTTGCAGCTTCCACGGTTCCTCTTCTGCCGTACATGCATCTCTTTGTACCACATCATAGATTCACAGTGAAGTTCCAATAGCATAATACATCTATAGCTTTTTATATAAAAATCATGACAGCAGCAACCAGAGGACTGCAACCATCTAATACCCAGAGTAGATATTTGGGACATGCCAATGAGGGTGACACATAAGGTTAGAGGAGGCATTGCTTGCTTCACCCCATCTATCTTCCCCAGTGTTATTGTGTACGGACCACACAAAGCACTGCTGCAGAATTCTATCCTCTACTTCTGAGCACTAGGAGTGCACGTGAGTGTTTCTAGTGTTGCTCATTTCATTTGCAGCATGGTCTGATGAGATAGGTTCATCATTATTTCCAGTTTAGAGATGCAGAAATAGAGGCTTGCAGCGAGAGACTTACAGTCACACAGCAGAGGGAGTAGAGTGAAACCCAGCAAGTCCTCACAGCATCCACTGTGTTCAGTGTGATCCACTCCTGTCTCAGAGAAGCTGCAGGCTCCAGCAGCAGCGGTCTGTCATGTCAACAACAAAGCCAGTCTCACGCTCACAAGGCAGATCTGATTATAGAGAAACAGGCTTTCTTTGTGCCGCCTAATTGTTTAAATGAATGACAGACCCTTAAGGGTTTCATCTCATTGTCTTTTGGTAAAAGGCATCAATTACTGGCTTGTTTTCCCTGAGAACCATCTACAAAACAGTCAAATTAAACCTGCTTCTGTTTTAACCATCTAGCTTTTGTCAAGCTTAACATACAACTCAAAGAAATGACTAAGCCAGACATGTCGCAAAGTTTATTTATTTATTAGGCTTCTCTGTTCTCAGTCCTTTCTGTTTTCTTCTTTTTCTTTCTTTCTTATAAGAACACTTAAGGCTTCTCTTAGCAAATTTCAAGTACACAGTCCAGTACTTTGTATGTGGCATACATTAAGTCTCTCTAAACTTAAAATTAAAGCAGTAAGCGTCTCCCCATTCCCACACTGCCCGTACCCCAGTTCTTGCCAGTGAACATCTCTCAGCCCTTTTGTAGTTTGAGGATTTTTAGACTCCCCGTATAAGAGCCTACAGTTTTTGTCCTTCTGTGTCTGGCTTGTTTCCCTTAGTGTAAGGTCTTCCAAGTTAACTAACGTTTATTTTTAGCTCAAAAGAAGCCTTCAGTAACTATTACCGATCCATGCATTTCTAATAATGCCGGTAATGAGAGGTGATGTAGCCTTTAGGGTAGAGAGAACACTTCTACATATTTCTACCGTAACTCAGTTAAGCATTTCGCATTAGACCCAATCAAGCATCTTCATTAGGAACACAGGCAACAGTCTAGGGTTTTAGTCTTCTTGTTCAATCTCTACCTTTTTTTTTTTTTTTTTTTTTTTACTGCTAGTGAAAGTCGTTTCTCCATTTCTAAGGTGGCCTTTGTTTAATGAGTTTGCAGGAGCCAGATATGATCAAGCAGCAAGGACCTCAGTTCTAAACATCCCTTCATATTTCCTAGCTTTGTCTGTCTAGAGGGTATAAATGCAACTAGATTAAGCCTAAAGCATGACAGCACAGCATCCTTTTAAAAGTTTTAGAGACTGAAGAGATAGTAGTTGCTAAAAGTGCTTGCCTTGTAAACTCAAATACATGCGTTCCATGCCCAGCAATCAAGCAAAGATCTAGGCATGGGAAAGACACTTGTAATCTAAGAGATGGGAGGTAGAGACAGGTGGATCCCCGGTAAGCTAAACCAGTAAGAGACTGTCTCAGAAACAAAAAGGCGCCAGTATGTTCTTTAATTCCAGCATTCGGGAGGCAGAGGCAAGCAGATCGCTATGATTTATTTTAAGGCCATCCTGATGTACACATTGAGTTTCAGACCAGCAAGGGCTACATTGTGAGACTTTGTCTATAATCCTAACATTCTGGAGGCTGAGACAGAAGGATCACAAATTTGAGGATGGCCAGGACTACTAGTAAGAGAGAGAAGGCAGAGGGGGGAGGGAGAGAGAGAAAGAGAGAGAGAGAGAAACTGTGACTTAAAAATAAAGTGAAATAAAATAAAGTAAAAAAAAAAAAACGTAGAAAGCAAGAGCCTCATAGGAAACACGCAGCTGGACTTTCTGCAGAAATGACACTATGGTGATGTCGACAATCACTGTGTATCCTCCAGACGAGCACACAGTGTGCTACAGCTCTTCCATGCTTCCTCACATGGATGTTTATATAACCAGGCCTGCCAAATAAAAAAGGCATGTGTTCTTTTAAAACCAACTAACAAAATGGACAGTTCCTGAGAACTAACTCCCCAGATAGTCTTCTGGCCTCCACATACATGGTCATGTGTATCTGCACACACACAAATATGCACATGCAATACAATTGATAAAGAAATAAAAAAGTTTTTTGAGACAGGGTTTCTCTGTGTAGCCCTGACTGTCCTGGAACTCACTCTGTAGACCAGACTGGCCTTGAACTCAGAAATCCGCCTGCCTCTGCCTCCCAAGTGCTTAAAGTGATTAAAGGCGTGCGCCACCACCGCGAGGCAAAAAGTTGAATTCTGGATGCACCTGCTACCTTGACCTCTGACATGAAAATTAGCTCATTTCTGTCACAGATCCATGCTTTATTAAAGAGATTTGTATTTATTTTTATTTTATAAAGACTTCAAGACAGGGTCTCATTTTGTGGACCAGGCTGACCTTTAATTTATGGCTCATCCTGCGTCAGCCTCATGAGTACCAGGATTACAGGTATTCACCACTGTGCTCAGCTAAGAGATTTTTTTTTAATCTGCGAACGCCTTGCATAAGAACCACAGAATGGCTGATTTATGTCCCCCACCTTACCATGCATGATGACTATAGTCTCTTTGTTGAGCAGACTTGAAAACTACATGGACGAAATGATTCAGCCCCACCCAGGTCTCCACCCACTTCTAGTGTACACAATTTCCTCATTATTCTACTTTCCAGTTTTTCTTTGAGCTATGCTTCAGTAAGCCAAGCTTGTTTGGTTACCTTCTCCAAATAAGCTATTAAAGGCCCTGAATCATTTCTAGACTGCTAACTTCCTCCCTGCTGATTGAGACAAACACACTGAGATCCTTGAGTCATATGACTTCATATTAAACTGGTGCAGCCTCCGTATCATATATATTTGAACACATGCATAAGTGTGCAAAAATACTTAGGAAATTCAATCCGTAACTCAAGCCAAAGGAATATGCCTTGATAGATTAGAATTTGAGAAGGTAGCGTAGAACATCTCAGACGTCTTCATGCTGAGTGAAGCCAAGAATGGGCAGGCCTCATAAATTAAGAATTCATAAGTATGATAAAGTCAGCATCACCCTGAGTTCATATTCCCTGTGACACTCTTCACAAACTATGCATCACTGAATCTTCACCATGGCTCTGTGAGTCCTTGGGTTCTCGTCAGTGTCTTATCCCCACATACAACATGTTGAAAGAGAATCCCAACTGGCATAATTTTTCCTTCTATTCCAAGTCTTTGGTTATAAAGGATGTTCTAGTTTCATTTCTGTTGCTGTGATAAAATAGACTAATAAAAAGCAATTCAGAGGAGAAGAGGTTTATTTTGGCTTATTTACAATTCCAAGTTACAGTCCATCACTGTAGGGAAGTCAGCAGTGAGAGTTTGTTAAAGTTGTTCATATAACATCCATAGTCAAGAAGAGAGAGGAAAAATGCATGCTTGCATGTTTGCTTGCTTGCTTGCTTGCTTGCTTGCTTGCTTGCTTGCTTGCTTG
>JANHMN010000003.1:110761228-110794490 GCA_030674055.1 Rhabdomys pumilio
TTGCTTGCTTGCTTGCTTGCTTGCTTGCTTGCTTGCTTGCTTGCTTGCTTGAGCCCAACTGGAGTTACCTATGTTTAGACAGTTCAGGTACTCCTGCCTAGGGAATGGTGCTGCCCACACTAGACTGTGTCTTACCATATCATTTAACTTAATTAAGACAGTATCCCATAGATATTGTCACTTTTCCCAAGTCATTCTATTTTAAGTCACATTGACAAAGCTAACCACTACAAAGGATGAGGTTGTTTAAGCTCCTCTCTTTGCCATTAGTCTGAAGATCCAGTCTGAAGGAAGATTTTTATAAGTCTACGTGGAAGACAGCATGGATTTGAGAGGCCTGGACATTGAGAGATATAGTTCTTTGCTCTCCCTTGGAATCTTAGACATTAGTAGACAATCTGCCAATTCCACAGGAAAGCTCTGTTAGCTACTGACTAAGCATGCACATTCCTCTAGAAGACCCTTTTAAGATTCCCTAGACCTAGACGGGATACAGTTTTCTCTTAGTGGCCATGCCTTTCATTCTGGACCTTGCACAAGACCTCCCAGAGGATATTTTACAACAATAGTATTCTGCCTTATTAATTCATGCTCCACCATTCTCACATATATGGAGAATCTAGGAAAGAATCCTTTACATCTAGGAAAGGAATCTGAACCCTCTTTTTGTTCTCTATAAGTGTCTCTTTGCTTTAAGAACCATAGCTTGCTTGGTGTTAAATACAGGTCTTTACTTATGTTATGTCATTTTGTCTCAGAGTGACCTTGCCAAGAAAAATATATCAGTATGTCTCTCTATTTGATGAGGATGAGGACAAAGACAAAGAAATTGAACTAACCTTCCCAACAATACAGAGAAAAACACTTATCAAAGACAGAATGTGAATGTGTGAATCAGGACCTTGAACTTATACCTGTCTGATTTTTCAGTTCTTGTTAGATAGAAACTTTTGGATTCTCAGACTCCACTGGCACTGTAATTCAGTTCTTTTGTTTCAGAGATCATTAAGGTGTCTACCATGTTGCAAACGTAACTTAGCCTTCATCCTGGAACCAGGATGCATCTAGATTTTTCTCAAACTTCTGTGCCTGAGTGACTGAGTGTCCTTGGGAGAGCAACTGGACAGTGTTTGGCCCACATTTAAGATCCTGACCGTTATCTACATCCTGATGGACTTAGCCAGCTCACCTCCCTGTCATCTTTCCCCACCACAGGCCTCTCACAGGAAGCACCCAAATATTTAGAAGATTCTGATTTAATTGGTCTGGAATGTGGCCCAACCGTCAGCTCTGAAAAGCCCTGCAGAGAATTTTGATGTGTAGTGTGGAGACTCAGTAGCTCTTGCAAGCATGTGGTACAAAACCTGAGTGCCAGAATCGCAGCTGCAGCACTCCTAAGTTTGAAATAGCACTTCCAAAATGACTACCCGAGGCTCATAGTGGTATAAGCATATTCTTCATCTTTCTATGGAAAAGAATTAAAAATTGTATCTTATGGTTGCCTTGGTATAAAGACAAATACATTAACATTGCTTGTTAGAATGCTTGCCTCAACCCCACACCCCAAAATTTCTCCCCTCGTGGTTTTGAAAACATTAAAATGCTTTCACACGCTTCCATGATGGAGTCCCTCGGTCCTGTGACAGACACAAAGGAGAAGGCAGTTCCAATTTCAATGCTAGCTTCTCAACAGCCAGGTGCTCCTCAAGAGTGCTCTGTAGACACAGGAAAGCAGACACAGAGAACAACAGTCCTAAGATGATGTCCCGTTTTTGCTCCCAAACCTTGCCACAAGTCTGTCACGTAGTGGATTATAATGGGGTACATGGGGCATGGGCCTCTCAGCTTCCCTGTGGTGTCTACACTGTAGGCACAAGAGCTTCACCTTAATTCTTTACCCATCTCCCTTCTCATCTGACTGCTACTCAAACACTTTACTGACACCCCCTGTGCTCAATAGAATTTGGGGACCCTGACTCCCACAACCTTTTTGTTCATTTTAGATGCATATGTACCAGCAGAAGTCATCAGGTTGAAACCTTTCTCCATCTCTGCTTGGTAGTGTCTTAGAGTTTCTATTGCTGTGATAAAACACCAGGACTAAAAGCAACTTGGGGAGGAAAGGGTTTATTTTGGCTTACAGTTCTTGGCTCACACTCTATCACTGAGGGAAGTCAGGAGGGAAACTCAAAGCAGAAACCTGGAGGCAGAAACTGATGCAGAGACCAGGGAGGAATGTTGCTGACTGCCTTGCTTTCCACGGCTTGCTCAGCCTGCTCTCTTACATCACTCAAGACCACCAGTCCAAGGGTAGCCCAACCTACAATGGGGCCAGCCCTCCTATATCAATCACTAACGAAGGCAATGCTCTATAGGCTTGCCTGCGGGTTGATCTTATGGAGGGATTTTCTCAACTGAGGTCCCACCTCCCTCAGATAACTAGCTTGTGTCAAGTTGACATGAAACAGCTGGCACAGCTAGCTCTCTGCCTCTGATGCTCCTGCATGTGTTGTTCCTGCTCCTCTGACCCATTATGGGGTGATGGTAAGAACACCATTCACTATACCTCTGCATGTACAAAGCTCTATGCAAGGAAGGATTTGTCTTCAGACCTAAGGTCCAGGAAGAGCATGCTTTTCTGCTTGAAAACAAAATCACTTTCCTTATAGAAAATACCAATGTTAGTGCATTTTGTGTACTGCTGGTTGTATTGGCTTCTAGGAAAGAGGGAGGAGCAGAGAGGGAGGGAAGAGAGGAGAGAGAACAAAGATGAAATGGAGGTGAAGAGGGGAGTGGGAAGAGAAGAGGAAGGCAAAATAATGTATTAAATATATATACTATATACACACATATGGAAACCCACAGACATAGGGGTTGGCGACATAGTGTAGAATCATTTATGACCATCTGTGGTGAGGTATGTTTATCGGCCATACAATTTGCTTGTTTATGTTATATAATCTTGAATAGTCTCTCAGGTTCTTTGGGAAATATGGGCTGAGTGAAGTCATCTACAAACATTAAGTGATTCTGAGTTCTAAGCACTTGAAGCCCTGAGCAGGTGACCTAGATCTAGGCAGTTGCAGCTGCCTTTTCTCACTCAGATCTGTTACCTCACTTAGTGAACTGATATTGGTTCACTGTTGACTGTGTGCTGCGTGTTAGGAATATGAGCAGCGGCAAACTGTCTGACCTCACAAAGGGAAAGATAAGGCAGATGATCTGTGCAGCAGCCCCTGCTGAGGAAAGTGCCATGAGGAGCATGGGGAGATAGTTCAGTGGGTAAAGTAGTACCTGCTGCACAAGTGTGAGGACCAGAGTTCGAATCCCCTGAACTCACATAAAAGTCAAGCATAGCAGCATGTGTCTGCAATCTCAGCATTGGAGAGTGAAGATGGGCAGACACAGGCAGATCCCTAAAGGTGGATGTCTAGAGTACAGTGGCCTGCAAATCTAACCAAAATTGTGAGCTTTGTGTTTGGGGAAAGATCCTGTCTCAAAAAATAAAGTGGGGAAGATACCTGAAACAGCTTCTAGCCTCCACGAGTACATTCATGGGTGAACACATGTACTCATGTGATTACACCATACATGTGCACACACATATATACCCACAAAGGTAAAGTGCTGTGGAGTGAGATGAAGTGATGTCCTTGACATGAGCACTGATGTGAAGGGAAGGTAGGCAGTCAGGACCCCACCAGGGTCACAGTGAAATGTGAGCCACCATCAGGAGGTCAGAGAGCAGAGGCTTGAAAGCCTGGGGAAAGAGTCTCCCAGTCAGGGGCCTACCTGAGAGATATGGGGTTTGCAGGAAGACAGAGGGAGGTCTCAGGAGAGCTGAGTGAGTGGTATGAGCTGACTTGAGCTTTTCAGACATCATTTTGCTGTGTGGAGTGTCATGTGTATGGGAGCTCAGGGGTAAGAAGACCGGGAGAAGAGCTTGAGAAAAGCAACCATGGGAGCCTGGTTCAAGGGCTAGCCATCCTCCAGGCTTTTCTCAGGAAAAAATGACAGACTTTTAAAATTTCATCTACGGTCCTCCCTCTCATCATCCTAAAATTAAAAAAAAAAAAAAAAAAAAAAAGGCAACCTCAAACTCTAACCCTGGTCTGTGTGGAGGTGACCTTCCTCAGACATAAGATGTCTGCAGATGGCATTGAGTTAAGATGAGGTCACTCTGGATTAGAGTGGGTCCTCCTATAATGTGTCCTTGTAAGAACATTGGGACACAGACACAGGACATTAGGGAGGGACACAGTGTGAAGAAAGGGGCGGAAATTGGAGAGATCTGTGTATCTATAAGCCAAGAGTACTGAGGCTAGCTGGCAGCTGCCAGAAGCTGGAAGAGAGACACAGAATGGATTCTTTCTTAGTCTTCAATAGCAGCTGACCCTGCCAGCATTTTGACTTTGGACTTCTGGCCTCTAGAACTCTGAAAGGATATGTTTCTGTTGTTTGAAGGCACCTTGTTTTTTGTTCTTGGCTGTGCCTGACCTGGGAGACAGCCCAGTGCTGGCTGTTAAGTGGTCATCAGTTAAGTTGCATTTTATACACCCTGTCTCATTGGGTCCCCCAGACACCAGTTGAGGCTTTTTTGGCACACTCATTTGACAGATTAGGAAACTGAGGCTCAGAAAAGCCAAGTGAACTTCCTAATGTCACATAGTTACTTTATGGCCTACTTTGGATATATACCAGGCATTCTACCTCTCACATCCACACACTCACCATTGCGGAGCACTACCCACTCCATGGCCAGAGGCCAAGATGCTGGGCACACCTCGCCATGGGGATCCGGCAGCAAAGTTCATCACCACAAGCTTTCCACCAGGGAGCCCTTGGGCTGCTTTTCTCTATTTTATTTGCTGTCGCTGGAGTTCTGCTATTTATCACATCTCTCCCTGAAGATTCTTGGGTAACAGATGTGGCTTGGAATTTGATAAGAGCGTTACTTCAACACATCCTTCCAATCTGTGTGGAATCCTCACCCTGGAGACGAAGGGACAGCTGGGCAAACAACCCACATCCTCGGTGCTGGTATTAAAGTTTCTGGAAGCTCCAGGAACTGCTCAATGCAATTAATAAGAGATTTGTTTTCACTTCAGAAACGCGGGGGAACGTGGCCATGGCCATTGCTAGTTCTGTGGCTAACTATTTGCATTTTTACTTTTTCCTGTCCTTGTCTAAGTATCTGGGATGTGACAGGTGGTGACTAGATTCTTAAAACAGCTAGCAAATGCCAGTTTAGGTATTAAGAAAAAGTGTGGAAAAGGAACACGAGGGCAGGCAAGGTGGTTCCGTTGTGTCACTGGTTCCTAGTCCTGGATGCGCTCACTTTGGTTTCTCCACTAAGGACAGACAGGAGGGTCCTGGACTGTGAATGAAGGTCTGGGTGTGACAGGATATTTTAGCCTCTCAGGTGCAGGCTCTCTGCCCTTCTCTGGTCCTTCTGCTCCCCTGCATCCAATCCTGATCACCTTGTTGTTTCCTGTGTTCTTCTCTTTGGCTTTCTCTGCAATCAGAGAGCAGAAAACCCCACCTCCGTCCGCTTCTCTGCCTCAGGACATTGGTTCCCTTTGGTCATTGTCCCTGCCTTGGCAAAGGCTAGGAACTTGAGTACCATGTAGAGAGCAGATAGGGGGAGGAGGTACACCAAAAACACATCCTGACTCTGTAGCTGGATTGCCACCTAAGCCAGTCGCTATTATGAGGGCCGAGTCAGTGTAACAGCCACTGAGATGGGCAGCTCCGCGGGAGACAGAGGCAGAGAAAAGGCTCACTGCAGTGAAACTGTGTGCTGGAAGCTTTCTTCCTAAAGCATCCTACATGACCCCGAGTCTGTAGTGCCCATGGTCACCAGTGACTGTAAGAGAGAGAAGACAGTAGAAGTAAGAGTCTGGGTGAGCTCAAGAAAGTTGTTGAGGTCTCCCTTAAAGCTTTAGTGTGTGGATGCAGGACCCTAGAAGCTTCCATGACTGAGTCCAGTTGGACTGTTTTTGTTGCGACAGGAGCTGAGTGGGTATGCTGACCCACCTGTAAGCTCCTGGGTGTCCCTTCCTACTCCATGTGGCCCCAAGTCTCTGAAGCATTGTCTTGTTCATGTGTGTCAGGACTGAGCACGTTAGTCTTAGTCTCTTAATCTCTAAAGATAGGAACCCTGGGCTGGTGAGATGGCTCCATGGGTAAAGCGTTTGCTGTGCAAACATGACAGTCTGAGCTTGAGGTCTGGATCCCAGGAAGAAAGAAAACCCACTCCTGAGAGCTGTCTGACTTCCACATGTCTGCCATGCCACTTCAGTACCTGCACAGAATACACGTAATGATGATGGTGGTGGTGGTGGTGGTGGTGGTGGTGGTGGTAGTGATGATGATGATGATGATGATGATGATGATAGAATAAAGGCAAAAACTTTGACCATGTAAATCTAAGTTAAAATCCTGCCCTTGCTCTGAGTTGTACTTGGGCAGGCTACATACCCTTCTATGTTCCCGTTTCTTATAGGAGTCACAGCAGTTATCTACTTCCTAGAATCTTAACGGAAAGTAAATAAGAGATAACAAAGGAAAACCAATAATTGCTCGATTCATTGATAAGCACTCAAAAATATGGTGCTGATGAGTGTTGCTTACAAAACAGATGACACAGTGTCTTTAGTAAATATGCCAGTCAGATCACTTTGTCCTCAGGGAAGGCTTCCCAGAAAGGATAGGTCTCCTTGGAACGTGATCCAGGCCGGTGTTTCCCAAGAGCCTCCTTGTAAATAGCACATGCAAGGCATAGTTCTTCTGACAGGGTCAAGAGCAAGAATGATATTACCACAATGAAAATAACACTGTGTCCATAAGCCACCTGGTTGGCTGACCCCGCTGATGGCCACAGCTTGTAGGAAGAAATCCCAAGACAGCAGGTGAGACTGTTAAAGCCGTGCATTGACTAATCCTGTAGTCAAATGTCGGCTCTCTTTTCCTCTCTGAGTTCAGGATCAGGGAGCATGACTGCTTGATTCTTGCTGCATTTCCAGCAGGTTCTTACAGAGCAGGACACACTGAAGCAATAAAGGAGAGAGTGTCTCGAACTCACTGTTACCAAGCATTCATTCGTTCCTGTGCTGTTAGGATTTACTGATTATCTACCACATGTCCGATCCTTTTGAAGAGTCCCAAGTTAAGACAGTGAAATTTGATTCCATGGGAGTAATCATCATTCTAGCCATGCTGGCTGCTGTTGTTATTGATGGATGTGCCAAAGAGTTCAACACAGTCTTGTCTTCCCTAGGAGCATCTTCTATTGATATTCAAAGTGTGAGGTGGTTGCAAAGTATTATTCATTGTCTCTGGGTTAACACAACGTGTCTGTCCAAAGCTGGGAGTGGTTTACATGGACTCCAGGTACCCGTGGTTGTCTTCTAGGCCTCTTCTAACTGAGCCTTGTGCTTGCTGTCGTTCCCAGGTCATGCTCTCAGAGCGTAAGGGTACAGATGAACTCTATGCTGTGAAGATCCTGAAGAAAGATGTGGTGATCCAAGATGACGATGTGGAGTGCACAATGGTGGAGAAGAGGGTGCTGGCCCTGCCTGGGAAGCCCCCATTCCTGACTCAGCTCCATTCCTGCTTCCAGACCATGGTAATGTGTTCAGCTCTCTGAGTAGCCACTTCCAGGGTTTCCATGGGTTTGGGCCAATCATGCTATCTTAACAGTAGCCATCCCAAGAAAACACCTGGGCTGTTTGCCTTGTAGAAACTTAACAGATGCTGGGCCCACAGAAGTCAGCTGAAAATTCCCAGTGTTGCCACTGAACGCTATCTCCTGGGGCAGATGCTGTCCCAACTCAGGCAAATCATTTTATACCCAGACAATCTAAGTCTTTTCAAGCATTAAGGGTGACTTAGGGACATGGCCTCAGCAAATTTTATAGTCTAGATAGTAACGGCGTCTCTGCAGGTTGCCTGAGGCCTTTGCTAGGGGCCTCCCCAGAGAAGGATTTCCTGAGGGCTCAGTACCATTTGAGTGAGAATCTGAGGTTGGGCAAAGGGTGTAGGAAAAGGCTAGTGATTTCAAAATACTGCTGCCAGGATGAGTGGGAAACATTCATGCACTCTCTGCTGCTGCCCCAGCAAGAGTTAAGATGTCACTTCAGTGGGTTCTGACCCTTCCCTGTCCCTGTCAGATGTTGACCTCCATGCCCAGGAGAAAAGCCCAAGCACAAGTGCAAAGTGTTCATTCCTGGAGACATGGTTCTATAAAAGGCCAGTGGCTTTCAGGGATGGATTCTGAAGGATTCTTCTAGACCCTTTGCCTTCCAACCTACACACTGACTTTACATCTCACCCTCTACATGAGATGGATTGGATGCTGTTGCAGTCTGCGTCTAATTTGTTATACCTTTTGTGGCTAATCAAGTGGCCGCTCAAAGCTGTTTCATTTGTCACCTTCTTTTACCTGTTCTTGGATCTGCTGGGCGTTCTGGGCTGTTTGGTCTGTAGTGTTTTCAGCCTGGGCTTTGCTTACTACACTCTCATAGCATCTCTGCCTGCTTCTCTCTCTCCCTTGCATTTTCTGGAAATTGACAGCTAGAGGCTTGGTCAGACTCAGCTTCTATCCTTTAGTAAGATGGCAGGTGCCCCCTAGGTTCCAGATGTGTTCATAGGAAATGTTTCAGGGCCTTGGTGATGCTGGCCCAGACTGATGCTCTCAGCACTAAGTCCATTAGCTTAGTCCAATTAGTCCAATTGGAGATTGTCAGATGGGAATACCTGCTTTGCATTTGCTAGCTGGAATGCTTTTGTAACAGAGCATTCTCCTTGCTTGTTTCCTGGTGATCTGGTTTGCACAGAAAAGGCCAGAATCGATGCTCCATTTCCTCCCTTTGTTGACGATTCTGGACAGTGAATTGGTTCACAGTTTTGCTCTAAAGGAGACTAAAACTTGGCTTTTAAAGTAAACCTTTAAGGGAAAGTGAGAGTGACTATAAAGAAAGCTGTAAGTAAATGACAATTTACATCATATGGGTACAGGAAAAGGCCAGTAACAAAAGAAGCCAAGTATCTTTAACATGACCTTGGGGGATTCAGTTCAGAAGGGGTCCACATGTTAACAGAGTTAGGACATAACCCTTGAGATGGCCCTTTCCCCTTTCCATGGCTGGTTCCCAAACTTACTCAAGGGCAGCAGCGTGTGAATGACTGACTGCCTGGTAAACAGGCCAGTGGCCAACTTGGAATGACAGGTTGCAATTTCGGTTGTGTGTGTTGAAATGGAGAGGAATGAACCATTTATGACTAATATTCATTAAAGGATGGCAACTTTATTAGTAATGAACTGCTTTGAAAATAGCCATGTGGAGTGGAAGGTTATTCTTTTGATCGCAAGTGGCCTTCCCCATCTGTGCTTGTGTTTTGCCATGATAGATCCCAGGAGCAGCAGTCATGTGGCAGGAGTACCAAGCCCTGAGTTTTCCTCCAGGAGTCTTCACATGCCAGGGACACTAGGAATCTCGAGAGTTAGTGGATTCTTGTCCTGCATGAGGAGAGGATCTATGACTCCTTCCAGGCAGTGTCCCACTCCAGAAAGTAGAGGAATGCAACAGACAATAACATGAAATGGTTAATCCATCTCTAGGGGCTGTGTTTTGTTTTGGGGGTGGGGTGATAGGTGTGATGCTTGGAGAAATCCACTTGCTCTAAGCGAAAAGCCCTGGTGTAGCCATTTGAGAGAGGAGCAGGTACCTAGCCATCTTACCTGTGTTCAAGTAGACGCCCAGCCATCTCGTCCATATTCAGACGTATATGCAGACACCTCACTTGTATTCTGGGCATCTTCTCATTGCATAAAATACTACAACTTATCTTATTTTTCATTATGAAAGATTTATGACTTTTTTTGAGACTATGTAGACCAGTCTGGACTCCCACCTGCTTAGTAAAACCTCACACTTCACTCCCTTGGTCTCCTTGCCTCCAGGGTGAAACTGACTTTCTGTTGGAACATTTAGCATATGTGAGTCTTTAGAAATGTTTCCTCTCAGCCTCAGACAGATGTTACAATAGGGGTTGCCCACAGCTGGAGGATGAAGGATCAGAGATACAGAACACCTCTCTATAGACACAAGCCCCCAGCAGTTCTTATTTGCCCTGAACGCATCACGCGATACCAATGAGGAGCCCTCACTAGGGACTGACTGCCTTAGTTACTTTGCTGCTGCTGCAGAGAACACCTCGACCACGGCAGCTTCCAGAAGGAAGGGTTTACTTTGGCTTGTGGTTCTAGAGGAATACGAGTCTATCATGAGGGGAGAGCGTGGCGTCAAGTGGAGGATGTGGGGGCTGGAACAAGAAGCCAAAGAGTTCATGTCTCAACCCAGAGCATGAAGCAGAGAGGGCAAGCCAGAGGTCGGTGAGGCTGTTTATTCTCAAACCCCTCCCCCAGTGATGCACTTCCTCTAGGAGGACCCAAGCCTCCACAGACAGTGCCACCAACTGGGAACCAAGCCTATGAGGGACATTTCATATTCAAACCACAGCACCCACGTTACAGACAGGACCAGTTTGTGACTTGTTACTGTGTCTCTTCATTCCTTTCAGCCCCTCTTTTAGATGGTTACATTACAAATAAGAAATGACAGAGAAGTTAAGTAACTTGTGCAATGTCACAGAACTGGTTAGTCATAGAGTCTGTATTTATTCTAGAAGACTCCAGAACTCCAAGTCTGGCTGTCTTTGTTGTCCCTTCATGGCTGAATTCTATATTACTACTTATGATTCACAAACATCTTTTCTTTTATGGTTGTAACCACACTTCATAACAATTGTCGGTTTTTCTGTCCAAAGGAAATTGACCTAAAAAAAAAAAAAAATCAAGTCACTGACGTAACAGAATCGACAAGTGGGAAGTCCAGAACTAGAGACAGAGTTTCCTAATGGCCTGTTGGGTGTTCTTGCTACCATGAACCATCACTCCTCCCCACCCCACCCCCCATCCCATAGATTTTGCAACAGTTAGCTAAGACTCCCCCACCCCTCCAGGGAGTAGTGACTAAGTGTCAGAAACATCATGGCTGTCGTGGTTGTGGCTTAGATGAGCATAAAGGTTTCTGGGGAAAGCCTGTAGAGTGGTCATCTAGCACAGTTCATGTGCTAGCAGTGTTGTGGCCTTGGCCTTGGAGGGATGCTGGGATTTCACAGCAGCACAGGACAGGCAGCATCCCTGAAAGCCAGAACGCTGTGGCCGATATGTCAAAGGTTCCCATATGCAATTATTTCCACCATATTTGTACTTGTTTGTTAAACCCATTGTGTCATGCCCCTGTAGTGTCAGCATGTAGGATGCATACAGAACAAGAGATCAAGTGCCCTGTCCACTTGGGATTCCTACTCTACCAGGGAGACAGGAAAATGACTGCAGCAACAAAAGCAGAGGGGCTAGCATCGGATAGACTGGTATTGTAAGATTACTTGTTTTGATGGGATCATCAAGGAAAGCCTTGGTGACATTTGAGCAGAGACCAGAGCAGGCAGGGCTATCTGGGGGCAAAGCCATGGCAGGGAGCAGGAAGAATCTGTGTGAAGGCCCCAGGCAGGAACACGCTCCCTGTGTCTGAGGAGCAGCCAGCTTAGCCTGAGTGGATTGTCATGTTGTATTTTGTGACCCAGAATTCTTTTATGAATCATCTCTCTTTAAAAGAAAGATAAAACTATTGTAGCATACTACAAACTGCATAGGTGTGTGTGTGTGTGTGTGTGTGTGTGTGTGTGTGTGTGTGTATCTGTGTGTGTATGTATGTGTGTATGTGTGTGTGTGTGTGTGTATGTGTGTGTGTGTGTATGTGTGTGTGTATGTGCTATAGATATAGAATTTTGAAAACGTAAACTCCTTGATAGATTTTTTTAAAAATCTGTAAAATGGTCAAAACATATGAAAGTAAAATTCATTCAATAATACCCTGGATAGTTTCTGCTATTCTTGAAATGACACAAAGCTTTTGTTTTGGTTTGATTTGGTTTTGGTCTTTTGAAACAGAGCTTTTTTGTGTAACTCTGACTGTCCTGGCACTAGGTAGGTCTCTGTAGACCAGAGACCCACCTGTCTCTGTCTTCAAAGTGTTGGGATTAAAGGCATGTTCCACCACTGTCTGGCTCCAAAGCTCATTATTTTAAAAGTTGTTTAGAAAAGCAAAACTCTGTCAGAAATATCCTTACACTGTATTTTCAAAGCTTTCAAAAATATGCATGTCATTTTCATTGTAAGTAGAAATATAGAATATTAAATTCCATTTGATGTATTCTAAATGTGTTCAGCCTAAACATGCACATGGAAAAGACTGGCAGAGCTAAATCAAGGCATTGATTAGATTCAGGGAAGGATTCATAGATAACTGTCTTCTCCTTGAGTTCCAATATTTCATAAGTGTCTAAAAGACAATTAAAATTTGGGGTGTGTGTGTACTGTATACACACAGGTGTTTGCAGCCATGCACACAGTACAGAGAAGGACATCATGTGACCTTCTCTGTCCCTTGTTACCTTCAGACAAGGACCAGCGTGCCCCAGCGATTTCAAGATGTCTTCTACTCGCCACAGGATTGAGATTACAGGTGCATGCACCCAAACACCTCAAATTTTTACATGGGTGCTGGGGATTTGAACTTGGGTCCTCATGCTTACACAGCAAAGGGCCCTCATAGGTAACAACATATGAGCCATATGCTCAGCCTCTTAGAGTTTTCAAAAAATTGCCCACAAGATGGCAAAATAGATGCAGAAGCTTTTGGAAGAGAGTTAAGTTTTAGAGAGTTGCTCATTAGATGAGCCCATTTCAGGCAAATCTACATCTAGTGAGGGGTCCCAGAAACACACAGGGCAAAGCGTTCATTCCCCAGGGAGATGGATATGGACCTGTGATTACCAGCCATAGGACTCCTAAAAAGTCACTAACAGCTGTAAATATGGGTTTTATCATCTCATAAAAGAAGCCCATTACATGGGGATTAAAAGAGATAGACGGAATCTAACAAGCACTAAGTAGAAGTTGGTTCCATGATCAGAGCTGGGCTGGGGCCCCTTGCTGCATAGGCACAAAATAATTTCATTTCCTCCAATCTTTTTGCAGTTTTTCTCAGGGACAATTGTCAGCCAGGCACATTCATGTAATTTCCCAACTGCCAGTGGGCACAGGCAGTTAAGTTTCTTCAGCAAAACATCTATTTTAACTGTTTTCTTTTCAATTGAACATATGCACCTCTTTTTTTTTTTAAAATAGAATTAGATTTCATGAGTCATTGAAGGACAGAAGTTACTTCCTCCCCAAATTTGCTGCCATGGCCCAGCAATAACTCAGCTGCAAGGCATGCTGGGAGAAACATCAACCCAGAATACAAAGGAGGACAGAGATGGGGACAGGGATGGTTTCCACTTATTGGCGTCATGCCCATTGAGGCCTCAGAGCATCCAAGGAGCCAGGGTGACTCAGGCCGTATCTGGTGTGGTAGTCATGTCCAAGGAGGTGCTTGGAACTTAGGGCAATGCTGAAGAAGGTTCTGGGAGGGGTCTTGGTCAGAGATGACAGGGTTGTAAGAAGTAGAATACTTCTCTCCCACACTAAACTATCTCATGTAGAAACAGAAACAAACGACTAACACTAAGGAAGTCTTTATGGGAAAGAAACAAAGGCACGTGTGTGTGCTTGACCTTGGAAGGAGCTAGAATTTGTAAGTTTAAGGTAGATTTGTCTTCTTTCTTATTGTTTCTGTGTTTGTCACTGCTTTTGGGAAGTGTGGCTTCTCTAGTCCGTACCCAGCAAACTTCCTGAGCTCCAGTTCATAATCACTGGAGAGGGAATCTGATTGGCTCAGTTATGTCAGGTGTTCCTTCATGGCCCAACCAAGTATTCATTAGGTAATACTAACTCAGTGGGAGCCTTATAAATAAGTGTTGTATCTACTGGGAAGGAATAATTGGTGTTTCTGTTAACTGGGGGATGCCCATTGAGTCCATAGAGATTCAGACACAGATGCAGTCTGAAGTGCCTCATAGGAAAGAGAAGTAGTACCCAAGGGGCTCCTGGGAACTTGGCAGGTATCAGGGCTGCAGGGCACTAATGATTAGAGGATCTTGGGTAGGGAAGGAACAAGAAATGCCAACTGAATGTAAGTGCTAGGGCAGCTAGGGATAAAGGTAGTTGGGTTCTCTCTATTTTTCTTGATGATGGCATTGACATATTCATTTGATAATTAAAGATCTGTGAAGTCCATAGAAGAAAGGAGGTTTCAGCCCCTGAGAACCTTTGTGTCTGCACTGAAGGGCAATAAGAAGCTGGAACAAAAAAAAAAAAAGCAGTAGGTTCTTGTTTTGGATTGGGATTATCATGCTATGAATGAAATGAGAGAAAGGAGAGTTAAGTGTGGACGCATCTCCTTGGCCACACATTCACCCCAGTGAAGCTCTGTGAATCCGCACAGACTTGGCGTGCACGTCTGATGTGGAAGTATCCCATATGGAGGAGAAGATGCTATGACGATAGATAGTTCGTTTAGGAAGACGGAAGGTGCAAACAACCAACCCGAGGTCTCAGAGCAAGTATCCCATGCGACTAGGGTGTGAACCAGGACTGACTAGTGCCAAAGCCAGAGCTCTTAATCACAATACTTCACAGCTTCTCTGGAGAGAAGCAGATGGCTCTGCGTGATAAAGGGAGCAACTTACAGACACACTGAATTCACGAACCAGCCTTGAAAAATCATTAAAAACCGCTACGGAGACAATATAACAAACTCATCTTAAAACACGGGACAAGAACTGCCCATGTGGTTGGTATTCCCCACAGCCCAAGGTCTCATTAAAAGTGGCAAGGGACGTGGGGAGATGGTCCAATGGATGATAGTGCTTTCTCCACATGCATAGGGAACTAAATTTGGAGCCCAGCTCTCCTGCACCTGTAACCCCTCGTGCTGTGGGGGAGGAAACAGGAGGATCACTGGAGCTTGACGGCTGCCAGCTTCAGTGCAATGAGAGGTCCTAACTTGAAGAAATGAGGCAGAGCGATAAAACAGGCCATCCAACGTCATCCTCTAGACTCTGCATACATGCATGGGCCCATGTATGTACCTGTACGCACATGTGTACATACACCACACACATATACCATAATCACAGAGAAAATGACAGATATCCCCCCCACACACCACCACACAGGCATCATGCCACTCTCTATTTCAGCTATGTTGGGGGAGGATTGCCTCTTTTGGCTCCCTGTGCATGGCTCAGATGAATTGTGCATATGCAATGCACTTATCATTTTAAATGACCACCCCCTGTATTCGCATTCCAAATTTGGAAAATTCTGCACAACTATTATGCATGACATGTATCCATGAGATGGTTAGCTTTTTGAGTTTACTGAGGAAATTCGTGAGAAAAAGAAGGGAAGAATTGAACATGCACAGAAGCCACTTTCAGCTTACAGGCCAGAGCGGCATCTCTTTTGAAGAGGCGTTTTAAGGCTGAGCAGACTGGCTAGTGTGAAGAGAGAGATGGTGAGCTTGCCTTTCTGTGCTTTTAATTGGAGATGACAGTGGAACGCCCACTTAGGAACGTCCTGGAGCTGGCTGGAGCCGGCTGGAGCTCTGGAGAGAGGGGAAGGATAGAAATGCAAGTCAGCATGCATCAGTCCAGAGAGAGCCTCTGAGCCGTGACCAGAGGGGGAGAGGCATGTTCAACTTGAAGCTGATCCTCGAGAAGTACTTCTGTGATTCTTATATGGGGGAGTCCGTCAAGTAAATCCTTATTGAAAACCATGGGGGTGAGAACAAGGAACTTCTGAGGCAATGATTTTGTAAGAAGAGTGGGGAACAAAGTCAAATTTCTAGGCTGTGGAGGGGGCTCACTGGGTGAGAGCTGGGGGCTGTGGAGGAGGTCCTAGAGTTAGCTGAGGTCCCAGGGTTCGCTCCTGGCACTCTTCATTGACATTTCTTCTATTGCATTTATTTTGAGCATGGTTTGAATTAGTTATATGTATATTTTAACCAAGATTTTGGATGCTCTAGGGAAAAGTTCTGTATCTTGCTCTTTATTTTAGCCCCTGGAATGACTAATACCGTGACTCAAACATACACATGCACACACATATAGACACACATGAACACACACGGGCACACACATGTGCGCTCTCTCTCTCTCTCTCTCCCCCTCTTTCCCCCCCCTCTCACACACACACACATACACACACACACACACACACACACACACACACACACGCACGCACGTTCAGAGGAAGCCCTCAAGCTTGTGTCTACTCAAGGTTTGCTCTGGTTGGCCACCAGTCGGAGTTTCCAAACTTTGTCATTCCTGACTACTGCACAATAGGAACTCTGTGATATGGACAAATGGTGTTTGTATATGTGTGTGTGTGTGTGTGTGTGTGTGTGTGTGTGTGTGTGTATTAAATTATTTAAAATATCAATGCACTAAAGTCAAATTTGATATAAAATGGAAATAGCAGAGTCCAGACTGAGTTTATAGTTTTTACAAGGACAATGACTTTCCATTTATGAATCTTTAACATATTTAAGTAATTACATTTCAGTTTCAAAAGTGAATTTCAACTTACATACTTATTTTAGTCTTGCTATGTAGTACAAGATGGTCTTATAAACTTTCTGCCTCAGCTTCCCAAAGTTCTTCATTATACACCTGTCCCACCATGCTCAGAAAAAACAAAGGACAAAAACCCACCAACCAAATGAATAAACAGAAATCAAACCAAATAACCAACCAAATGACGGCAATGACAAAAACCCATAGACTGAATTTCTCAGAGTAATTTTTTTAAGGTTAGAAAGTATAGCTCTTTGAAAAGCTGTTTTTGTTTAATAATATTTTCCTTTCCATAATTCATCTTTTACACCATAATCACAACACCATCTCTCCCTCCTCCCAGTCCTGTCCTTACAAATCCCTGGCCCATTGCTCCCTCCTCTTCTCCTCAGAGAAAGGAATGCCCCCTTGGGTACCACCCAACCCTAAGACTAACTTTAAATAAGTATATTTTAAGAGTGGAGTAAAGCTTAGTGAAGACCTTAAATTCATCCACAGGGATGGCTGAAACCCCTCCTTCTCCTTTAGCATATTCAAACATGATCTGGTCTCACCTGTGGCTTCCTGTCACTATGACTCCGCGAGCCTTATTCTTCCTTTTCAGCAATAACACCGGTGACATAAGGAGCTCTCTATATTTAATTATATTTTCAAACCCCACAAACACAAATTATAAAAAGTATAGCCCTACACACCTAGGATTACCTAGAACTATCTTCTATCCTGCTTTGAGAAACATTGCCATTTGGAAAGGTGTCTGGTGATCCCTCCACACTGGCACTGTAGGTTCCTCCCAGCAGCATGGCTCGCACAGAGTGGGCATCATTAAGTGTCCAGAGGCTAAGGGACAGCGAGATGCCAATCATAACACTTAGTAACCAAGACACTGGCCAGCTAAAGCTAGCCAGGTACAGTTCAAAGATGGCTGGCGTCTGGGTTCTCTCACGTACAGTTAGCAGTGGAAACAGACCATGAAGCATCCATCAGCCTTAAGGGGGCCATCATCATACTGGGATTCCAACTATTGAGTCTGGGGAGAGGGGGCAAGTTAAGCTAATCCAGCCAGAAATCAAGCAAGTAAAATCTCTCCCTCACTTCTCCCTCTGTGGCCAATGCCATCTGCTAGTTTTAAAAATAATTTTTAAAAGCAAGTGTTTTGGTTCTCTTCAGTGTGCAGCAAAGACAGATGCTATTTTTAGCTTGTTTTCTATCACGCCCCCCCCCCCCAAGAACCAGGGGCTGAGTGTCGTTGGGCTCTAGTGTGCTGTCTGCTTGATGCCACCAGCTTCGATGTGACCTTTGTGCTAGCTGCATATTCCACCTCCCCATTTTCCTCTCTGCCTCTCATTAGGTTGTTAGAAAGAGGAAGTAGTATTGATCTGAGAAAGAAAAGAAATTTTTTTTTAAAAAAAAATATATAATTGGTTGACTTGTGCTGCTTGCTGTAAACCTGCAGCTCCAGCTGGATGCAGGGATAGAACACTGTGAACCTTCCCCGCTGCTGGACTAGAGGCTTCGAAGGAAGGATGCATCCATATAGTCCCCTCCCCAAGAACCCCCCATGCTGCCTGTACTCAATGGGGACAGCATAGTGAGAGGCTGCAAGTGTTGACCTTAGGACTGATCCATCTTGGTTCAAATCCTGACTCTGTCACTTACCAGCTGAGCGCATCTTTCTCCGTATCTGCTTTAACATATTAAAATGGAGGCGAATGATCTAGGCAGTGTGTACATGCCATCTTGCTTAGCCTCCTGTGGGTAGGTAATGACCATCCACTGTATAAGTGAAGAGAAAACTGGAGATCAGAGAGGTTAAATAAATGCATGGCAGTTGCATAGCTAGTAAGTGGCAGAATGGCATTCCAACGCCATGTTCATTATGGCTCTGGGATCTCTGCCCTGCAGTTTCTGTACTAGCCCTCCCAGTAGGCTTTGCAGCTCTTCAAGTAAAGCCAACTTTTACATCACACCTCAGCGTTACCAACACCTTAAACAACCCAACCCACAGTTTACAAAAACATACTCAGTGCTCTGGACATGGGACTCTGACCCTTTCTGTCCCATTCTTAAGTACCATTCCATCCTAATTCTTAATTAATGCTTAAATTTTTCTCCATTTTCAAAATAATGACTATGACCCACCAAGTTCACATGGTTAAAGTGAGATACAGTGCTGGCCTGCCTTGAGAAGCCAGGTGATGTCCCTCATCTGGGTCATAGTCTCTGCAAACAGCTCTGTGTGCCTGACGGGAGCCACTCTGTTGGAGATGGTTGGCTCTACTGTCCTCACTATACACAGAGGACACAGGCCCAGGGATGTAGGGTGATCTTGAGGCCTATCCCCAGAGAAACTTCTGGCCTAGCACATCTTTTCCAACCTTTGAACTCACACTGGTGCTTCAGGTGCCCATAGATTCCTGTGTCGTTCATCCATTCATCACTCATTAATTTGCATTAATGGATTTGTTTTGGCAAGAGATGGCGGACATTCAGTACTCTCCATCACTAGACCGTCGCTCACAAAATGAATCCCCCAAATCTTTACCTTTTCCCATGTACAGATCCCCTTACATGATCTGAGTGAGTCTATCTCTGGTCTCTTCTCTCACCCTGTCTCCTTTCTTTCTGTTTGACACTCTCACCGGTTCCTAATGGACCCTAAGGTATGGTAGGTAGGTGAACTCTCTACCCATGGCTTTTGCTAAGCTATTTCCTCCATCAGATACATGCCTGCTCTGGGTGGGTTTGCTCAAGTGTCTTCTCAGTGATGTTTATCCTGAGCATGTGACTGCACTTGGCGGCCTTCTTCCCTGTCTCATTCACCAGCTCCCCAGTCTCTTTATCCTGGATCTCTTACATAGCACGTACCTTTGACACTGTTGATAACCTAGTATTACCTTTAGTGATGTCTCTCTGCTGAGTTGAAACATAGATCCCAGGAATTTTTGTTGGCTTTGTTCATTGCTTTTCTCTCCTGCACCTGTAACCTGGTACCTAGTAGGGCTCTGTAAATAGTTCTTTATTTAAAGAATGAGTGGTTAAACAGATGAGATAGACTTCCATCGGGTTGAATATGTAATTACAAACTATGATGTCATGCGAAGGGTCATCCGCAGAGTTTCACAGAAGAACAAGCAGCCCTGACTTAGATTTGGTGGGTTAATTTAGAGGAAACGGTTTTTTTAGGCTCAGAACATGAGGGGGATTTTAGTTTCCTGCAAATAGTGCAAGCCTCGCCATGATAAGCCAAAAGAAAGCAGACTAAAGGAACGATGTAACCTGGGGAGAACTAAGGGGAGGGTGGTGTCGCTTATTCATTTAGCAAAACCCTTTGACAGAAGGAAAGACGTCAAATCTCAGGTGGGCATTTCTCCAGGACCATGATACCTTCTGCCTCATTAGCCTTAGAAACAGCACCATGGATCTGATTTCCTCTACTGTTCAAATGAGGAAACCCAGATATCAGCACTTCAAATATGCCCAGCTACTAAGAGCTAGAGCTGTGCTCCTAAATAGAGTCTCTTTAGCATCTAAGCATGTGCTCTTTCACCCTCTGGGCACCCCCTGTGTGTTGCCCAAGAGCCAAGAACAGGCTGACCCAGTCCCTGGCCAGAAAGAGCTCACAGCATGCCTTGAGAGACATGTGCAAAGTCGCCTAGGTTGAGATACAGATTTTTTTTCCAGGTTCCAGTTGCTTTACTTCTGCATATGTCCTTGTTTTACGTTCTTGTTGTTATGTATAAAAACATGATCCTCAAGGGCATATAAAGCTGGAGAAGGGAGATTAGATTATTTCAATATGGCCACTTTGGAAAGGAGTCTGTCTTGGGATTTATGAGAGTGCCTTGGCTTTAGATAGAGGGAGAGAGACACGAATAGCGAAGCTGTCCTGGTTAAGGCACGGTCCTGCCCTTCACTGATTGATCACTGTTTGACTCTGGTCTGCCCTGCAGGGCTCTCTGACCGTGTAATCTCTTCCTGGGAGGCACATGCCTCCTCTGGATAGGCAGGCTCCAGTTCTTCTGTTTCTTTTCTTCTCTTTTCAGAGAATTCTGGAGAAATTTTAATTCTTTGGGGTCGATTGTCTCCATAGTCTGATAGCTGAGGGGAAAGGTACAGGTGTCTCTTTAAAACATCGTTTCTCCTGATAGGGAGGTTATCAATTCACTCATCTTGCTTTTAAACTTGAGTCTTGAGGGATTTGGAGAAATCTGGATTTACAATGCAAATTCCTGAAATATACCTGTGTACATACCGACATGTGCTGTGACAAAATTTAAAGAGAAGAAAGGTCAATTGGCTCATGGCTTTAGGGGTTTCAGTCTGTGGTGGACCTACCCACCATGATTGTCATCGATGGGGCAGAACAAGATGGTGGATGCCGTGATGGAGCAGAGGAAGGGAGGGAGACTAGGGAAGCACTAGTGACAGAACATCCCCTTTAAGATCATCTCCTGGTGACCCACTTCCTCCAGTAGCTACTACCATCTCCTAAAGTTTCCACTGCCTCCCAATAGCTTACTAAGTTATGAACCCATAAGAAGTAACCCATTAATAAGTCCACAATCCTCATGATCCAACCATTGCCTCGAGTCCCACCTCTGGACTCTGCTGTACTGTTCTAGTTTCAATGTGATGTGTCATCATAGGGTTATGTATTGGGGCCTTGGCTCCCAGCTGATGAACGTGTGGGAAGTGATTGGGTCCTAAGAGCTCTGGCCAAAGTAGACTTGTCCTCCCCATAAGTTGCAATCTCAGGTTTTTAATCACAGTGTCAAGAAAAGTAACTACCACAGTCGGGGCTCAAACCTTCCACACATGAATATTTGGGGAGATATTCCAAGCCCAAAGTGCAGTGTTGTCTTCCTAGGCTGTTGCTTTTGAAACTCTGCTAATTGACGGATTTTGCTAGCCACCAGGATAGTTGTCTGTCACCTCAAAACTCTGTGGCTTAAAGCAGTAGTAAACATTTATCACATTACAGTTTCTGTCAGGGATTTAGGCTAGCACATCTCCTTAAAAGTCTAATTTCTGGTCTCAAAAGAAGTGACAGTCAAGTGGCCAGTGGAGACTGCATTCTTCTGAAGGCTTAGACGAGGAAGGTGATTCAGTAACTCCACTAGGTTGTTGGTGCTGGGTGTGGACAGAAGCTTTGAGTCTTCACCAGCAGGCCTCTGCATAGTGCTGGTTGAGTGTCCGCACATCATGGCTGCTGTAGAAGACATAAGCCAAGAAGGTGCAGAATGGAAGCCATAAGGTCATTTGTGACCTCATCTCAAAGTCATGCATCCTATTGGTTACACAAATTAGCCCAGTCATTGAGGGAAAATAGTACAGGACAGCATGAACATTAGGAGGTGAAATCACTAGAGTGCCAACATGAAGACAGGCTCCCACAAATACCTATTATGGTAAAGTTATAAACTCAATATCTATTACTTTTTGTTCCAGCAAACTCTGTACTAGATAATAATATCAATTAAGTAGTAAGATCCATGTGTTAATTATATTTTCCAGCACAAATGAATTTCAATTTGTAGTTATTAATTAAAAGTAGTTTCATTCCACCTGTGCTAGCCTGCATGTTTACAGTGGCACAGAGGGTTACCCTTAAGGGAACGCTGGGCACTGCCTGAAAGAACACGCTGGAGTTCTGGTAGTTCTCATCATAAATCCCAACTATTCCCTGCTCCCCATTTGGGTCCTGAGAAAGTATGGGGTGCTGACTTTGGTGTTTGATCTCTTTCCTCAGGACCGCCTGTACTTTGTGATGGAGTATGTGAATGGAGGCGACCTCATGTACCACATCCAACAAGTTGGCCGTTTCAAGGAGCCCCATGCTGTGTAAGACAGACCTCCCACTGTGATCTTTCCTTGGGATAAATGGGTGTCAGTTCCTTTGAAGTTTTAGCCACTAGGGATTAGTTTCCCCCAATATTCTGGGCTTCCTCTTTGTGAGCAGTATTTGGCCAAGGATGACTGTATTCTGTTTGCTTTGAGATGTTTCTTTATGTCCCTGAAGACCAGCTAAGAACTCATAGCTCTAAACTGATGGCTGTTTCACAATCTCTAATTTTTTTTTTTTTGCCCCTCCATCCTGAGAAAGGTCTTCTAACTTCCTTAGGGAATGTCTTTGCAGGTCTTTGTTTGTTCATTTGCTAGTATTTATTGAGAGCTTTCTTTGTGCCGTATCCTCGAGTCCTGAACAAACACCATCTCATTTCATCCTGAGCAGTATGGGTAGGAAGAGAGTCTCGCCCAAACTTTACAAACAAGTGAAGCGAGACCTGGAGGGTGGGAACCACCAAGATTCTAGACCTAGTGGAGGATCCGTGTGGGTGAGACCCACCTGTGTTTGTTCATCTGTTTCTTACACCCCCTTCCCTCTGATTCTTGGGGAGTTGAAGGTTCGAGTTGACTTGCAGCTGTGGTTTGTGTGTTCTCCATTTTGTCTCTTCCGATGCATAAACCAGTAAGAGATCATTTATAAAATAAAAATCTCAGAGAGCTTCTCCTTTGCTTAGAACCCTGTGGGTGAGCAGGCACAGAAAGAGCCACAGGAATGAACATCAATTTTCCTTCCTGGGTGTTTGCTTAGGTTTTACTGCTTCTCCTGAGAGTCCCCAGAGCCCATCGAGGGCCACCCTACAGCTCTGGGAGGGCCGTGGGTTCCTGTTCCATTATTCAGCCTGCTTCCTGTCTTCCCACCTGCTGAAGCCAGGAACACCGTTCTGTTTAGTCTAGTGCTTCCCAATCAAGCTCTGTGATGGTAGCCTAGGACTGCTTCTCCTTTTCTCTCTGACATCTAGTTGGCCCAGGTTTGATTTATCCTACATGACACATATTGTTAGGACTGAGCATAGCTCCCTGATGTCCTGCCAACCCTTGTGTTATGACTGGCAGGGTTTTCTTTGTTTTGTTTTGGGTTGTGTGTGTGTGTGTGTGTGTGTGTGTGTGTGTGTGCTTTTTACTTTTTTCTTTTCTTTTCTTTCTTTTTTTTTTCCGGGATAGGGTTTCTTTGTATAGCGCTGGCTGTCCTGTAACTCACTCTGTAGAACCAGGCTGGCCTCGAACTCAGAAATCCGCCTGCCTCTGCCTCCCAAGTGCTGGGATTAAAGGCATGTGCCACCACTGCTCGGCTTTTGTGCTCTTAAGATCTCTTTAGTGAGCCAGGCTTAATAGCCAGCCCTTGAGATGCTGAGGTAGGGAGACTTCAAGTTTGAGGCAAGCCTGGACTACATGACAAGTTATAGAGTTTCGGGCCAGCTGAGCTCCGTGTGGAGTGAAGTTAGGCCTCAAGAAATAAAATAACAAAACAGGAACTGGGGAAGAAGTGCCTAGATGTACACTGGTCTGGGTTCTACTATCCTCAGCACCACAAGAAAAACAAACTCCTCTTTCTTCTTGGTGAACTTCTGCCAAGAAGTTACACATTAGATGCCAGCTGTTTCCAGTCCGGGCTGGACCACTCATTTGCTGTATGTCTTCTCCAGGCTCCTCACAGACTTCATCTCTAAGCCTTGGTTTCCCATTTGAACAACAAGGCAGTACTAGTAGGACCTATGTCATCAGACTCTAGGTGGAATTAAAACAGGCTCTAAAACGATGCCAGGTGCACGCTATGCTTTCAGTGACTGTCAGAGGCTACCACTAAAGTCCTTGAACTTGTACTATATTGAAACAAACCTTCTCCGCCAGTCCATCCACCCCCACAGCCCCTCCCAACTATGCAGTTGCTGACCCCTTACCCATCCCCATGTGTCACTCGGAACCATCCTGTTCACCCACCCACGCACTCTGCATTTTAGGAGACGTAGAGCTGACTATCCATTGTGGGCATTACATGCCTAGCACCTTGTTTAATATTCTATTGACTTCTGAGCTAAGTGTATGGTGCCCTTGACTTTCTCCATCACCATTTTTTTTCTCATTTCAGATTTTACGCTGCAGAGATTGCCATCGGTCTATTCTTCTTGCAGAGCAAGGGCATCATTTACCGGTAAGTGAGCATGGCTGTTCTTTCTGTCTCCTCAGCTCCCTCAGCTCCTCCCTTCCTGCCTCTTTCTTCAACTGCTTTTAAAATTAGAATCTGTGGTGGGGGAGGAATCCTCCAGTACTAACTTGGGCATGTGTTCTGCCAGGCAGCATCGCCCACTGCCCTGGCAAAGTTTGGGCAGCTGTATATGGTGATAGCAAAATCTTGGTGGACTGTGTCACCCATGATTCTCTGGGACCTCCCACATGAGGACACTTAAGTCTCTGAGAAGAGGCAGCTCTGTGAAGAGGGCGCCAGCAGCACTTTCCTCCTAGACCCCAAATTCGGGAAGCATGTTAAGAATCAAGTGTGGCAGGACCGTAGTATTATGCAACCATTTTTCTTGTATGTAGCTGCAATTTGGAAATAGATCTCTGAACTGCTCTCCCTGAAAGACAGGATTAACTTCAGAAGTTGGCATTTGCCGGTTTGGGGAGAAACAAGTGTGTGATCATAGCTGTATGAGTCACACCGTTTTATATTTCATGCAAGGCAGGGTAGCGAGCCTGAGGCTGCTACTTGTCAGTGAGTCCAGGGTGTACAGTTCCTCTTGCGCTGCGCAGATGAGATGACACAGGCGAGGGGGGATTGACTGTTATATAACAGGAGCCGGTGGGGAGTGTGCTTCTATCAGCGCTTGGCATGAGCAAGGGTCTATTTAAAGGCTCGTGAAGAGTCATATCAGCCCATTTCATTCATTTATTTGACAAATAGTCATCAAAAGCCTACTGTGTGCTGAATACTGTTCTAAGTGAAGAAAACAGAGAAGAGGCAAAAACTAGACAAGAGATGGAGATGCGAACTATGGAGAATAGAGTTTATCGGAGTGTGGTAGTGTGTAGAAAGGATGAAATGGGGTAGCTGGTGCTGGCTACAGATGCTTTCTCTACTTGTAGAAATAATGGAAATTCTGGCCAGGAGTTAGTGATACTTGGGTGTCTCTATCCCCTTGCTGTAGAGCTGAAGGATATGGGACAAGCTACAGGAAGACACTAACCAAAGACTGTGGTTTAAGTTTTCACACAAGACTTTCACCTGATGTCTCCACAGTAGGTTCTAACTCCTTCACAGGATGTGCCTCTCAAAGAATCGAACCAACCGGCCTCCTAAGAAGATTAAGTGTGAACTATGCATGTGTTAGAAGAAAACCCAGCCCCAGGAATGAAACTGAGTTCTTGTTAGCTGGGCTGGGATTCGGGGCTCATTATCAGCCTAGTGGGGGATGGATTGAGATTTGGAATTTATGAGTAAGCAGGTCCGGGTGCTAAGACAATCACTTCTCTAAAATGATTGATCTATCTATCTATCTATCTATCTATCTATCTATCTATCTAAATCTATCATCTATTTAATCTCTTTCTCCTCCCTCTCTTTCCTCTCTCCTAGATTCCCCTTTTCTTTCTCCATTTTTAATTTTTTTTTTTTTTAAAGAAAGTCCACTTCTTAATGTAAGACTAGATACCCAGCTGTAGTTACACACATAACTATCACTCTAGTACATGGGAACATGAAGCAGGAGAATCATAAATCTAAGGATGACCTGGGCTACAGAGTGAGAGTCTATCTCAAAATACAGAGATATGAAATGATCACTTCCACGCATAGTTTCTATGAGCAAGGCCAAGCCCACGACCGAGGTTTAAACACTCAGTTGTATTCACCCAATAGTATCAATCAAGAAAACTGGTGACCGGCTGCAGCTGGTTTACAGTAGATGTTGGCAGTACTTGTAGAGTCCAGTATCAAGACCTCATGGAAGAAGGGGCAATGTCTGTATCTAGTGGTGACGTCAGTGGTAGCTTCAATATGCCCACTCTACATTTTGATCAGCATGGTTCCAGCTTTTTGGAGCCTGCCTATTAGGTTCTCCAGCTTCCTTAGAGATTTTTGTGAACTTTTCAATATCTTTCTATAAGTCCCCTTTCATATTAAAATCAGCAAAGTTGTTTTTAGTTTTTTACTATCAAGAAACTCAATTGAAATAGAGTTCTAGAAATTGCTAATCAAGTGAAAATTGTAAAATTACATGACAAAAGATGTATGATTTTACGATTTCATCTTTTCAAGTGTCACAATCTCTTTCTCCTTCATTTAGATTTCTGCTTGATAGACTGGTTCTTTATGTTTTGAAATTATAATATAACTACATAATTTCTCCCCTCCTTCTCTTCCCTCCAGACCATCCCATATACCCCTTCATTCTCTTTTTTAAACTCACAGCCTCTTTTTATAATTGATTGTTGCTGCACACATGTATATGTATACATAGTGTTCACACACATATGAGCACATACACATTTCTAAATACATAGGTATAATGTGATCATCTGTATAATGTTACCTGTATGCATGCTTTCAGGGATGACCGTTTGGTATTGGATAACCAATCAATTGGTGTGCTCTTCCCTGGAGAGGCTATTTCTGTCATGCACAGCATTCCTTAGCTGCCTGTAGTTCTCTGTGTTCTCTGCATATGGTTGAAGTCTTACCTTTCACCCTCTGTCCATATTAGCACATCTATGGTTGCTATCCTTGTTCAGATCACATTTGGCCAGTCACATTGGTGACACTGTGTGGATGTAGCTTCAGACATTACTAGAAGACAGAATCTCACATAAAACTTTGTGATTCTTTGACTCTTTCAATCTTTTCACCCCCTCTTCCACAATATTCCCTGGACCTTAGGTGTAGGAATTTCATTGTAGATGTATCCACTGGGACTAGGCTCAATAAATCTTCTCTTTTTTATTGGTTATGGTTTTCTTTGATGGTTTCCATCTGTTGCAAAGACAAATTTCCTTGATGCAGGTTGAGGACTGTTTGTCTGTGAGAGTAAGGACAGATAGAGCATAGTTAGGGATTGTGCTGATTTAGTCAAGTGTACATGATTTAGAAGTCCATATCTTCATTCGCACTGAGTAGTGAAGTTCTTAAGGGTATAAGATGACAAAGTTTTTGACTTTTCCTTCTCTGAGGAACATGCTATACATGGATGGGAGTCAGAGACGACTGAAAGATCCTTTTGGTCAAGCTTAGTTTCTGGTTTATTGGTCTGTGCTAACTTTCCTTGATGGAGTTCTTCAAGATAAATGTTCCAGCCCTCTTTTGACACAGAAGAAGAGTATCTTACAGGGAAAAACAGACACCAAAGCAACCCAAGGCTGAAGAGATAGCTCAGTGGGTAAAGTGCATGAAGACCTGAGTTTGGGTCCTCAGTGCCCAAATACAGACACTGGTTGTGGTAGTCTACTTCTAGAACAGACCAGTGACCCAGCTGCTTGTTTCTGGGTATATAGTCAAGTTGAGGGATGCCATGTATAATGAACTCATACATACATCAGGTATATAGTTGCTGCATAGTACAGCACTCCTGGTTTATAGCCTGACATTTGGACACCATGTCTTGAAGACAAGCATGAGTGCTGTCTAAGATTGGTCCTATGAATGGTGCCAAAGATACTTGGGATTGGAGAGGTTGCTGTCTGCAGTAGATGCAAGTAGATGGATTTCCTCTAGGATTAGGGGACTTTACAGACAGATAGGAGGTGTCCAGATAAGGTGGCAGTGGCCATAGCAACTCGGTTCAGCATTACTTAACTTGGCTGTCTTTGAGAAATCCAGAAACACATCTGAAAGGTTTATTTGTCACATTCCTTGTAGCCTCTGATCTTTATTAGCTTTCTGCTCTTCATCAATGAACTTCTGGAGCTTTTAGATTTATATTATTGCTCCTGAATCAGCCCAGTATACAAGAGCTTGCCTTTTTGCCAGGGGTAACCAAGAGAGTATCAAGATTTTGATGGTTCTCCATTGGCTCCCATGCCTGTTATTGAATCAGTCACTGTGAGTACAATCTCCAATGGCAAGTACAGGGCTGTAAAACCACTCCTGGGACCAGAAGTCAGGTTCATCATCATCCCCATAACATGGTCTAAAGATCAGGAAAGAGTTGTACCAGACATTTGGAACCTGACCAAGATGATGCAGGAGAGAGCTCAGAGTTAGGAAGTAGGTTCCATACCTCCTAGAGAACTGGACTTCCACATCTTCTGTTAGAACCAGATCAGCCTGACACAGCACGCATCCCTACTCACTGATGCACAAAATGTCGACATTGGAGTAGATATGAGGAAGAAGCAAGTATGAAAGATACCCCATGGGATATGGGAACAATCTTACATGCTGAAGACAGGCAGGAGTTTTCCAGACTATGAAGCCTTCCTCATCTACACAGATGCCAATATTAGGGTGAGAGCAAAAGACAAATTATTTAAAGCCCAGATGTCACTATCTTAGAGACCCATCCTACAGTGACACCCTCTTTCACCCTTACTATCTCTCTGTCGTTCAGAGTTTAAATAGCCATGATCATAGGGTGAAATATTACTTATCTTTGCTCAACACTGGGACTTAACTGGAATATAAAAGAAGCATTCTTATTTATCTTATTCATAGTTAATGTTTCTAACTCTAGGAATAGTGCCTGACACATAGCAGGCATGCAACGGACGCCTATTGATTGACGGAGCAGTTGAAGCTCCCGAGTACAGTCCCATAAAATAGGAAAGCCAGAAATACTTGGAGTTAAGTGAATTTTCTGAATCTGATTTTTTTTGTTAGCTCCATGATCTTCAGAGACACCTTAAAAGTAATATTTTCATGGAAAAATACATTTTTATATAACAGAAAAGATTTCAGGTATAAAGGTTAACTTGTGGACTTCTCTTGGATTCTAAAATCATCCGTGATTCTGTGTTCTTTACTTATCTTCCTAAGAATTCTCACTTCCCTGAGATAATGTCTCCTGGTATCGTTGTGAGATACAAAGCACAGTTCACTCTGTAGAAAAAGAAAGCACAGAGGTTTGTGGGTCCCTTTTGTTATAATCTCCCTGCCAGATAGTAAACCTCTGTAGGGAAAAGGGGTTTTATGTTAACTTTGTGTCCTCAAAGCTCCAAACACAAGGGTGTGACATATCCATATTATGACTGTTGGTTGAGCTGAAATAAGCAGCATGCAAACTAAACTTCCAAATCCTTATGTCTGCCACAGTGACCTGAAACTTGACAACGTGATGCTGGATTCTGAGGGGCACATCAAAATCGCAGATTTTGGCATGTGTAAGGAGAACATCTGGGATGGGGTGACAACCAAGACATTCTGTGGCACTCCGGACTACATTGCCCCAGAGGTGAGAGCATATGCCCACCTGCAATGATGTTTCTCCTGCTCCCAGATGGCTATGAGATGTCTGGGAAGGGTCGAGGGCGGTGCCTGGGAACCTTGGCCTGGCCTCAGTCCTGCTTTCTAAGTCATCCCTCTGAGCTCTCACTTGCAGATTAGCTTAGCACATCTAGAAGCTCTAGAAGGCCAAATATGTCAAGATGTAGGGAATATTTTTTAAATAAAACTCAAAGGAATGATCCATCACACATCAGTAAAAACACATCCATCATCTAGCTGCTATGGCTCCTGGCCATATGATGCCTCCTAATTATGACATTGAAATGTTTGCTGCGAGACTGAGAGACAGAAGGGGAACAAATCTTCTGGGCTGACAAGACACATCGGTGGTGCACTGTGCAGTGGAGATGCAGTCCTGGAGAATCCAAATTTGTCTTTCTGTGATAAAGATATAGGTGAAAGGGTGAATGTTCATCAGAGTAGCCGCCTTCCTCCCAAAGGAAGTGGCCATTCACTGGCTTTTCCCAACAAGATATGACACAATAATTTGTAGGAACATGACATAGAGTCTTGGAGAGAGAGATGTCCTAAGATTGCTCTTTTCCTTGGCTAGCTGTCAGTCACTTGCTATGCAAGAATTTTCTAGAAGTTTTCCCATGGTGGTATAAGACTAAATATAATATTTAAAACCTGCATGTTCTGTGCCCAAGCAACTCCTTTTTAGAAGCCTAGGTTGCACACATGGATAATTGCACATACACAGAGAAGGGAGCACATTCAAAGCCCTTCTTTTATCCCAGCATAATATCTTAATAATGAAAACTAAGAGAGGACCTCAATATCTATTTATTGGTTATCAATGAAGGAATCAATCACTAATACATACCACATTTGTGTCAGGAAGTCACATATTAACAGTGGAAAGATCAAAGCATGTCTCCATGAACGATGGAAGTAATGCCCTCCATAGGGGTGAGAGCAGAAGAGTGGTTTAACTATAGTAGAAAACGTCACTATTCACCAATACAAGAGAGTAAGTTAAATGTATGTGAAAATACGGGCATGTTTTTAAGACACATTGATAAAGGGATAACTAAAATCAAACGAGGCATAGTCACACCCACCTGCCAACCAAGCCCACAGTTCGAGGCCAGGTTGAGCTCCCTAGCAAGACTGCTCCACACATGAAATAATGAAAATAAAACAGATGCAAATGAGGAATAACAAATATGACAGCACTGTTTATAGACAGTGGCGGTAGCACTTGGGACGCTGCTGTGTGTTTTCTCTGAATATGCAAATGCTTGGGAAAAGGTGCAGACAATCTGCTTGAGAGATGACACACAGATTTCAAACACTGCAGAGAGCAAGAATGCTCCAGTCTTTCTGTGTGTCATTGATAGCTGTGTGTCATTGATCCTCCTGCAAAGTAAGTAAGTGTGTCTGTGTATCCCTGTGTGGCACACTCAGGTCAGTTATCCTTTGGCTAATTCTCTGTAGGTTCTGACATACTCAGACACAGTTCCTGGGTGTGTCCTTTGCTCAATGAGTCTTATACTACCTAGATCTACTCAGAGTAGAGAGATGGGGGAGCTTTAAAATTTTTAGGATGCCCAAATGTTACCCTTTTTGACCATTGATTGCAAATCCCTGTAGGGTCATAGTCTCTTAACAGCTCCTGGCTGCCTGCGGGGTTACTGAGCACGCTATGCACTGAGCAAACTGCCCTTCCTTCAGCTCACTGCTGTCCTCTGGCAACTTTTCTCACCTCCCAGGCTCTATTTTCCTTGGTAAAAGGTTTAACTTCTTGGGTTGTCAGAAGCAAATGAAACATCAAGTGCCTTAAAGGTGTGAAGACACATTCACTGAGAAGCTTCTCACAGAGGCTGTGTCTTGCAGTTACTTCTGTTCAGAGTACATTTCTTATTCATTTATTCTTTTGTTTCATTACTTGTCTATCTTAAATTTCCAAATTAAAAATTCATATCTACGGTGTACAAAACGTTTTGGGCATGTAAAAGGGTTGAATTGAGTTAATTTGTATATGTATAATCTTATACACTTAACCTTTATTGTTAAAATCTACACTCAGTAGTTTAAAAAATACTACTATTGTGTATGTATGTGTGCATGCATAAACCATAACACACACACACACACACACACACACACACACACACACACACGTGGAAGTCAGAGGATGACTTTACAGAACTGGATTTCCCTGGTTTCTGGGATTGAATTAGAGTCATCGGGCTCATACAAGAAATGCTTTACCCATTAAGCTATCTCACTGTCCCTCAATGATTTGCTTTTTGAAGCACGGTTTTGTTGTGTTGCCCAGGCTGGCTTTAAACTCATGGCAATCTTGCTGTCTTAGTGTCTCAGATGCTAGGATTGCAGGTGTGTGCTCCAGCCCCTAGAAGTCACAGTGGTTTTCAAGAAGGCAGTTCATTGTTAACTGTCAGAGTCATGTTGTACAGACGAGATGGGGCGCGTTCAGGGTGGTATGGCCGTAGACAGTCATGTTGTACAGTAGAGCTCTGGAACGTGTGACTCCTAGCTGATGGGCGTCCTTATCCTTGGACCATCATCTATGTATTTCTGACTTCGAGGAAGAAGCTGGGGTGGGAGGCAGGCCTCAAAAAAACAGACATTTGCTTTATAGCCAGATTTGCTCCAGTGCCTTTATTGAGGGAAATAGGCAATAACTGAATTAGAGAACATTATAGTAACAGGCAGTGTGAAGGGGGAGGTATGAGGTGTTCAGTGCCTCATACCCACAAAACTCCAGCGTGTGCATAGTGTGTCTGTTTTGTAGGTCACATTGGGAAACAGCAATTAGGATACAACATTAGACCATAGGACCATAAACCTCGGCCCTCAACCTTTGCTGTGTTGGCATCTTGCCTTTGACACAGCTGCTTCTTTACTCTATCTGCTGAAGGGTAGACAGCCACACAGCTATCAAAGCCTGGCAGCCATGAGTACCACTTGATTCTTTACTCCTTCTTCCATTCATTTAACTTATGGAAACCATTGGACAATTGGGAATTTGTAAGACATATTTGTGTGTGTGCTCGCACACGTGTGAACACACATGCGCTTTCAATGGAATCCTATGCGGAGAGAGAGAAAAACAACAAAACAATGGTGTGGACTGCTGACATAGCTCAGTGGTGACAGTTAAGACTGCCTACTGCTTTCCCAGAGGACCTGAATTTGGCTCCCAGTATCTTTGTGAGGCATCTCACAACTTCCTGTAACTTGAGCTCCAAGGGAATCTGATGTTCTCCAGAGTTACTGCACTTACATGCACACACCTCCCCATCACACACACACACACACACACACACACACACACAGACATACACACACACCTCCCCATCACACACACACAGACACACAGACATGCACACACCTCCCCATCACACACACACACACACACACACA
>JANHMN010000003.1:110807608-110836597 GCA_030674055.1 Rhabdomys pumilio
GGACCTGTGTTTCCTCATCCTTCTCTTCTTATCTGCCTGTCATCTCTGAAATGCCTGTGGCAAGTGTGCAGAGTTCCATGTGCCTTGTGGGATATTAAAAGGCATGTGTGTACCTGTCAACGTGCCTGATTCACGCATGCTATTAAGTGAGTTCAGGGAGAGAAAGCACAAGGGGCAGAAGCAGAGGCCTGTATTCAAACATCAAGTGAAGGGTGCTATTATGGGTGGTTCATTAAAATCACTTTAAATGGGTTTTGTTTGTTCTCAGTGCTGTCTTTTATTGTGGCAAGGAGTAGCTTGACAGTGCATTGTTTGAAACTATACTAAAATATACTAAGTTTGTTGTATTGTCATAGGCAACAAAGTAGTTTGTGTGTGGGTGTGGGTGTGGGGGTGTGGGTGTGTGTGTATGAGAGAGAGAGAGAGAGAGAGAGAGAGAGAGAGAGAGAGAGAGAGAGAGAAAAAAGAGGGGGGGGGGGGGAAGGGGGGGGGGAGGGAGGGGGGGAGGGAGGGAGAATGAGGGACTGAGGGGGAGAGAGTCTGAGAGAGACAGAGACAGAAACAGAGAGACAGAGATTCTGAAGGCTGAGACACACATGCTCATGGACATGGAGACTGGTAGTCGACTTTGAGTTTCCACCTCTTGCCCACTCCACCTTATCCTTTGAAGACAGGGTTCTCAATCTGTACTACAATGTTTCATGCAAGCTGACTGGTTCAGCAAGTCTCTGCAATCCTCCTGTCTCCGCCTCTTCCTACCATCATCACTAGGATTACAAATATACATCCTCATGCCTGGATGTTTCTACATGGGTACTGGAGACCTGAACTCAGGTCCTCCTGCTTGTGTGGTAAGCTGTTTGCTGACTGAGCCATCTCCCTAGCTCCATATAGCAGTGTCTTTATTGTGTATCTGGTCACATCAGTCTCTTGCTTTCTGATACTTCACAGTAATGTCCATGGGTCTTTGGCATATATGGCTTGTGAGTCCCTCCAGCAGTCTGGGCTCCTAGCCCTAAGGGCCAGCATTCCTGGATTTCTCTGATTTCTTTAACACTCAGCCTTTTCTCTCTTTGCCAGATTTACCTATGCAAAAACATTGTCTGGGAGGCCCATAGCCCTTCTCAGGCTCTTCTCCCTCTCCTGGAGGCTAGGTACTACCTCATTAAATCCAAGGAACATCACCTCCTCAGGGAGGCTCCTCCTGATTCCTGAGTAGGGACCTGCTTTACAAACTCATTTCATGTTCTTGCAATTATGTGCTCGGTTTAACATCTGTCACTTTGACTAGACTGTGGTTGTGGTTTTTTCTTTTTTTCACTGTCAGAGCCAAAGCCTAGCTTAAATTTTAGCACATAATGGGTGCTAGAAAATTTTTACTGAATGAATGAATGGCCATGAAACTGTAATACACCATGTTGTGGGACATAAAGGCTTCTTTAAGGCAGCATATTAGAATGAAAGGTGATTTTCTTATGTACAGCAGGGTGTCTCCGATAAATTGGTTGTTGTGTAAGTTACTATCGTATTTATAAAGGGCTATAATTTGCCTGCTGCACTGCAAGCTGTCATGACTTCTTTAGGATGAGCAGTGTGCACAGGGAGAGGATGCTACAGAAGGATCTGGAAGTGTGGTGCATGGTGCGGGCTGCAGATTGCTGCTGTCTGTCCTTGCATAGGCTCTTCAATCCAGTGCTCCTTTTCCATGCGTGCACAAGTCACCTGGAAGTCTGGTGCAAAGGTAGAGTCTGGTATAGGTTGCTTGAGGGAGGATCCTGGGATTTTGCATTCCTTACAAGCTTCCCACTGCTGGGCCAGGAACCCTATGTTGTATAGCAGGGACCTGAACAGTGAGCACCATGGTGCAGCTGGCCATGAGTGGGGTGACAGAGCCTGGTGTCAGCAGGGTCTTCTGTATAGCAAGAGGAGGCTGGTGTCAAGGGATGACATGAAGGAGAGCAGTGTTCCAGTAAATTGTGGCTTAGGCTGTTGTGGTCAGTGTGTAGTGGGAGAGAGGTGGTAGTGGATGTCCTACCACACTGAACATGTGGTGGAGCAGAGGACTCAGAAGTACATAAGGACATTCCCTATAGGGAGTGCTGGGTGCTGAGTCACCTATGCGGTAAAGGAGAGTCAGTAGTGCTAGGTCTTGGAAATACAGTAATAAATAGCACAGAAATCCGTATCTGTCTGGCAGAAACAGTGGTCCAGTAATGCCCAGAGAAGCAAGAGAACTGTGTAAAGCACTGTTAATTGAGAAGCATTACAGAGCAAACAAAAGCAGCCACGGAGTTTGGGAGGTCCAGGGTGGGGAAGAAGAGACTTGAAATAAGGTGGGAGGAAGGTATCGTGGAGAAAGTGACACTTCAGCAGAGCTAGGACGAAGATGAGGGAGGGAGCTGGGTCTGTGTTGAGGACTCGGGCTTGAGTACTGTGTTAGGAACACATTTAAAGGCTGTAAGAGGGAGCTTGCCAGGCATGTCTGGTGGACATCGGATCCTGGGCATCTGAGCTCAGTGGATAAGGAGAAAAAAACCAGGGAGACCATGGGAGGGGAAGAAAGTACTGGAAGAAAGTACTGAGCACTACACAAGTTTTGGCTTTTAATCCAACCTATTGAGCAGAAAAATAGTGACCTAACACTGGGCTTTAAAAGAATTATATTGGCCAATGAGGAGACTGAGATGAAACTGAGAACCATTGTGGAATCTGTTAAGAATCCAGGCAGGGTGCACTGGGAAAGAGGGGGGGACAGAGCCAATTGGGAGTCTTTAGGCAGTGGTTCTCAACCTATGTGTTTGTGACCCCACAAGGGTCACCTATCAGATATCAGATGTTCATGTTCCCGTTTATAACAGTAGCAAAATTACAGTTATGAAATATCAACAAAAATAATTCATGGGTGGTTCCACAACACGAGGAGCTGTATTAAAGGATCGCAGCTTTCGGAAGGTTGAGAACCACTGTTCCAGGGTGATGCTCACTTCAGCATCCTTAGTCCCTCTCCAGTTCCTGGTATCTTGTAGGCAACTCAGTACCTCTTTGGCACAAAGAACAGGTGAACGGGAATCCCTGTGGATCACACAATTGTTCTTTAAGTAGGGAGGCTGGTAGCTCAGAGTTTGGTCCTGGTGGAACAAGCATGAACTAAGAGAATAGCTATCAAGAGAGTGCCTGATGCTCAGAGCACTGCTCCCAAGTCACGGAGTGGTTAGGGTCACCTTGTAGGTTGTAAGTTGTATTCCTTCTGTCAGTGAGAGTATACTATGGTCTAGGCGACTGTTGAGAGCTTTGGCCAAGGCATTCTCCTGCCTGGAAGAATGTATATTAGATGTTGCTGTGCAATAGTAGGGGGTGCCTTGGGGCTGGGCCTTCTTGTATGTTTATGTTTTATTGTGACCCTGGGATCAGCTTATTCAGTGGACAGTGTAGAAGCAGCTAACTGAAGGGCATGGGGAAGGTAAGGCAGCCACAGGACATCCTGCTCCATGAAACCCATAGAGTCTTGAGTGTTGACATGTGAATGGACTTGCCCTCCTGCTGGTAAGTGTGGCTCCAGTGGTCCCTGGAAACATGAGCAGTGTGGTCATCAATTCTATCTGAGAGGTAAATTTTAAGATCACTTTTCAGCTGGTCCTGTTGGCACAGATGACCCCAGCTACTCAGAAGGCATAGACTAGAAAGTCACAAGTTCAAGACCTACCTGTATTTGAATGAATTTAGGCTAGCCTGTGTGATACAGTGATACATGTCTCAAATTAAAAAAATAAAAAGATCACTAAATATAAAGTCCCATGCTAGCATTTGCCTAGCATGCGAAAGACTGCACTCAATCTCCAAGTAGATCTACTCCAAGTAGATCATCTTTCTCTAACTCCTTTCACTCTCTTGTGAACAAACTTGCAGCCCACAGAGACATGATAGCATGCTTGGTCTCTCCTTTCCTCTCTAGCCTGCATGTCAGGCCTCCCACGTCTTCCACAGGCTGACTCCTGTCAGTTCCACTCTTGTTAAGTATTCTTATCTTCACTATTTACATAAAGCCTCAGTGTTTCAAGACATTTCCACATCAGGAGAGCCTAAAAATCTTTCTAGCTACAAAGCCCCTTGTAGAGTTCCTTGTCCAAGCCCTTTGGGTTCCATGCAATTTCCAAAATACGATCATTGTCCTCTGGATCTGGGGAGATGGCTTAGTGGGTGGAGAGCTTGCTGCGCAAACATGAGGACCAGAATCTAGATTTCTAGAATCCATGTCTAAGATGGTCACAGTAGCGTGGGTGTGTAACACCCAAGAGATGGGAGACAGAAACAGGAAATCCCCAGGAGCCCAAGGATTAGTGCACCTGGTCTGTGCAACCGTGAACAACAAGAAGGCCCTGACCAAAATAAGATAGACGTGGAGGCTCAAGACATGAGGTAGTCTTCTGACCTCCATGTGTGGATCACAGAACATGTGTGCCCACACTCACACACATGAACGTGCGAACGTGCACACACAGCCGCACAGACATACAAAGTTGCCCACACCCTCTGAGAGCCCAAAGGTGCCACTGCTTCCAGAAGAGCTCACACCCACAGGACTTGCTTTCTCTGTGGTTCTGTCACTTGAAAGCATTGTTTACGAAGTCAAAAGCTTCAGTGCTCTGTAATGAGCTGCAGCTTCATTCCTGTGACATTCTCCTCCAGACCCAATTGCCCTTTATACAGTATGAGCAAGTGTCTCTGTGTGCATGTGGCGGAAGGTGTGTTTGATGTCCTGACATTTCTGAATCGAAGCCAGAAAGTGTAACCTTTGTGCTTGCAGTTCAGACTCCAGATTCAAGGCTTAAGGAAGGGATCTAACTTCTACTCAGTATGATTTATTTAAGCTTTGAACTTAACTCCAACTTAACACCTCCAAAGTACCAAATACTCAAGAGGACAATAGCTGTTTGAACATTGTGACTTAAAGTAATTCTCATAAAACCTGTATTATTCAAACATGTTAGAGAGCGTATTGAGTCCTTGCCTGTGGTGAACACTGTCCTGCGTGTCTTTCAGGTGTGACTCTCACAAAGCTCGTTGGCATAGGTGTTACAGATGGGCTGAGGAGCTTGAAGAACTTAAAAAATATATTCACAGTCTAGCAGTAGAGGGTGGCACAGAGCCAGGACTTGAACTATGAACTCTGTACTGCCTAAAATCCTTGGGAAGATTATTGGATGAATTCGGATTGCCTGGTAAGGCCTGGATTCTCACTAAGGGAAGAGAGCCATGACAATTAATGGAGTTTATTACATAATAGGAAAAGACTGAAAATTTGTGCAATCCAAATGACTTCATATTTATTTTAAAATACTGTAGCAAATAATTCGTGTGTTCACACCTTTTACAGTCCACTGGCACAAATGGAAAAGGTATAAATTCCCTTCTTCTGAAAGCTTAGGTATCAAGGCTAACAGAGAGACATGGACTTAAAGCAGGGCAGGGCAGCATCCAAAAGGAGAATCTGGGGCTAGGCTCTGGAAAGAAGAGATGCTTCTATACTCCATTCTGGAGGTTCTATGTGCATATCTATGGGGGTAGAGATTGTAACAAAAAATACTAGGGTGTGTTCATATAGTAACTGATGAGTAGCCCAGAGTCATTTACAAACACAGCCTGAGACCTATTTCTCTCTTTCCATCTGCTCCCTGTCCCAGTGGAGAGTCCATTAAATTATGGATTAAATCAGGCTCCCTTCAGATAGTTGGAATTTTAGCAGGTGCCTGGACTAAACGGAGTTCCAGAATCACTTGCCAGGTGCGTGACTTCGCACTGAACCCCGGAAGAGAAATGAGCAATTGAGTTGAAATGATGGATGGGACACGCCCATGCTCTGAGAGAGCATGGAGCTGTTAGGATGTCTGGCAATAATTAGCAGAATATGATACAAGTCAAGGATTGGAAGACTACCTCGAAAGGGAATTCAACTCCTTCATCCAACAGATGAACGGAGGGCCAGAGATTTGTCTACATGACTCACCCAGGGAATATAACAGAGCTAGCATGCAGGGCTGTATTCATTATGCTATTTATAGCTATAACAAGCTGGTCCTGTTAGCCAAATTATTTACTTTTCCTAGAGAATGTAGACCTTTGTGAACTTAACTAAGCTAATTGCATCCCCACAAAACCCCCCAAGAGAGAGGAGTTCATTTTTGTATACATCTAATGAAATACACTCAGACCCATGAGTTAAATAACAAGCCCATAGTCACCCAGAGACTGAGTCTGAGCATCAGTTAATATAAAGTCTTACCCTTTACCTCAGAGTCCCCCAAAGAGCTCTTTCCTGTTATAATGTCTCTACTTCCATCAATCAAACTCAGCCATACAGATGTGAGGTTTACATTTCTCTTGGTCTAACCTTGAGTTCACCTACCTTTCTAAGGGATAAACCCAATTGGGTAGAAATTTGGTAGGACCACTTCTTGACTCTTTGGCCAACCCCACCTAGGCTGTAATGATAATCACAATATCCCGGAAAGCTCATGACTAAAGGGTGAGAGAACACCCAAAAAGAGAACTGAGAGGATTCAGGGAGACTGTCCATTGTAGGCATACATTTTTTTGTAACCTACTTTTAATAAGGGTCCTGTCTCTCCTCTAGCCCACCACCCAGCAGAGGAAGTGGGAGAGAAAAGTTATTAGGATATGGGGGAAGTGGACCTGCTCAGCAATAGTTCTTTGGGGGGTGGGACGAGCTTGATCTTCTCTCTCAGTAATTCAGTCCCATAGCAAACACCAAATACAACTCAGCAGCTGCGAACCAGTCCTCTAATCAGTCAGACACCAGGCACAAAGCAGCAGCTGTAGTACATTCTTGATGAAACTGCCAGGCTTGACAACCAGTCTGAGGTGAGGCCACAGAAATGGCAAGCTGTTGCAGGAACCTCACGAGCAGTTCTTGGGCGAGTTCCTCTTAATGACAGCATTACCACAAGTTAAACTAAACAACACTATATAAGGTGAACCAGCACAAGCATGTTGTGAGAGAAGAATAGCGAGGTGGTGCAAATCAAACCAATGCTCAGTGATCGTCTCTCACTGTCTGTGGGGTCATATTTATACTTCTTCATCCCAGGTCAATTCATGTGTTTGCTACATCAAAACATCCTTTTACCTGTGTCTGCTTCAGGAAAACATTCTTTCCTGTGTTTGCCTTAACAAGGCATCCTTTCACCTGTGTGCCTCAGCAAATCATTATTTGACTTTCCAAAGAAAGTTAGTTTCTACTTCAGTCCATCAAAAAAAAGAAAAGTGGACTGAGAGTCAAATGGAGCCATAACTCAACATCAGAATGAAGATGGGCAGTAAGGAGGCCTCTGCTCCTCCACAGATGTCGGCTCTGTGACCTCAGCTGGACCCTGTGCCTTCCAGGCCATCTTTTCCTAAGTCTCTTGGGCAAGCCCTAAAACCCCTTTTCTCAAGTTCTTACCACTCAAGCTTTAACCCTCTTCCTCCCTGATGATAACATCATCTCCTGAGTGACTGGAAAAAAATTGAGATATAGGTGGACTTATCCTGACCTATCAATGTACCGGCGTGTCATAATCTCAGCAGTGTGTAACTTCTCTCCATTCCTGCCCTGAACACCACCCTCCCATCTCTCCATATACATCTGTTTACAGTTTCTCTCCACATTAACCAGTCTTCCTGTGGTTGTGGACAGGATCCTGATTCAGGCTGACTTTTAGGGGAAACCCCTCAATACTTAGGTGTGACTAGACCTATGGCCTCAAACAGTGCCAGGGAGACTCCATTTCCCTATCTCCTTTTATTGCTTCTTCTACCTCTAAACAATTGTTTCTCTCAGAGGACTTTGTGGTCCTTGCATTAGTAAGACCTTGACTTTTGTGACAGATACTATTCACAGGAAGAAAGATATATTTTGGCTCACACTTCCAGTTCACGGTTGGTTGTTTCCTTATCTATGAGGCTGTCTGAGGCAGTGTTGCAGCAGAAGGGCGAGATAGAGCAGAGCAACCCATCTCATGGCAGCTAGAAAGCAGAAAGAGACAGGAAAGCAGTGGGCCAAAGGCACAGTCCCAGAAACCTACTTCCTCCAGGCGATTGGACTATGCTTGGCCCAGGGAGTGGCACTGTTAGGAGGTGTGGCCTTGTTGGAGTAGGTGTGGCCTTGTTGGAGGAAGTGTGTCACTGTGGGCCTGGGTTTTACCACTCTTCTGTTTGCCTTCTGAAGAAGATGTAGAACTCTCAGCTCGTCCAGCACCATGCCTGTCTGGATTTTGCCATGCTTCAGGCCTTGATGATAATGAACTGAACCTCAGAACCAATAAGATAGCCCCAATTAAAAGTTGGCCTTGATCATCGTGTCTCTTCGCAGCAATGGAAACCCTAAGATACCTTCCACAGCTCCGTCACCTCCAAATGTCCATTCAAGTTTTAAATCTGTTGGTGGATTAAAGCATTGATTAGGTCAGAGCCTTATGGTCTAGTTGTCTCTAGAAAGAATCAATACATTCAAAAGCATGCTTGACTGATCTCTTGGCCTCTCTTGATGTGATCAAGTTAGCATTCAAGGCACATGGCAACAAACAACTTAGTTCCTGGAAGTTTCAGAAACTTCCACTGGAAAGAGCTCCTTTTTCCTAAAATTCCTGGTAGCTTTAGACTTAATCTTAGTAGATGATCATTAGGCCATATGCTTCTCTTCTGTTCCGTGTTACCAGGGGGGTGGACTATGCTAATTGGCTTGACCTGGGTCATCTGTCCCCCTGAGCCAAGAGACTAGGTCTATTCCTAGCTCAACAAAGCATAATGAGAAAGAAAGGATGTGTTTCTCTATTGCTAAAAGAGGAGCTGTCTGCTGTGTAGACAAGACACAAGTTGAGTATTCCAACTCTTTCCTGGCCATCTTCATTCATAACACGCCAGCTTGTTTCCATCTTAAAAACCTCTTCTCTGGAACATGAGATCCCCTCTTCACTCTGAAGCTGACTGCCTCATCTAACTTTGAATAAACCGCTAGGAATGGTTGCTGGCTCTGGTGAGTAACAATTTGCTCCTTCCTTTCTGGTGCAGTCTGCTCTCACCACCCCATTGACATTTCTCCCTTTGAGTCATCAATGACCTGGAAATTGCCTGCTCTCAAAGGCCTGAGGTCTTTCTTGACCTCATTACTTCATACTTTGATCTCTCTTTAAAGGAAATCTGGAAAATCAAACTTCCAATCACACCCAAAGCTATGAAGTGGGCAACTGAGATTGAGCCCCTCAACATCTTATAATGGAAGTATTAATAATTGGGGGGTATGCTCATGAGGCTCCTCCCCTTCCTGATTATTGTTATGAGTTTTGAAAGGGGGTGTCATTCTCCACAGTGGTGGCCACAAGGAAGTTGCTCATAATCTAATAAATAATAACCCACCCATGTTTGTGCAAACAGTACTAATTAAGTCAGTAATTCACACACCCAGAAAAGACATGGAAAGAAGAGGGGGAGTTGGGAAGGAAAAGGGTTTCAGTGTAGGTAAGGTGAGAGAAGATAATGTAGTGACAAGAATTTATTATATATGTGTGTGAAACCATCAAAGAGTATTTTTTAAGGTTATGCAGGGAAATTAAGTCTTGCATTCCCTCTTGCTAAGAGCCTTGTTCCAGTCTCTTAGAGTGACCCTTCACAGCCAAGTTCCTCTGGGACACTTCTGTAGAGAAGTATGTAAGCCCAAAATACGCCATGTCCCGTACAAGTACAGCATATAACAGCATGCAACTTCATCTATATACAGATATGTACTCAAACACACACACACACACACACACACACACACACACACACACACACACAATTGTTGATCCTTAGGGCTGGAGAGATGGCTCAGTGATTGAGAGCACTGAGAGCTTTTGCAGAGGACCCAAAGGTTCAATCCCAGCACCCACATGGCAGCTCACAACTGTCTGTAACTCCAAGATCTGACACCTTTCCACAGACATACATGCAGGCAAAACACCAATGCACATAAAATGGATACAAAATTATTTTTAAAAATAGTTGAATCTTGGTTGATTTTTTAAAAGCTATCCAGTTAAGACTCCAACCTAGATAAAAGCTCAGAATTCCACTTCTAATCCCATCTGAATGCGGACCACTTCTGTTCCTTGCTTCAGTCTGTCTGTCCTGGAGTTGACATTTATCTACACACCGAACTCTGCTTTATTCTTCTAATAAGTTCTCAAACACATGAGTACTGTGGACCTTTTCTGTCCCCAGGTTCTATATCTATGGATTTAACCAACCATGGGTGGTCATTTTCAAGATACTAAATTTTGTATCTATGTAGAAGATGTTAGAACACCACTAGCACATCATCCCCCAAATGCAACAGGATAATAACTGCTTGTACAGCATTTGCACCATGTTAGTACTCTAAGTCTTCTGATTCGTACAATATGTATATAAGGTATGCCCACATTCTATATAAGGAACTTCAGCATCCAAGAACTAAGGGACTTAAAGAACGGAAAAGATATTTGGAACTGACCCATAATGGATTTGAAGGGGAAACTGCCATTCTGAAAGCTAAATTCAGAATCTGCCCCCCTCTGTGTGTGTGTGTGTGTGTGTGTGTGTGTGTGTGTGTGTGTGTACACGTACACTGGTGTATGTGTGTGTGAACACACGAGTACGTGGAGTCTATAGAACGTAGGTGTCATTCCTCAGGCTCTGTCCATCCATTTGTTGTTTGTCTATTTATATTTATTTGGTTTTGGGGGGTGTCTCTCACTGGCCTGGAGCTTACCTTATTAGCATAGGCAGGCTGGCCAGTGAGCCCCAGCAATGTGCCTGTCTCCAGTACTGGATTACAACATGTGTGCAACTGTGCCAGGCTTTTTACATGGATTCTGGGGATTGAATTCAGGTCCTAATGCTTGCCTAGTAAGCACTTTAGCAACTTATCTACCTCCTAGGTCTCCTCTTTTTAAAGTTCCTCTTCCTGCTTTTATGAAACAGTGTTTACTGGGTTTCCTGTCTCCCCAGCTACTCCTCGTAAAAGGTCCGACTCTATGATAAGCCGTATACAGTGACAGTAGAATCTGGAGAATTAAGATCTTCCCATGACCTGGAAAGGGAAACAACAAAGCCCATTTGTTATTTATTTACAAAGTGCATAATGTTTTAAACAACCTCAAAGTAGCTTCCTTCCTAAATCCATTTCTAGAACGACTCAGAAGTGGCATGTTACCTGTTGGAAATGTCTTTGCAAGTGACTGAGTCTTGCTGGGACTGGAAATGGATCCTTCTTGTCTGAGCATGCATCTTTTGCACTAATCTCTAACTGAAGCCCTAGGTCCTGCTTGCACCTTCCTGTACCTCACAGCCCCCCCCCCTTACCTCCCCTGAATACCTCACAGGTCCCATACCTCAAAGTGCCCTTACACCTCATAGTACCCTCTCATACCTCACTGCCCCATACCTCGAGCCCCTCATCCTTCACAGGCCCCAGTCTTCATATCCACGTACCTCACAGTACTGTCATACTGCACAGTACCCACAGCCCTGCCCCCCAAACTTCACACCCCACACATCACAGCCTCTTTATACCTTATGGTCCTTCCATTCCTCACAGTCTCCATACCTCAAAACTCTCTATACTTCACAGCCTCCCCGTATACCACAGAACACCCCCATACCTCACAGGCCCTTCCATACCTTACAAACCCCCATACTTCACCAGGCTTGGACCTCAGGGTTTAAGTGGCAGATTCTTACTATGCTCGTGACTAACTGGAGTGGAATCTTCTGTATTGGGTGGGTTGTGGCAGAGCTTCTGAGGCCCACACTAGCCAGAGGCCATCCTGTATGCCCACCATCCAGAACAGAGTCAGTAGTCCTCAGCTATTGGTTGCTGTGCTAAATATTGGGTGCACATAAAAACAATGGCAGCGACGTTTATTCTAGCATTTTGATTACACTTTCCTTTTTTTTTTCTTAAGAAGTTTTCTGTTTCATCTTCTTAGAATTTGGGAAAACAATTATTAAGATTCTAAAGAATTAATCAACAGAAGAATGTCGAGGGCAGGCCCAACTACCTCATTCTGACAGGCATAATAACTATTGCATTTTGCTACCTAGCTTCAAAACAAAACGAGTCTTTGTGTTTTATACATGAAGTCACATCCTACCTTCATCTTCATTTGAACTTATATACGACTTTCAAGTACAAAGCTTCCTTTTAAGCTTGGTAATAAACTTCACAAGAATGAATAATGGTCAACCTTAATAAGTAGCATGACCCTAACAATGAGTCTTGTTAATGATCATAATACGATAACATCATTAAAAATGAAGTCTTCAATCCAGAGTCTGTAGCATCCCCCACCCCCACCTCCGGTCGCTTCACATATGAGGTAAATCCATCTAGAACAAGTGAATGTTGGGAATTTAACTAACTTGCAGATCATGTCAGTGGAATGGTGAAGCTAGGGTTGGTTCTCAGGTCATCTCAGCTAACAAAGCCATGCTGTGTGCATTCTCTGGGACAGTGAGGTGCTATAGGAAGTCTGTAATGGAACCGAAGAATCTCTAGATCTTGCCTCTCCTGATTTATTTCAAGAGACCCCATGTACATCGTCAACTTTTCAATTTTCCTGTTGAGGGGAGATAATCTTTTTCCTGCCTATCTCACAGATTGGTGAGAATTGGATCTTTAAAGTCAGACAAATAGAAAGGATAGGAATGCTGAGAATTTATTTCGAGCAGTGATGGGAACTTAGGATGAATGGCTGAGGAATACGGGGGAGAACAAGAGACTTTGCCGACATGGAAAATGTTTACTGTGCATTTCTTCTAGTTTCTTTTTAAAAGTAATGATTCAAAACCTGCTTAGGGAATAAAAAGCACCCATCAGTTCTTTACCCAGACACCCAGAATACAGCCAAAGCAGTCACTTAATGAGAGATTAGGTTCTGGAGCCTGTGGGAAATGGCACAGCGGCTTAGACTAAAGACCTGGGAACCCGAGTTAGAATCAGTGGCACCCATATAAAAGCCAGTTTAACAAGATTCACCATTAGGGTCATATTAATGTCTCTCATGCCTATACTCCTAATGTTGGGAAAGGGGAGCCAGGCAGATCCTGACTGCTAGCTGCTGGTCAGGCTACCCAAACTAACGACAAGCTTCAGGTTCAGAAACAAACCTTGTCTCAAGGGACTAGGAAAACACAAAAATCCTCTTCTTACCTCTCCATGTACTTACGTAGTGTGCAACCCCACAGGCATGTGTAACCCACTAACAAATATACATACATGTGCATGCTGCACATGGAGGGGGCAGGCTGAGGGGAGGTCGGGGTCATAGAATTGCACTAGATTTTGTTTCTCTTGGTGCATTTTAAAAGTTTGTTTTTACAAAGCGGGATGACTGGTAGAAGAGGCTGAACCTGTCACCTGTGGGATCAAACCTGACAGTTACATCCTGTTAACCTATTCCCGTACGGAACAATGAGCACTTCATGGAGCTATCAGTGGATGAAAGAGAGAGGGTGCTCGGAGGTGCTCTGCACCACACCTGGCTCACCATAAGCACAGAACAGACCATTACGGGTCCATCCAGTAGCCCCGAGTGCCTTTTCTGGGCCTTGGAGATGAAGTGTTGAACACCAGCAAAAAGAGGAGTGTGCCTTCGTAGATCTTATATACTAGCTCAGAATAGAGGGAATGGTGAAATAATGGAATAAACAGATGAACATGTGGGGCCAATGATACTGTGTCTTGCTGATCACACAGAGCAGGATGTCCTGGTGGTGACTATCAAGAGATGAAGATACATGAGCTACCTGATTTGGCGGAGACAGAGAACAGCTTCTCTGAGGAGGTGGCATTTAAACCTACTTGGAGGAAGACAGAACAGAGCATGCTATTTTTACATTAAAATTAAGAAAACAAAAAACAAGTCATGTGGTGGTGGCACCTGCGTTCAATCCCAGCACTCAGGAGGCAGAGGCAGGTGGATCTCTGAGTTTAAGGTTAGCCTGGTCCACAGAGCAAGTTCCAGCCAGGGCTACAAAGAGAAACCCTGTCTTGAGAAACAGACAGACTGACAAACAGACAGACAAAAAAGAAAATAAAAACAAAACAAACATGGATAACCTTTCCCAGACTAGAGAGATGGCTCAGTGGGTGACATGTCCAGAACAGCTAAGGGCTAGACTTTGGGGTTGCAGAGTCCCTGTAAAGCTAGAGGAGGTAGCTAGAGACAGGAAACCCCCAGAAATGCTCGAAGCAGCCAGTTTGGAATGTGAAATACAGAAGAGGCAGCAATAAGGAGACCCTGCTTCAAACAAGATTGTGATTTTCATGCATACTGCAATCTATAGAAAACAAAGGCGTATTATGTGCTTTTAGAGATTATATAGAACATGATGCTGTGAGATGTTCTTCTACATGTTCTTTAAATTTTCAGAGATTTTTGCATGGTGATACATCAAACAGATGTGTCATTATTTATTTAACTGCTTTCCCTTTTGGCTAGTAGAAGATTCTTTCCTCCTCCCCCTCCTCCCCTCTTCTTCCTCTTCCTCCTCTTCTCCTCCTCTCCTTCTCCTTCTCCTTTGTCTCCTTCTTCTTCTCCTCCTGCTCCACCTCCACCTACTCCTCCTCTTTTTCTTCTCACTGTAATGATTCTTGGGTTAACATCCTGTGTCCACATGCACTGTAGGAACATAGAGGTGACAAGGATATGTCTTCCAGGAAGTGACTCCCTTCAGGAGGCAGGATATGTAGAAAACAGTGCGGTGAGGTGAGACTGGTGGGAGGCACAGGTTTTTGGTAGAGGAATCATCCTGGATGAAGGTGGAGATGAAAGGTTCATGTGAACATCCTAGGAACAGAAATAACCCAGTTTGGCTCTAGTATGGTACAGGCTGAAGGGTAACAACACAGGGGCAATAGACCAGAAGACTGGAAAGTCTCTGTAGAAAACCGTTCTAAAGAGTGTGGACTTTGAGGCCAGGTATGGTAGTGCACACCTTTAATCTCAGCACTTAGAAGGCAGAGGCAGGCAGATCTCTGTGAGTTCAAGGCTAGCCTGGTCTACAAAATGCCAGACCAAACAGGGGCTACACAGTGAGACCCTGTTTCAAAAACAAAACAGACAAACAAAAGGAGTGTGGAATTTGGGCAGTGGGAGGCATTTGAAATAAAACAAGAAAAAGGCCTAGAGTGTTCCCACGATTCATAGTTTTCTTTTGTTCCATGTTGACAACTGTATCCAAAACCATGAGAATATCAGGGGAAAGAACTTTCAATGCAAACATATCGCTATAATCTGTTTTATTGTTACTCACTAATCTTTCACTATGTCTAATTTATAAGTTAATGACAAAAGCATTTCTATAAAGTTTGGTGCTGTCATCTACCATTTCAGACAGCCCCCTCAGGGGTCTTTGCAAGTGGCTCTAGGGATAAGGACCTGGGTTCTATTGTGTCTTGACATTTTGAATGGGTATAACTGAGCAAATACCATAACCATTTGTTTTCATCGTGTCCGGGATGGAACCCAGGCTTCTTTGCATGAGCAGTGCATGCTTTACTGCTGAGCAACACTCCAGCCCCACACACGGGAGCCACACTCAGAGCTGTTGACAACCTGATGAAACAGAAACCAGAAAGGGTTGGGCTCGGCTCCTTTATAACAGCTCAGAGATCACCTTTTCTATCTAGGCTTGTAGATCCACGAGTGAGCACAGTCCCATCAGGCAAAGCTGCTCACTCTGCCCCAGGGTTAGGTGCCTGTGGTTTAAATACACTAGTTGGCTTCATCCCCTCTCCCTGTGACAGCAGTCCCTCTGGTATACCCTCAAGACAAGGAGATTGAATTCGCTGCCAGTAACTAAACGAGGCTTGAGTATCTACCCAGGATAGTCAGGGAGGCAGGTGTGGTCCAGACTACACTGATAATTAGATCTCAGCCACCGAGCTGCCCATTCTCTCCAAAGACACAGCAGGCGTAGAATAGATCCCAGGCTCTGCCTCCCAAGGGCTGACGTCTCCATTTAGGGAGCGCCCCTGAAACTAATGGACAGTGACAGCTCCATTTGAAAAACATAGAAACACTTAACAGGGAGGCTGTAATCTGCCAGCCCCGTAAGCTGCTTATTAGCAGGGAAATCACGCTCTGCAGCAGCTTTGCCCCCTTGCTTAACCCCTGCCTCCAGCATCTCCTCTGTGCTATCTCACTTAAAGATTTCATTGTTCTAGGAAGGGGTGGGGGTGAAGGGGTGCAGAACTGCTGGAAGCTGTTTCTTAGCTCCTTTCACAGCCTCTGGGGAGCCCTGCAAATCAGCAGCCTTCCTCCTAGTGGGGATGGGAAGTGGATGGTTTTTAAGAAAACCAGTTCCTGAAGAGTCTAGGTGTCTCAGCTAATAGGCTTCTGGTGTTGGCTCCTTTGGGTCTTCACATCCAAGCCAAAGGAAAACAGCAGCCAAAATCCCTTATGACACACCATCTTCCATCAGTGGGCCCTCTCAACTTGGTCCATTTGCACGCCATCCTGCCTACTCTTTCTCCCCTCTGGACAACCATAGTTGTTCTCATTCAGTGTACCTGGTGCCAATCTAGCCCCCAAACACCTTCATTTCACACTGCACCCGCCCCCACCCTCCTTGGCATCGACATTGTAATCTCCAATTTACCATGAGAAAAAGCAAGGACTCGATCCCATTCCCTGCAAATGTGTCTGGCCCTTAGTGGTCCTCACTCTCCAGCGAAAGTCAGAGACTCAAAACCACCAGCTCCTCTTTCTCTCCTCCTTCAGATCCTGTCAACAGTAAATGCGAATGAGTTACAGCCAAGTCCAAATGCATCTTCCTCAACAGCTCCCTTCCTCCAAGTTCTCATCCTTTCTCAGCCAGCTGTTGCAACAGTCTCCTACCTGGGCTGTTTCCAGTGTCACCCCTGTCACATACAGCCTTTGTAGACAACACTGGCGATCTGATTTAAACACAGCCATCATGTCACTTAGAGCTTACCAAGCTGAGATGGAAACCCACTGACCTTGCATGGTCATGAGGATCATGCTGTGACTCCTGTCCCTCTCTGTGACCTCTCCTGTTCCTCCTACCCTTGGTCACTCTGCTCCCATTTTGTCATCACTGAGAATGGTGGCAAGCACGCCCCTGCCTCAGGACATTTGCACATACACTGCCTCTGCCTTCAATGCTTTATTGTTTTTCTGAGACATCCAACTGACACTGCTTCTTACTTGCTTCACTAAGCACGTGCTCAAAGGCCAGTTCCTTAATTATGAATGACATTTGAGCACCTTTTGTGTATTTTGACTCCTTTAAAATAGTAACCCAGTCACAAAAGAACACACATGGTATGCACTCACTGATAAGTGGATATTAGCCAAAAAGAAGCTCAGATACACGATACAATTCACAGACCATATGAAACCCAAGAAGAAAGAAGATCACACCAAAGTGTGGATGCTACAGTTCTACTCAGAAGGGGGAAGAGAATAATCTCTGGGAAATAGAGGGAGAGAGGAATCTGGGAGGGAGGAGGGAGGGAGATGCAAAAATGGGGGTCCAGTTCAGATATGGGAGGAAATGAGGTGGACTTACAGAGGGTCAGGAATTTGAAAGTTCGATGTGTAGCAATGGGGGAGGAGGAAGTGGGAGTAGCCACTAGATTGTCGCAGATGCCAGGGACCCAAGAGGTTCCCAGAGCCCAACATGGAGAATTTTAGCCAAAATACCCAAGTAAGGGGAGATAGAACCTGTAAGAGACAATATCCAGTGGCCAGCACAGCCCCCAGTTGAGGGATGGGGCCACCCACCCACCTCAAAAATATTAATCCAGAATTCCTCCTGTCAAAAGGAAATGCAGGGACAAAGAGTGGTGTAGAAATTGAAGGAAAGGCCGTCCAGAGACTGCTCCACCTAGGGATCATTCCATCTGCAGACACTAAAACCAGACACTATTGCTGAGGCCAAGAAGTGCTTACTGACAGGAGCCCAGTATAGCTGTCCCTTGAGAGGCTGTGCCAGAACAGGATCAATACAGATGCGGATGTACACAGCCAAACATTGGACTGAGCATGGGGACCCCAATGGGGAAGTTAGGCCAAGGACCGTAGGAACTGAAGGGGTTTGCAACCTCATAGGAAGAACAACAATATCAACCAACCAGATCCCCTAAGGCTCCCAGGAACTAAACCACCTCCAAAGAGTACATAGGGGGTACCCATGGCTGTGGGAAAATATGGCTGGGGAACCCAGGGTTCCTCCCGCCATACTGTGGGTAGTCGGCTGGGAACGCTCTGGGTTCCTCCAGCTGGAAGTTAGGCCCAGCTGCTCATTAACTAAAAGCCTCTCCACAGTTCCTCAGGGCGTGGCCCCAATACACGAGGAAGTCCTTGGGCTTCCAAAACCGGTTTGTTGGCATGGCGGATGGTGGATGGATCCGGATGCACACCACACAAAACCCAGGCCATGCCTGAGTTAAATAGGGAGGGAAGAGAGGGGAGGGGCTGGGGAGGAATGCTTAGTCAGCTCCACCCTCTGGTCTTCAGGTACCTCATTAGTATGTAAATCTCTCTAGGGCCTGGGGGCTATTTATCACCACCTGAAGGGTGGAGATTAGGCCTCATGTCAGGAGCCTGAGTTCTGAGGACATGGCCGAACCCACAACCCAAGAACCAGAATACCCTTCCGTGGCCCAACACATGGCTCCAGCTGGATATGTAGCAGAGGATTGCCTTATCAGGCATCACTGGGAGGAGAGCCCCTTGGTCCTGTGGAGACTTGATGACCCAGGATAGGGCAACACTAGACCACTAAGGGAGGAGTGGGTGAGTGGGGGAGTGCCCTCATAGAGGCTTAGTGGGGGGGGGGGGATCTAAGAGGGGATAGGGGGCTTGTGGAGGAGAAACTGGGAAGGGAGATAACATTTGAAATGTAAATAAATAAAATGATCAATAAAAAAGTAGTTTTCTCAGGGTGGTTAGAAAGCTAGTTTAGTGGTTAAGAGCTCAGTGTTGCTCTTGCAGAAGACCCAAGTTCTGTTCCAGTGTGCACATCAGGTAGCCCATGCCTCCAGCCCCGAGAGATCTGACTCCCTCTTCTGGCCCCACTAGGTACCTGCACTTAAGTGCACATACCTACCACTCATGCACCTAATTTAAAACAAATATAAGTCTTTACAAAAATAAATTTCTCAGGCTGTAAATTTATATCAGTTGGAGAGTGCTCCTCTTGTGTGTCTGAAACCCTAAGTTCAATTCTTTGAGCCCAAAAGAAAAAGAAAAGAAAAAATATTAATTTTTGCCTTTATATAATTTTTCTTTGGGCTGTCTTTTCCTTCCTAGCACAGAATCACTTAACTTATAACTCATATTTACAAGTTAAAGCCCCTTTTTGTAGAAAGCATCACAAATATGTTTTATCTGGTTTGCTATTAACTTTTAGGCTTATTTGGGTTCTTTCTTTCTTTTTTTCTTTCTTCCTTTCTTTCTTTTAACTACACATACGTTTTTCAGTTTTTATCGTCATTAGACAGAATTTTCTTTGTCGCTTCTCGGTTTTGACCCTTTGGAAATGTCTTTTTCACTCTCAAATCATAAGTACGTTTATTTAAACTTTTTTTCTGCCAACTATCTTATGTTTCTATCTTTGCATCATCTGAAAGTACTCTCGGAGTACTCTTACCTTTATCAAGTTTGTGCCTTTAAATTTCCCATAGCAGAGTGAATGCAAGATACACTTTCACAATGGTGATATTATTCTTCTATTAAAGTTGATATGCACTAGTGGGGTGTGTGTGTGTGTGTGTGTGTGTGTGTGTGTGTGTGTGTGTGTTATAATGTTTGCACTTTGGTGCACATGTGTGTGTGTATACATGTGCATATAGAGGTCAAAGATTGATCTAGCAGGGTGTCTTCCTGAGCTGCTTCCCATTCTATTTGTTGAAGTAGGCTGGCCAGCAAGCCCCAAGAATCCTTCTGTCTTCAACTTGCTAGAGCTGAGATGACAGGCACCCTCCACTGTGCCTGAATTTTTATGTAGGTGCTTGGATATAGCGCTCAGTCCCTCATTCTTGAGTGACAAGCTCTTTATCAACTGAGTCATCTTTCCAGTCTCACAAATATGTCTGTAAGCTCAACAAGAGATTTAAAGTCTGTGTCTTCAGGATTTAGTAGCTCAGAACTAACCCCTGTCAGAAGCATGCACTGCGGGTGATGCTTCACAAAGGAAACAACGAACAGTTCCAGGCCATTGTCACACATGTCACTTCATGTTCATCACAAGACCACATGAGAAGACCCACAGTTATCCCTGTGTTATACAAGAGGAAATGTCCTCAGAGTTGTACAGCCAACGAGCAATGAGATGCCAAGCTTCTGATCCTTGTTGTAGGACACAGAACCCAGAGTTCTTTTCTGTTCAGGGAGCAGCCGTGGCTTCCCAAGAGTGCCTGTCCCATCCCTTTCACTAAGGCTCTGTGGAGATACTTCACTCTCCTGGTGACAGGAGCTCAGTGGCAGTCCCTGGTGTCCCTTCTGTGCACTCTCAGAGGCCAAATTCGATGGCTCCTTTGCAGCAAACTTTCCTGCCTGACTTTTTAGAGGTATTTCCAATAGGATAATGCATGTGCCCATGGTTTCTCTCAGTCCTTAGCATATTTGAGGTGCTCTCTCCCGGTCTCCTTGCTTGCCCTAAGATAATGTTGAGGGAAGTTTTATCATTGGCAGATGGGAGTAAAATGCATGCCTCGAAGGGTTATCATAGGATTTTGAAAGGTACCATGAACAAAGCCACTCAGTGCCTGCCAACTATGTGGGAAGTGGCAGGTGGTCATTCTTGTTATTATCCACCCTGCCTCCCTCAGTGTGACAGTTTGAAAAGCTTTTTTTCAAGGTCTCTCCCCTGAGCCCCACAATTCTTGATTTCCCCTTGTTCTCAGCTACACGGGCACTAGCCTCTCAAAACCATGATATCTCAAAATGGAAGTCACCATCTTTCTGAGTTTTCCCACATCCTGTCCCTGCTGTTGAGAAAATCACATTCTCTGTCAATCAAAGCTGAGACCCCAGCACCACGAGTTCACTCCCACTCCCACCCCACTGCACTTTTCAGTTTACCACTTCCCATCAGCTGTGTTTGTAAACATGGAGGCAAAGACCCTGGCTTTAATAATAGGTGGATCCAACTCCACCTCCTGCATCGTGATTGCTAGCGGTTTGCCCTTGAGCAGATGATTTCCTGGCCTTAGTTTTCTTGTCTATAAATCGGGAGATAATATTTGCATTAGTTAATTTTTTTTTTTTTGTTTTTTGGAAACCATGAAAAATCCCTAATGGGCACAATTTAAGGGAAGAAAGGTCTGTTTGGATCCACAGTTTCTGAGGATATTGGTTCACCTTGATATGGAAGACACGATGGCAGCAGTGCTCACATCATGGTGGGCTGGAGGCAGAGTGTGAAGACCTAAGCAGAAGTGGATATTATTTTCAAAGCCTGCCCCCAGTGACCTACTTCCATTCGCTAAGCCACAATCCCAAATTTTCTATAACCTCGCAAGTTAGTATCTGCAGCTGGAAACCCGTCACTCAAACATATAATTCCACATTCAATAAAGCCATCACAATGATATACTCCATAAGACCATTGAGAGGGTTAAATGAGATAATATGGGTGAAGTCTTCTGCCAGGTGCCCAGCTGTGGCAAACACAATACAGATCACCCACCATTGTTATGACTGGTACTGTAATAGAATTAGGTTGATGTAGGAGGAGCTAAGGTAGGAGGAGTAAGGAGAGAAAGAGGAGGAGTAAGGAGAGGAAGAGGAGAAGGAAGAGGAGGAGCTAGGAGAGACAGGAGAGATGGGGGGGAACATGGAGGTGGATGTTCACGTGTCTCCCGCAGCCAAAGGTTTATATATTTGGTAATGATCAATAACAAGATGCCCATTCAATCAGAGGTGTAACCCAGTACCCAACCTAGATATACTAATTACCTTTGACTGCCTGTGGGAGACACGAGAACATCAGCCTCCATGTCCCCCTCTCTTGTTCTCTGTCTCTCTCTTAGCTCCTCCTCTTTCTTCTCCTCTTTCTTCTCCTTCCTCCTCCTCTTCCTCTCCTTCCTCCTCCTCTTCCTCTCCTTCCTCCTCCTTTTCCTCTCTTTACTCCTCCCACCTTAGCTCCTCCTACAGGTTGATTTTGCCTCCTGCATAACTTACTTTCATCACTGTTGTGATCAAATACCTAATAAGCAGCAGGAGTGTGAGGTGGCTGGTCACATTGCACATTGCCTGGAAGCAGTGAGCACGAAGGAAGTCTGGGCAGAGTATGACACCTCAAAGCTTGCATCTAGTAACTCACTTCCTCCAGCAAAGCTCCACATCCTAAACATATCACAATGTTCCAAAACAGTGTCATTAGCTGAGGAGCAAGTGTCTGAACCCTCTCACATATGGCAGACACTGCACATTCAAGCCACAACCCCTCCTGTAGATGCTAGAATCCTGAGGGTGTCTGTGCACATGGCTATGCTGAGAAGCAACAAGAGCAAGCATTCTAAGGTAGTAACTCCTCCTCTTAGGTAGGAGTTTAGTGTGTGAATGTGAATTTCCTCCTGTACCAGGTCTTCCTATTTGGAGAGCGATTGATTTTACCGTCTGGAACCTTGTATTTAAGGGTCAATGATTAATCTAGCTATCGGGACTTTGTGGTCACACTGAGATCTTATATTTGGGTTCTTCCTCCATTGGCTGATGTTTGAAAGCTATATTCTGTTGAGCTAGAAGCACCTATGGTTCCTGATCAAGAGCAGCAGGATGGCACTTTAAGGGATCTGCTGCTATAACTATTGAGCTCTCACTCGGTGATGTATGAATGGGTCATTATTTGACATCTGACACCCATTAAAGATGGGGAAGTACCTTAATCCCATGTCTTTCAACAGATGGCCTTGTCTGCTCATGGGGGGTGGGCGACATGGTGGGAACATGCCACATGCTAGCCCCACCTCCTCATGCCTTTGGCATACATTTCCTGACTTCCCAAAAGGAAACCAGGAGTGACCTGAGAGCTTCAGCACTCAAAGGTTGAGAGCCCAAGGTCAGGTAACAAAGGTCATGAGAATTTTGCATTTTACATTGCTCTCATTGCAGATCATTAAAACCAGCCTCTCTGCGTTTCTGGAAGGGAAGGGATTGGAGGAAAACCACACCCGGTTCTGTTCAGTTCTGTTTTATTTTGGCTTTTGGTTTTGTTTTGTTTTTTTTTCCCACCCACCACAAGTTCTTTTCTCCCCCTCTCATAGTGTGGGCGAAACGCTGAAAACTTCGACCGGTTTTTCACCCGCCATCCACCAGTCCTAACACCTCCTGACCAGGAAGTCATCAGGAATATTGACCAATCAGAATTCGAAGGATTTTCCTTTGTTAACTCTGAATTTTTAAAACCTGAAGTCAAGAGCTAAGTAGATCTGTAGACCTCCGTCCTTCATTTCTGTCATTCAAGCGCAACAGCTATCATGGTGACATTTTTTCTTTTTCATTGCCAAGTTACATTCGTGTTTTCTTTTCTGATGAGGCTAGAGTGGCCATGTTTCAGAACCCAAATGTCCTCACGTAGTTTGGAGCACCTCGAGGAGAGGGAATTATGCAGGTGGCATGTAGAAAGCGCTGCATAATTGAGACACGCTCAGAGTCCTACTATGTGCGTCACTAGCATGTTGGCTCACAGGCCCCCAGGGGAGAGAAAATGCTTGCTTTTCTCCCTGGTCCTCTGCACTGCCATCTTTACCCCAACCCTCCAGTCTACCCCCCCTACAAAATGCATAGATGAACCAAATGCTAGCAATATCCTTCCACTTTCCAGGCTGGGAGCTTGGCTTGAATCCAAGTCTATGGCTGCTTTGCCCTAGAGGGAATCCCTCCACACTGCCTGTTCTGGAGGCAGCAGAGCTTTGAAAAGAACATGCTAAAAATAAAATTTTATTTTTATTTTTTTTAACTCGGTGTTAAGAAGATTATCTAAGTCCTGGAAAAAAAAAAAAAAGGAATGCGCTTTTAGACAAGTTTCCATCTAAAAGCACTTCCAGGGTCAGAAGGCAACCAGCTTGGGTGCTGTCACCTTGCAGTAGTGTCTAACACTGTATGTCTGATAGTGGTACCCTCATCTCCCAAACTACTCAAGAATGACATTTGGCACTGTTCCTGGAACCACATGGTCACTCTAGCAAGGTCCCAAAGGACCCTGATTCTACATTACATTTCAAATGTTACTTGCTTTTTTATTTCTGTCATCATTGAAATGCAAAAAAAAAAAAAAAAAAAAAAAAGAAAGAAAGAAAAAGAAAAAAACACTCACTTTGTTACACATGCTTTAAGATCTGTGTCCAGATGTTATTAACCATAATGGCCTGCTTTGTTCAACCAAGAAGATGGCTATGGAACCCAGCAGACTTGTGCCCATTGGGAATGGGATTTGTCTAGATATACCACTGGTATTGGAGAACTAATTGTGTGCTATGAGAAAGACACCATCTCTCCAAACCATGACGGGTGAATTCTTCAGTTTGATGTCATTTTGCAAGATGTTTGTGGGAATGTTTATTTGCACTTCGGTATCTGTTCTGATATTTTTCTCCTAGCGTCAAGATACAATACAAAGAAAGAAAGAAAGAAAGAAAGAAAGAAAGAAAGAAAGAAAAAGAAAGAAAGAAAATAAGAAATTCTATTTCAAAGAAAATGGTTCCCGTTGAACAAGGAGGACTCATACTACAGAGTAGGGTCTAAAGAAGGAACTCAGGAGAAAGGGGCTAAAGCTGGATCTTTAATAGCCTCAGCATTAACCAGCCAGAGAGTAGGGCCTGGAGACTATTCAGGGATGCCTGATGTCCTGAAATGGGGTGGGATAGACAGGCTGGAGCTTCCCACATCATCAGACTTCAGAGACAACATTCCCATCAGAATCAAGCTAGGAAAATTCCCAAGGCTTTTAAGCTTCTCATCAGAATCACCACTCTTACAGATTTTAGCATCCTTGAGCAAGCAACTCAATGAGCTCCCACAAGTCCAAGGGAGCCCTTGGAACAGGAGAGACTTCATTTCTCCCTGAACAGATGGGCACAGCAGGTGGCCCCTTACCCTTGCCTACATCTTAGCACCCTGCTCCTCACATACAGTCTTGAGGAGAATTCTTATCACAGGTCAAAAGATTGTCTGGGTCCTCCAGTGCTTCTGAGAGATCACACGGAAACTTCCAAAGGACCAGTGTCCTTGAAGTATACTTCCTCATCTTTAAGAAGACTATGCCTTGGGGTTCTTCTGAGGCAAAGACCCTTATAGCTCATTCTTTCCTGGCCTCTTAGCAACTCAGCTTTAAGCTTGGGGCATGTCCTGCTTAGATCATGTGAAGCAAGCTTGTTGTCCTAACTGACAATCTTAGAATGTTAGCTACCAAGAGAGACCAGGGCAATCCCACTCCTCACTCTGTTATTGGGGCAACTGGCATCTGAAGAGTAGAAGTTATTTCCTGCTTGGTTGGTCAGTGGTGATACAAACACAAGTATCTTGACCAATGACACAGAACTCTGTTCTGTAACAAAACAAATATCTCTGAGCCACGTGCCTACTCCCAGGCAAGTTATGAAGGGTCTTTCATCTCGTCAATGGGTCACCAGGCCTTGGACATTTGCTCAGAATAAAAAACACAGAGAAACCTTGGGCCATTGGCAAATGATCAGAGACAACCTTAGAAAACAGTGTAGGAAGTAAGGATGGATAGATGGATAGATGGATGGATGGATGGATGGATAGAGATAGATAGATAGATAGATAGATAGATAGATAGATAGATAGATAGATAGATAGATAATAGTATATATATGTAAATATATACACTACGCTCTACATTTTCAGATTCTTACCATTATGTTTTAAGGTCCTTAGTTGTCAGAAATAGATACTCAAGCCAAAGTGTCTGTTCCTTTAGCATAGCTTGATGAGGGTGGGTCAGAGAAGCTTCTGTGGAAGTAATGGATCATGAATCAGACCTCCCACTGCTTCCTCTTCCACCAGTGTTCTAGATCAGAGGAAGCCAAGAAACAGTTTTCATCACATAAGATCTCTATGAAATATTTTAAAATTTTATCCAAAAAGAAATAATTTATTTTTGCATTCATCCACTTATGCATCCTCCATCCATTCAAGTAGCATTTATTGAGCACCAACCATGTGTCAGGCTAGGTGCCAGGATCCTGGTGAGAAATAATAAAGATGCAGTCCATCCCCTTCTCCCTCTTTCCCCAGCATACCATCTGTGGGAAAGATGCCCATAAAACAAGCAATCGATAGCGTGTTGTTGTCTAGAGTCTCTGAGCTTATTAAGAAAATCTGCTAGAGGTTTTCACAGCCTCTTAGTCTCTCTGTAGACCACAGTTTGAAGCTGAAGGTGTCCTTTCCACCTAGATTTCTACAGCAATCATGTACTGCATGGGAAGGGAGAGAGGTGGAATGAACTCTTCTAGAAGGCCAATGACACAAGCTCCATACTTGATCGTGCTACAGAAGCTCCCACAACATGAACAGATGCCTGTGTCTTATGGAGGAAGGGAACTAGCTGACTTTATGACTTATCTCTGAGTCTTCAGTGTCAGCTCTCATTGTACATCCATCACTCAGCTATCCTCGGGCCCTCAGGGGAATACCATTCTCCCATTCCCATTTAGAGCACTGCTGATAGAATCATGTGGCCCTGGCTAGTCACATCCTGATCCCTCTAATCCATCTGAAACAGAATTAATCTCTCTCTCTCTCTCTCTCTCTCTCTCTCTCTCTCTCTCTCACACACACACACACACACACACACATTTTACTTCTAGGAGAACTGAAGGAAAAAAAAACTAAAAGAAATCTAGCTAAAGCTCCTGTGAACTATGACCAATCATATGTCTGAATCCAAGAATATACTTTTAAATATTATATATTTCTTGCTGATCTCCTCCTCTAAAAAAGGATAAGGCCATGATAAACCCAAGGCAGGCCAGTGAAACTAACACTCTTCGTAAGATGGGTGTTTCTGGTCTCATGTGGCTTCAGATGCAATTCCTAAAAGAATTGTTGCAACAAAGGAGCCCATTCCCTCCCAGCATTGTTTGGTAAAATCCTGGAGAATTTTCCTGGGATGCTCCACTCATAAGAGGAAACCCATTAAAAGGAAGTCTTATTTGGAACACATGGCTTACTAAAGCACAGCAAATAAAAAAAGGCTTCCAAAGCTGGAGTTGATAGGAAGGGAAGTTCTGCCACACGCTCTCAGATAAAGATGGCTGGATAGAAAGAGACCCCAAAAGAGGAGCTGCCTATCTTCTACCCCCAGGTCTGCCCTTCTCCTGTCCACAGAGAGCCATGTAGCTTCCAGTCCTTGCTCATCCATAGTTCACTCTATAATGTCTCCATTTACTACATAAGCCTTAGGACCTGTGAAAATAACTTACCATTTTGCTTCAGTGTGAAGAGGAATCTGTCTGAGGGATTAGGAAAAGAAAGGAAGTGCCCCTTTAATGAAGTCTTCTTTATCGATTTGATGAGTACTTATGAACAGCCTACTGTGTGCTCAGTAGCATTGGAAACATGATAGCACAGGAACAGACAATGAACTTGCCCTAATGGAGAAAAACAATGCAAATAGGAACACAAAAGCAGTAAATGCACGGAAGCCGAGAAGGGTGCAAACGTGTGACACATAGGATCAGGAATGAGACAACAGTATTAAAGAGACAGAAGGCATCCGTGCTTCCCTGTGGATGCAGAAAGGAACAACATGGAGTGCCCAAGCCTGGAAACTTCCACAAAACCCCAGCAAGGACAGGACGCCACAAGAGATGAACCCACAGTATGGGAAACAGCTTCATGAGTAGCCTTAGCCTCGTCTTCTATACTATCTTCTTCAGATGACCTCCTGATGCCAATTTGTCTCCCTCAGTCCCATAACCCTACTCAGACACCCCAAGAGGAAGTACCTGTCACAGGGGAGCATCCAGAAAGAAGCAGCAACAGAACATTCTTTTCAGCCAGTCTCAGTTAGGGGCTAAACCTACTAAGATTGACCAAAGTGAATCAGGCAACAAGCTCTCATGTAACACTCCCTTGGCTTCAGCCAGGCACCTACCTGTTACTAGAGAATCCCAGGCACTATTTGAACAGTCTCCAGGCTGTCTCTCCAGCCAGATCAGTTGTCATGAGGCAAAAATCAGCTGCTCTGTGGTTGGATATAAATCTCCAACCCACTGCACAGGCTTGGGCAAATCCCTTCACTGACCTGTGTCCTGGTTTTCTCATATGTCCAACAATTGGAGACAAGGACATCAGCTTTGCCTTCTCCAGACAGGTGAGGTGAGATTGGGAAGGGCTAATAGGCTTACAGAAGCCCTGGAGAGGCCAGCACATCATAAAGTCACCCACATTCACATTCTCTGGTAGAACCTGCCTCAAACTAGTGAGTAGTTTCTGTACCCATGCAGGCAGTCAGGTAAATAGGCAAGCAGGTAGGCAGGCAGGCAGGAAGGAAGAAAGGGAAATAAAAAGGGAGGGAGTAAGGCAGGCAGGCAGTCATGCAGGCTGGCTGGCCAGGTTACCTACTACAAGAACTGAGTGGTTTCATTTTCAAGCTTGCCTTCATAGATCTTACTTTAAGCTTTGTGTTGTGTTTCTTATGGAAGCATTCCACCAACATCTTTGGAGAGACTCTCTAGCTAGTAAAGACCCAGGTTCTACTCCTGTGTTCACCTTTTCAAAGCCTAGCTTCTACAAATCTCTTGGGGGGGGTTGCTGAATCTAAAATATGAGTTAAGTAGACCCTAAGGAACTGGCCAACTCTGAGCCAGATCTTCTGACACAATTCTGGCACCAGCTAGGCTGTCTGTGGTCAGCAGTGAGTCTCAGACATTATGAGGATGAGGTGGATGGTCTTTAGCTTCTTGCAGTGAAC
>JANHMN010000003.1:110836607-110922324 GCA_030674055.1 Rhabdomys pumilio
CAATGAATCTTTTCTTCTCATAGAAAATTGGCACCAAGTTTTCTCCCCCAAAGCCAACATATACTATGAACTGAGAGCTGATATGAGGCATGCAGCTGCTAAAAGCTGTCAGCACAGGGCTCTCTGACTACTCAGGAGCTTTCCTCAGCCTTCTGGTAACTGGCATGTCCTGGTCATGTTTGCTGCTGCTGCTGCTTCTGTTTTAATGTGTTTGCTTTCCATTTGGCAGAGAGACAAGCGAGACACCTCCAACTTCGACAAAGAGTTCACCAGGCAGCCTGTGGAACTGACTCCCACTGACAAACTCCTCATCATGAACTTGGACCAAAATGAGTTTGCTGGCTTCTCGTATACTAACCCAGAGTTTGTCATTAATGTGTAGGTGAATGCGGAGTCCATTGCTGAGCCTGTGTGTAAGGCTTCAGGCTGAATGTCTGTTACCAATTCCAGTCTTCCAGGATTTATGGTGCCTCTGTTGGCATCTGTCATGTGGAGAGCTTGTCTTAGAGGGCTTTTCTTTGTACGTATTAGCTTGCTAGTTTGTTTTCTACATTTCAAAATGTTTAGTTTAGAATAAGCGCATTGCCCACTAATAGAGGTACAATTTTCCAGACTTCCAGAAACTCAGCCAATGAACCAACAGTGTCAAAACTTAACTGTGTCCGATACCAAAATGCTTCAGTATTTGTAATTTTTAAAGTCAGATGCTGATGTTCCTGGTCAAAGTTTTTACAGTTACTCTCTAATATCTCCTTTGAATGCTACCTAAGCATGACTGGTATTTTTAAAAGTTGTGAGTAAGCTTTGCAGTTACTGTGAACTCTTGTCTCTTGGAGGAAACTTTTTGTTTAAGAATTGGTATGATTAAACTGAATTCATATATGCAAACCCACTTGTGTGTGCGTGTCTGATTTTAAACATACTCCATTACAGGTGGGAGGAACATAAAGTGATATTGCCATGTGACATGTGCCCTTCACTAGCATTGATTTCCTTTGCATTGAAATCATTATACACATTTAAAAGGGAACATCTCATATTAATTTAGTGGACTTTCAGATTCAGGGGAGGCTAAAAGAAATCAGAAAATTGGCAACAGTTGGGCTTATCTTTCTATGTGGAAATAATTCTTTTTTTAACCTTTTTTTTAAAAAAAGATTTATTTATTTTTTATTTATATGAGTACACTACAGCTCTCTTCAGACACACACTTGAAAAGGGCATCAGATCCCATTACAGATGATTGTGAGCCACCATGTGGTTGCTAGGAATTGAACTCAGGACCTCTGACAGAGCAGTCGGTGCTTTTAACCACTGAGCCATCTCTCCAGCCCCTTTACTCTTTTTTTTTTTTTAAACAGAACTTTTTATTGATTCCTTGTGAGTTTCACAGCATGCACCCAAATCCCAGTCGTCTCCCACTTCCTTCATAACCACCTTCTGCCCCTATAACCTCTGCTCCCCAAAAGAAAATAAAAAAGAAAATAAAACATTTAAAAAAAAAGAAATCCATTGTGAAAGATGCAGCATGTCACAGTGTTACAGCACACCCTTTTGTCCATACGTTTTTACTTGCAAATATTCATTGCAATGACTCGTTGGTCTGGTTCGAGGCCTCTGGCTTCTGCTACACCATCAATACTGGACCCTCACCAGGACGCCTCTTGATCATTCTGTTGCTGCCCTGTGGCATGGAGATCCTGCAGCTCTGGATCTGCAGCACCAACCCTTTCATGAGTTCCAGAAGCTCACAGATGAGAGAGATGTTGGGATGAATCAACACAAAGCCCTGAATCTGGGCCTGGGTGGTAGCTGGTTTGGTCAGCCAGCCAGCTCTCTCACACCCACACCACCAGGACAAGGTCTTCAGCACTGCCCAGGCTAGCTCACCTAATGCCACAGCTGGCAAGGGGTGGAGCCAGCTCCCTGGTTCTTATGACTCTTGGGCCAGCTTTCCTGCCTGCTGCAGGTGGTGAAGGACAGAGTGGTAAGGGACAAGCTCACCTCTGTTCCCTCTACCAGGGCCAGCTCTACTTTGCTACCAAGGAAAGGTGCAGGGCCTGCTCTCCCACTCTTATGATCCCAACACCAGTTCTCCTGCCTGCTGCAAGTGGCAGGGGTGAGGTAGGGGAAGGCATCTCCCCTACAGGCCATCCCCCCAACCCTCCTCATCCCCCCTCCACCCGCCAACACCTCTGTTTCAGCACTTCATAGCAGATGAGTGATGGAGTCAGCTCTCCTGTGCTCCTTCATACTCCCACTACCAGGGCCAGCTCTACTGTGCTGCCCAGGTGAGGAGAGCTGTTCTCTTGAGTGTTGCTATTGGGGAAAGGTGCAGGGCAGTTCTTCAGAGTGCTACAGTCAGTGACAAGTGGGACCAGCTCTGCACAGCCCTTGGACATCAATATGGTCCCAGAGAGTAGCCCAGACCAGGAATGTCCACGTGGTTCTTAGTGGTAATGGGAGGCTTGGACATCAGCACAGATATCAGCCCCTGCATGGCCACTGACCTAGAAATGACCGTCAGGGCCAGCATTGGCTGGAACTTCATCATGGCGGGACTGGCTACTCACAGCAAGCTATTCCTCTCTACCCTCACATCTCCAGTTCCATCTCTCTTCATGGTGCTCAAGCTGCCCCACTTCTCTTTTCTCCCATCTGTCCACCACATCCTTGCACATTGTAATGGTTTGGGCTATGGGTGGGCCACATGGCTGGCAGACCTTTGGATGCCTTCACCCACCCGCCACAAAGTGTGGCCTGTGAAACGTGGCAGCAGACTGGCCTCTTGGAAATAATTCAACAGAACTAAGAAATGGCTACATTCTTGGGTTTGGGTGGCTAGGCTGGTAAAATACTTCATGCATTCCCCTGGGATTTGATCTCCAGAACTGCCTAAAGTAGGCATGGTGGTCCATGCCTGTAATCCCAGCATTTGGAAGGTGGAGATGGAGGAGGATCAGGAACTCAAGGTCATCCTCTCCTTGGCTACATAGAAAGTTTGAACCCAACTTGGACTACTTGGAACCTTGCCTTTAAAAATTAGAAGGTCACCAGGACCAGAGGGTAAAACTACCTGCTTCCAAAGCTAAGGACTGAAGCTTGATTCGCCTGACCCACACAGGAGAAGGATAAAATGAACTCTTATAATCTGTCCTCTGAGTTCCACATGCATATTATGTCTGGCAAGTACACACACATACAGACACATACACACATACATACACACATGCACACATGCATATGCACATATACATACGTATGCACACATACACACATACATAGACATGCACACATAAATAGATAACAGTAAATTTTAAGTGTATGTATCCTTTGAACGCTGTGTGAGTTTGTCACAGTGACTGCCTACCATCTATTATCTTGTTCCTTCCAGCTACCTCTCTGACTGCTACTGCCATTCAAAGCTATTGCATTTGTGAACCCCAAGCTTGTTGAGCTTACTGTTTTCCTGTACCCATAGCCTGGGTATCTGAACTTGTTTCAGTCAGTATGTTTCATGCTTATTATTAAATATGAAATACACTGGGATAGAGCGGAGGCCCAGCAGTTACAAGCACCTGCTGTTCTTTCGGAGGAGCAGAGTCTGGTTCACAGCATTCACACTGGGCAACCCACAGCTGTCTATAATTCCAGGAAACCCAACACTCTTATAGCCTTCTCACATATGCAGATGTGCATGTGAGTGTGTGTGTGCACATACACACTCACATATGACATAAAATCATATCTTTAAAAATAAATACAGAATATTTAATAAAATCTCTATGTTAAAAGTCAGTCAGGAAGTTGATGTCAGTACAGACAACACTCTCCAGTGGTCCTTGGAATATATTTTTTATTTTAACTATTTAACTAATTTAACTCAGCACTTGCAAAGGGGAAAACGTGTATGCCCTTTTCTCAACAGCCATATTTGTGTAGAAAGACACAGGAAACATGGGGGAAGTAGGGAGGGTGTTTTCTGAATGATGCCAGTGAGACAAAGTCCCACTCTCAGCACAGGGCGGGGCAATACTGAATCATCCATCAGCCCGCTACATCCATCCCTGAGTGGGTCATGCTTCTGTTTTCTTGTGGAAATGTGCAGTGACACAGTCTGTGACGCAAGCCATTGTAGCTGCTAAGGCTGTTGGGTAGCAGAAAAGAGCAAATGTGTCACACACCAAGCACATCCTGACTCTACAGTTTATCCATCTCTTCTCTTGGAGAAGCCTCCCAAATGGAACAAATGGGCAGATACAGTGAACCCATTGATGTTCCAGTGATCTCACCTTTGGGGAAGTTTGGAAACCCTGCCAGTGAAAACTAGCTGAAGCCAAAGTTGAGAAACTATAGTTCTATGCAGCAGACATGAAAACAAAATTCTGTAGATTTCTATGCAATATGTCCCATTTAAGATTGCATGAGAGAGCTGGTTACCATTACCTGTCAGCTTCTCCAACTTTCCCTATCTGCTACAGACTGACCCATCTTTCCTTTAGAGAGCACTAGACACCTGTGCTGGTCCAGGCACAGTCCTGGGCATAAGGATCACAGAGTCCAACAGTATAGTCTAGGACTCTCTACTCAAAAGAACATGATGGCTGCAGAAGTCTCAGTCTCTCATTCTATTAGGACTGTGTCTCATAAAAATGAGAGAGGGCACATCTAAGTCTGGTGGAGGATCTTCTAAGTAAGTAAAGGCACTCGTTCTCAGTCCTGGAGACCTGTGCTTAATTCTCTGAACCTACCTGGTGGAAGGAGAGAACTGACTCCCTAAAGTTGTCCTCCTCCACACACATGCTGTGGCATACATGTGTGCACATGAACACACACATAAAATACATGACTATATGTTAGTTTCCTATAACAATAAAGTCTGTGGTTTATCCTGATTGTCTTAGCCTGGTCCCATGTACATTTCTGAAACTAGCAATGTATCTGGGTGAACAGGGGAGGCAGGAGCTTCAATTGCCTGGGCCCAAGTTGTACTAATTAGCTAGTGCCATGTTACAAGACACCTCTAAACTTTAATGCAATGAATGTTCCTTCTCGATGTCTGTGGACTTTGAACATTGGTAGGGCTTAGCTAGTTGACAGTCTTACTAGGTTTTAGGCAAGCTGTTGGGCAAGGTTGTAGTCTCACATGACCTTTAACAAAGGTACCAGGTTTTACTTCTTGGCTTCCTCATATTCTTGTCAACAGCACCAGTTCCTCATGGGATTCCCATAGGGCGACCTCTGGGCACACAAGGTGGCTTCTAGGGTCAATGATCAAATGCGGATGCCCAACTTGGAGACTTTGCATCCTTACATCAAAAGTGACTCCTGGCATTGCTGTTGTTTTCTTTTCTACAGATGTCATTCAGTAAGTTCACCATAGGTTCAAGGGAGGGGTGTTAGGCATGGTGAGACCACAAGGAGGTAGAGTGTTTGAGGACCATCTCAGAGGCTGATGGCAGCACAGATGTGAGTGACACCACTGAAACTAGAAGCAAAGAGCCACCAGAGCACATGAACACAGGGTGGACTCTCTGAATAAGATTTGGAGCCTGGCTTTAGGAACAAATGGAGATGAACACAAAGCACAAAGGTTTATTCTTTACACATGGGAAATTTGGATTTCCTTTAAGATGTTTGGGACCAGAGATACATGAGAGGTAAGCCAACACTGGGAAGACCCACCCAGCCTTGCATTAGTCCACAGAGTTATCGGTTGTTTCATAGCAAGCTCAGTGGTTAAGGCAGGGATCTGAATTCTACCCTCTGAGGAATTATATCCCTCTATCTTCAGGAACACAAACCCTACCAAGATAAGTTGACAGAAAAGCACACATAATATAACGCATAATATAACTCTGCATCAGTCATCTAGTACCTCAAAACTCAGCGGATTTTTTGAAGATTTGTTTTGTGTATAGGTGCTTTGCCTGCATGTACATCTGTACATCACATGCATACCTTAAGCCCTTGGAGGTCAAAAGAGGTCATTGTATCCTTGGAAAGGGGACTTGCAGATGATTGTGAGCCACCAGGTGTATAACAGGTAAACCAGGTCCCTTGCAAAAGCAATAAGTGCTCTTAACCACTGAGCCATATCTCCAGCCCAAAATTCAATTTTTAAAACCAACTGTTTATTTGGTTCATTATGGAGGTTACTGTGGTCTGGACACTTCAAGTTATCTCAGGCAGACTTGTCTCTGCATCTCAGGCACCTGGAAAGTCAACTGGTAAACAACTTTAGATGGCTTTACCCACATAACAGTGATGGACAGACTAGGAGGTCAGTTGGTGGTCAGTTTTTTTTTTTTTTTTTTGTCCTTGCTCTCTGATAGTTCAGACGACTGGCATAGACTGCTTCATATAGTGGAGTTAATGACTCTAAAGAGAGAGGCCCAATATACAAGTGTTCTTCAAGTCTCTACTTCTTTCCCATATAGTTCAAGGGGAGGGGAAACAGACTTCACCCTGGGTCAGGAGATTTTGCAAAAGCAAATGAACACAAGGATAGGGAATATTTATGGCCCAATTTTGAATCTACCATACTGTCCCCCAGTGGAATCATTTATGAACATAGAGAACATAAAAAATAAAACAAATAGGAAAGAAACTTTCAAGGATATCCTGGGCTTCCCCATGGTCAGACTCTAATCTTAACAAACAAACAGCACCAGAATTCAGGCTTGTGAGCTGAATAAACTGAGCCCACTGTAAAGCTGCTGGTTCAAGCTCTTCAAAGCAACAGTGGTAAACTTTCAGATCCTCAGATTTGCATCTGCCATAATCTTCTTTCTCCAGCATCATATCCAAGCTGAGATGCTGGTGGAAGGAGAAGAAAAGGAAAGCAAGAAAGATGGGAATCAAACTGAGAAACTTAATCCAACATCACAGCCAATATCTGGCTCTAACATTCCAAAGGTAGGTATTTGAGATCCTATGCTCTTGTGGGGTTTGACGGGTGAATGCCATAGCCCATGTAAAATTTTGCTGAAATTACTAGGACCACCCCTTAGGAATTAATGCTTGCTTGAAAAGTTAATCCTCATTTCATAAAACAGCCCAGGTTTTTCTTGTCCAGGGAATGAAACACACTCTATTCACTGCAGAGTTTTGTATCATGAGTACTGACTTTCCTGACATTTGGCCTGTGTCTTAGTTGCTGTGAAAAGACATCATGAGCAAGGAAATTTTAATAAAAGAAAGCATTTAACTGAGAAATTGCTTACAATTTCAGGTTAGACTAGTGTCATCATGGAGGGAAGCAGGCAGGCGTGGCGCTGGAGCAGTAGCTGAGAGCATTTGATCCACAGACAGAAAGCAAGAACCACTGGACTTGGCTTGGATTTTGAAACCTCAAAACCTCACCCCAAGGGTCCTCCAACAAGGCCATACCTCCTAATCCTTCCCAAACACTTCCACTGAGGACCAAGCATTTAAACACATGAGTCTATGAGATCATTCATTATTCAAACTACCACAGCACACTCAAATGAAACCAAGTGTCAGAGTGAAATTCAAATGATACTTGAACAAGAAATGCAAAGATAGACAGTTCTGTTCCAACCAGTGACTTCTACTTACACAGAAAAGAAGAGAAATAAAGGTTTATAAATGAAATGTGTCCCCCATTGAAGATCTGGCTCTTTATTTCTATATGGGATCAGAACCCTAAGGCCAGTTGGACTGTGTAGAGAACTTGTAAATATTGGGTGGGTTGTAGTAATCTATGCCTGTTAACAGACACCTAACCAGTAACCCACATGTCTAACCACTAACCCACTGTCTCAGTTTCAGTGGCTCACAGGTCTTACACAGAGCTTAGCTTGGAACTCTGCTTCAGTTTCTTTTTTCCTGAACCACAGTTAAAAGGTTGGCTGGGGTCTCATCTAGGTTCAACTAGGGAAAAATCCCCTCTCAAACTGCTCACATGGCTGTCGTCGGGATTCAGTTGCTTGAGAAGTACTGAGTGGAAACTTCTCAAAAATCAGTATCTTAATCACTTTTCTGTTTCTAAAACAAAATGCTAAAGACTGAGCAATTCTTGAAGAATAGCAGTTTTAGTTTATAGTTATGGATATTGGGAAGCCTAGGAACATGATAGCTGTACCTATTTCGTGTCTGAGAGGGCCTTGGTGCTGTCTCATGACGAGTTAGAATGGCATCAGGCAGTGAGAAAGAGCAAGCTTGTTTGCTTGGGTCCCTTTTGTCCTAAAGTGCCACTAATAACATTAGGGCCCTATCCATATGACTTCATCTAATTCTAATTGCTTCTCAAAGGTCTCATCACCAAATTCCACTAACATATGGCCTTGTGAATTATATTTCCAACATATGAACATTTGGGCAACACTTCTAAACCATAGTAAACTGTTTACTTGCTCAGAGAGTACAAGTCAAGGAAAAACTGCAACCAGAACACCATTGAGAAGAGAAGGACAGTTCTGTCTTCCATAGTTTAACCACAGTAACAATGCCATTTCAGTTTTTCTAAACACTGTTCATTACAAGTAAGTCACAAGGACCAGCACCCACTCAGGAGAACTTACCTGAGGCTGTAAGTAGGCAGAAGGAAGATGTCGAGTCATGTCAGAGACTGTTAGAAGTTTTCTACCAGACAATGTGGACTGGTGCAGAGGAGAATGTTGTCTTAGTTGTGTCCAGTGAATGGATGTAGCCAGTCTTTTTCAACCAAATCAACTATCTCCTTAAAGGGGAATTAGACTGGGTGTGGAGAGACCTCGCTGCCTGTCTCTAAGGGTAGACAAGTAGCTGTAATGGCTGACTGGATATGATTAACTCAGATGCGAAGTATTTTTGGTCTATGATATTTTGAACCCCTCATTGACAGAACATGCATCAGTGTTGCCTTAAGCTTAGAAGATAATGAGCCTTTGTTCTCAAAACAGCTGTATCCCTCTCCCCGCCCCCCCCCCCCCAAATAGTGGTTGAAATAACAATAGTGCCCCTATAGTCTCTGGCTTGTGAATGTCCGGTCCCCGTTTGATGCTGCTGCTTGGGGAGGTTTACAAGGAAGACAGTGTATTATACTGGAGGTGAGCTCTGGGACTATAAGATGTGAACCTTCTCTGGTTTGCCCTCTCTGCTTTGTGTCTGCTCTTCAAGATATGTACTGCTCTCCTAGCCACTGTGCCTGCCACCTGCTGACTCTACACTGCCATCATGGACTCTAACCCTCTGAACCCATATATTACCTTGGTCTTAATGTTTTATCACAGCAAGACAGGTAACTCATACAAACCCCTCCCTGCCACAGAAAACAATAGCAAACGAGCCAGCAAGCAACCCACATAACATCGACTTCCTTGGTTAAACAACAGAAAGCCAAAGGGAACTTTAGTTAAGGATGTTCCTATGATCTTGATTCCACTTTATCCTCAGAAGATTCTACTAACAAGTGGATGCAGCCCAGCAAAGGAGGGAATGGATGAACAGTGAAAGTGTGTTAAAGGGTGATAGATTGCTATTTAAATCAAGAGCAAGAAGAAAACACTCCTAGATCTCATCCGTCTTCTCACAGCTTGGAAGTGACTTTTCTCATTGCCATTTGATGATAAGGGCTGAGTTTCTGTCAGGAAGAAAGCACTGGGAGGGGAAGCATGTCCATGCAGCCACAATCCTCGATTCTAGACCAGGGGCTGTGAGTGTGAGCGAAGCATGGACCCTCTCCTCACGCAAGTGGATATGCTGGACGGAATTCATATTTAGAACAGTGAAGTGGAGAGTTGCAGGTGCAATCTATGTAGAGGTGGTGGGACAGATGCTGCCAGAGGTAGGAATGTTGGCTGTGTTTTTGACACAAGTGGAAGGAAGGTCCTTCTTAATAAGGTGGCACATGAGTTCCGTAAGGAGAGAGAACAAAGCCTGGGGGCATTGACGACTACAGCTGAGACATCAACTGTTGGAGAAAGTAGGCTCAGGCTGGAGAGATTGGCTGTTCTTCTAGAAGATCAGGATTCAATTCCCAACACCCACATAGTAGATCATAACTGTCTGTAACTTGAGTTCTGGGAGATCTGACACCCTCACATGGACACATGCAGTCAAAACATCAGTGCAAACAAAATAAAAATAAGTAATCTTTTAAAAAGGAAGGTAGGCTCATGGGGCTAAAGGCTATAGGCATGGTGAAGCAGTGGAGGGTGAGGCCGTAGAAGGAGGAAGAGGACTGACTATGTAGATTTCACATTTTGGTGGGAAGTTGGCTTTTAAGTTCAGTGAGAGTGCTGTAATCCAGAGGCTGTATGAGTTTCTTGTTGTTGCTATAACGAATATGACTTTGTGCTAGACAGGAATATGGAAGGAAATACTCATTTTGACTCACAGTCTCTGAGTTCAGTCCACACTTTGCCCTGTGCACTTGAACAAAACATCATAGATACGGAACGTATGGCAGAGAAAGCCGTTCCTGCAGACAAGGAAATGGGAGATAGGATGGGATCCACCCAGGACCAAGTCTGGCTTTCAAAGGCTCACCTTAGTGACCTACTTCTGTTGTGCAGGCCCCACTACATAGTCTCCACAACCTCCCTTAATCATGGCACCAGCTGGCAAGCAATCATTCGAAATGTGGGCCTGTCACAGGCTCCAGCCACGGCAAATACAGAACGTTCTTTAGAGAAAGGGAAACAACTGAGTGTCTGTGTAATAACGAAAGGACTTTGTCAGGTTGGCAGTCACAGTCAAATGCTGGGGGTGGGGGGTCCCATGATGGCCACCTACAGTTCAGCAGAGGAAGGAACTAGCAGTTGATCAGTTCAATTAAAAAAATAAATTAAAAATAAATAAATAAATAAATAAATAAATAAATAAATAAATCCAGAAGTCCCAGGACAAACTGTCAGGGAGTCAGCTCCAGTCTGAAGTCCAAACCGTGGAAGCAACTTGCCTCCAAGAAGGGCTGGTGGCATGAGACTACGTTTAAAGGCTGAAGATTCTGAAGTCTGATGTTCATGGGCAATAACACAATTCAGGAAGAACTGAACTGCCTGGACTCTCTCCTTGGTCCACTTTGTGTTGCATCTGGGTTCCCAGGGAGATGTCTCCACTCACATGGAGGGGCAGAGTATGCCCTCAATTGGCTGACTTTCATTCACTCCACTGGTCTCTGGAAGTGCCTTCATAGGCACCCTCAGAAGTGTACAGTACGCCTAGGTGTCACTGAGGTCAGCCAAATTGAGCCTAGCCACCAGTGTCGGCACGAGCTGATCACATCACAGGACACGGTTCACGGGATGAAAGGAGTAGAAGGATGGGTGAGCCACTGAGGGAGGATAGGAGGACCTCTGCTTTCCTTAGAAAGAAGGAAGAAACAGAGAAACCGATTGATTGACTCAGACTGGTCGACCAAGTCTGTCTTTGGCTCCTCTGAACAAACCACCACAACAGGAAAAGAGGAAGGGCTGAAATAGATTAAAGCTTCACCAATAGGGAGGAAAAGCTGGTCTGGTGGACTGGGTGACTACACAAAGGTGTTGTATTAGTCACTGTTCCATTGATATAACAAAATACCTGAGACAATTAACCAACATGTGAGAAGGTTCATGGCTTTGAAAGTTCCAGTCTGAGGGTGGATGACTTTGAGCCTCTGAAGATGGTAATGGCAGGGTTTGTGGAACAGCAAAACCACCCACACCATGAGCCTGGAAACAAAATAGAGGAAATGAAGGACCAGAGTTCCTCAACTCCTTAAATGTCACCAATAGCCTAAGGAATGCCCACTAGGCTCCATTTGCTAAAGGTCCTCCCACCACCTCCCCAGGGTGCCATCCTGGGATCAACTTTTTATAAAGCACTGGTGGAGAGGGACACTCCTCTAATCCATAAACAGATATCAATCCCTAATCTATAAATCAGGAGGGTCTTGCTTCTTTTGGAAATAGTCTTATAGAAATAATTAAATTGAAGATCTTGAGCTGAAGGGATTACTCTGGCCTGTCAGGTGGAACCCCCCCCCCCCCACACACACACGATATCCTCACAAATACCCTCATACAGGAGAACCAAGGGAAAGAACATAGACAAAAGAGGAGATGGTGACAGAATAAAACAGGACATGAGACTCAAACCTAAGAATGTGACAGCTACCAGAAGTCATGTGAGGCAGAGAGGACACTCCCCTACAGACTTCAGAGAGCAAGAACTTGCTGGCTCCTTTATTTCACATTCCTGGCCTCTAGTACTATGGAAGGATACCTTTCTTTGTTTTAAAACTCCTCAGCTTGGGATCATTTGGTACAGTATCCTTGGAGCACTAATATACCAGGATTCTCATTTGCTAGCGTCTAATCTAACTGCTGTTAAATGAACCAAACTGGGATATCAAAACTGAGCCCTTTAGTATGAGGATACAAGAATACCAGGCAGAAATGCAATCGGCTCTGAAACCTCTTCCCAAGGTCCAGGAAGTTAGACAAGAAGGAACTAGCAAGGACACTCAGACAGTCAGAGGAAGGTGGGGTTTCTGCCCCTTGCCCACTGTGAACTGCAATGAGAGCAAGGACCCCCATGTCTGTGGGTACCGCCCTCTTATGGATGCTGGAGACAGCCGTTGCTCTGTACAGTTCAAGCCTGGGGACAGCTTGCCTCCTCCTCTTATACACCCACCTGGGGTTGGCGCAAACTCCTTTTGTCTGATGCTGCAGAGTGGTGGAAAGCTACAGAGGATGGACAGAACTCGCAGGCCATCTGCTCCTCTTCTGTGTTTTGTGAGTTTATTTTCAAATGTTAAGCGTTTGAGAGCAGCCGTCAGGCACCATCTCAAAACCTAACCATTTGGCTAAAGACGTTCACTTCAAAATCCACAGCAATCTCTCGGCGATCAGCAGCTCTCCAGGGTTTGGAATAGGGGCTGAGTCGTATTTTGAAACAACATCTTCAAATATTATCATATAATTTGATAACCGGAAAAGGAAAATATGATGTCTTGTTTCTACGATACAGACTTTGGGAAGGGAAACTACAGAAATCTTGCCAGACAAGCTGTTTGGAAAATGGAGGAACTCTTTAGTCAAGAAAATATGAAGGCTTTGGGGGGGGGGGTGGCTTACAGGGGTCTCTCAGGCATGCAAAAATGTGTATGTTTTTTAGGAAGGAACATATACGTGTAGTTGGTAGGTGACAGAGTATAAGCACACATATATATGCACGTGTACACACACACATATGTGTATGCATATACATGTATGGTATGCAACACAAAAGGACTTGTCGTCTTGATTTGGTTCTCAGAATAATTGGAAGCCAAGCATAACCAATATCTTATAATCTAATAGGAAGGGACTTTTCTGCTATAGTTGTTAAGGACAAAGCAGAATGTCTAGGCGTGAGCCCGGTCCTCCCCTCACTTCCCTGCCCTCCAGTCAGGAGCTGAGTGCAGGAGGCTCTGGTGTAGGAAGAGACTCTCACTCCAAGAAAAGGCTTCTCCATGTCGGACTATCTTGATGCATTAGAGTTAGGTCTGGGAATGCTGAACAGAGTGGGGGAATTTAGAAAGCTGTTACTTAAAACCATCTTAGGTATCAACAACTAATTCCCCCCTCCCCCACTTTGGGCAGCACAGGGCTGAGAACTGAAGTCTGATTGCTGGACTATATTTCCATTTCATTCATACAAAACCATAGAAAACTTGACCCTGGTGGGAACAAAGGGGTTAGGAAGTGTATCCCAGAGCGTTGGACTCCTAGCTCCACCACATGTCAGATGCATAACCCTGGGGAATCTTACGGCCCCTCCCTGCCCACTCACCCTTGCACAAGGTCAGCAATTGCTCCTTTAGGGCTGTTGTGGAAGCTGAGTTGAACTGGATATTTGGTGTGTTAGAGAGCTGTTATTCCAACTGATTGGCCCAGCAGGTAAAATGAACACGTATAGCACTCTCTGACTGAGAAAGTGAGAGTAATGAAACCCAAGTTCTTGACCTGGGAAGTTCTTGTCTATTTAACGAATGATCCCTTCCGGGCACTCGCTGCAGAGAATGGAAAGTGATGTCACCTTCCCCTTCCTCAAGAGAAGCTGTGAAAACAGACTCTACCCCCTTCCCCCCAATGGGTTATTCTGACTTTGAAATCTAGACTGTAAATTCCAATTTCTGAAGCTCTAGGCTGCACAAGTGAAATGTGTCCATTGGATGTATCCTTCAGGTGGGCGACAGATTTGAAACGTATAGTGACAAGACTGATGATTGTCTGTGTTTTCAGCTCTTTTAAAGAAATTCTAAGGTCACGTTGGGCATTCCATTTGTACAATACATTCATTGGATGTTATAATTTATAACCAAATAAAACTTAGTGTTTGGGATGCCAGGCTCTGTTCTTAGGGCTTTGCCACAGTGATGCAGTTACCCCTCACTCCAGTCTGTGAGACAGGCCTTGTTCCTCTTGGCATTTTGCAGTTGAGGAAGCTAAAGCTCAGAGAAGTTAAGTACCTTCTTTGAGATATAACAGTATACGGAGGAGTCAGACTTTGAATGCAAACCATTGCCTTTAAAAGGCATTAATCAACGTTCAACTCACACAGTATTAGCAGAGCCAGAGCTGTCATCAGAACGTATATGCAAAAAGGTGTGCTTTGCTGATGGATGCTGAGGCTAGCAGGACCATGATTGAGCCTCTGTTATCAAAACTCATTAAAAAACTGTCCCTCCTACGCCTGTCAGTGCTGCCACCAAATGAACATGACTCCACAGTCTATGAAGCCTAGGAATAATGGCTAGCACCTGGTGCCATCCAATGTCTTAAAATTCTTATTACATTTTATTCATTTATTGTGTGTGTATGTAGATACTCACAGGCCAGGGCACAGGTGTGGAGATCAGAAGACAACCTGTAGGAGTCCATTTTCCCCTTCCACCATGTGGGTCCCAGGGATCCAACTCAAATCCTTAAGCTAATGAGCCACTTTACCAGCTGATCCATTTTGCTGGCCCTAAACGTTTACTGTTTAAATATAATACAAATGCTAATTTAATGTCTAAGATGAGGCATTATTTCTGTCGTCTTCATTTTACGTGAAATAGAGTTCCAAAGAGGAAAAACTATTTGTCCAAGTTTACTCGGCTACTATCTAAGAGGTCAAGGTCTGATTCTGAACAGACTTCCCAGTTTACACTTCACTCATAACTTTGTTTATAACTTAGCTCAAGCACACCGTAACAATGTCCAGGAGCAGGAGCTAAAACTGCAAAAGAAGAGGTCAGAAATGAATGTTATTATTGAACCCACTTTGCAGATTTGAAAGATGAGTCTAGGAAGTACAAAGTCACTTAACTATAAAGCCACACAGTGGGCAGTTGCCAAGCCAAGGTAAGAATGCAGCTCCATCAAACCCTAAAGTTTATATGTGTATATCTCCTTCAAACATGTTCTAGGGTACTGGACCTGACAGCACATGCCTGTCATTCCTGTTACTGAGGGACCTGAAGGAGGACCATGCATGATCAAGGCCAGCCTTGAGTTCAAGGTCAGCCTAAGCAACTGAGACCTTGCAAAGGCCGGGATGTAGCTACACAATAAACACTTCCTTAAAGTGTGTGAGACCTAAAGTCAAGCCCCAGAACTGGATAAAAATTTAAGTACAGAGGTTCTGCCTTCCAGACTTTCAGAATAACTTATGCTAAGGAAAGATTGAAGAATGGGATCAGACGCTAATAGCTACTCAGACACTGAGTCAATTTTCAGAAAGTGTCCAAACAAATCACACTACCAGGCTGTGCCTAGAGGCAGGGGTGGGGGTCAAGGTTTAGTATACAGTGTCCCTGGATGGGTGTCTCTCTGACACCCCACAGCCTCCAGCCCTCAAACACCTCTAGATGAGAGCATGGTATACCTCTCTCATCCCTAGCTGAAGGAACGATGCTTGACCTTTGTCCTTCTTAGAGCTCAGTACCTGCCTTGATACTAAACTCTAACAATGGATTTTCTTAAGGCTACAAGTGGTGCTCTCCACCTCAAGATGGAGTTTGCTTATTTAGGGAACTAAAAAGCCTTGGATTATCTAGCTCCAGGCACAAATGGATTCAGGGGCGATATCAGAAGCCTGTTCCCCGTCCTTTACCCAGCTTCTTCCATGCTTCACTCTCTTCACAAATCCGTGGTACTTCCTAGAGTTTAGTGGTACCAAGAAAGGACAACTTACTCTGTCTAATGGTGCCAATAGGAGCTCTGAGACTGAGTCCTGCTGTCCTGGCTTGAAAGTCTATCTGACACTTAATCACCTTAGTCTGGATAGGGTAGGGGCAGAGAGATAAACATCAGACTTGCCGAACTTGGGTCTTACCCTACCCTGAAGTAGTCACTTTGAATCACATGTCACAAATGCTCTTCCAACAGAGAGTAGCATAGATAAAGAAGAGGGAGATTAGAACTGGGAAGACCACAATGACAGGTGCCTTCTAAGAGTCAGTGAGTAAGGTCCACCCTCTCCAGAAGCTAAGACTTCAGCATTGATAATGTGTTACCTGTTGATTGATGGCACCCAATGGCAATGCTACTGTCCATTTTCTACTGCTATAACAAAATATCCCAAGCCAGTTAATTTGTAGAGAAATTTATTTGACTCCTGGCTCTGGAGGCTGTGAGGTTCAAGAGCATGCGACTGTGCCTGCTTAGCATCTGCTAAGGACATTGTGCTGTGTTAGAATGCTCTTCCTCATATGAAGCAGCTGATACTGTCATCGGGGACCCAGTCTCTTAGCTCTATCTAACCCTATCTGCTCTCTCCAAGTACCTGTCTCTCAACACCACTAACCTATGAATTTGAGGGTTCAGATTCTAGCAACTGAACCTGTAGAAGACACACTCAGCCCGCAGCAGGCAATACATTTTTTTTGCTGGCCTGTGTAATGGGCATTTCCCTTTTGGGAAGAGCACATCCACATTTTTCTGTGACCCTATCCATCCCCTTTCTAAGCTCCACGGTTAGAAGAGGACTAGCCAACTGAAGGCTTCCAGAGTAAAGCTGTGTAGCCGAAGAAACCTTCTGGCTGCAGTGACTATAATGAGATGATCATGTGACTCAGTCGTTGTCAGAGTCATCAGGCCCAGGGCACTGAAGAATACATTTTAAAATATAATGGAGGGCCAGAGAGATGGCTCAGTGGGTAACGCATTTGCCAAACAGCCCAAGGACCTGAGTTAAGATTACCAGCATTCAAACAAACAAACAAACAAAAAGATGGACTGTATATACCTGTAACCACAACACTCCAAGAGGTGGAGACCACAGAGACAGGTAGATCCCAATAGCTAGTTGAGTAGTCAATCTAACTGAAATGGAATCGCAAGCAGGGAGAGACCCTGCCCCAAACTACAAAATGGAAAAGTGATTAAAGGAAAATACCCAGTGTCAACAGCTTTCTTCCATGTGTAACCTCATGGGCACACACACATGCACATAGATATACACAAATGCACACACCATATACACATGTGCACATAGATCTATACAAATGCGCACACCATATACACGATACATGTATGTGTGTACATTGTAAAAAAAAAAATGCTTAAAGTATTGGAAAAGAAGACGTTCTCCTTCCTTTCTGACTGGAAGATACTGAAGCCATCCTGCCAGCATGGAAGGGCCTGAAAATGGTACAACACTGAGGAAAGCAGCTTCGAGATGCAGCTACAGCCCTCAAGCCAAACATGCTCGATTTTCAGCTATTTGAACCAATTAACCAGTGTCCCCAACCCTTGTATTAAACCCATCTGAAGAGCATTTTGTGTCATTCACAACTGAACAAATACCTAGCTGACCCTGGGCATCTACAAAACAGCTCCATTGTTTGCAAGCCGTAACATTTTGGGTAAAGCAGTCAGCCCCTGCCTTTGTTACCTTCCCTATGTAGTAGAGAAGTCTCCCTTGGAGGATTTCATAGAGGACAGCTAACCACCACTCTGTAAGTTTTATCTGCATTGTGAGAACAGGAGAGGCATGAAGCAAGGTGGACGCAGAGTGTTGAAGCCTAGAAAATCTTCGATGTGGATAATGAGAACAACCCAGACACAGATAACAGGGAATGCTGAGGGCTGGTGCAGAGCCAGTGTCCAATTCAAACTTTCAAAATCAGGCTCCCTGTGAGTACAAACAAAATAAGCATGCCATGTTCATGGAATTAGAGTTCCAAGGAGAGGAAGCCACAGGGTACCCTCCCCCTTTCCATCTCATCTAGCCATCATCCCCTCCCAAAGCAGGGGAACTGGAGGGCCTCTGAGTCCATGGCTCTTCTTTAATCTCCAAACTGAACATGACCACTCTTTATTTTTAATCTCTCCTTCCCCTCGTCTATGCCTTCAAGCAGCTTTTCTGGGGAGAGAGTGTCTGCGCCCACACTGGCAAATCTGAGTGTCTGGCCACGCGCCGCCTGCGATGGGGCTGTTGCCATGCCCACCCACCCCAGCAACCTGGAAGGCAGTCTTTGGAGGGGCTCAGCAGAAAGATCTCTGCACTCTGGGGAGCTTGGAAACCAAGTGTCACGGGTGGTAAGTGAGGGCAATGTGCTTTTGGTGAGTACTCACTCTTTTCCACCTAAAATGCCTCCATTGTGCTTGACAGACTGTATCAATAATGAGGCTGAAGGAGGAGCTTCTGTCACTCATCACTGGCCATGGCAGAGTCCCCACATGCTGGCACTCCTCATGTGATACCCACTTTACAAAGAAGAAAAGGTTGTGAGGTCAAAACTAGTCACAATGAAACTAAGTGTTTTAGAGTTGTGACAAAAATAATCTCACACGAGCCGTTCAGAGGAATGAAGACGTATCTTGGCTCCCAGCTTCAGACAGTTCAGTCCAGAGTGACTTGGTTCCAGGCACTTAGGAAGGATATCACAGTGGTAGACACAAGTAACAGAAGACGTCCTTCACCTCATGGTGAGAAAGAGGTTGTCTTCCACCATATGAAGAGAGAGAGAGAGAGAGAGAGAGAGAGAGAGAGAGAGAGAGAGAGAAAGAGAGAGAGAAGATTCAGATAAGATCCTAGTCTCAACAAAAAGTTTCCAGTGACTAACTTTACCCAGATAGGCATTACCTCCTGAAGTTTCCAGAACCTTCCAAAACAGCATCATCAGCTCAATATATAGCCATTTGGGGCAGGAGGGAACATATCTTATTTAAATTATGACCTAAGACCAATAGAAGGCAGAGTCAGTGTGAACCTAACTCAATCCAAGTTCATTTAATCATACACTGCAATGCTTATCAGGAGACAGAACACAGTGATGAGGTAGCATAAAAGTTCTGAGCCACTCTCACTAAGAGGTGGACACTTGGACTGGGAATGTGGCTTTGTTAATAGGATATATATATATGCATATATGAAAGCCCTGGGTTCAGTCCCCAGCATTGCATAAAACCAAGCATAGTGCTACACACCTATAGTCCCAGGACTAGGAAAGTGGAAGCAGGAGAATCAGATGTTCAAGGTCATCCTTGACTACAGAGAGAATTCAAGGCTAGACTAGACTGCATGAGACACTGTCTTCCCAGAGAGGGGTAAGCGCTACTTCATTTCTCCCTGAACAAGGTCAGATGAGGAAGACTTCCCATCTGGCTCCGTGCCTTGGAGTACTGAGTCTTGGTTGAGCCATTAGCAGGCTGTATGGTAGGCATGAGCAGGTGTTTCCTTTGATAATCACTGTGAAGATCCCACCCCACAGCCACATCAACCACCAAACATCTAAGTGGGGAGCCCTCCACCAGGCATATGAATGGGGAACACTTTGAGATGACCTACCTCCTGCACCATCTAAGGAAAATTAGGGTAGAACTCAGAGCAAGAACCATAGTTCATCTTAGTCACTTCCTAGAACCGTAAGAAATGATAGTCCATGACTGTCTTTCAGGGCAGTTAGAGTAAATTAGTTCCTGTAGCAAATGGCCAATCCGTGTGCTCTGGCACGCACACACACAAATCCGTGTGCTCTGGCACGCACACACACACACAATTAAATTAAAAATGCCCTGCTTGGCTTGTATGAGTTGAGTCTAAACTGAATAGGCTCTCTGGCTACAAAGCTTTGCGCTTCATCCCCTCCCTCGCCTCCTGACTTTCTGACGGGGCTTTTGTAGAAGTCACAATGGTGTTGACTCATGATGACTAGAGAGGGAGGGTGGAATGTTCACTGATTCATTACCGTGCATGTATGGGGTGCTGCTGATGTGCCAATCACTGTGTCAGGTCCAAAAAAAAAAAAAAAAAAAAACAAGTGAGAGTTTTCCATGTGACAGACAAATCAGTAGGAAGCAAACAAGGGCTGGCAGATGGAACGGCAGGTAAAAGCATGGGTTGCTCTTTCAGAGGACACTAGTTCAGTTCCCAGCACCCACATCGGGCAGTTCAAAATGACCTGTAATTCCAGCTCCAGCACATCTGTCCCCCTTGGCCTTCATAAACACCTGCATTAATGCATGCATAAACACAGACACACATGGGCACACATACATGATTTAAAGTAAGATAAATACTGTAATAACTAAGTGAACGCTTCCATGTACTCTAGTTGCTATAATTAAATGCCACATCATGAGTGCTTAAACAAAAAAATAATGTATTTCTTCCAAGTTCTGCAGGTTGAAGGTCAGCATACCAGCTAATCTGATTCCCCAGTGAGAACCCCCCACCTAGCTTGTAGGCACCCATCTTCCCACCATACCTTTAGCTGACCAAAAAAGAGAAAGAAGGTGCTTATCTCTCTCCCCTTTTGTCTTCTTCTTCCAAAGCCACTGACTTCCTCCTGAAGGCCCTACCTCCATCCCCCGGATCACATTGGGGATCAGGTCTTATACATATAAAGTTTGGGGACATAAACACACAGAGCATAGCAGTAAACATTACTGATTATGCCCATCATAGCGGTTAAACTAGTGACAACAGTCATGGTAATTAAGGAACTCCTTTTCAGTCTGGTGGCTGGTTAGGCCTCCCTAATGAAACAGACTATGAAGGACATAGTTTGAGCTATGGACCACATGATCCCAGGGAATGCTTCTGAGGCAAAAGCCTTGAGAAGAAACTGTGAGTTGTAGAAAGGGCTTGCCACTTACCACAGAGTGAAAAAAATAGAACCACCCAGGCATGGACACAATACAGAAAGGGCCTGAGATTGGGCAAAAGAGATGAGCCATGGGCAGAGTGCAGAGCCTTGTTGGCTAGATCAATTTGTTATAGCCACAAAGGTAAGAGATAAGCAGGTCAAAATGAAGAAAGTTTTGCTTGGCTTCTGGCTTTGGGCTTTTAGTCCATGGTAGCTACTTCCATTATTTTGGGGGCCTCTGACAGGGCATGAAGATCATGGTGGGCAGAGTGTAATAGAGAAAGCTCACTATGCTGTCACCAAAAAGCAAGGGGGCAATAGCTGGTTGTCCCTTATATCACCTTCAAAGGCACCCCAAAATGATCAAACTTCCTCTCCCTAGGCCCCACTACTTAAAGATTCTACTACCTGTCAGCCACAGTTGACCAAACTTTCAACACATTGGGCCTATGGAGAACACTAAAGACTGAAACTACGGAATTGGCTAAGTGAAGAGTGTAGTTATGCCAACAATGAGAACATGGACGGATGTAGTTAAGTTGGCAGAGTGCCTGCCTAGCATGTATGAAGTCCTGGGCTCCATCTTCAATACTGCATAAATCAGATATGGTAGCACGTACATGTAATCCCTGCACTCAGGAGATAGAGGTCAAAAATTCAGGAGTCAAGACCACCCTTAGTCATATAGCAAGTTGGAGGCCAGTCTGAGCTCCATGAGATCCTATCTCAAAAAGGAAAAAAACATGGGAGGGCTAGTGATATCATTCCTAGGAAAAGAAGCTTGCTGTGCAAGTCCAGTGACCTGATTTTGATTCCCATAACCCATGAAGAAAAGAAGGAAGAAAAGAACCAACTCCACAAAGATGTCCTCTTACTCTCCACATATATGACATGGCACATACACACACACACACACACACACACACACACACACACACACACACACACACAGCAACTGTGGGAGCACAAAAATAAGAACCTTGAGATACATTTTGTTTTTAAATCTAGCAATCCTGCGGTCTGATCCTTTCTGGCTGTTCCTTGATAGACTGGGAGCTGATCTGGTTAACTCCTGAACTCGGCTGAGCATGTGACTCTCCAGATGTGTAATTGGAGCTCCTGTGCCTGATCAGAGTAGTGTCTGCCCAGGAGTGATCACCTTCCTACTCCGCCAGCGCACAACGTGTGAACAGGAATCAGAATGACAAGGCCCTGGATCAGGGAGAGTGGGAAGGGCTGTGGGAAGGACAGGGCACCCATCCTGTTCTCCATTCACAAGAAAAGGGAGGAAATTAAATGTTGAGAGCATATAACCCAAGCAAGGAGCAGCTCAGCTGGAGAGCCAGATAAATCTTAATGAAGCTGATTTTTTTTTCTAGAAAACGATGACTTGCATTTATTCCAGGCATGATCTAATCTTACATAAAGTAGCATCATGGTTCAGAGGGCGGGCTGTGCAACTGGATGGATGTGGATTCAATTCCAGCGACCATCCCTTGCACTTCTGCCAGTGTGAAATTGGGTGACACTCAGTTTCCATACTTCTGGAATAATCAAACACCCCGTCCAGTTATAAATGTGATGTGAGGTATGCACAAATGGACATGAAGGGGATAAAAGGCCAGTGAGTGAATTTGAAATAAAAATCAGAAAAACTCGACAGGATGGTGAGCATCTAAGAATGTCATTTCTTTCTAAATAAATAGATGGGTTTGATACGATTCTAATAAACAAATACTTTTATTTTGTTGTGTTTGTCTTTGCTTTGGTGAGAAGGGGGAGGGGCAGACAAAGCGACTTCCAAGTTCAACTAGAAGAAAGAATGGGTAAAAGCCAGGAATAACTGAAACTGAACACATAACTTGGAGGATGTTGACTAGAGGTGTTCAAATGGGCTATAACGTTTCAGAGATTAAAATAGCACAGAACATAAATGTTACAGCATGGATTAATGTGATTTATGTTACAATAATCGTAATATAGTCGAAGGAACAGGATAGAAAGCTTCAAGACATTCTTTCAGGTGCCTGGCTTTATTTGATAATAAAAGTGACAATACAAGTCTTGGAGGAAGAAGAAATATTCAACAAATGACCCTGAGATGATTGATTAATATTGGAGGGAATAAATAAAACAAAATTAAATCCTCATCTCATGGTGTACGTCGATGTCGATTCCAGATTGATTAAAGACTATAAAGTAATTTAAAAGTTAATTAAAAGTAATAAACAATCTTGACAAAGTTCTGGCAACTTATCACTTCATTACTGAAATCTAACATCCAACTCCCAAATTCCCTTATTTTAAATATGTACTTAGGGACACTGGAGATGACTCAGTGGTTAAGGCAGCAGCACAAACACGAGGACCCAAGTTCAAATCCCCATAATCCATGTAAATTCAGAGAGATGTGCCCACCTCTAATTTCAACCTGGATAGGCAGAGCAACCTGGCTGGTGAGACTAGCCATATAGATGAACTCTGGGTTTGATTGAGAGACCTTTATAAGATGGAAAATTAATGATTCTCAACATCAACATGAGTCATGCACACACTCACAAAAATAATTTATATCATATATGAACAAGCCATATATGAGAGAATAAACATTTATATGATATAAAGATGTTAAAAAATCCCTTTCCTGGAAAATAGTCACTAAAATTTAATCAAACCTCATGTATGTAAATATACGTGACTATATGTAATATAAATACATTTAAGGTATAAATGTATGTCTCTATATATTTTAAAAACAGGGCACACCCAGGAGGGTAGCCTCCCCAAACCCATGTGGTTTTTTTTCTGTAGTTTCAGCAACACATCAAATCATTTCACATCACTTCAAGAAGGGTGACTGTATCACAGCAAAGACTTTGAGGATCTGGAGGTGTGGCTCAGTGACAGAGCATATGCAAGGCTCCAGGATCCATCCCCTATACTACAAAGATTGAAGTACATTTAAAAGAGAGACCACATTCACATAGCTTTTATTACAGTATGCTCTAGAATTATTAGTAATTGTTATTTCATTGTTAGTGATTGTTATTCATCTCTTACCACGACTAATTTAAAGAATTAAAAGTTACCCTAGCCATGAGCCTAGTTTCCTTCCTGACGCTGTGATAAAATGCTCTGACGAAAGGAGAGAGGGGTTTCTTTCAGATTATAGTTCCAAGTCATAGGGCATCATTGTGGGAGAATCAAGGCAGAGACTTCAAACAGCTGGTTACATCACATCCAGAGTCAAGAGCAGAGAAAAAGAAATGCAAACGTGTTCATTTTGTTGCCTGTGCTCAGCTCCATTTCTACTCTGTTATATGGGGTAGGACCCTCTGCCTAGGAAATGATGCCACCCGCACTGGGATAGCTCTTCCTACATCAGTTAACTTATTAAGGCAATCATCTTCAGACATATCCACAAGTCAGCCAATGGAGATGATCCCTTACTGAGACTCTCTTCCTGGGTGATTCCAGGTTGAGTCACATGTTAGAGTCTGAAGCTACATGGCATCAGGCATCTACTGGGGGCCTTGGAATCTATCTTTCACAAATGAGGGGGAGCTACCAAATAAATAGAGAGAAGAAGAGGAAGAGGAAGAAGGGCGTCAGACATAAGGATGCATTCATGGTGGGGAAATGTGGAAGGTTGGTACCCATATAATTAAAACATTTAAATATGTTCCATTTGGTATGGGTGAGATAAAATTTAGAAATGGATGTGTTATAGATATTGGAGTATCAGTAATAAAAATGTTTTCAGTTATGTGATCCAGTGAGGAAACCACCAGCAAAAATAAGAGTAAAATTAGAAATATAGATAGGAATTAAAACTGGAAGAAATACTGTATAGACATTCATACTGATAAGCTAGAGAAAGGTGAAATGAATTTGAAGAAAATATTTGTGCCCAAAAGTTGATTCCAAAAGAAATTTTAAAAAATCCCCGAGAAAAATCTGAAAAGTGAGTCAAAGAATGGCAATGGGCCCAGGTGACTTTATGAATGGCATCACACAGTATTTGTGCAAATGGATGGAAGCTAATGGAATCTCTTCTTGCATGGATCATCCATGAGACATCCAGTGTCCTATGGGAGCCATGAAGGAGGCAGGCTTACTTAGATGATAGATCAAAGGGGCAGACTGGAAGTTGCAGCAAAGCTTATAGAAGGTGCCAGAGGCTGATCTCCTCTTACCAGTTGACTGAAGAACATTTCAGTGGGCCTCCACTGAATTCAGTTTGGTTTAAGTTGTGGCAAACAGGCAGCCAAACACCAGCAAACCACAAAGAAGCCATGCCTACCATCCTGCAAGTTATTATGAAGATTTGAGAAGTGCAGAATGCCATCTATGTGAACACATTAATAATAAACTCACCAATAATGTATCAGTGTCACAATAAGGGAATAAATCAAAGCACTTCCCCTAGGTGTCATTTAACCAAGCCCAAGCCCAGATCTGAATGCATGACACTCTTCCTGTGTCTTCCATTCTCCCAACAAAGGTTGCCTATCCTGTCTGCTGTATGACTCTGAATCTGTGCCTGACTGAAGGCTGTCTTGTGAAATCTGTCCCTGTGTCTTTGTTGGTGTGTCAGTCCCTAACAAGTGCTTTGCTCTGTATTTATTGAATAGTACAGACATCATCACATGTTGAAAGAATAAAGGCTATTTTACAGAAATCTTGAACAGAGTTTTATAAGGGATTAAGCCACTGACTCCAACTGACCTAGATAACAATATTACAAACCTTTGTATATTTGTATACAAATATACAAAGTATCAAGCAGTACCTGTATGTTGCGTTCAACATTTATAGAGAATATTTATTTTATAAGACTGCTTTCAGCCTATACATGCTGTTTTCAGAATGTGATTATCATAAGGCATACATGGCTCTCTGGGGCAGGACCATGGAAGAGCACATAATTTAAGATTACAGCTATTTATTAGCTTAGGATGTATAAACTGATCACATGGGAAATCCAAGGCAAGTAAGGTTGGCTGTTACAGTGTTCTCTTTGTTTTGTTTTTGAGACAGGGTCTCTATGTATCCCTGACTGTCCTGGAACTAACCATGTAGAGTAGGCAGGCCTTGAACTCACAGAGATCCGCTAGCCTTTGCTTTCTGAGTCCTGGGATTAAAGGTGTTCACCACTACACCTAGTGTTACGTTGTTGCTTAAAGGCAGGTTAAACAGACCAAGTGCACAGTAGGACAGCAGTCTTAGGCCTTAAATAATCTTGAATTATTAGCATGGCTGTAAAGTCCAACAAAAAGTTCCAGTCTCCTAGAAAGTAAGATACTTTTACCATAATGCACTGCCATAGTAGACCTGGGAGGTGCAGAACTCTCCACCACAACCAAGTCACCCCCAAAGGTCTTTATTAGAAGATATCATTCCCCAGTCAGGTCATCCATGTGGGTCATTTTGATCAATAACTTTAAGTTCATATCATGTCAAGCTGAGAATCAGAAATATTTTGTCTTTTGTGTCAGGCTGAACATTTCTAGGGAATGGTTAAAAAATGGTGAACTAGTCTGAACAGTCATTCATTCACTTGGCCTTCCATTAAATAAATACTCATCCATTACCCAACTTGTGGCAGGGGCTATTATAAAGTATGAAGCAAGAGCATCCAATCAAACAGAAAACCCACAGGCCTGTAATCCCAGCTACATGAGAGGTTGAGGTGGAAGTTCAAGGCACTTGGAGACCAATCTGGAAAACACACCACACTACCAAATGAGTTCAAGCCCTGCCCAGATTAAAAACTGAGTTCAGGTCCAGCCTGGGCAATTTAGTAAGACCTTGTAGACAAGGTGGTAAAAGATCTTGCTGAGAAGGCTGATGGCCTAATTCAGTCTTGGAGATCTATATGGTGGAAGGAGAGAACACAAAATTCACAAATGTCTTCTGACCTCCACACCTGAGCTGTGCCATGCATGTTTTCCCCAAAGCATCCCATGCACACACTAAATAAATAAATAAATAAATAAATAAATAAATAAATATGAGAGAAAAGTATTAAGTAAAGAGAGAACTTGGGATAGAGAAATGGAAGAGAGCTTGCCTGTCCTGAGCAAGGCTCCAAGTTCAATCCACAGTACCAAAGAGCAGAACAGTTTGAATATTCTCTGCCCTCCTGCAACTGCATGTTTTGGAGACCACAACCATGAACAGCGGGAGGGAGGAGCACATGGTCTTCTATCCATTTCAGAGTTGAGAGCCTTACCTCCTTTATAGTTAGGGCTCATTTGCAGGCACTTGAAGCCCAATCTGGAAAACACACCACACTACAGAATTATCCAGCATTGAGGACCAGGGCTGGGATGGGAGACTACACAAGCGGGGCAAGTCCACTATTTCTGCCACAGTAATGAGCACAAGGACTTTTCTATTAGGCCTAAAGATACTTAAAGTTCAATTCAGACATCAAAGCTCTAAGCTCACATTCACTCTTTTATAGTTTGAATGTGAGGCTTCCTTATACATCCTCTCCATACCCACACTCTCTTCCCTAGTAGCCCCACCCTCTCTGCTTCCCTTAGTTTTCCCAAAGAGTCTTGCTTTGCTTTCATGGCACATATAGCCAGCTCCTTTCCCCACTAAAGATCTCTCCTTCCCATTTCAGGATCCTTTTCTAATTTCATGTCTAGTGCACTGTTTGTTGTTCTCTCTCTCTCTCTCTCTCTCTCTTTCTCTCTCTCTCTCTCTCTCTCTCCATTGAGACAGGATCTTGGATGCACCCACACAGGCCGGCCCTGAGTTCCAAGTTCCTTCTGCCTCCAAAGTGCCTGGTTTGCAGACGAATGCTTCCACACTTGGTTCCTTGCCTGTAACTCTCAGGAGTGAAGCTTTGGTTGACATTCTAGACCATCAAGAGAAAGTCCTAAATGGACCCTATTTCATTGATCTGTGGGGGGGTTCTGAGGTGGCTTTAGACCTTGTAGTTATCTTCTGGGGTCTTTATTTCTTCTCTAAACACCCCCTGAGTCTCTATCTGCCTCCTGGGTCTCTATATTTTCCTGGCATGTATGTCTCAAGGAAACTAAGCCCATAATGTCAGCCATTTGTTATTCCAAAGGTGGCAGATTAGAAAAGATCTCATTAAGAGAGCCAGCTTCTTTGGCACCATCTTATTTATGGTGCAGCTGACATCTATTGAGCACTTGATACATGCCGGGCGCTGTGCTGCAAGTATTATCATACGTAATCTGCATTCTGCAGTAACGAAGGTCCTATTAGCTAAAGAGACAAGTCTTAATATGACTCTGGTTTTATTTGGGCGGGGGAAGAAGGACATGGAAAGTTAATTTGCTTTTTCAAGGTCATACGGGAGATGCACTTTCTCCAGACTTGATCATCTACCTTTACTGTCTACTGCCTGCAGTGCCGAAGTACGGCGTTTGATTCCACCAATGCAAGCTTTGATCCCCGGATCTGCTCTGGATTACTGCTGAACAAAGATTCTCTCCCCTAGTTCTCCCACTGACATTATTTGAGGTTCTTTATTCTAAGTCCAGTTCCCTGGAGTCAGATTTTGGATGAAGGCAAATTCCATTCTCCTGTCTCCCATGTCCTATTTCAACCTACATGACAGGAAGGACAGTAGTTTTCATGGGGAATCTTGGGGCTGAAGGGTTCTGCGCTACCCTCTGCTCTAATTTCTGCCCTATGGAGCATTGTCAAAGCACCGCTGCACAACCAGAAAACTACAAGTCTAATCAGATCATTCCCCAATTAAGTCCATTGAGTGTTCCCTTCAGTCCTCAGGAAATGTACACACCTTAATGCCCTAAACACCAATACCTGTAGCCTGAATTAATGACACGGCTCCCTAAAGTGGCTCCTGGCCTTTACTCCTGCACTTTCATTACCCACTCCAGGACCAGAGTAAAATCTCCAAATGGCAGCCTCCAAGCCCCTCCCCCCACAACTTGGCTATACATCTTTACATTAGGGAGAAATAATGCTCACAGAGAAATAACCGCCACACTTATCTCCCTTGCCTTGATAGCACTAGAGTTTGGCTCTAGCTCACTTTCTGGCCTCATTTTCCATTTTTCTCCTAGTCCATGAAAATGCCCTCAAAGCTACTCTCTCTGACCATCATAAGCCATGTGCACAGCTTTTGTGACGGACACAGTCCCCCAGTACCTCCTAGGCTCCTCCTCCAGCTCAGGATTTTTTTTCCAGGCAGAAGTCACCTTCTCAGAATGCCCTCCCTAACTGACCATGTTGTCTACAGTGACCCTGCCAACACTGGTCCTGTTACCCAACTTCATTTTCTTCAAGGTGTGTATGGCTACCTGCAGGCTACTATTTGGATCCTAAATGGCCCCAACATTCATATGGTAAAGACTTCATTATAGGGTAGTGCTATCAGGATATCACAAAGCCTTTGGTAGGTGGGGCATAGTCAGAGGTCCTTGGGTGACAGAGGCACACCTCTGAAAAGAATGGGCTTCCACCCTTCGTCTACCTCTCTGTTTATCCCCTGAGTATTTCTTCTGGTGCCTGAGGGGTGAAGGGTTTTATTCATCTCAACCACAGTGAACTGCTTCATCACAGCCTCAGAGCAAAAGGGCCAACTGACTGTGGATTGTAACCTTCAGAAGTGTGAACCAAAAGAAACCTGTTTTTCTTTATAAGTTTATTAGCTCCGGTATTTTGTGATAGGAATAGAGAGCCTAGCATACTGTATCTCTTTGGTTGGTTGGTTGGTTAGTTAGTTGGTTGGTTAGTTACATATTCCTTGGCCATTTCTCTCCCCTAACATGTGAGTTCACTAAAGGATGGGGAATCCACTTGTCTTGCTCACTGCTACAGCCTCAACACCTATAGCGGTACTTGGTGAGTATATGTACCTTATTTTTCTAAAGATTTATTTTTAATTATATGTCTCTGCATGCTCCTGTGTAAGGATGTGTGCATTGAGTACAGTTGCTCATGGAGGTGAGAAGAGTGTGTGGGATCACCTGGAGTTGACGTTACAAGTTGTGAGACTCCCAACTGGTGTGCTGGGAACCAAGTATGCCTCACTGGTAAGGGCAGTATGAGTTCTTAACTACATAACCACCTCTCTAGCCCCATACATATTTTTAATTCAAATGACCTAGCACAGGCAAGTGACCTTCCATAACTATAGCACACTGTGTCTGCCATGTTTTACTTTCTGCCCTTTCCCTATCCTTCTGGCATCTCCACTGTAAGTTTCTTCTGAGAATCACCCTTCAGCCTATTCTCAGTCCACATGGATTAAGATGAGGCTGATCTTCTCTGTACATCCAGGGATGGAATGGGAGGGCAGGCCTCAATCTCGCATCCCATGATCTAGTTCAAGTGGAAAACAGACCAATGAGAAACCAGCTCTAAGAGTATGCTGCAGCTGTGGGTCGAGCTCTGCTCCCTCTGAGGTTGTCATAGAATGTAAGCCAGGAGCTCTGGCTTCTTGAGAAGAGCCACACTGAGCATTCAGCCAGCGTAGAGCAAGGTTGGGCTGAGTGAGAGAGAGACAGACCCCACATTCCTGGGGTCCTGGATGCAGCCATTCCAAGTGTCTTACCCTTACAGTTTCACAAATACCGACTCCTGAATTTATTTGTTCACTTATCCACTTTGAGTTGGCTTTCTGGCAGATGGGACTAAGCGTGTTTTGACCACTAAATTACCCTCCTTAGTTTCTCTCCTCCCTGTCTATATACATTCGTGGTTATATTCATTTTAAACTTGAAAAATCAGTTAAATCACCTAATGAGCCTGGGTTTTGCCATATAATAGGAGTTTTGAAGACACGTAGTCCTGGCCTATAATGATGACTAATAGTATAAACATCTCTATCGTTTTCAACTACTGTAAACAAGTTTGTTGACTACACAGTGAGAGGTTGCTGACAAGTCACCAGGTCCTGGCTTCAGGAAAAAAGAAATGGCAAAACAAAGCCATGTCACTCAGCCAAAAGTCAAATGATTCCAAGGAAACATGTATGTATGTATGTATGTATGTATGTATGTATGTATGTATGTATATAACAGAAGACTCACAAAACACTTTCCCACCTTTTTATTGTGATAAAAATATATAACGCAAATTTGACATTTGAAAAAGATTTTATTATTTTGTTTTGTTTTTGTTTGTTTGTTTTTTGTTTGTTTGTTTTTCAAAACAGGGCTTCTCTGTATCACTGCCGTGGCTGTCCTGGAACTTGCCCCACAGACCAGGCTGGCCTTTAACTCACAGAGATCCACCTGCCTCTGCCTCCTGAGTGCTGGGAGTACAGCTATGCACCACCACACCGGCTAAGATTTTATTTTTGTTTTATGTATATGTGTGATTGCCAGCATGTATGTTTGTGAACTACATGCATGCAGTACCCATGGAGTCCAGAGGAGAGCATTGGATCACTTGAGCCAGAGTTACAAAAGGTTGTGAGATACTTTGTAGGTGATGAAAACTTGTCTTACTCAGGGTTTCTATTCCTGCACAAACATCATGACCAAGAAACAAGTTAGGGAAGAAAGGGTTTATTCAGCTTACACTTCCACATTGCTGTTCATCACCAAAGGAAGTCAGGACTGGAACTCAAGAGCTGATGAAGCAAGAGCTGATGCAGAGGCCATAGAGGGATGTTACTTAGTGGCTTGCTCAGTTTGCTTTCTTATAGAACCCAGGACTACCAGTCTAGGAATGGCACCACCCACAATGAACCCTCCCCCCTTGATCACTAACTGAGAAAATGCCTTACAGCTGGATCTCATGGAGGCATTTTCTCAACGAAAGCACCTTTCTCTGTGGTAACTCCAGCTGTGTCAAGTTGACACTCAAAACCAGCCAGTACACTTTCAAACCAAGCTCCTCTGCAAGAGCGACCAGTGCTTTCTTAACCTCTGAGCCATCTCTCTAGTCTCAAACTTGACATTTCAATAATTTAAAGTATACGACTTGAGAGCATTAATCACATTTACAATACAGTACAATCTTTACCACTTTTAATAAACTATTTTTAGTAACTCTTGCAAAAGTTTTATAGTGGTGGAAAAGCTTCCTGGTACCCTTGCTCTACAGCCCCTATGACCTCAATCCACTACCTCTATATGTCTGCCTACTTTAGGAGGCTCAAATAAGCAGAGTCTTTTGTGTCAGCATAATGATGCCATCAAGGTTTATTCATATATATAGCATATATGGCATGCGATGAACTCCATACCTCTTCATGGTTGAATAATATTCTTTGGTATGTGTATGCCACACTGTGGCTATCCACCCATCAACAGATAAATACACATATTGTTCTCGCCCTCTGGTCATTTCCGTACAGCATCTTTTAATTCCATTTTGTTGATCAGAGTTATATGATAGGCCTTTTCTCTTTAAGGAATTATTTTAAAAAAAAAAATCAAATTTGATTTCAACTATAGAAACGGGATTCAAATCATGATTGGAGTCTTGTTCTTTCTTTCCCTCAAGCCCGTCACAGAGCAGGGCTTTCACTATGTTAGTCTAACTCCCTGGAACATGGTGACCTAATCTTTGCTTATTTGCCCGTCCTCAAGAGTTCTGTTTCAGTGGAGTGACTTCTGTAAAGTGACCTCAATTGCCCTTGAGGGCATTCCTCTATCAGCGCTCCTTGATTGCATGGGTTGAATTCCTTGGAAGCAGAGTCTGAGGAGAGATTCTGATGTACTTAATTTATCTAAGGGGAAAAAAATCCAAGGGACCATGGGTATAATAAAGAATAGTAATCCTGAAATTGTGGTTTTCTGGAAAGCAGCAATAGTACCCATGAGAACTTGGTAGAAATTAACCTTGTTAGGCATCATCCCCTTCATTTATCAGGAATCTATTGTATAATAATACATGAATGACACAAATGTCGAGTCATCTGGGAAGAGGAACCTCAACTAAGAAGAATACTGCCATCAGATTGTCCTGTAAGCAAGCCTGTATGGGCATTTTCTTGCTTAGTGATTATTGTGGGAGGTCCCCCTCACTATGGGTAGTGCCACCCTTGGGCATGTCTTAGTTAAGAGTTACTACTGCTGAGAAGAGACATCATGAGCAAGGCAACATATAAAAAGAAGCATTTAATTAGTGCTTGCTTACCATTTCAGAGGGTTTATCCGTGGTCATCATGGAGGGAAGCATGGTAACAGATTGGCAGGCATGTCATTGGAGCAGTAGCTGAGCCCGCACATCTGATCTGCAAGTTGCCCACAGAGAGAGGACAAGGCAGGGATTGGTATGAGCTTTTGAACAGTCAAAGTGTACTTCCATTGATATGCCTCCTCCAATAAAGTCACATCTCTCAATCCTTCCTAAACAGTCTACCAACCGCAAACCAAACTTTCAAGTATATGAGTTTATGGGACCATTCTCTCTCAAACCACTGCAGGGAGGGAAGAGTTTATTTCATCTTACCCTTTCAGTGTAAGTCCATTCCCCTTGCTCAGCCTACTTCTTATGCAATCCAGGACCACCTGTCCAAGGGTGGCACTATCCATAGTGACCTGAACCCTCCCACAATAACCATTCATCAGGAAAATGCCCCCTCAGGCTTGTTTACAGGCCAACCTGATGGGAGTATTCTCAGGTAAAGTTTCTCTTTCCAGATAACCCTAGATTTGGGTCAAGTTGACAAAAAGAAAAAGAAAAGGAAGAACACTTTGTTCTAAGAGTCTCACGTATCCCAGGTTGGCCTCTAACTGGATAGCTGGAGAGGACTTTGAACTGCTCATCTTTCTTCTTCTACCACCAGAGTGCTGGATTACAGGTGTGTGGCATCGTGCCCAGTGCATGAAATGTTGGGAATCGAACCCAGGGCTTCCTACATGCCAGGCAAGCACTATACCAACTGAGCTTACATCCCTAGTCCCACTGTAGGTGACTTAATGCATTCTATAGTCTAAGAACCACAGGAAAAGTGGTCAAAGGCAAACAAGGATGTGGTGTTGGTGACATCTAAACCTTAGCGTGATCCATGAATGCCTATAAAACATACACAGTTCCTCCTTCTGGCAAGATGGTTTTATATTCCTGAATTCACTGCCCTCTGGCTGCAGGCTGTCCCTGAGGGACATGCCATTCCTTGGGCAAGGCAGCTTCCATAAGCTGAAAAAGTTGTCTGCAGAGATGCAGCTATGGTTTGTGGCCCATGATGAGGATTATGTAAACCTACCAATTTGGTAAAGGGTATCGATCCAACCGCATCGCTAACCACACCCTGGTTATTACTGTTCGCTCCTTTAGACTGGAGTTCCAGATGCTCAAGAACAAGATGCCTGTTGCTTGAGTCAACAGTGCCTGTAGTAGGTGTGAAGCTTAATCATTACTTACACAAACAACGGATTAAGCAAATGCTCTTTGAGTAGCTACTAGATCCGGGGCACCGGTCTGAGGTCAGGAAATGTAAGCATGAGGAAGCAGTATCCTCATCAGGAAGATGTGGGCAAACACAATAACACATCTGTACATCTGAGTGTTTGTGAGCTCAGGAGTGATAAATGCTGTGACAAAACACACCCCAGAGTAAGAGGGGAGAGAGAAATATGGGGCGATACTCTAGACAGTACCATTAGGGAAGGGTGTTCTGAGATCATGACATCGTTTAAGCTTAGCACAAGATAGCTATTTTAATTTGTGTAAATTAAAAGTTTCTTTTTGTTACATTTATTTACTTATGCCTGCCTACCAAGACATGAATGTGGAGTCGAGAAGGCAACTTGCAGGATGATCTTTCCCTCTGTTCCATGTGAGTCCCAGAGACCCAACTCGGGTCATCAGGCTTGGCTGCAAGTATCTTTACCTGTCTGGAAAGGCAGCACTATACACACCCTGAAAATTTTCGATGAATAGGGTATTTCAGGGAGGAGAAGCCCAGGCATTAGGAATAAAGAGATAGCTCACCCAAACAGTTGTCACTTCTGTACTGATAAATCAAGAGGTGGCTGAGAGCAGTAGACGGGTGGCTTGCTGCTTCTTGTTTGCATTCAGTTTTCATTTAACTTTAAACATTTACCAAAATATGTTTGCATGAGACTTTAAACCAAGTAGGATAGAAAGAGCTGAGATGGAAATCCAGCTACCCTGAACACCCCTGGCCTCTCTGCCCCAGGATACTCAGTCACTCTTTAGTCTTCTTTTAGTTTACCCCGCCTTACCCCCTCTTCTGCTTTAGATGTGGCAATTGAATACGTAGATTCTATCTTTGATATTTAAATATTTACATACTCACTTACTTATTTAATGTGTATGAATGTTTTGCCTGCATGTATGTCTGTGTACTACCTTGTGTGTGCCTGATGGCCTGAGAGGCCAGAAGAGAGAGCATCAGATTCCCTGGGAGTGGAGTTACAGATGGTTGTGAACTGCCATTTGGGTTTGCCAGGAATCGAACCTTGGAAGAACAGCTGTTGCTCTTAACTGCTGAGCCATCTTGCTAGACCCTGTATTTGCCATTTTACAAGATGCTCAAATTCTGTATCTGCTTCCTTCAGCCAAAGCTATGTGCCTTGGCTTCCATCTGTAGTGTCAGAATACTGCATTCTACCTCCATTCCCTAGCACGCAGGGCATGGTCTTTTTAGCCAGATTGTATCATAGGATCCCCTTCCTCTGAGCTCATCTGATTGGTAGCAGTTTAATAACACAACACAAGCTCAAACAGTTAGGTTGTCAATTCTGGATATTCTAAATTGGAGCTCAATCTAGCTCCTATCTTGAAGATCAAATTATAGTGAAAGTGTGAGAGTTGACCTTGGTTATCAAATTGATTGGCTAGAGAAGCACCTGGGAGATTAGTAAACACCATCACTGGGTGTATCTGTGAGGTCATTTCCAGAGACTTTAACCTAAAGGGGAAAATCTGCTCTCCGGCAGTCCATAGGCTTCGGGCACTTACCCTCCCTTCTTCCCTGTTCCTTTCCTTCCTCCTGGATTCCCTCTTCCTTCCCCTCCCTCCCTCCCTCCTCCTCTGCCTCCTGTCTGCCATAGTGTGAGCTGCCCTGATCTAGCATGCTCTCTCTCTGCATGATGGATTGAAACCTCTGAATCCAGGAACCAATAGATCACACACCACCACCGCCACCGCCGCCGCCTCCGCCACCACCACCACCATGCCAGTTGCTTAGGTCGGGCGTTATTAGTAATGAGAGTGCAACATAGAAGATAAAACCTTTTTCCCCTAAGAATGTAAAGGGGGGCACAATTGGAAAACACAGAGGCCATCAAGGATCCCAGTAGCTTGTACTTTGAGATTCCGATTCTGATTCTAATTCTAATTTCATTTTTAGCTTTTGGTTTCTCAATCCCCCCCCCCTCATATTTCTATGCTATACTCCCCATTTTCTCAAGTGAGCTCCAGTGAGTTTCTGGCGCTTGCAGACAAAACGTGCTCACCGATACAGCTCCTGCTCCATGGAGATTGAGACTTATGTCACTGTCTCAAGTGCAGAGCTGGCTGGCTTGTGCATGGTGGACACTCAAACCAATTATGCAATTGAATTAGCTGTTAACAATACTTTCATAAGTGGAACCCTAACAGATGAGAAAAGACACAAATAACTATACTATGGCTGTTAATGGCAAGCTAAGAGTTCAGTGGAAGAAAAGAGTCTCAATAAGAGAAAGCTGCGCAGGTTTGAAGCTGCCGGAATGTCTTCTGAGTTTCCTGCCAGATGAGCAGGATCAGGAATAATCACTGGCAAACAAGAAGGAAGCCTCTGGCTCCATTTCCTTAAGAGGATGCTTTCAATTGTGATTGAACTGGTGAAAGAGCCCTCTGGTGGTGAGAATGAGTGATTCTCTCTCGGCCCAGCAGCAGATTCCACACACCCATGTGCACACCTACAGGCCATTGCTGAATGAAAGACTGAGGTCCTCCCCTAGTACGTGAAGAGAAATTGTTAGGATCTAAGTGATGGGCTCCCTGCCTCTGCTCTCACTTCATTCAGGTGCTCTGATATGTTCCAGATGCCCCTACACTCAAATTAGCTTTGGCTTTGGACAAAGGTTACCAAGGATGACCTGCATCACCAAGCTACAGCACAAAGCTCTATTCTTGGGCATTGCAGCCATTTCTCTTCTGTTTTCTGACTGTGTCTTCTTTATTCACCTGAGTACTTGGCTGTTCTTCTCGGTAGTCTACCTGGATACTTGGTTCCACCAGCCGGACTCCCGGTATGTGTGGTTTTCTGTTACAAATCTGAGGATGTGGATCTGGGACTGCTGTTGCTTTGCTGTGCATCTGGTGAATGGACTCATGGAGCACACTATCCCTAAGGCTAAAGCCTTCCCACCATCACTGCCTTGCTACAGAGTGCAACTTTCCTTCCTCTGCTGGAGTACGAGAAGAATAAAACAGAACAAGGAATGTCTGTTTGGTTGTTATTAATTTTTTCATATTATTGAAACTTCTCAGAGTGAGAAAAAAATATCCACCTATCTTATAAGACCTCCCAGGAAAGACCAACTTCACCTTTATGTAACTAGGTGGCCTTTTAAATTAATAGTTATCAATCAAGCTGAATGTGATAGCTACACCTGTTATCCCAGCATTCTAGGCACAGGTGCAGGAAGAACAGTTCAAAGACAGCCTAGGTTTTCTAATAAGTTTGAGAGCAGCCTAAACTACATTAAGACCATTTCCAAAAGAAAGAAAGTTAGTAGTCAATATTATTTGCATTAATAACAAAAATAAGAGTGATCAAGAATATCAATAATCATAACTGAGAAACAGGTTTTTTGTATAAGAAAAAAAGACATTAAGTCACTTAGAAGATGGGTCATATATCTTTCCCCCATTGCTTCCCATGTGCTTCTAGTCTTGTTAGTTATAGTCTTGGCCCTAAGATTACATTTCATTTTGTTATATGTTAAATTGTCAGTATGAATGGTGACACACACACACATACACACACACACACACACACACACACACACACACATATATATATATATATATATATATATATATATATATATATTTCAATGCATATAATCAGACAAGTCCACATTGTACCTGCATATTCACACACACACACATACATTCAGCTGTGTATTTCTATAAAGCATGATCACATGACCCCACAAACTGCACCATGCAGGTGTATACATATATTCATATGTCTACTTTATGTTTGCAACAAATTCATAGGCATTGAGAAATTATGGCAAAATTGACCATATTACTCATTTAGACATAAACACAACTATGCAAATAAACCTATCTGTGTAACACCAAGAACCAAATCTTTAAGTGACATTAACATAAAAATAAAAACATCAAAGTCACAGAAAGCTTGTGAGTCAAGTCTGAGATTTATTTAGTATACTGCCACTACTCAGTTACCTGAATAGAAGCTTTTATACAGCCAGAAATGGCATCCTGGGGAATGGATATGTCTATGATTTCCTTCCATTATATGTTTGTCCAGTTAAATAACACTCAAATATGACAACTGGCTGTGGGCACATCTCACGGATTGTAGAAACAGCCCATGCAGCCTCAATTCTAAGCACCCAAATGAGTATCAGTACCTGTCATCCACAAGAAAATAGCTGGTCAGAGCAATTTGGTGGAATGCCTGAAGTCAACTTAATGTGTGTCCTTATCTGTATGCTAGAACATATGGAACCGGGAAGCTGGCCTGTGCCGGTTCTTTTCAGCATTTGATATTTCTGAGGGAAAGAACTCACAGGTGTGTGATGACATTTGTGCTTTGGGCAAGCAAGGAACCCAGACCTAATTACACCTGCTTCCTGGTCTGACTGAGAAGATGTTAACAAATGAACAGCACCAGGGCCTTTGGAAAGAAGCTGACGTTTTCAATGCTCTCTCATCCTGAATTCACCGCCTCCTCAAATGTAAAAGTGTGAAAATATTTAAGAAGTGTATTCAGAGACCAAACCCTTACATCGCTTTATCCAGGTCCCTGATATGTGAACAACAGTCTAGGTACATTTAGTCCCTTCAGCCCTTCAAAGGTATATGTTCATATAACATGTGAATGGTTCTGAGTCTGATGTGAGCACACTATCTCCTGTGTAAACCCGAGCTCTGGAGACAGGAGGGTAGACATATTGGTTTGTTTTCTGAGGAACGAATTGAGACAGATACACACAAACAACATTTTGCCCACCCAAGTGAGCCACCAGTCAGAGACTCCCATCCCTTTAAGATTAGATCTTTCCCGGCCTCTGTCTCCCCAGTGAACTCCTGCAGCAAAGAGCAAAGTTGCCTGGCTCATTGGGCTCAGTGATGAGGAGGAGGGTTGATTAGAAAATGCTGCGTTGGGTGGGCGCTGAGATAACACGCGCGCGCCAGAGTGCGCTGTGGGTCCTTGTCCTTAACCCTTCCCTCTGAGCAGCTGGATCCACCGTACTGCAGTGCCCTGGAGCCCCGATGCTGACTGCCCAGGGCTCCCGAAACTTTGCTTGGTTGTGGGCTTGAGTACACAGAGCAGAGCTGGCTGGCAGGTTCTAGGAACGCACTAGGAGAGTGTTAGGGGAGGGACCCTTCAGCACCCCAGGTTCCTAGCTTAGGAGCTCCACCAGCAACCGCGCAGCGGCAAAGGGGAGCTGTCCCTTCAGCACCACAAACCTCCAGCGACCCGGCATTGAGAAGCGGGAGGCTGGGCAACAGGCGGGGAGCTGTCCGTTCAGCACCACGGACCTCAGCCCTCGGACGCAAGTGGCCGGGCCCCCGCCCCAGGACTCTCCCTTTTCTCCAGTTTGCGCGGGGGTGTGGAGAGCAGGCGGAGAGCTTTCCTGGGAGGCTGGGGAAGCAGTGAACACTCTTCTCAGCGACTCGCCTCCCAGAAGAGCTATTTTTTGCCATCCGCCCTCACCCCCAGCACACGCGCTCGCACACACTCACGCACGCGCGCGCACACACACACACAAACACACACTCACACATACACACGCACGCACACACATACACACGTACACACATACATACGCGCGCGCGCACACACACACACACACACACACACACACACACACACACGCTCACACACCAGACCTCTCTGGGTTTCTTTTGCCTTGAGTCTCCCGGGGCTGTGAGAAACCAGGCGCATCTCAAACCAAGCTGGCAGCTCCAAGCTCCGAAGCCATGCCCTGCACAAACGCTAGTCCTCACCAAGCTCCTGAGGAATGAAAGCAACCCAGGAATCCTCTGACCGCGGCAGTGATGTGGACCAACCCCCTGAAGCCCGCACCCTCCCGAGGGCCATAGAGGACTCGGGGAACTGGAGAGAGCTCAAGACAGGAAATCCCAGCTTTCCCAAAGTCCCCGTGGATGCTGACAAAAGGAGATCTGGATTTTTGGAAGAGGCCGTCCTAGGTTACCCAGCTGCAGAGTGATTCTCCCGTCTGTCACTGAATCTACCCCTCCAACCCCCAGCCGTTCAGAGTACCATGAAGAATTATGAGGATGTGTGACAGAGGTATCCAGATGTTGATCACCACTGTAGGAGCCTTCGCAGCTTTTAGTTTAATGACCATTGCAGTGGGCACGGACTACTGGCTATATTCCAGAGGTGTGTGCAGGACTAAATCTACAAGTGACAATGAAACCAGCAGGAAGAATGAAGAAGTAATGACCCACTCCGGGTTGTGGAGGACCTGCTGCTTGGAAGGTAGTTACAAATTCCTCTCACTGGCTCTGAATGATCTGCTTCTAATGTCCTGATGTGTGTTGGGGGGTGAATAGAGGCAATGGAGGGGAAGAAAAATAGTTTAAATTGTTGTTGGAAATGTGCGAGTGTCCAGACTATGCTTCCACTGAAGCTGGTGCTGTATGGATGGAAGTGTTAGGTCTTGTTGATTGTTTTTGGTCTAAGCTAAATGTGATGTGATTTTGTAACACTCTTAAGCACCTTCTGCAGTTGAGAAAGCTTCTAATCTCGAATCTCTAGGCATGTTGTACACTGCTTGGTTCTCTGTCTAGAGAAGGAGACTTTGGATTTGTTTAATTGTATTTTGGTGAATGGGGGGTTATTAAGGAACAGAAGGAGAGAAGACAGGAAGGTGCTGAGGAATTGATCTAACCTGGGGCACTCTGATCTGTTTTTTAATCAATAAAAGCTTACCAGCTTCTTCTGAGTTTTGTCCACCTAGACATTGTCATTAACTTCCTTTGTTAACGTCTACTAGGGAACAATATGTAAACCCCAACTCCCACACCCCTACGCCTAAAGAAAATGTCTATGAATAAGTGTTCATTATTTAGGCTCAAAATAAAACTGAAGTCTTGGTGTTTGCTATCCACCTGACTTCATTCATAAATCACGCCTATCACCAGCAAATGTATTTCCTTGACATTTAGACGAGACTGACTCCAAGAATTGCATCTCATTGCTTCTAATTTTAAAAATTAGAGGATTTGTTCTAAATTATAATGAGGCAGGCAGGCCATTTTTAGAGTGTGGAGCTCTTAGGTAGCCTGTGTCAGTACTAAACTTGCTTCACTGCCCGAAGAGTGACTGTCAGTTTCAATGAACGATACCTGGGTATCACAAGGAGTGAAAAAATAAGGAAGAAAATCAAAGCTTTGTGAGTCTGTTACCTAAGGGAGTCACTAGATTAAAGGGCCACTAGGAAGGGGTTTTATTTGTCCGCTTGGTTGATTTTTGTTATTTCTGTGGCTTCCAGGAAGCCACTGGAGTTTATCACAGTGATAGTCAAGAAAATACAGGCTTCCTCCCCTCCCTGCAATCTCCCTTGGTTCCTCCCCCTGCATTCCCTGTGGCATTTCTCAGGGTTTCTTGGGAACTCGCATTTATGTAAATGACTTGGGAAATAATGCTATGACATCACTTGCTAGTGTAATATTGCATCATTCTCTGGCCTCCTTCCCACGTCCTGACGCTCTGAACTCTCTTGACTATAGCGCCACTACAGTTGCTTCTGTTTCCAACATAGATTTGCAACTGGTGGGAAACCCGGGAGGGAAAGGGCTACTTCATGTGAAGTCAGAAAACCCAAGAAATGTTGCAAATGGTCTCTATACTCTTAGCTAAGATATTTGTCCCTTTTAACTCTCCGTTAACCCAAGAAATGACTGATTTGGAATCAATAGTCTTGAGTTAGGACTACTCAGGCTTACACTGTAGCCAGCATACTGACAGAAATTCTAAAATGTGCTTTTTTCTGATCATTTGCAATTGGATAGCATGAGGTCATTCACCTTGGAGAAATTCCACCATTCCCGTCGCTCTGCTGTCAATTATGAATCAAATCAGTTTTGCAATGCTGTGATTGGTATTATGATGATGCCTACATAGGTGGCATTAAAGAAAACAAAACCAGGTTCTTCCCCAGCCAAAATCATACAGAGGTACATCAGATTCAGTCATTTATACTTATTCTGCCTCTTGGAAATATTCTGGAAATGTAAAATTAAACACTGATACCGACTTTCTTCACCCTACCTTATTTATTTAAGTCAGGATAAAATCAGGGCCTACATTTTCTGAACTTTTCCTCAAACCCTCATAAAAAGCACTTCCTCTTCTTTTCAACATGCATGGGACCAAAGCCCCAATTGAGTGTTCCATCGCTTTAGTGGGGTAACTGAGAAAGGAAATTGGGGAAGAATTAGAGGGAGTAAAAATGTGTTCTTGGGCTAGTCAGTTCTTTTGAAAACAACTTGTTGAAGCCTTCCTATAGCTTTTCTCAGCTAAATCTTACATTTTGAAGCATTCTATTCGGTAAGCTACACAAACCATTGTGAATCTGAAAAGGTTTTACCATCCAGATGGGCCTGGCTAAAATTTGAAGCCAAGATTCTTCTTAATGGAGTGAACACATCAAGTGCTCAAGAAATTTGCAAGAGCCTCTGTTTTCTGCATGGTAAGACACATGCAGCAGACAGTATATATTCTAGGATTTCCATCTTCTGAGAGGATGAAGATAAATAGCCATCTCTATTCACTAGCTCCTGTCTCAGAACAGCGACATTCTCATCTTCTGGTTCTTTGAACATCAAAGGACCTACGTAGGGAGTGTTTTAGATCATTTTTTCTTACATGTAATTGAGAAGAGTTTTTTTTTTTCATACTTTAAGAGCCACGAGACGATGTGACTATTTTGCCCCAAATAAGGAAATACTCAAGAGGGACATGACAGCTGTATGCAAACCCATGAAAGGCTGTCAATTGGAAGAGGAATTTGAAATGTTCTTTGTGGCCTCAAGGGAGTCAGTGTTTTACCTAAATATAAATAACTAACCAGCTTTGGGTAAGAAGCTTCCAGCAATAATGAGTCCCCTCACAGCAGAAGTATTCAAATCTCAGATAATAATAATAACAGTAATATCAATTGTCTCCAAACTTGGCTAGTCACTGGAATCTCACGAATAAGTTTTTTAAAAAAATAGACTATCAGACTCCACAACTGCATTCCAGGCCTCCATAGGTCTGTGGTGCATCCCTGGAATCTAAATCTTCTAAAAGTCTTTCAAGAAATTATGATGTTAGAGTCAACATGTGATGAATGTTTACAGTGTCCCTGGGGATGACTGTGCATGCTCATGAGGACCACGGCAAGAGATGCTTACTTCTATCTTGTCACCCTATGACCCAGCAGAGTGTCGTTTATGCTCAGCCCTTGCTATGTTGTAGTACTGTTTTCAGTATTTTGAACAATTGGGTTTTTTCATCTTCAGAGGAGCTCAGAGATGCAGGGACTGTTGTTACCCTCACCTTATAGGTTGGGAAACGGAGGCTGGGAGAAGTTCCATAATTTGCTCAAGGTCATACACCTCAACTTCGCAGGTCATATGTAACCTAAAACCTGCAGCTTCTCAGATCATTGCTAGGAAGCCTGAGTTCATGCTTTAGTAGCTGATTTGCTGCCGGTACAAACATTGACTAGCGAGAATGCCCAGACACATGGTTTTTTTCCATTCAGAAGTCTCAGATCTGAAAACATTCAGCTTATCTGTGCATCGATGGAAGGGATGCAGGAGCCACCAGACAAGAACAAACTGAGAGCAGCAAAAGATGCACTTTGAATGAGAAACCAATCAACCTATGCAGAGACACCCACAGCGAGAAATCCAAGTGATTGCCTGACTCATTATCTGGAAAGCAGGCAAAGCATTCACAAAGTCCCAACCTGCTGCATGCTTTCAAAGGCAGTGTGTGAATTTGAATGAGAATGTGTTCAGTAGGCATCTCTCTCATTAAAAAAAAATAAAATAAAATGAGGCCCTAGATCAAAGCAAAGCAATGCATGTAGATGGTGGAGGGGCCACTAGCCTAGCAATAAAGAACCCTGGATACTAATCACAATTTTATCCCCAAGAGTCACGTAAATTGTTCATGCTGCTCTCCCCGCTTAGAGTTCAGTTTACTCAGCTCTATGATAAGACCTTTAGATGAGGCTAAGAAACTGTAAGTCCACTGTCCATGTGGCCTTGCCAGGTCATGCGAAGTGTGAAGAAAGCATATCATACTCTTTTACCCCAGTTGTATGGTAGACAACAACTATATTTAGGGAGACGTGATGACTAGACTTTGGTCTCAATGTTTGTGGCTGTAGATGGTAGTGGGAACTGACTGTACCAAGTTGGAGAGACCATCTAAAGAACAACCGTTATTTGTCTTGAATTGAGTTTGACTCTGGGGAAATGTGTATCAACCTAAAGGTCTTACCTTAGAATGGAATAAACTGAAATTCAAGGGAGGAAAAACATGAACGATAAGTTAGGTAAAGAAGAGCCAAGTTTGGGGCAAGGGATGGTTCAATAGGTTAAATGTTTGTTACATAAATGTATGGACCAGGGTTGAGATTCCTCCACCATGTAAGTGCTAAGTCATTATGGCAGACTACTTGTGATCCTGGCAAACACAGATTTCCAGAGCAATCTGGATAATTACACTGGCTGAATTCGGAAACTTGAGGTTCAGGTGAGAGACCCTGACTCAGCATATAGGGTGGAGAGCAACCAACTACAGACTCTGGTCTCCACATATGCACACACATACTTGTGCACACACAAACACACATACAGATACATATACATACACATACACCATGAGAATATACATAAAAAGAAGAAAAAATCAAGGAAAAATCAGGCATTAAAAGCATTTGAATTTTAAAATACAAGCAAATAGTTCACCTTTTAAAAACATGGACTCACCCAAACTACTTACATTGTAGCTTAATTTTGTCCATAGGTTGCCAGCTTTGAACCCTAAAAATTACTTAAATGGCCTTTGAAAGCAGTTTTCTATTTTCATATTCAGTTCATGAATTACTCTGTATAACTCATTTAAAAGGCTTTGGATATTAAGAAAAGAAAGCTTGCTCAGGATTATAACTTAGGGAACTTCAAATCGAGGAGAGGAAGTTCAATAAACTGCTGTTTCTACTGCAGATGGGCCTGAATGACACCAAACATCTGGCTGAAAACTGAAAAAAAATTAGCCAGCCATTAGAAGTTCCCCCATATTTCCAAATCTGCAGATGGCTGATTTTTTTTCAGCCAGATGGGGTTCCAGCTTTATTTATGTGTTCTGAATCTTTCAGGGAAGCTGCAAAGATGCAGTTGAGGAAGAAGACAAAGGAGGGGGATTGTTGACTATGTCCTTTGTGCCAAGCCCTGTGCTAGACGCCTGCAAATATGTCAATGCACACTTTTCCTATCTTATATCACCTGGCAGAATCAACTTCTGTAGCTACTGGGGTCTTATACTCTCTGTGTCCTTAGAGCTTAGAGACAGTCACTTCTCCTTCATTCCTAGATCTCACATGTCATATTATCTAAGCCATAGCACAGAACAAGCTAGAGGTCTTCCTGACTTTCTACTCCTGGACTTTCTGGTACTTTTCATTCTTCCATAAACCCAAGAGTCAAAACCAAGAAGAAAGTGGGCCAGAGTCATAAGGCAGGATGCAAGCAAGTGACCTCAGCTGAGCCTGTGGGTTGAGTTAGGATTGGGTAGGTGGTAGAGGTCAGAACAGGAACCTAAGCTCCCCACCACTGCTGAAGCCACCCCACCCATTCCTGAGACCTCCAGGACTTCCTCAAATCCGTGAAGTAAAGAGTAAAAGCCTGTTGGACATTTTGGTTGCCACAGTACAGATGTAACCGATGTAGCTGATAGAAAACGTAATGCTCAGATGCCCAGTCACTCCCACAGTTAGTAAATGATATGCAGATAGAAAGTAGGATGCACCAGACTCCTACTGTTCACCTTGAGTCACAACCCTGCTCCAGCCATGGAAACTGTCTATCTTGTAGGCTGGTCTAGTGCTCAACTCACTGATCAACATTTCAGTCCCAGATATGCCCTCCTTGAACAAAGCCCTCAGGCATCTTCTTCCTATCTCAGAAAGCACTCTGCCTCCTTGTTCTGTGGTTCCATCTCAGACAGTAAATGCCTGGGAAATCCCTCTGTTGGTTTCCTTGCTTGAAATTATATTCTCTGGACTACCAGAAAGACTGCTCACTTATATTGCAAGACTGGCCAATTATTGGTATTGTGTGTTGAGAAATGCACTCAGATCCAGTAACTATATGTTTATTTAGTTCAAAAATTGGGGAAATGAACATAAATGTCTATCCAGGAGCAGTGCAAATGATTCCTGGTCAGTAGAAAAAGATACCACCAGATATAGTGGCTTAAGCTTTCCAGCATGTTGATCAGTTTTTACATTGAACTTTACAATCTTATTTCTGTTGCTGGAAATTTTGTTACTGGAAAAAAATTACCTCCTCTGTTAAACCAGTTTTATCATTCCGCTGGTTGAGTTGAATTCTTACTGTTGAGTTGAATAAAACTTGACATCAGCCGACTATGTAAGTTAGGAGAAATGTGCTTTTAATAGTTTGAAAGTTATACTTTGCAATATGGAAGCACTTCCAAATGGAAACAGTATTTAAGAGAAGCTTTAAAGAAAATGCCAAGGTTGATTTCTTTTTCTTTGTCCTGGACATCCTAAGAGACGTATTATTCCACTATAGAAAACAATCTCATCTTTAGCAACAGCTCCAAGAGTACAGTGCAACAGCAAAGGGCTGCGGTCTTACCTGGGTCCCATCTTTCAGTGGCTGTGGAATCTTGGGGATGGCTGAACCTCTGGTTGTCTCCTTACCAGATGTATTATTGTGCAAATGCCATCACCAAAATGATGCCAGACAGAAGCAACTTAAGGGAGAGGAAGCTTATTTTGGAACACAGTTTCAGAGCGTTCGATCTGTCAGTCATTGCTTGGCCCCAGCTCCAGGCATTTGGGCAGGAGATGGGGCAGTGAAAACAAATGCAGAGAACAGTTGTACACATCATAGCAGACAGGAGTAAAGTGGCAGGAATCAGGAACTAGGGATCAGCTTCAAAGGCCTCCTCAAGGGAACTAGTTCTACCAGCCAGAGGTCTAAATATTCCAAGGACTCCCGCAAATGGTGCATCCTGCTGCTAAGTAAACATTCAGAATATGTTCAGAGGCACTTCAGATACGAAATGTGGTGCCTGCCTGTCAAAAACAGTAAGCCTTCTTCAACCTTTTTGCTGTTTCTGTGGTTCTGTCAATAATATGTTGGCCATTAGTTCCTGATTTATTCATGTCAAAGAGAATTAACTTGCTTTAAGATGGCGAGCTAGCTTTCTTATGTCAATGTTCCTTCCTTCTAGTGTGTGTGGTCCTTCAGTGAGTTACCTTGGGCTCCAAGAAGAATTATTCACAACATACAAGGACATGTCGGGAGAAGAGAGGCTAGTATTTCGCCTCTGGTTTGGATATGTTTTAGGTAGCATTTGTACATGTGTCAACCTCAGCAAGGAGGTTTCGAGGAAACAACCATGTTGAAAGAGAGCATGACAATGGGCAACCTGTTTGGGATAACAAGGTTCTGTAAGCTGAAGGAAGCTTGGGCATCTTACTGGAGAAAGATGCTCATTATCTGGAAAGCTCTTGGCCCATCCGTACAGTGCTTTGAAGAAGTCACATTACCTGAGTTCTCTTGACCAAGTATTGAGACCATATGTCAGCCCCCTATCCAATCACTGGTCATGCTTTAAAAGTAGATACAGAGGCTGGAGAGATGGCTCAGTGGTTAAGAGGTCTGCTCTTCTAGAGGTCTTGAGTTCAATTCCCAGCAACTACATGGTGGCTCACAACCATCTGTAATGGGGTCCAATGCCCTCTTCTGGTGTGTCTGTACTCAGATACATAAAATAAATCAATCTTTAAAGATAATCTAAAAAATTAGTTACAGGATACTGTATTAGCAACTGAAGTCTTAGCAGCATGGGGCTCAGCTAGTGATAGGAGCCAAAGTGAGATGGGCAAGCACAGTCCAAAGTTAGTCATTTCACATCAAGGAAGCATGTAACTGGGAAGGGTCCCTAAGGCCCTCCAATAGATGCCTGTGCCTTTGTAAGAAAGCCAATAAATACCACTCAAGCATTAGCCAGACAAGCAGTGACAACAATGAGCTAAGAAGAAGTGTTGGTCTCTTCTCTCTTAGTGCTCTAGACATGGTTCCTTAAAGGGCATGAGATTGCTGCTGTTGGGAAACAAGGCTCTACTACCCCTTCAAAAAAGGAGAGCCATTGGAAGTTTTAAAATATATGCAGATGAAGGAAAATTCAAGTGTTGACCAGCACTTACCCTCAAATCATGCACATGTCCAGCTTTATCTAGAAGCTCTCCACCCCTAGATGGCTCTTCGGGGCAGATTTACCTGTGGTCCTATACCCTGGGTCACATGAAGTGGCCTACCTCCAAGGAACACATGCTCCTTCTTTCTGACATTGGTAATTGGGTGGGACGCTGCTGGCAAGCCTGTGGGATCCACATGCTTTCAAGAAAGGAGTAGAAGAATGAACTCCAACAATCCTTGAAGGCAGTCACAAGAAAGCAGTACAAATAGCAGCTGACACAGAACAATCACCTTCCATATGCCAAGTTACTATTATTGTGTCGGGCTGTGTGCTCATTTTCCTAGCCATCCCCTGAATGTTTGTTTATTTATCTGTTTAACAGCAGACTTACAGTATTTAAGCAGTGTTCTACTCAAGTATTTAACAAGGATCACTTGGTCCTCATGACTTCTTCAGAAAATAGATATTACTGTTAACCACGTTTTCTAGACTTCCATACAGAGCTGGGATTCAAGTCCTCCCATCTGCTGTCTCTCATTAATTATGCGCCAGGCACTTGGATACTCAGTATAAACAAGATCAGCTGATTATCCTAAAAGCCAATCTACTGATAGCCTTTCTGTACCATCAGCAAGGAGACAGAGGCTCAACAAGATGAAGTCATTTGCACGGAGCCTCAGCCCTGGGAGATGGTAGGGATACAAGGCACAGACCCACACAAACCTCTGCACTGTCTGCCCCTAGTTAAAAGCCCAGACCTGGAAGGATGGGTTTCATTCCACTTGCTTTGTCAGGGAAAGCCTAATGTCAGTCACTAGCACACAACCGTCCAATAGCTGCAGATATCATGAAGTCTTAATGCTGGAGATGGGGATGTGGCTTGGTCAGCCAAGTGTCTGGTGTTCAAGCATGAGGAACTGGATTTGGATCCACAGCACCATGTAAAAGAGCCATGAGTGGTAGTGGAAACCAGTAATACCAGTGTTGGGGAGGTAGGCACGGGCAAGTCCTGTAGCTCACTGATCAGCTAGTCTTGCTGAGTTAGTGAGACCCAGGTTCCATGAGAGACCCTGCTTCCAAAAAAAAAATGAGAGAAAGAGTGTTAAAGAAGAATACCTTGACATTCACCCCTGGCCACCACACCCACTCATCTGTGTGTGAGTGTGCACACAAGTGAGCATATACAGATGTGTCACATATAAACACAATATTAAGAGTCACCAATTTTGGTTATAAACCTAGAAGGCAATGCCAAGGAAAAGAAAAGGTAAAAACCAACAGGGTTTCAACACCATAGCACTTGGCTATGAAGAAACATCCAGCCACAGACCCAATGCCATTTCCCTTTCAAAGGAAACATGGAGCATTTGGAAGTAAGAAGCACAAGGAAACTGACCAGATGCTGTGGGCACAAGCCCTGAACCCCCTCCTACTGCATCCACACTGGAGCTTGAGGGAATACTATTAGATTCTTGACTGTCCTCTTTACTGAGGATTAAACTTTGGACACATCACTGATTTGACTCCTTTGAGCTTTAAATGCAGTGTCAGGCAGACATCAGCTTTTGGCCAGTTTCTCACAAAGCACTTAGAAGGGTTCAGCCATCTTAGAAGAACACCAGCCAGCAGACCAATATACCACCAAGCTCTATTTTTACTGATTTGGGGCAAGAATGAGCCAAAAACAGGCAGCTGGGATAAGACAAAGGGTAGGCAAGTCCTAACACCACCATTTTAGCATTTAATTTGAACGTTAGAAGAAACATCATCCAAGAACACTGGCCACCACATTCCCAGGAACCACCAGCTTAGCCACAGAGTATAGTGTGTAGTATACTCTCACAAAATATGCGTTAAGCTCATTGAAGGCTGGAGAGTAATTTGATCAGCTCAAGCTTCTAGTGTGCCTGTGCTAATTACCAACAGTGGCTGAACAGTTTTGTTAGACTGGCTAGTCAGCAAGCTCTAGGATCTGCCTGTCCACTCTACTCCCCACCATCAGTGTTAGGGTTACAGGCACACACCACTGTGCTCTGATTTCATGTGGCTGCTGGGAGTCTGAACACAGGTCCTCTTGCTTGTGCAGAAAGTACTTTGCCTATTTTGCTGTCTCCTCAGCCCTAGATGTTTGATTCTTAGCTGCCTATGAACCATCCTCTGAATAGTACATCTAGTTCCCCAGCCGTGAGGCCTCACAATCCAGTAGCCCTCAGTCTGCGAGGCATGGCTCTCCTGACTCTGAGATCTCTGTGCCATTGTCTGCTGTCCTCTGTGTTGTCCTGGAATGTAATGCAGCTCTCCAACGGTCTCATCTTCAAGCTCTCTCAATACTCTGGGTACAAACTTGGGGAAGGATAAAAGAAAAGTAAATCCATGCTGTGTGGACATATTGCACACACACCCAGCAGACACTGTGTCCCTCGTGCCTGAGTCTCTCAGTGTATTTGTTACCTGCACATGTAGGGGCTGGCATCGCCACCACTCTGCATTCTGTAGCTTATGCTGTTTGAAGTCGTGCATTTCTGTTCTAGAAATACAATGATACATACTTATTAAATTAAAGTAATATTCTAGAAATCATGGGTAGCTATGGAGGTACCTCCCACTACCCCATCTATTACAAAAATTCTCCTGTCCCCCTTGGAAGTTAGTTCAGAGGAGTCACTGTAGACACACATTTAAAACAAATCTTCTCAACTCCTTGAAAAGTGCAGGACATAGAACCAAACAGCTGTTTATTGGTGGACAATGCTTTCTTTTCAAAGTATTACTTTTTACCAAAGAGGAATCTATTTGTGGTTAAAATGCTCTAAGTCTTTAGCAAATAAGAAAAAACTATATCAAGAGGTAATGGCATTAGCTGGAATTAAAGGTGTGCTGTGTGGGGCTGGAATGACCCCCTTCTGCTCTCTCTCTCTCTCTCTCTCTCTCTCTCTCTCTCTCTCTCTCTCTCGTGTGTGTGTGTGTGTGTGTGTGTGTGTGTGTGTGTGTGTGTGTGTGATGAGTGATAGCTTCACTCCTGAGCAGCAGGAGGTGGCAGACCTAGAATACTGAAGTCTGAAACTACAGAAATCAGCTCCAATGCCCCTGCCAGGAGCACCAAAGATGAACTTCCAGTTATAGTCCCTGGGGCTCTGCTGTAAGGACACCTCTTTGGCTTAAGAAAGAAAGAATCCAGTCCTAACAGAGGGAAGGTATGCCAGGGGAGGGTGATGTGGGCTTGTGTGTGTAAACTTTTATATACTGCGGTCAAGGTGGGCTTTACTTAGAAGGTCACATGCAGTTCAAAGTGGAAAGGCCATAAGGAAACAAGTCGAGTGGCTCTGTGAAGAATGGCATCCCAGGTGGAGGAACAGCGACTGCAGAGACTGAGGTGGATCTGCACCTGATGCTCAAGAAGTCCAGTGAGGCTGAGAGGGGGCGTCCAGAAGGAGAGAAGCAGATTAATTTGGGATGTTGGAGTACAGCTCACACAGGGCCTGGATTCAGAGCCTAGGAAGGAGTGGAATGTGCTTGTACCATCACTGTCCTCCTCCCTGGTCCTCCCCTTTGCTCCTCTTTCCTCTCTTCTTCCCACCCCTTCCTCCCCATTCCTCTTTAGTCCCCCTTCTTTCTTCTCCTTTCACTTCTTTTTACTTCCTTTTTCTCTCTCCTCCCCTCCTGTCCCTCCTCCCCTTTCTTTTTCTCTTTCTCCTCCCTCCTCCCCTTTCAACCCACTTCTCTCTCCTGCTCATCTTCCTCCCTCCCGCTCCTGCTCCAGGTACTGGTGATTGATTGAACCCAGGTCCTCATACGTGCTCTGGGTCTTCTCGGAGGTATCATTTGCTGCACATTGCCCCAGGGTCTCTCTAGAATTTTGTTAGATAAGAATACTAAGTCTAGTCTTCAAAATGGTTGCCCATCCTGCCCCCCCACTCTTCTCTGTGACAGGCACAACAAAATAATATCTCAGAACTGTCTTTCTTCTTCCCTTCTCTGAAGACAAGTCTATGGTCCCTTATTTTCAGCACTTTATTTCTTATTTGGGGGAAATTATACAAGTGACGTCAATGAGAAACGTTAAGTACTTAGTGAACCTCTCAAAGTGCTTAGAATCATTCTTCCTGCTGAGTAACTTCTTAACCCACAGATTCTTTCCATTGAACTCCTAGTCCTACCCAGCTCCTACCGGCTTCTCCTCCCATGCAGGTCTCCTGCTCAGCCTAGAAATCCGACAAGAGATGCAAGCTAAGTGGTTTCCAACAGAGGGACCCTCGGCCTGGGTTCCTTGCTCTGTAAGCACTTGTCAAGCTGCCACCATGTGCTAGACACCATGCCATGTCCGGAAGACTCATGCAGCAGAGCATAAGGAAGGCCAGGTTCTTGTCTTTGCTCCCAGCTGTGTGGAGAAGATGCTGCTGAAGAGGCAAGCAGTGGGTGGAGCTCCTGCTGCTAAGAGGAGGAGTTCCTGGATTAGTCAATGTCGGGTTGTCATGGAAATGTTCTTAGGGCTGTGAGTCTTCAAAGTGACTGGCCTCACTCGGTGCTCAAACCGCATATGCCAAGTACACAAAAAGAACTGTATAGAGTATACAGAGGACTGACCTGTCCAGTGCTGGCTGGAGATATAAATGATCAGAGCTCTTGGGTTCTTACAGCTAAGCAGAGGGCAATGAGAACAGGAAAGCAGCAACTTCTCCATGAAGGCAGGCCAAGGGTGCCTGTGCGTGTGTGGGAGGGGTCCGCGCGCGCGTGCGTGCGTGCGTGCGTGCGTGCGTGCGTGCGTGTGTGTGTGTGTGTGTGTGTGTGTGTGTATGCATTCATGCATGCCTGTGTGTGTATATGTATATGTGTGTATTGTATGTGTGTATGTATGTGTATATGTGTGTGTATGTGTGCACTCCATTGTGACAGAGTCACACTCTGTCTCCAGCTGGCCCTGACCTTACTTTACAGCCCAAGCTGGTTCTAAACTTGAGCTCTTCCTGCCTCAGTTTCCCAAGATCTGTGATTGCAGTTGTACATAACCATATCCAGTTCCTCTTTTTCATGGTTAAACTTTTTCAAAATCCTAGATAGTTGGTTTTTCTTATATTCTTTTGAGTAGAATTTTCCCTGTTGCATGCCTTTGATCTCGTTCTACAGTACTGGGGATGAAACTCAAGATTTTCTGTGAGCTCTCTGCCACCCAGCTATTTTCATAGCCTTTATATTTTTCTTAAAACCCTTTGAAGGATGTTAACTTAACACAAAAGCAGACCTCAGTATAAAACAAAATCAAACAACAATCTCTCCCCGTCCCTTTATTCAAATGATTGTTGTTCATACTTTGTTAAATGGCTAAAAGATAGCGTTTCTCTGATTTGCTGCTTTACTGTGTCATTTGTCAACACTTAACAGAGAGAATATTTTTCTCTTCAAGTTCATGTTGTTCTTAATTTACTCAAAAGCCTTCAGAGACTGATCTTATCTGATGGTTTGAATGAAAATACCCACCATAGGCTCATATATTTGAATACTTGGTCCCCAACTCTTAGACCATATGGAAGGATTAGGAGGTGCGGCCTTGTTGGAAGAGGCTTCTCACTGAGAGTGGCTTCTCACACCATTTCTGCTTCACATTGTGTTTGTAGATCGAAATGTGAGCTCTCATCAACTGCTCTAGCACCTAGCTGCCATGCTCCCAGCCAATATGGCCACAGACTCTAACCCTCTGAAACTATAAGCCCCAATAAACTTTTTTTCTTTAAGTTGCCTTGGTCATGATGTCTTATCACAGCAATAGAAGAGTAACTAAGACATATTTCAACTTACTAAGACACTTAATCTTCATCAAATTTTAAAATCCAACAAAAAGAAAGGTTTGTAATGACAACCCTTTGTCATTACAACTTGACAGTTTCTGCGAGACTCAACCCTCAGAGCCACAGAAATGGTTTTTTAAAAAAGTCATTTCTGATTTGATACTCCCTGTGTTTATTCCCGTATCTCTAAATCATATATTCATCTCTCTATTTCTTGATTTATAATCTATTGACTTCTTGCCATGATAGGTAAGGATTTATCCAGCTCCTTCCAGTCTCTGTATTGATTAGCTCTCTAATTTTTAAAAACAACACAAATCTTCATTTCTTTCCCATCCACATTGGGCGGATGTCTTAGCTTCCCACGTTACAGAATGAAAATGTCCAGGTTCCTCATCTCGACCCACCATGTCTGTCAATTGTATTATTACTTTTCATCATTAAGATTCATTCTATCTTGACCTTGTGTAGATCTTGTGTAGGTCTCCACAGCTCCTATGCATTGGTGTGTGCAACGGCTATGCCATGACCAGAAGACAGTGTCTTGTAACATCTTCCCCATCCTTCATTCACTCTGTTCTCTCTTTTGCAATGATCCCTGAACTTGGGAAGGTCTGAATGAGCATAGTCTAGTCACTTAGTCTCAGCATTGTAACCTGTCAAGAGTCTCTTTAATCAGGTAGGAGATGGGAGAATGGATAGACACATATGTAACCTAGACATATTGTAAACATATATGAAACTGTCAAAGAAAAAATTAAAATATTACTTAAAAAAAGAGTCAGAAAAGAAAAAGGGTACCTCACAGGCAGAATACCTGCCTGGCATGCACGTGACCCTAGGCTCCAGCTTCAGCTCTGCAAATAAAACATTCCAACATGCACTCCCTTAGCGAGTGGGTCTGTAAGGACATCAGCATCTCCATGTTCTAGCAGTAGAGTCAGAGTTTGAAAAACAAGACAAGTTATCACAGCTGTGACTGTAGACTGTATTCAGCACAAAGCCAAGTTGCTTTCTAGGGCTATCTTCTTCTCCTTGTGGTTTCAGAGACACAGACTCCAAGTCATTCAGAGAAAAGCATTCAAATGTCATCTCCCAACACTCAGCCCATTGCTCAAAATCACTCTGTACATATGTTTACACTTGCACTTGGGCTTTCTGGTACAGTGTCCATATTTTCTGATTGATTCAAAGCTTTCTTTGAGTTTTAAAACAGGTCAACTTCAAAACACAGGCCTGAGAAAACACACTACATACTTTTTGTCGTGCTTCCCCAACATCACCCAGAACCTAAGAAGGGTGGATCCTTAAGGGTGCACTACCCCTGACAACTTCCTGACCCACTATGATATGAGCTATACTACCCCACAACCTTACATAGGATGTGGTGGTGCGTGCCTGTAATCCCATCAGCACAGGCAGGATGACAGCAGAAAGTTGCAGGCTATCCTGGGCTATATAGTGAGTTCTGGGCCAGCCAAGGCTACATAGGAAGATCTTGTCTCAAAAAATTTGAAAAAGAAAATCGAAGGAAACAAAAAGAAAATTCAATCAATTATGGTTTAGATCTGCACTGTCTCCCAAAGGCTCATGTCTGAGATACCTGGTTCCCAGATGGCAGTGCTGTTCATGGAAATTTTGGAAGGTGTAGCCTAACTGGAGGAAGTAGGTCCCTGGGGGGGAGGGTGGATTCTTAAGGGTACACTACCCCTGACAATTTCCTGACCCACTATGATATGAGCTGTACTACCCCACAACACTGTCTCTGATATGCCGGGCTGAACCCTCTGAAACTGTGAGCCCAAATATACCTTTGTCTTTAAGTTGTTTCTGTCACAAGGATGCCAAAGTAGCTAATATAGACTTGTTCTACAACTCGACCTATGGTCAAGTCCAAGTTCAACCAATATGGCTGAGTGACTCTGAGCATATTACTTAACTTCTCTGAATCCCAGTTAACACATCTGTACAATGAGGGTTGTCAGTGTAGCTGATTACAGCATTGTGTGACTAATTAATACCTGTACAGCACTTAGAAAAGTGCCTGAGTCCAGAGTATACGAGTATTGATTATTCCATTTGCACAGCATAGACTAGACACAATCTACTCATCAGCGCTGTTTGGCCAACAGGAGAGAATTTTCCAGACTGTGCCAACTACTGTTTTGTTTGTCACTAAGAATCTTCACAAGATTCCAGGAAGATTGAGATCAAACCAATGATTTAACTTATGGAAGTAGTACCAGCAAATCAGACTGCCTTCAGTGGCAGATCTTGGATCTGATTCTTCTCATTGGATGGTCCAGATTCTATGGGCTCCGTGTTGTAGAACATCTTTAGATGAACTACACTGGGGAGCTGGTAGCACCTAGTAAGTAGCAGCAGCCAGTGTATCCTGAGTGTTTGCTTCCAGACCTCTCCTTAGTCCTGTAAGACCCTTCGGGGTATGAGCACCACTTAACAGATGAGCACCTGGGACTCAGAGAGGCCCCTGGCTCACACCAGAGCCAGTGAGATCCAAACTCAGGTTGTCTAAATCAGAAAACCAGTATCTCTCATCTTAAAGCCAGGGCCAGTGTTCTCATAGCATGGAGGTCAGGCAAGGTCAGGCCAGCCTGCAGAGATCATGTCCGCAACTTCAAAATGATTTCAAATCAATAAGAGTGATAAAAGCAGACATGTCTTCTCCACTGCAGTGATAGCTGCACAACCACAATGGTGTACACACTGCAGGCACAATCCCACTGAAGTCCAGGGACCAGTCAGGACAGTTCCCAACTCTCACCATGAGTACCACCCATGCACAGCAAAAGAAAATGTTAGATATGCTTTAAAATACTCAAAATATTGAAGGAGAAGATGATGATGATGATGACGACGACTTTAGAAAAGATAGATTTTGTTAACTCTCAGGTTATGGAGGCTATTTTGGTATCCTAAAAATATAAGAAGTACATACTTCCACTGCAAGCCTATGCCGGCTGGGTGTCTCCAGAGAAAGCCCTGTGCTACTGAGTTGTGAGCTAACTACCTGCTTTTCCCTCCACGAGATGCCATATTTTTGGAAAAAAAATGACTGACTGACAGGAAAATTATGGTTATTCAGGCTTAAGTCTTTGGCAGATATTTTCTCAAAAAAAAAAAAAAAAAAAAAAAAAAGCAACCAACTGTATTTGTTGCCAAGATAAAATTCAAGGTTTCAAGTAAAAACTACAATTTTGGAAAACTTGTATCTGGCTCTGGGAGCCAATTCGATGTTCTTTTTTAATTTTTCTAATATTGTGTGATGAAACATGCCCAGTTTAAAAGACTTGCATAATTCAATGAATTAATCTTTCCCCAATGACCAAACATATGCTGTTAACAAAATTTTGCTCGAATAGCCATGCAGGACAGTAAGCGACTTTAATAACAACGCTTTGGAAGGCAGAGGCAGGTGGATTTCTGTGAGTTTCAGAATAACCTGGTCTGTGTAAGAGGTCAGCTGATGCTTCATAGTGAGAGACCTTGTCTCAGAAACAGCAACAAAATATCATCCTAAGTAAGCAAACAGCAACAGCATAGCATGAGAACCAGGATCCTCACTTGTTATGACATGAAAGTCAACACAGTTCCGTGGTCCGCACTAGGAGGGAAGCCTTTAAGAAGCTGCTGCTTACTGAGATTTCATGTAAGATAAAAAGCAAATAGCCACAATTATTTCCAGAGGCCATTCAAGCAGATCTATCTTTTCCAATCATATATTTCTATAACGCTAGAGTTTCTTCATGTACTCTTATCTGAACATCTGGCGGCAGGTCAAATGCAGAAGCAAATGAAAACTATGGTTTAAACTATGGTTTAAAGAAGTTTGCCAGGGAGATGGCTCAGTGTGTGGATGCCTGCTGCCCAGCCTCATACATTCAATTCCCCAAGAACCCAGGCAACTCCTAGGTGCCCTCTGACCTCTGCATATGCACAGTGGCCTGGGTATATACACACACCGACACATACCCAGTAAATAAACATTTTGAAAAGTGAAAATGTGAAAAGAAGTGAAAAGAAACACCAACCTTCTTGTTCCCTACTTTTGTTCTGGAGAACAGATGTTTTTAAATAAAGGTATTATGTTAACACTCAATTGGATCTACCGCCACTTTCCGGCCGGTGAGTTTTAAGATAAGCATTTACCCTTATGTGAGCTACAAGAGATATCAAATTGATACCATCCACACAAGCAAAAGCATGATGGTGTATAGATGTGTGGAATCTGAAGGCTAGATTTGAAAGCCTTTCCTCCTTTCTGTTTTCATTCTGTTGACAAACTTGAAAGTGTTGAGGAAAGAAACGAAGACGAGAAACACAGTTGTCAGCTTTTGTCTTTCCCTCTGCTTTCTCTCCAGTGGGAGATGAAACACTCCCTTGGCAGCTCTGGCCTCTATCTCTGAGCCCTCTTTAGTTGCAGCTAGGCTAAGCTGTTGTTCTGCTGTCTCTGGGATGTAAGAGGCAATGTGAGGTTTCAGTAAGTCCTGGAAGAGGTGGCTTTGATTAACACGCAACCCTGCAGAGGTAACGTTTGATGAGTCCTGGAGGATTCATAATGTCTTGTGGCTTTGTTAGGGAATGCCAACAAAGCAAAGCCGTGACTCTATAGGGAGCAGAAATCTGTGAAGACATAACTCCCCTGTGAGATGAAGCAAAGCACAGGGAGAAGGAGCTGCACATCCTCGGGCATTTGGTGGATGGGGGTTAAACTTATAAACTGACCATTTTGTAACATATCATTAAAGAGACTATCAAGAGGGAGCTTTTACTGAGTGGATAACGCTGGGGCTCCCTGAACAGTCATTCCTTTTGGCTGGTCTCCCTACTGCTCAGCACCAGCATCTGCCTCACTGCTTCTTCACTGCAGATACAAAATGACTGCCCGTGATGCCTTGGGTGGACAGGATCCTCAAACTGTGAGCCAAAATAAACTCATCCTGTCTCAAGTTGTCAGGTGTTCTGTCACAGCAGCAAGACAGAAGCTGACACCCCTGTAATACACAGAAGCACCAAAGTGCTCTCTGGCTCCCCCCTCCTCTCTCTCTCTCTCTCTCTCTCTCTCTCTCTCTCTCTCTCTCTCTCTGTGTGTGTGTGTGTGTATGTGTGTCTCTGTGCCTCTCTCCTCTTTCTCTTCTCTCCCCTTCCCTCCCTCTCTCTCCCCTTTTCCCCTTCTTCTCCTTCCTCTCCCTCTTTCCTTCCCTCCCTTTCTCTCTCTCTTCTCCTCTTCCCTCTCTCCCCTCTCTCTCCTCCCTCTTCCTCTCCCTCTCCCCTCTTCCTCTAGTCTTATGACCTCACTTTTTGCAGTCTAATGAGTGATCTCATCCACTAGAAAGGATGGCTGGGGTCTGTGGCTGCTTCTGCTAGTTTGTGGTAGGATAAGCTTATATCTTACGTCCTCTTCCTTTGAGTTTTGGTACTCTGATTTTCTCATTATGTTGCCCAAGCTAGGCTTAAACTCACTATGCTTCTGTCTCAGTCTCCTGGGTGCTAGGATGACAGATATATGCCACTGAGCCTACCTTTGAATTGATGCTTTTAAAATAATTTGGGAACTATGTAGAATCAGCTTAGGGATATGCAGAGAGATAAGCCAAGTCACAATAGGAAAAACTGTAGTAAAACAAAATTCTACAATGTTGATGGCAATATAGTCTCCAAATTCACATTTGGAAATTACCACAGGGCAAAGGTATGAGCATAGATGAAAATCATTCTGCGTAACCTCTCTGGAAACACCCTGACATGTGCTTTTAGAGATGTGTTTCCTAGGTGATTATAAATTTAATCAACTTGACAGTGAAGATCAACCATCCCAGCAGGTGAAACACTAGTAAACACATATAACACTGAGGTTTGTCTGCTAACATCCATGCTAAGTAATCTATACCCTCACATCTGAGCCTGTTAACTACCCTCATTATCTCTATGTAACAAAAGAAAAAACCTGGGCACAGCCTGGGAAAGGGAAGCATTTCTTACACACACAACCATTCCTCAGGACAGAATCTATACTCAGCAGGACTCTGTGGCATGCCTTGGACTAAAAAGAAACATCCAAAAGAAAAATCATAACTCTCACAGGAGCCAGGGGATGTGTGAGTATTAGAGAGATGAGAGATGAAATGTTCTGAAAAGAGGGAGTAGCATGAATGTAGATCTGGCAGCTGAAGGAAGAACAGGATAGAGCCCCAAAGAGTCAGGAATGGCTCAGCCAGGTGTGCATCCATAGATGGAGTGAGCACAGAAAATGGCAGGACAGCAGAAGTTGCTGGACTTAGAAGATACATTGAGTTTTACCTTATTCTGGGGTAGCAGGAACACTGTGGAAAGTTTAAAATGATGGTTTAGGGATGAAGGTAGCTCAGCTGTTAAGGGAACCTGTGACTCCTGCAGAGGACCAAGATTCAGTTCCCAGCACCCGCATCTGGTAGCTCACAACCTCCTCTAACTCCAGCCTCCTCTTCTGGCCTTCATGGGCACCCATACCTACATGTATACATATGCATATACACACACACATACACATGCACACACACACAAGCACACACACACACACACGCACGTGTGCACGCACGAGCACGCGCACGTCCATGCACATGCAAACACACATACACACTAAAATATGTATTTAAAAATCTGAAATTTTGAAGTTCTCTCTAGAGTACTAACAGAACAAGAAAAAGTCACATTAGAAGACTGGTTAAAAGACGTCTTACTGGGAGCTATGGAGATGGATCTGTGATTAAAGTCCTGGCCAGGCAAGCATGAGGACCAGAATTTCAATCCCAGGAACTCATATAGATGTTCAGAGGAGTATGGTGGCCTGCCTGTAATGCCAAGGGAGATAGGGGATTCTCCAGAGCACGCTGGCCAGTGAGATTCCCACACCTGTGTGCTCTGGGCTTGATTGAGAGGTCCTCCCCTCCCAGTCGGATAAAATGGAAGAGTGGTTGAAGATTATTCCAGTCTCAGGCCTCCACATTCACAACCACTCATAAACATGCACATGTGCACACACACACATGCACACATGCACACATGCACACACATATGCAAGCATGCACATACGCACACATGTGCAGTGTATTCACACAAATAGAAAAAGGGGAAAGCAGGCCTTGACACAACAGACTAACAACAGTGACAGGATCCTGTCGTACAAAGGGAGCAGTGCTGATGGACCATTGGCCATATGCTGAGAAGATGCTTCAAGGCAGGACTTCACTGCCTTCTCCAGAGTCTCACTGGCCACCTTGCTCTGGAGAATTCCCTATCTCCCTTGGCATTATAGGCAGGCCACCATACTCCACTGGGAATATATATGGGTTCCTGGGATCAAAATTCTAGTCCTCAAGCTTGCCTGGCCAAGGACTTTAATCACATATCCATCTCCATATCTCCCAGTAAGAGGTTTCTTAACCAGTTTTCCAATGTGACTTTTTATTTCCTGTTCTGTTCATGCTACAGACAGAACTTCAAAAATAAAAATCTAACAATGTCAGATTTTTAGTGTGTTTGTGTGTATGTGTGTATACATGTAGGCGTGGTTGTCATAGCAGAGGGTGAAAGAGAACAAGGTCAAAGCACTCTGGATTTTCTCCCTTTAGAGTTAGAATTGACAGTGACACCCTTGAGTGACAGGAAGTTTAGTGAGGATGAGAAACAATGAATTGGGTTTTATACACATTGGATTTATTATTTCCCATTTAACAGTCAAGATGGGGTGTCAGGAAGGCCATTGGGTACGTGACAGGGAAGCACAGGGTGACCTGTCTAATTACTTGCACAAATAACAGCCTTGCAGACCAGAAGTCAGGCAAACCTGTGTATCCTAACCTCTCCTAATGGAGAGAACCAGATGAGAAGGCATTAGAGGAGATTCCATGTGACAAGTTAACCGATGCTAAAAGTCTGAAAGCCATCTTAGGTCACTGTAGTTTAACTGGGCACAAATAGGGTTCCCTGGGTCTCGCGGAAACAAGTTGTGTGCAACCGTCATTTCCCTCTCTGTCCAACTTGTCATCTGGTTCTGAGCAAGCATTAAGGAGCCCTTTCATAAATGGTGACCTTTTGAAATTTGAAATGATGGTTTCTAGCTAATTTCCATTCCGGCCTGGGGGCTACTACTTGAAGGTCATGGGCTTGAAGCTCTTGACTCGTCTCTCACCCCATGCTCTCAAGTGTAATTTGGAAAAGGGCAGTGTTGTCTGCACTCGTAATGTGCCCATCATTCAGATGAAGGTTCATCACTCATAATCATGTGGCAACTCTCTGTTTGAAGCTAGAAATATAATGTTAATGACAGGACCAGACCCAGTCTGTTCTGGAGAATTAGGGAGTCTTTTGATGGAGGCTATAATAATATAATCATACTATCATATTCCTATCAATTCATTGTTGCAAAGCAATCATATTAAGAAGAAAGAGGGAGGTCTGGGGGAGTGGGTTATCTGGTACAGTACTTATCCCACAAGCCTGAAGACATGAGTTCAAATCTCTAGCACCCACATGAAAAACCATGTCTGGCAGCATTTGCCTGCAATCCCTGTGCTGGGGAAGCAGAGGCAGGAGGATCACCTCGGTCTTGCTGGGCAGCCAGTCTAGCCAGCCACCAAGCTTTGGATGTGGTGAGAGATCCTGTCTCAGAAGGTAGTGTAGAGAGTGATGGAGGAAGATAACTAACCTCACTGACCTCTGGCCTCTACACACAGGCGCACAAACATACATACCCGGCTGTAACACATGTATAGAGAAAGGAAGGTGAGAAGGTATCATATTGGCTTAATAGCAGAAGTATGGTCTGAAGCAGGGGTCAAATTCCCAAAAGCAACATTTCTCTTCCCATCATCTTCTCTGCTGAATTCATTTTGGAGCAATAGACAGCAGACTTGGGAATATATGGTGGTTAACTGTGGCTCTCAGGGCAATGATTCTCTATCCTTAAATCCAGTGCTTTGAGTGTGAATTTCATTCCCAGCAAGCAATCATTGGCTTTGATTAGTTTATTCATTCATTACCAACAAATAGCCTCAGACAAGGAGTCTCAAAGGGCTGATTGGCCGAAGCCTGGGTCACATGTACCAGCCTTGGAGAAGGAAAACAACCGCTCTCCCGAGATGGTAGTAATGACCAGCAGTGAGTACTATTGGAGTGTTCTAGGAAAGATACATCCTTTTCGTAACTTGCTCGTTATAACATCCCTCCAAAGCAGGTTGTATCATCACCACTTTTTAATAACAAGGAAACAAATAGTGAGATAAAGTCAGCTGCCAAGGAGCTATCCACAACTAGAAAATGGCAAAACCAAGGTAAAATATCCTTCCCAGAGGCCCACAGGTAGTAAATAAAGTAGCCTACAGACAGACAACCTCTCCCCAGAGCATGGGTTCTTAACCCTGCATAAAGCCATCTTGCCTTGTGATAGTTTGTTAGATTTTACTCTACCATAACTGCTCTGGTGTTGGCATTGTGGTTGCATCTGGAATGTTCCTCATGGGCTCATCTTCCGTGCACTTGATCCCCAGTTTATGGCACAATTTGAAGACTATAAAGTCCTTAGGAGGTGGTGGAAGGAGACTACTAAGGATAGTCCTTTGAAGGTGATAGTTACTAATGGTTCTGGCCTTCATAACCTGTTTCCTGTTCAGTCATGTTATGAGGAGACACCAATGCACGTTCCCAACATCAGGAATTCTGCCATGCTTTTCCAGCCAAAATGGCCTGAAAACTTGAGTTAAAGGACACTTGTCAATTGCACACATAGAGTACTGATCACTTTATAAGAATTTTTCTCCCTTAACTTATTTCTCTCAGGTACTTAGGTCACAGCATTGCAATGGTAACAAACACGAAGAGGTTTCAGACATAACTGTTTTTTTTTTTCTATCACAACTTTATGAATAAGATATGACCCAAGCTGAATGAGATATGACCCAAAAACATTACTCTCATTTTACAAGGAGGAAATTGAAATTTAGTTCCACTGAGGTCAAAGATCAAAGAAAGAACTGAACAAGAGACTAGAATCCCTTCTGAAGCTGCAGTAACACAGTGTATGGATTTGTAAATGTTTGGTAAAAGGCACTGGTGTGGAGCTCCTCCTGGCTCATCACAGCCTCAGCTGAAGACTCCCCCACCATGCTGTCTCCTGTGACTTTCTGGGCTTGACATGCAGAGCTGTGGACCCCAGGGACTTCAGCCCAAATATCACCCTGAGACTTAAAGCTGCACATTGACCTACTTACAAATCAATGCCTCCTAACTAAATTTATCTCACTCAAGTTACAAGTGTGCACTGTGCACATGAACACACGCATATGAACAGGTGAATTTGGTAACAGTGACTGTAGTTTTACATGTATTTACATCTCAGAGACTTTCTCAGATTGGAACTTTACAGGATGATTCTTGGTCAAACATTGGCTCCTGTGATTGGATTTTCCAAACACTTCCTCCCCATTCTCTCATGTTGCCAGAAACATTTGGACACTAATAAATTTAATCCATAGACTTGAGCATGATCAACAACTTTTAAACATTCACATTTTACATTTAAGATATGTCTTTCATCCTTTCAGTGCTTATGTCTTTCTTTTTTTAGAGACTTTCATTGTTGATGTGCAGAGTAGCTGACAAAAGCAAGCTAAAGAAGGGGGGCCGGTTCAGTTGCACGGTTGGAGGGTTCCAGGCCATCGCCACGTGGAAGGCATGGCAAGGGGAGCACGAGGTCTAGACGCTCTTTATATTTTGAGTAACTCCTGAAGATGGGTGGTGACTTCCAGAGTATTTTCTTTTCTTTTCTTTCTTTTTTTTTTCTTTTTTTTTTTTTAATGAGACAGGGTCTTGCTATACCTGGCTGGCCTTGAACTCACAGAGATTCATCTGCCTCCTGGGTGCTGGGCTTTTAAAGGCATGCACCACTATACCTGGTCAATTCATTTTTCTTTTGAAGTATAACATAATTTTTTTTTTAAGTTTCTTGGAGACAGGGTCTTACTATGTAGCCCAGGTTTGTCTTGAGCCAAGGCTGGACTGGAAGTTACTATTCTTCTGTCTCAGTCTCCTAAGTGCTAGTGTAAGTGTATAACACTGCACTGGTTACTTTTCTATTGCTGTGATAATGCCATGACGAGAGCAACTGATAGAAGGAAGAGTCTATTTAGGATTATGGTTCCAGAGAGTTAGGGTCCGTGATGGTGGATCAGAGGCAGCAGGCAGCAGGCAGCAGGCACAGTTGCTGAAACAGAGGTTGAGGGCTCACATCTTTTCTTTGTTTCTTTCTTTCTTTCTTTCTTTCTCTCTTTCTTTCTTTCTTTCAAAGATGTATTTACTTTTTATTTATATGAGTACACTGTAGTTGTCTTCAGACACACCAGAAGAGGGCATTGGATCTCATTACATATGGTTGTGAGCCATCATGTGGTTGCTGGGAATTGAACTCAGGACCTCTGGAAGAGCAGTCAGTGCTCTTAACCTCTGAGCCATCTCTCCAGCCCTTCAGAGTATTTTCTAAAGTAGCATTGGGCTAGCCATCAAGAGGAAGCTATTACTAACCTATAATTGTCTACCTGCTGCCTATAAGCTGTGTGAACTTTCTTGCTCATGCCAATTACATTGCAGTTAATGTCCTTTCTGTTCCTAGTTTCTACTAATGAAAACACTCTTCCCACATCCTTTTCCTTTCTCTGAGCCTTAGAGAACCATTAAGTAATGGTTGTGTTCCAGCCACCCTATCTTTCTTCTAACTGTAACAGAGATGCTGGATGACAGTTCCTGTCAGGGCGTGGTTACAGGTGTGGGTGTGTATCTCTGCCAGGCCCAGTGCTCTGCATCTTACCTGACACCTAGGGTGATTCTTGCCCTTCCAAAGTGAGTAATCCTTCCCAAGTCTAATCAAAAGGTAGGATATTTGCTAGTGCATTAAAGAGGTGTTCTTCATCATAGTATTGAGACTTCTAGTAGTATTCTTACCCAGGTGACAATGCGAATTCAACGGGGAGGTTCGTATTCTTTTATTTGTATTGAAACCATTAGGCTTCCCTCTTGTTTATTAGTGGGTTAATCCCTTGCTCATGAGAAGAGTGCTTTCTAGTCTTTAATTTTATTTCTCTACTATACAACGTTGAAATAGATAATCTGATACAAATTTTTCTGATGTATTTGCTAATGAACTTGACATATATATAGCTTGTCCTTCATGTGTGTTCATTTTCTAGTTTTAAAATTAGAACTGTGCGTCTTGGTCAAATTATTCTCTGGACTCTGAGTAGAATGATCTTCACATATGACCCTTTGAGCCCAGGGCCTTTTGGAAAGAAGTCCTTTGACAATTTCTTTCCTGTCGTAGTTGTCGGTATCTGGCCTTTTTTTCTGGAGTCACTTGTGTTTCCTAGAACATCATTTGCTTCATAGAAATGTATAAATGTTTTTGTGGGGAGCTGAACTGTGAGATTGTTTATCATTTATTTTCTTCCAAGTCTGTCTTTTTCCTTCTCTATTTTCTCATTTTTGTCTCCAAGTGCACTTATAATTGGTGTCATTTCTTCCAAGATTGTGCCATTAAGTTGTCTTTCAGTCTTCAATTTCTAGGCTTTGAGGTTTCTATATCTGAGTTTTTAATGTATTTTTTAAGAAGCCGGGAAGAGCTATTTGAAGGCAGCTAGCCAAATGCCATTTCCAGCAATAAATTTTTTGCTCCTGGGATTTTTTTTAACCCAGATTTAAACTTTCATCCTTTTAAAGTTGGCATGTTTTAACATGATGAGGCCCATTTGGAGATCCTAGCCCACATCCAGAAAGTCACAACCCCCTCAGGTAAGTGTCATTTGCCCAAGTGGCTGACTACCCAGCTATACCTGTGCTTACCAAGTCATTGATGAAGCCATGGAACAGGGAAAGTTCAAGGACATAGCTCTAGACAGAGATTTAGCTAAGCACAATCACCATTGGAAGATGCTCCTAGGTGTGAACTCACTCCCAGTTCACTGGCCAATGGAAGACCTACAACTTAGGTCTTAGCATTGACTTAGTCTCTCTCTCTCTCTCTCTCTCTCTCTCTCTCTCTCTCTCTCTCATTTTGTTTTGTTATTCTATAGAATTTACTCCGTTTTAGCCTCTGCCCTCACAGACTCAGTAGAAAAAAATATCCTTTATTAGTTGGCTTAGTTAAGGTTTCTATTGCTATGAAGAGACACCAAGACCACAGTGACTCAGATAATAGAAAACATTTAATTGGGGCTGCTTTATAGTTCAGAGGCTTTATAGTCAGTTATCACCATAGTGGGATACATTGCAATGCAGAGACAGACATGGTGTTTGAGAAGGAGCTGAGAGTTTTACATCCTGATTGGCAGGCAGCATGAAGAGAGAGTGACACTGGGCCTGGCTTGAGCATCTGAAACATCAAACCCCACCCCACCCCCCAGGAACACACTTCCTCCAACAAGGCCATACCTACCCCAACGAGGCCACACCTCCTACTAGTGCCATTCCCTATAAACCTATGCAGAACATTTTTATTCAAGCCACCATATTAGCTGTGTGATCACCTATATCAAGATATATATATGTAATATTAAAATTTGTGAATAATAATTGTTCAAACTCCATTTTAAGATATTGTAAGAGTAATATGTCTATGACAACCAGCAAAACTATCTAAAGATAGAAAGCCAGTATTAACAGACTTTGTTCTAGAAGACCTGCCCTGTTCCAGCTCCAAAGTTAGCAACATGAACAATGAGATCTGTTCCACCACAAGCTTCTTTATCCTCATGTGATAGTTCATCTTGATGGCCATCTCAGTCACACTGATACACTCCCAGAAGATTAGTAGAACACATGTCTGAGTATGATCATGAGGGCATTTCCAGAGATGACTGGCATGGACCCCAGTCCAGATCCCAGTGCCCATAACAGACAGCAACTGCAGGGGGAAAACCCATCCTACATATGGATTTCTGTGTCCAATAAATTGAGGGGCCAGTTGGAACAGAATAGGAGGAAGAAGCCCATCGGTTCAGGCTGCCTGCTTTCTGGTCATTATGAGATGAGAAGCCTCCTTTGAGATATAAAACCACCATCATAATTTTGCTTCAACTTGGACCCAAAGCAGTGGAACAACTGACCCTAGGCTGAGAGCTCTGAAACATGAAGGTATACAGACCTCTCCATGGCTAATGGAGTTCTCTGAGGTGCTTGCCATAGTGACATGATACAATGAACACATCTTGAGATTCATTCGTGTATACTCACGTACATGCAGAGACATCATTAGCTTTTAAAAATTGAAGTGCTGGTCTAAGGAGATGACTCAGCACTTAAGAGCTAGCTCATAGAGGACCTAGAGGTCCCAGCACCCATACCAGGCAGCTAGTTGCTCACCATAGCACTGACTTCTGGCTTTTGGGGATAGCACCCCTCCACACACACAGCTAAATAGAAATAAAATAAATCCTTATAAAATAAATTCTTAAAATAATAGCATTCTGTAGATATGGGTCCTCCATTTGCTTCTCTTCCTGAATGCATCTCTGTGATGCTTTATTGAGCTGAATAAGGTTTATACCACCATTGCTTGTCAATGGAATCAGAATGACCTGGGTTACAGAATTAACTTGTTCACCTTAAGTAATGGCTCTGGGAGTCTTATAGCCTCACTGCATCCTTAGCACCAGGCATTCCATGACCGTGTCTTTCATTATGCAACAGCTTCTCCTCCAGACAAGCCATTGCTTCTGCCCTCCCTGGCTCCCTCAGCACAGCCAAGTAACATTAGCCACATTCTGCTTCTTGATAGTTAAATCTAACCAAATTTAAAAGAAAGTTGGGAAACTTGATAATCAAGTTCAACCATACTTTAAAGGAAATTTAACTTAAAGGAGAGAGAGGACTGGATTTGTATGTTTTGAGGGCTACATATTAGGTCCTGTCCTAGAACTTAATAAACATGAATTCTGTGAACTAATCATAATTATTCCAATCCTACTGTGGAAAGGGAAATAGTGAAATTCAGCAAAGTCAAGACTGCTTAGTAGGGCATCAGGACTATGGTGTGGAAGACGATGCTATTGGTGCTAGTGATGATGACGGCCATTATTTACCAAGAGTTTCCCATGAGTGGTCACTATAGCTAAGGCTTTGTACTGTCTCTTTCAATACATGCAACAACCTTGCAAGTAGGTCCTTTTATTTTCCTGTTATAGTTTTTAAAAAATGTGGTTAATTGACTTGACAAGGGCATTTCATCAGCTAGCATTGGAGCTTGGATTTGAACCCAGGTCTTTCTGATTCCTTATAAACATATCTTCCCCTTGATTTGGAGGTGAAAACTTTCATGGCAGTTATTGAAAACTAAACATTTAGCTTCCTGGACCACTTCCAAACTGAGTGTCATGCAACTATGCAGAAGGCTGGGCCTTGGGGAGAAGAAGCCAGACTCCATCTCCAGCTGTCTGCATCCCCTTGTCTCCTGGGCTCTTGGACAACACTTCCTGTCTTATGGCCACACATACTGTCTGTGCTTGGCACAGCCTGCTGTCACCATGGAACATCTGTGGCTCACTACTTCTGTGAGTGATTCTATTTTCCACACATCCTCAGCTCGTTAGAAAGCAAGGCTCCTATTTGTTAGTGGGTGTTTGCAGTCCCAAACAGAAGCGCTACAAAATGATGACTGAGCCGATTTTCACACCACTGGGAGCCTGTGACACACACACACACACACACACACACACGCACGCACGCACGCACGCACGCACGCACGCACGCACGCACGCACGCACCGCAACAACAAAAAGTATAGAGTCTTTGTCTACCAAAGAGCCAACTGATAATTGTTGTCCAGGCCAGGCAGAGATATTCATATAGAGCCCTGAAACCTCTGGGCCACCCTCTCAGTTGAAGTGTTAATGTTTTAAGGAAATACCTTTGTCAACAAATGTGGTAAGGGAGCTGAAGTCATCTTAAGCCCCACTGTACCCCAGGCAGCTCAGAGCTCTACAAAAAGAGCTGTCCTCCCCCTGCTGCTCCTGGCCCTTGTGGAAATACCTTAGAAACCCCCACAGTCTTCTCTGACGTTCCATCTCTGGTCTTTGGCCAAATGCAATCTTTAAAAATACGCATTTGGCAAAGAACCTGAAATTTTTCCTTTGGATTGTTGTGTGATGGTGGAAAAGACACATTTTTTTTAAACCCTAAAAAAAGCACCTTAGCATTTTGTGGGCTTTGGTAATTCTGAAACAGCTGAGATGCTAAAACTTTCAAGTTGGCAGGTGGAGACCAAGGTCTCCAGAGCTGGTTCCATCTGACAGAAGGTGGGGAGCCTCAAAGCTCACAGGACTCCAGCCTCCAATGAGTGCAGGACCACCACTTGCAGGGAGGGCTTTACCCCAGGACCCTGGCCTCCCATCCAACTACTAACAGGGAGACTGCTAGCTACAACTCTTGGAGAGATCTGTACCTACTTCAGGAAGTTTACCCTGCTAAACTAGCTGCTAGTATCATGGACTAGCGGTTTGAAACTGAGGGACTAGACTGTCTAGATTTACAGACAACTGGTTCTACTCTCTATAAACTGTCAGACTGTAGTTAACCTCTTTAATTCTTCCGTGCCTCAGTTTTTTTATCTGTGAAGTAGACAATAATGATTTATATAAAATATTTTCAAATAGTACTAAAAGTCGGGAGAGAATGCCATAATATTGGCTATCATTCACAGATGAGCAAAGCTCAACTTAGAGAAAATATGTGGGGTAGTAGCTAAGAACAGTGGGGTACCTGGTCTTGGAAGAAAAGATAGGCTTGTAACCTGAGGGTGGGAGAGAGGGAGGTTGGAACAAAGACCTACTATGTATAGTAAGCTTGACATGGATCAAAATTACTTACTGTTTTGTATATTTGTTGAGTTGCAATCATCTAGTTTCAGAAAAGATGGGGAGGATTCCTAGCTGTATAATGAAATTGGACTGAAGAAGAATGGGAACAGAACAAAGGCAAAACGAGTCTAAAGATGCAAACTTGGAGCATCTGTGTTTCTGTTAAGGGCAGCTGACAAGATGAGGTATGGACTGAGTCTCTCAGCAGTCCTGTGACTAAAGGACTCTGGTCAGTTGCACACATAGAGTACCGATCACTTTAGAAGAATGAACTCAGTCCTCATCATGCCCATTTCATAGATAAAGAAACTGAAGCATGGAAAAATTAAGTAGCTTAAATTGGTCACCTAGTTTATAAATAATAGAATCAGGAATCTTTCCAGACCTACGCCTAAACTTGTCTTAAGCTATCAAGCAGACTTCATCCACAGCTCATCCCTGGGCAAATTACTTAGATCATAAGATCTTGATGGTGTGGTTCTTTTTCTCTAATAAGGATAATAATTGTAACCATGGAATTATTTTGAAGATAAAATGAAACAATCATTATGGAGAGTATTGATCACAACCTCAGCCGCTTAGCCACTGCTCGATAAACAGTGCCTAAAATAAATGAAATTTAGAATAGCACAATTTCCCTTGGTACCAAGATCAGACAGGAACATTTCACTTCCTTAGAGGATGTCATGACACATAACAAAACATTGTGTCTCCCAGTGAGGACTCGTGGGAAAGCCTCCAAGCAATGAGAGATGATATTCAGATGGGCGGAGTCCTGGGTCTGCCCCTCAGGAGCTGGGTGACTTTGGCATGCTGGCGTCACTTTCCTAAAACTCTTTCTTCATCACTGACAGACAAAATGTAGTTGCTCCTCAAAGACGTAGCATGGAAGTTATAACTGATGATGGATTCCTGTGGACGTGTGGTCAGTTCTCCATAGCTGCGTGCAGTTGTTTTGTGAGGCTTTGTCACTGCTCTGAAGGCATGCAGATGGGCCAGGAGCAGATACAACATGCTGCAGCACTTCCCTGCATCTTAGCTGTATTTCTGATACCTGTGTGGTTACACACCTAAAGACCATGCAAGCATCAAGCATTCCAATGCATGCTTCATGTGAGGTGTAGTGTCCGGATGTAGCCTATAATACAGGTACATCCGGCTGTGTATATAAATCTCTAGGTAATTTGTAGTGTCTAATGAGATGTAAATAGTTGCTACACTGTATTGTTTAGGGAATGAGGTATGAAAAAAAGTCTATCCATGCTTAGTATTGATGCATTTTCCTGCACCAACTCTTTCCGTCTACAGTTGGTTGGATCAGTGGCCACTAATAAGGTGGAAAGTGGAGACAATATCCTTTGGTGGAAGAAGATAAGAAGTAAAAGGACCTGGATTTGAAAGGCCATTTCTCCGTCTTTCTTAGAGAAAGTATCTTGGTATCCATGTGTGGTATACCATAACTGCAGCACTCAGGAAGCTGAGGCAGGAGAATCTTGAATTCAGGGTCAGTCTAGGTTACATATGAAACCTTTCTAGAAAGAATACATAACAAGAGAGAGAGAGAGAGAGAGAGAGAGAGAGAGAGAGAGAGAAACAGAGAAGAAAGACATGGGGGAGTAAGGGATGAGGAGAGGAAATTGTGGTGGAAGCCAGGCCCACCAGAGTAAGTCACTGGCACAACGGTCAGGGATATGCATAGTAAGGAGTCAGACTGTGCTGGGTTCAAGTCTTGTTTCCACCACTTATTGGTAGGGTGACTTGGAAAAAAAAGTTTCTTAATGCCTCTGTGCTTTAATTTTTTTTTGTCAGTGAAAATAGGGAGCAGGAGTGGAAGGGACCAGAGAGATGAATCAGCAGGTAAGAGCAAGTGCTGTGCTTCGAGAAGACCCTAGCTGTGTTCTGAGCATTCACATCCAGTGGTTCACAGGCATCTGTAGTTCCATCTCAGGGATTCCAGTGCTTTCTTCTACACTCTGCAGGCAACATGCACATACATGCATACATACATTCATACATACATACATACATACATACATACATACATACTACACATACATACAACTAAAAATAAAATCTCGAGGAGAGAGAAACATACAACAGAATACCATACCTTGTCATTACTGTAGCAAAGATGAAGTGAATTGCTGCCTGAGAGATGCATTAGCCAGTGCACACACTAAAGACAGCCTGCTAGCTTTTTATCTCACTCAGTTAATAGGAGGAAAGAAGCTGACAGCAGAGTGGGGGTGAAGGGAGCCGATTGCTAAGGAGGATGTGGTTTTGAAAGAGGGTAGAACACAGTGAGTTGGTTTTAGGATAAGCCAGTGCCCAGAGAGACTGAGGCACATGAGGAATGGATAGTGACCAGGTAGGGACTCGCACAGCAGACGGGATGCACTCCTGGATTCGGGTGAAATGGATCAAGGTCAAGGAGGCAGAGGGAAACAGTAGGGCTGAGCAAGGTGGCAGTTAAATTTAATGTTTGGAGGGAGGACTTTGAATGCGCATGTCCTGTCCACTATGCCAAGCTGCCCAGTTTCCAGCAGGCCCTCCAGGGAAGCAGCAGCAGAAATCCATGACTGTGCTGGTCCCTCAGGAACAGGATGCTGGCTTTCCTGGGCTTCTCCATGTTAAATGAAACTAAGCAGAAACATAGGATCTTGCAGGGAGCTGGCATTGGTTTCTTTTTGACACTGCTGTCATATTAAGTCAAATAAGCCAAGCTCAGAAAGGTTAATACTTTTATTTCCTCATGTGTGGATCCTGTGTATGTGTGTGTGTATGTGTGTGTGTGTGTGTGTGTGTGTGTGTGTGTGTGTGTGTAATCATGTGCCTATCTGTGGCATAAAAGTAGAAAGAAGTGGACTCATTGGGGAGTAACAGGAAGGAGATAACGGGAGGTAAAACAAATGGATAAGTCAAAATGGATAAAATGGATGACATACTTGACAGAAATGTCTTTATGAAATCTGTCACTATGTACAATATATATGCTTTAAAAGCCATTAATAAGAGTAATAAACCAAAATGTCCACACAGATAGTCTGAGTTTCGGCAACATATCACAGGCAACAGAAGCAGAGAGAGCTCTGTCCTCACCAGGCCTGGAAGCTTAGATTCCACAGGTCCACCCTCCACCCCTGCCTCTTCCTCATCTTCCCCATCTCCACTCCCAGTTCTCCCCTTCCCTGCCCTCCCCTCTCCTCCTCTCCCCTCCCCTCCTGCCCCCTCCCCTCCTCTCCTATGGTTCCTTCTTTATCTCTCTCCCACAAATCTATATTCGGTTTCTGTCTTCCAAAAAGAAAAAGAGAGTAGGAGGACAAATTGTTTAAAAGCAACACAGCTATTTTAACAAAATGCTTTTTTCCTTTGAGTCAGTCCTAAGAAATTTGAGTAAAATCTAAGCTGGAATGAACAAAAAATATAATAATCCTGAGGAAAAAAATAAAAGGAAGTAGGCAAAAGATCCCAAATCTCCCTCAGGTAAAATGGGAGTGAGCAAGAAAAGAAGAGGCATAAGGTGTTCCCTGCTGAGGAGCAAACCTGCCCAGGGGCTTGACAGGAACTCCTGTCATCAGAGAAGATGTGTATTCAGTTGCTTGGATGCTCAGCCCATCGCAGAGCAAACATCTGGCTCTTAGGAACATCTGGATAATTGTTTGTGTAGACATGTCATCCAAATCTTGGCTGCTTGGACTTGGGTCACCTGCTGTGACAGTCAATCTTCATTTTCAGCATAACTGAACCACCAGGGAGGCAGTGAGCCCAACCTCTGAGTGTGATGTAACTGAGGAGGAGGACCACCATGAATGATGGTGGCATTTCTCAGGGCCGAGGCATCTATGACATAAAAAGAGAAGTGGAGACAGGGAACAAAAAGCCAGACTTCTCCTGGCCACCAAGGTATGGACTGAGCAGCCATGCCATGCCTTCCCTGTCATGAGAGACTAAGCCCTCTGAAACTGTGCAGGAAGCCTTTCCCCTGTAAGTTGTCTACATCAGGTAGTATCCTGGGTTCTAACCTCAGCTCCAATGTCAGCTCTGCCTCTGGTGGTGTACCCTGAAATAACGGTGTCCTTTGTGGGTCTGTTTTTATTTTGCTTTCATTTGATCACTACCTCCATCATCATCATCAATGTGTGTATATGGTGTGTCAGGGTGGAGCTTGCATTCTGTGATACAAGTGTACTGGGCAGAGCACAACTCTATGGAGTCCGTTCTCTCCCTAGACTTCAGTGTGGGTTCTAGGAATCAAATCCATTTTCTTAGGCCTGCGTAAAAAATACCTTCTACCCACTGAGCCATCCCAACTCACCACACCTCTACCTAGGTGCCCCCCAACCTCATGCTTGGGGATCGAACCTTGTACATCCTAGATAAGGGCTATACCATTGCACTATGGCCTCAGCATCTTTCTTTACTGAATGGGAGGAAGTACCCAGGTCCTCAGCCTTGCCACTCCGTCTACAGACTGATAAGTACAGACCTTGGAACCATTCTGCCTGAGTTTGAATCTTGCATCTATTGCAACCGTGTGAAGTTTCTTGAACGCTTTTAAATGCTTTGAACTCTCGGAACTGTTAGCTTTCTTACCTACAGACTGGGTGACAATGGGGTTGTTTACAGAACTCCCCCCATCATCCAAAATGCAGCCAAGTTACACTAGAATCTTCATACACCAGTGAAGATAAGAAATCTATCACCCGAGGCCAGGCATAAGGGAACAGGCCTGCAAGCATGGCATTAGAGAGGTAGAAGCAGGTTGGTCTCAAGTTCAAGGCCAGCCTGAGCTATAGTGTGGGACTCCATATCTCCTTACAAAAGGTGCTTCTCTTGCACGCTTTAAAAGCTACACTGTAGGTGGCACTGAGGTGCTTCTGACTCCTCCTGCAACCAACAATGGCATACTCTGGCATGGATTTGGTTTTCGCAATGATAAAGTTTTATGCCAGCTTCAACTGCAAAGAGCTGAGATCCAGAGAGGCAAAACCTTCGCTCAACATTTGTCAGCAGGTTTGGTTTTTTTTGTTTTTTTGTTTTGTTTTGTTTTGTTTTTGTTTTTTGTTTTTTGTTTTTGTTTTTGTTTTTGTTTTTTTTGTTTTTTTTGTTTTTTTGACCAGTGAGACATGCCAGAGAAAGCTAGAGAGGACATGTTATCTCCTGCTCAGTGGCCTGCACACACAATTACACTAGAGACGTCGTGAGCCAGGGAGGACACACCCCTTCGATACTGCAGACAGACACACCAGTGGCCCCTCTTTTGGATCCCTTTGCTCATGTCATTGACCACCCTTTTCCTCCAGCCTCTGGTTGTTGGCTTTGGGAATGGGTTTTCAAAGAAAACTGCCATTCCCTCTTCTTTCTGAGAATATTCCCCTGTCTCAAGGAAGATTGATTCTGTTTCCTTTTCCTTATCTGAAAACTCTTATCTCTGCAAAGACATTGGGCAAAGGCATTGGAAGGCTCCCCACTAGCAGTAAGGCCAGCATCACCTCATCTTGGCACTGAGAAATCCCCTGTATCAGTTAACGCCAAGGGACACAGAGCTGCCTATGCCAAAGCCCTGGGGTTCCCATCCACTGTTCATTAATGCTGCCCACAGGCAAAGGAAAAGCTGTCTGCTCTGCTGGGCAGAAGGTCCAGGTTCCGGAGCACTGAAGGAGATAATTGTCTTTATAGCCAGGGGACACTTGGCAAGGGGTGGGGGGTCAAGTGACTGACACACTCCAAAAAGTGTAGGCAGATGATGGCAATGAGACCGTATTGTCCTCGACTCCTAGCAAAATGAACAGCACTGTGCCACCTTGGATGAAACAATGAGAACTGAAGGAGACAAGACACAGAATCTTACCAGTTCTAAGGGTCCGTCGATAATTTATCTGGCGATGTTAGAAAAAAATGTTCCACGGAGCTGTAGGAGAATGGAATAAGAGAATAAGCACGAAAGGACTTAAAAGACCGAATGACTCTTCATTCATTCATCCATCCTACCAGTGCTCACTGGTACCTGGGAATGATGTGCTAGGCAGGCACAGTAACTATCCCTGTGCATGTGAGCATCCATGCATTCATGTATGCATTCCACTGATAGATACCCAGTGCTCACTGGTACCTGGTGCAGGGAATGTTGTAATGCTAGGCAGGCACAGTAACTACTACCCCTATGTGTATGAGCACCCATGCATTCATGTATGCTTCATTCATTCTATTGATACCCAGTGGTCACTGGATACTGGGTGTAGAAGATGAAATGGATCTAGGCAGGCACGTGGGAAGCATCGGTCTAAGGCAGAATGTGCTGAGCTGTGTTTTCTCTAGAGGCCAAGTCCTGTACCTCCACCTGTCAATTTAACAGGAGATCCTGTCTCTTGCTAAGTCTCCAGGTAACTGTGTCAGGTCCAAATGGCTCAGTCCAGCCTTCTCTGGGCTTGCAGTCTAAAACCAGAGTCCAGGTGTGTTCCCTAGATGCTATCCAGATGTGCTCCCTAGAAGCTATAATATGTCCCAAATGGCAGAAACATCATCTTCAGGACAAGCCTCCATTCTACCTACTGCTCCTGGTGTGGCTGCTAGCATGAGAAAAGTCCAAATAGATCCTCAGCGTTCTACTCCTGTTGCTGGTGCCAGCTAGAGCGGAGCCTCCAGAGATGTGTGGTTTCCACGCAGGCCTCTGTGATTCTGTAAAGTATGAGCAATAAAAACTGCTGATCTTTGGTGAGTGAGTATGTGATTTATGGACTAGGACATCCTGAGAAGGCAGACCTCAGCCCAGCCTACAGGCATGTCGACCTGCATCAGCGTGAGGGCAGAATATTCTAGGTTTATTATGGTGCATGCATCAGACATTAACCCATTGAATCCTTACAACTCTTGGAGGTGTTAGGATCGTCTCCATTTTACAGGTGAGAAAACCAAGGCTTCAAGAGGTTAAAGAAGCCTCTTGATTTATGGCAACAAAGTTTAATAGCTTGGATTCGAACTAAGTCAACAGCTTTAACGACTGTGCCCTACTGCCTCTGAAGAGAATGGTCTAGACAAGATGCCGAAACACACCCACACCATAGGACACAGAAATCTGTAGATTCAAAATTGCATCTTCCCTGATATAACAAGGTGCAGATCTCCCAGCATTCCTCAGGCCACCATTGCAGTTCTCTCTCAGTGATCTGGCTCCTAGTCCTGTCGTCTTCCACCTTCTGCATGGTCTGCATCCAAGGTTCCATCTATCTACTTCACACACCATTAGACTCAGTTTCCTTGATAGGTTTCCACAACTTCACATTGTGGTTTTACTTTGAAAATGCTTTTCTGTTCTTGTGGTTCTTCCAGACCTGCATATCAATGGTCTCCCTTACAGAAATAAAATCAAACCGCTTTCTTACCAGACTCCCAACTGTGCACAAAAAAATTAATCAATTACAGTTGTGATAAGAGCTGCAAAAAAGGCAGCTCAGGGGGCTGAAACGATGCTGTTGTTATCTCAGAAGACACTCCTGAAGCATCCTTCAGAGAGGAAGGGATGGGTTTAACAGGATGGGCCCTCAGCCTGTGCAGATTTCAAGGTCTCCAGGTTTCACGTGATGCCATCCCTCCTCCCCCTCCTCCTCCTTCTTCTAAGTAAAAATATTCAAAAATTAACCCTCCAACTGCTTTAGTATACAGTGCCTCAGTAATGTGTCTGGATAATTCAATCAGTTACCTATTAGAAATTCGTGATTCCTGAAATATCATTAAAGGGGGTAGAGACTTCCTGATGCATTTCTGAGTAACAGAAGTCCTGAGAAGGTGATACTCTAAGTAGTCCATTCAGACTGTGCCAGTCAGGCGAGGTCTGCAAATGCCTTTCCAACAGGCGTGGGAGCTGAGAGAGCAACTCAAGGCAGTAGTAGACCTGGGAAGCATCCAGTAATACTGAAATTAGTTTTACCCTCCACTCCAAACCTACCTCAACTACACTTTGGACTGATGGCTGGATTTGAACCAGTTCAGGGAATTCCAAGAGGCAAATGGGGTACGAGATGTGCTATAATACAGAGTGAGGAGCCTTTGAAAAACCCAAACCAAACACTTTTAACTTAGAAATGAAAACAAGAAAGAATACACTGAAAATTGAGCAGAGAACATGTCCATCTGTCTAGCCATCCATCTACCTATTACCCACTCAGTCACTTCCTTCTGTCCAGCTATCCATCTGTCCTTCCAACCGTCCATCTGTTCATTCCCATGCTTCCATCCGTGTATATGCTCATTCATCCATGCATCAGCCCATCCATCTATTCACTCAGTCGCGACCTTCTATCAGTTCATCTGTCTATCCAGATATTTGCGTCCATCCCTCCATGCATCCACCTAGTTCCTCCCACCTATCCATCCATCCTTCCATCCATCTCTCCATGCATCTGCTCATTTCTTTTCCGTCTGTCTGTCCTTCCACCATCCATCCACTGACTAACTTCATCTATCCTCTCATTTCTTTCCACCCACCCACCCACCCACCCATCTAATCATCTGTCCATCCATATACTTGTATCCATCTGTCTAGCCACCTATCCACTCAGCAGATATTTGTTTGACCTACTGTGCTGCTGAAGTTATCCTCTAGATTCAACAGCCAAGCCATCCGAGGGGTTGGAATTGAGCTAGCTATCTCTGACCTACAATAGCCTCTGAGGCTAAGATCTCTGAGAGCTCTCTGAGGAAAGAAACACCAGGTGATGGAAAGGGGTTGATCATGGGGAAATCTCTGTAAAGTTTCAGAATCCTCCTACCCATGTGAGCCAATTTGTTTAGTGTTTTACCAATGCGGTTGACAGGAAACCACGAACAGAAAAGGGTTGCCCCTGTGTTTTTCTGAGGATCTTGAGAAAGAGGAAAGACTAGGTCCTACCCCCAAATAGCTGGTCACAGTAAACTGACTAAAGGCTCAATGCCTGGCCTTAGAACCCTGCCTTTCCTTTAAAAAATAAGAGTTATGTATTCATGCATATGGGTATACATTCTTTTTTACTGTAGCAGTAACTCAGCATAAGAAATAAGCATTAAAAAACTATACTACAAAAACCCCAGCATAAGAAAGTTTGAAAGTAACAAGAAATAATTATCATTCTATTCTCTTAGTCCAAAATTAAGCTCCATTAAATGCAAAATTGTTGTATTTTTGAGGCAGAGTCTGACTGTTTAGCCCAGGGTAACCTGGAACTCACAGCCTCCCAAGGGCTGAGGTTCCAGGTATGTACCACCATATTTTTATATTATCATCCATTTTTAATCAAAGTGAGATTATACTTTTGTGATGTACATTTTCATTCATTGAGATATAGTGATCAGATTTTCTTCATCGACAGATACGTTACTGCATCATTAAGTGACAGTATTTCACTATATGATATACTGTAGATTATTTAGTTAATTCCCTTATTGGGAATTTGCTGACTTTACAAAGCACTAATTCACACACACACACACACACACACACACACACACACACACACACACACGTTGTAAATGAGTTTTTATATACCTTCATAACAATTTACTTACGATAAAATGTCTAGAGCTGCAATTATTGAGTTTAAATTTATTATATCTTTAAATAAATATGATTGCAGACTACTTGAAGGATTACACAGAATGCCATGACAGCATGGAGAGTTCCTACCTTCTTCTCAATAAGACACGGCTAGTGTGTCACACATACCACATGCACCACACACTTGTTCTTAGCCATGAACCAACACTGGAAGGTTTTCATCGACTGAGTCCTACACCTGCACCGGTCTCCTTATTCCTCACCCAGCGTCCTCTCTCTGATCCAGAATACCATTATGCTTAGTCATCATGCCTCCTTAGGCGGCTCTAGGCTATGACAGTTAGGCAAACTTTCCTTGTCTTTCCTGATGACCTTGACAGTTCTTGAGAAGTATTGACCGGCATTCCATCAAATGTCTCTCAGTCTGTCTTACCTGCAGCTTTTTTCATGACCACTTGAGGAGTTATGGATTGGAGGGAAAATCACAACGGTAAGATGTCTTTCCTATCACATCATTCAAGAACACATCTTATCTACGTAACTTAGCTCGGCTGACAACCTCGGCCACGGCTGAATCGGTGTTTGTCAGTTTCTCACCGCAGTGACTCTTCCCTCTCCCTTCCCTTACTGTGCACTTTGGGATGCAGTCATTAGTCACAGCCCACACTTCAGTAGCAGCACTGGGTTCTGCTTCCTTGAGGGGGCTACAGCTACATAAATTATTGGGAATTCTTCTACATGAGAGAGTCATTTACTCTCCCACATTTAGTTATTTACTTCTCAACTTACTTAGATGGCACAAGGGCACACATATGTATTTTATACTTTGGGCATAATCTACCACTACCTTAGTTATTTTGTTGCTCCAATTGTCCTACAATGGCTTGAGTGGCTGAACCGGTGCCCTTTTCTCAGGGCTGTGACAAAATGCCTGACAGAAACTGAAGGATTTTTTTTTTCTGCCACATGGTTTTAGAGAGTTCAGTCTGTGCTTGCTTAACTGTTCAAACCCAGGCAGAAGACCTTGGTTGTGAAAATGTATGTGTGAAACTGTTAACCCCATCAAGGAGAGGAAACAAACAAGCAGGTGGAAACAGGAAGAGACCAGGGATGAGATGCTACCAAGGATCTGCCTCCAGCTGGATCCTGTCTCCTGAGGTAGCACCATGGCTAGAGAGTGAGCATCTGATGCACGTTCAAACCATAGCAGCAGCTCCTGCTCTTGGTCACCGTCACAGTCACTGTCACACGCACACACCTTCACAGTTTATACCCTGAATACATCCTTCTTTTGTGGTTTAAAATGCCCATTCTCTTTTTAGACCCTGGAAATGGTCGTTTTCCCAAGGACCCCAGGTTCTTTCAGCTGAACAAGGCTGGTAGAAACCAGGACCTGGGTCCTGGATATGCCCCAGCTGCTGAACTACCGTTGCTTCCAGGTCCTTTCAGGTAACAATGCTTGGGAATGTAGGTGTGCACACTCTTTCGTGTACGAAGACACATTTTTAATTGGCTCTGGTTATTTTCTGTCAGTGTTTATTTTACGCTAAACAAGGCTTCAGACTGATGTCTTGAGTTTGAATCCAGTCTCACATAGCTCATTCCCAACATCTCCTTCATTTGGAGGCAGTTATAGTTTAGAAGCTTTTGCTTCATATTATCATATTGAGATTGACGTTTTAGTTTTATTTGGTTTGGTTTTGGTGATGGGGATGGAGAGTTTTGCTGTGGATTAAGAGTTAATCAATTTAGGGGAAGGTAAGGAAAGGGGAGCAGAAAGAAGAAGAGGAAAAGGGAAAGAGAAGGGAGGGGAAGGAGAAGGGAGGGGAAGGAGAAGGGAGGGGAAGAAGAAGGGAGGGGAGGAAAAGAGAGGAGAGGAGAGGAGAGGAGAGGAGAGGAGAGGAGGGTATATGCTAGGTTCTCATTTCTCATGGGGCTTGGAGTCCTTTTAGCTTCAAGAGATCAAAAACCACAAGCCCTGACCGCACAGCTCACCCACTCTGAAGACCAGAGACCATGAATATCAAAGAGCTCCAGATGGGAAGCTGAAGCTATTTCTATGTTTATTTCTCACTTTGTAGAATCTTCTTTTGAGCTATGACTAAGGCCTTTTGATCTGAACTGCTTCCAAACTGCCTTTCCATCCCAGATAAAGAGCTGATCTTTTGTTGCCAACAGTGGCTCATAGACTCATGAGGCAAGCAGTAGGCTCTTGAATCTGTATTCAAGGCCATAACCTTGGGTATCTAGAGGGACCAGAAGGGTTGCATAGGAAAAAAGGAGAAACAAAGGCATAGTTCACTGATAGAGGGCTTGCCCAGGGCCCATCTCCAGCACCATCAGAAAACAGAAGAAAGGAACTGGGGGTATAGACTGTAGCAAACTTCAAGCCTGTTAAAGAACACAGTTCCATTGCTGTTATGACCTCTGAATTAAAAGAATCAGAAATCTGCATTTTGTAGATGTTGGCAACAGTCATCCACCACTGTGAGAGGCAATCAAAGTGCATCATCTGGAAGGACCAGAAGTTTATATCTTAGTACTTCATTCTCTTACTGGTTGACACAGAACAGCACACTTAGGCGGTAATCCACAGACATAACACTCAGGTGCAGGCCAGTGTACTAGAAGTAACTCAGGCCATTTGTCTGCAAAAGCATTCCTGCTCTCCAACCCCACCTCATTTTCTCTCCTCCTTCACTTCCTCCCTCCCTTCTCCTTTTTCTTCTCTTCTTCCTTCCTTTCCTCCCATACAAGTCCCACCCAAACCCATTCCTCTTCCTTCCCAACCCGCCTTCCCCTCCTTTCCTTGCTCTCCCTCCCAACCTGTATTTTCTGAACTAATGAGTTTCTGGACAAGTTGAAATCTTAATCCTCAGAATTTGATGAATTCACATGAAAGCTTAGCAACCCAGCAGAGGATAAAGCCACCCATTCCTCTGCACAGTGCTAGGAAGAGCACAGTTCCTCAGCTCCCAAAGGATATGCAGGCAGGGAAGGCACTAACCGGCCACCTGCCATATGTCCCTCATGCCCTGCCTCAACATCTCACTATTTCTTTCGACTTTCTGAGGCATGAGTCTTTTTCTTGGAACTATGGGAATTGATTCGAAGGCACCATCCAAAGTAGGGAATAGGGCTGGGGGAATTATTATCCACCTGGCAGTAGCAGGCTTCCAAATGAAAACCATATCTCATTCATTCATCCTGGCATACATTCCAGATTCTCTCACCCAAGAGGGTACTATGCACCAGTGACAAAGGTTTTGAGACAACAAAGACATTTGAAGTCTTTGGGACATTAAAGACCATGCACTCTAGTTAATAGCTCTAGATTCTCAGCATCTGTACTCACTGTATCTGAACATGCTACCAGAGATCCCTATGGCTGGGAGATAGATAGATCTGGGCCTGGGAGTCTTCCCTGTGTAAGAGTCACTTTTCTGGGAATGGTGCTGAGCATCTAATGGGGAGATAGATGCAGGGTTCTAGATTGAAGCCTTGAACATTGTGCACACATCTCATCTCCCTCCCCAAGCCCAACGTCCCTGGAGCTGCATCGAAAGACAATTGGTGCAGCCTTTCTCTTCATCCCTCATCACTTAGCTTCCAGCTTTCCGTTTTCCTCTGCAATCTATTTTCCACATTGTAGCCGCTGTAATCTTGTGAAAACATCCGTAAGGTCGTGCTAGCCTTCCTGCTTAATATTCTCCAGTGGCTTCCCACCAGTCTGTAAAAATAAGCCTCCTTATCACCGACAAAAACCTTGTTTCTCCAAATATGGTCCTTGGACTAGGAGCGTCAGCCTCCCATGGGGGCTGAAAGAGATGAAACTAACTGACTCCACCCAGCTGAATCAGAATCTGCATTTTTTACAAAGTCCCCTGGGAATTTGGGCACTAAAAGTATTTAGGAAACTGTAGGCTTTCAGATCCATGTTAGTGGTCCTCAATGGTAGTACAGTTAATCTCCTGGGTTTTGTTTTAAAAACACACACACACAGACATGGATGCCTGCACTCCATCAGGTCATGGTGGGTACCTGACACTGGTATGTTTTTTTAAAGTTTCCTAGATGATTGTACAGTGCAAGGGGTTAAAACATCTACAATGTCCAGTGGGTTCCTTGCTCACTCCTCCAGCTTTAATTCCAACACCTTCTTCCTCTTTTGGACTCCAGCTCCACCAGCCAATTGATTGATTGATTGATTGAACAATCTTGTTATCACAGGATTGCCTGGAGCTTGAACTTCCGGTCCTCCTGTCTCTGACTTTAAGTGCTGGGATCATAGGCACGTGCCACTATAGCTGCTTTGTTCAGTAGTGCTTTGTGCTTACCCGCAAGCACTCTACTGACTGAGTCACATCCCCAGCCTTCACACCAACCTTTTCTCAATAGTCCAGGAAGCTCTTAGTCCAAATCCTTGTGTGCTGCCACCTGGAGCCTCATAGCTCACTTTTTGCAATTATTTTAAATGTCACCTTTTCAGAGAACCATCCCTACCTACCTACCCCCACAGCACTGTGTCCACATTCAGTCTTCTCCCTAGGATACAATGCTTCCTGCAGTAAACTTGTGTCTGGATGTCTGTTTGTGGAATATCTATTTTTCTTCATTGTATTTCAGCTCCAGAAAAACAGGGACCTTCTAAGAGTTATTTACTGGTGAGATGGATTAATAGCCCAAACTGAGCCACAGGCATTGGGCAAGAACATGTGTCAGCAGGCTGGAGAGAGAGAGAGAGAGAGAGAGAGAGAGAGAGAGAGAGAGAGAGAGAGAGAGAGGAAGAGAGAGAGGGATGCTTTTCAAAATGAGATTTGATTTAAAGTAGTCATCATGGCC
>JANHMN010000003.1:110930544-110942686 GCA_030674055.1 Rhabdomys pumilio
AAAGCATCCTATCCCAGGTCACACAGCTTTAAATGGTAACAGGTCTTGAACTCAGTTACTGTAGACCCAGGCAGGAGGCTCACAATTCCTACACTAAGCTAATCCACAAATCCCTTTTACATTTTACACTTCAGTATTTTTCTACATTGTTTGGCATCCATATACAGAAGAACCTGGGCAGAGACATCCCCTGATAGTGCTTCAGATGCCCCAGAAAAGGTTTCCTTGGTCTAAGGATAATGTCAGCATACTGAGATGGCACCTATACCATGGCTGTTGTATTCACTGCTCCCCCTGCCTAGAGCCCTTTTCCCTGTTGGGAGGGCTTCTGAAGGGCTTTGCTCAAATGTCACTATCAATTCCTTACACATTTCTTTCTTCCTCCATCTCACAATTCACCTGCATGCTCTCTTCCTCTGCAGGCCTGGGTTCTGGATCTGCAAGCCCAGCCAGGGGATTGAAGCCATCTTCATCTTTGCACATGTGCAGGTTTTCACCTCCCCTGAGCAGTGCCATAGAGCTGTCATTTGCTAATGAGTTAGGAGCTATATGGTATAAAGGGAATTTTAGAACATGCAAGGGTCTTGGGAGGTGTATCCCCCTGCTAAAGCACTTACCTCACAAGCTTGAGGGCCAGAATGATAATCCCCAAGACTCATGCTGAGTTGGCCTGGTCCCCCAGACTAGGATTTCAGCCCCAGGAAAGTAGAAAGTAGAGATGGGGAATCCCCAGAGCAAACTGGTTGGTCACACTGGGAAAAGCTCTGTGTTAAAAGACACTTCCCTGAAAGAATAAGGTGATGGGCAGAGGTGGCAGCATAAGCTGAGAATGCCTTTAATCCCAACACTCAGGAGCCTGAGGCAGGTGGACCTCTGAGACTTTGAGGACAGCCTGGTCTATAGAGTGAGTTCCAGGACAGCTAGGGCTACACAGAGAAACTCCATCTCTGAATAAATGAATGAATGAATGAATGAATGAATGAATGAATGAATGAATGCACAAATAAGGTAGATAATTCTTGTCCTACTTTGCTGTTTGTTGCTTTGATAAATGCTGTGACCAAAAACAACCTGGGGAGGACAGGGACAATTAAATCTCACAGGTTTGAGTCCATCATGGAGAGAAGCCAGGGCAGAAACTCAAGGAAGAAATATGGAGACAGGAACTCAAGATAGAAGTCATAGGAAAGGAATGTCACTTACTGACTAACTCCCTGTGGCTTGCACAGCCTGCTTTCTTATACCATCTAGGACCAGGTGCCCAGGGCTAAGACTCTCCACAGTGGAGTGGGCCCTCTCCTGCCAATCGTTCATCAAAACAATGCCCCCAGAGACTTGCCTACAGACCAGTTTGATGGAGGCAATTCCTCAACTGAAGTTACTTCTTTCCGAATGACTCAAGTCTGTGTTGAATTAAAATACAACAAACAAACAAACAAACAAACACAACAACAAAAGAAAACCCAGTATAATTTCTGACATCATAAGTGTGCACACATTCACAAATATGTGTGCTCAGGCACATGAAGCAGCATATACACGTGCAACACACATTTAAAATGGAAAATTTTTAAATATATATACAGGAGAATTGTGTAGGCTAAATGTAAATTCTAGCCATACCTTTTTATATAGCATGTGCAAATTTGGGGATCCGAAGGAGCTTTGGAGCCAAACCTTGTATTGCATGGAGTCCAGTACAACCCGAAAATAATAAATGCTTTGTGCAGAAAAAAATACTAAGAATTTTAAGCTAGAAAAGAGCACTAAGTGAAGTGGACAGATCCTTTATGAAATACTCTGGTCCTAGTCCCATGGACCCTATCATGTTGCAAAAAGAAGATCTGTGTCTTCAGCCCACCCACTGGCTTCATTTGAGTGGTGCTTCAAGTTCTAGGCTGGCAGCCTGAGGGCCACAGCCAGCCTTGACCTTGTGAGCCAGGACACCAGGATACAAAATCAGAAAGAAACCATGATTCTAGACCAGAGCCTCTTCCTGGGTCCCCAGCATATCTGAGTAAAAGGCTAACTCTTGTCCTCTTGGATTTATTAGCCACCAAGATACTGTGGGGAGGAATACCACAGCCCTCGCAGTATAAATATATATGTCCCTGTGTTCCCTCCAACTCCCCTGCAGACATGTGGCAGCTTCATTCTGAAACCTGGCAAAACTCTCCAAGGGCTCTCGCCTCCTCCTCCTCTCCCTCCTCCTTTCCCTCCTCCTCCTTTCCTTTCTCCCTTCCTCCTCCCCTTCTCACCCACTCTCTCATTTTCATAAACCTAGGTAGGCACACACTCAAAGGATGGAACATAGGAGCTGGAGATTCAGACTACAATTTTGCTTCCAACTCTAGAGTCCAGGCTCTTGGGGAAACTCTTGAAACTGGGAAGACAGGAATGGCCTTGCCCACCCAATAGTCTAAAGAGTAAGCCTCTGAGCCATCGGCTCAAACACTGCCTCCCTCACAGCAGCATCTGCCCCGTCTCAATGCCTCTCGGAAGCAGTATTGAAAATCTGTAATTCAATGTGTGTTCACTGAACACATGCTGGGGGTCTACTCTGCCTTGTCGTGTTAGTTTGGGTTCTCTAGGGAAACAGAACTTATACATTGTATGTGTACACGTGGGTGGGTGGGTGGGAGGGTGGGCGCACGCGCGCGTATGCACGTGATATTTATTACAATGGCTTACAGGCTGTGGTCCATCAATGGCTGTCTACCAACAGAAGATCCAAGAATCCAGTATGTTGTACTTTATTCCGTGAAGCTGGCCATCTCAGTTGGTCTTTAGTATATGCCAGAATCCTGAGGAAGTATGTTTTAATGCCAGTGAAGGAATGTACTCACTAGCAAGAGTGAGAGAAAACAGGCAAAGAGAGAACAGGCTTCCTACTTCCATGTCCTTTATAGAGGAAGCCAGCAGAAGGTGTGGCCTGGATTAAAGGTGAAACTTCCTACCTCAAAGATCCAGATTAGAAGTGGGTCTTTCGCCGGGCAGTGGTGGCACACGACGTTAATTCCAGCACTTGGGAGGAAGAGGAAGGTGGATTTCTGAGTTTGAGGCCAGCCTGGTCTACAGAGTGAGTTCCAGGACAGCCAGGGCTACACAGAGAAACCCTGTTTCGAAAAAAAACCAAAAAACAAAACAAAACAACAATAAAAAACCCTCACAGGTGTAACCAGCTGCTTGAGCTTCAGGAAATTCCAGATGAAGTCATGTTGACAATCAAGAATAATCATCATACATTCGAAATTTCCTTCATATATTTCCCCCATCTATGTATCTGTATTAGTTAAATTTCTCTTTGCTGTGACCAGATAGAAGCAAGTCAGGAAGGACTTACTTTGTCTCAGAGTTTCAGGAGATTTGAATCCATCCTGGCTGCTAAGCATGTCAGTAAGAGTCTGAGGCAACAGGTCACAGGTCACATAATGGCAGCTGACTGGGAAGCAGCGAAAGGGACCTGTGACTGACCGGTTGGTTAAAGCCCACCCCACCTCCAAGTATCCACTTCTGCCAGCCATGCTTCTTACCCTAAAGGGGTACCATCTCTATCATCTTTCTAAGTGGCACTACCAACTAAGGAACATGTGTTCAAACACACATGTTCCTGGGAATCATCTCACAAACCACAGCAGTGTCTTGTCCATCCAGACATTTTATTTTTGGAGGAAAGATTCAAAACCAAGGAAAAGATGCTGGATTTCCCTAGTCTCCTCCTCAACAACCAGGACAGCATCTCTTTACTCTGTCCAGTTGCACCACTGTGCCCCCCATCCCCATCCCCATCCCCATCCCCACCCCCACCCCAATCCCCATCCCCATCCTAGGGTACATCACACAGACTATATCCTGGGTAATTTGGTCACGGAGATCCTATTTCTCACTTTCTCTTTGCCTGACTGTGTGGGTGTCCAGGAAGACATGAAGATGAGGGAGAGTGGGCAAGGCACAGAGAAGCAGGCAGAACTTTGCCAGTTTTCAGAATAATACCACCACATTTTCCCTGGGAGTCAGTGGGACCCAAGGATGCATTTATCTATACCATGGATATACATGAGCTCCACATGTGAGCCATGTTATATGAACTCATCTTACTAGAAAAGCATACTATTGTCTCTGTCTAGCTGAAGAAGAAATTGGGGGTCAGAGGGTAGGCACAACTTGCCCTGGGAGTCAGGCTGTAGCAATAACCTCAGTGTCACTCCCACTTGGAGGCTCTTAAGAGCAGACAGGGTCTTGATGCCTCACCCCCTCCATCAGCCCCCAGCAAGAACTTTCCTCACCAGCCCAGTCTGTGTCAATCCTTGAAACTGTACCATTCAGACTTTCCTTCCAGCCCCACCCCCAAACCCCAACCTTCAGCCCATTCTCTGTCTGCTCAAACGTGGGCTTTCCTCTTTGGAACCTGTGATCTCTGTCCCTGGTGAGATACAGATCCTGGGGGAAGGTCATGCCCCCTTTCTGTGTCCCCCACAGAGCTGGCTTGACATGGGACCCATGCTGTTCACTGAGGCGTCTCCTAATCAATCCATCTGTGGCTTCCCTGCACTCTGGCTGCTTTCCCAGTCTTCTTGCTGAGACACCTGCAACTGCACTCCACCTTCCAAAGGCCAGGTCCTCTCCCCAGCCATATGCACTCCTGATGGAGACAGTGCTTCACCAGTCCTCAGCTCCTGGGAGCAAATGACTCAGCTCCTTTGCCTGGCATCCGCCAAGGTTCTGACACAGTGCACTACGTGGAGAAGAGGGAGACAGACAGCTCAAATTCCAGATGCAAAGCACATTTCAAGTCTGGCCCAAATTCCAGTACAACTGCCTGGCCAGGCCATGTTAGGTGGCTTCACTTCTGTGAGCTCTTTTGCCCTTATAAATATAAAAGAAATATAGAGGAAAACAATGTACATGCAATCAGGTAGGAATAGAACAATCTAGAATGATGGCATGATGATGCCAGCTGCTGGCTAGAGCAAGGAACGTCCTATACACGGAGGAGGTCCACATGTAAGCCATGTTATGGTAGCTTCGTACCCAAGCTACGAAGAGCCAGCACCCCATCGATGCCCATATGGTCTGTCACGGGTGATTTACTTAATTCAGCTGTGTCATCTAGTTTTTCAGATGAAGAAAGTAAGGCTTCAGGATGCTGAGAAATTAAAACCACATTACATAGATAAGAAAGAAGAGTTGAATGGGGATAATTCCTGAGCTACCAAGCTTTCCAACGAGGTCATTGTCTCCAAGGCCATGGGACATCCAGGTACCATAGAGGAATTGGATGATGGGAGCTGAGGTGTCTGGAGAGGAGCTATGGAGGTGTGCTCTTCCTGCTCAGGAGCCAGAGGGAGAAGATGACCACAAAGGACAGGTGGGACGTTGGCCTGAATGACTACTATCTGCAGCCCAAATCCATGGCTCTGGAAAAATGGAGTCTCCTCCATGCTGCTCAGATAACAGGTTTTCTCTGGCTTATTTGCACCAGAGATGGCATCGCCCCGTTGACAGGCATGGAAGTCTAAGGAGACAGAATTACTCCTCTGCCTGAATAATGACATCTGTGCTTGATAGTAGCTTTTGTACTTGTCTACTTTCTGTGGCTATAACAAAATATCTAAGGTTAAAAAATAAATCAGAAAAGGTTTGATTTAGCTCACAGTTTGGGAGGCTGAAAACTCAGGTGGACCTATCTGAGTTGCCTCTGTTGAAGATGTCCTGGCATCATCATGACTTTCTAGAAATACAGAACCTCCAATCAACCCCTAGACATGCTAAATTTCATCTCTAAAGGTGTAGCCCAGGAAGCTATGCCTGGACAAACCCTCCAAGGGACTCTGCCCCCACAGAAGTTTGAGAAACAACCCAGTACAGGGCTCCTGCCTCTGGCTGCCCGGATGCTTCCCCTTTCTGTTCTTAGTGTATCTGCTCGTGTTCAGCATCAGGACTCAGCTCAGGTGCCCTTTTCAGAAAGTCTTCCGTGTCCTCCTATTGTCACTGGCTGTCTGGACCCTTTATTGGCTTCCTCAAAGACCTGTCCCATGCAGAGACAATGTTGTCCTTTCTCTAATACTCTGTTTTGCTAGAGCCTGGTGTGGCACTCAGCACACAGCAAACACTCATCATTAATACTTAGTTGTATCTTTAATGAACAAATGAACCAATATCAGCCTTCTGCTAAGTGCCTGGCCTTTGAGGTCCTCCTTCCCACTCAGTACCCAGCCTCTGAGATCCCCCTTCCCACTCAGTACCTGGCCTCTGAGGTCACCCTTCCCACTCAGTACCCAGCCTCTAGGTCCCCTTCCCACTCAGTACCCAACCTCTAGGTCCTACTTCCCACTCAGTACCCAACCTCTAAGTCCCCCTTCCCACTCAGTACCCAACCTTTAGGTCCCCCTTCCCACTCAATACCCAGCCTCTGATGTTCTCCTTCCCACCCAGCACCCAGACCACAGTACTCTGTGGTCCTTTCTGCCAACACTAATTGCCAGACTCACAGCTCCTGGCTACAGTACAGCATCCTAAAGGACAAGTCTCCCAGAAACAGTAGCCCAAGGATCTTATAGCTCAGGAAGAGATTCCCTGTTGGGAGGTGGGAAGGGCATGGGAAGAATGTGGAGGCACTACGGATCAAGGGAATGTAGTGACTTTGGACATAGGCCATCTGTCCTAACCATGTGGGGGAAGCCAGATGATGCATGAAAAGTCACTGTCCTAAACCCTAGATTGATGAGATTTGAAAACTAACCAACACCCTCCTTCCACCAAGCAAGCTACCCAACCATCTAGCTGCTGTAGCACCCACTGTAGCTCACGTACAGCCTCCCAGCCTGCCATTAAATAACATCACATCACACAGCGAGCAAGATATTTCCTTTTCAAATCACAGCAATGAGCCAGAATTTCGTAATACGGTTTTGGTTTTATTGTGTTTATTTTTACAGTAGCCTTCTATTTACAGCCTCAGGTACTGGCTTTCCATTTACAGTTGGGATATAAAGTTTCCGTTGGAAATAAATTTAAGTTAAAACAGAAATTGAGTTGACTTAAAGAGAAATGGAAGATAAACACTAAAAATATACACCATAAATACACAGAGAAAGGAATCAGGATTCCTCACAATTTTTTAAAGAATCTAGTCCATTGTGGTGGAGGTCATGACCCGGAAGCTTGAGGCAGGTGGTCACACCGCACCCACATTCAGAAACAGTGAAGACTACTGCTCAGCTCTTCTTGTCCTTCCATGTGGGATCCCACTCCTCAGAATAAAGCCGACCAAACATACAGGAACCATCCCATATCATTAACCTACTCTTGATAGCCCCTCATAGACATGCCTAGGAGTTTGTTTCTGTGGCTATTCTATATGTCCATCAAGTTGACAATTAGCCATCGTACGTGTCAAGTTTCCAGAGCTGGTACCATGCTGGAGCTTGCAGAAGCCAGGCAGATGGAAAGAAAGTATGGTGGTGACCAGCATCTTACACCTAGCACCCCCATCCCACCCATACCCTGTTGAAGACCCACTCTATGTTTGGATACTCTCACATTAGCATCACAAGGTCAGGCAGAAATAACAGTGTTTCTGGTGCCCCTCGGGACACTGTTCAGCCAGAGCCCAGGAGAAGCAATGTGATGTCATGTGTACCTCAGCGCATCCTGGTCACCCCAGTACAGAGCAGGAGCTTCTTCACAGTGTGTGTGCTACCTTTGACCTCCTCACCTAGCAGTAGGCTCTCTATGGCCCCTTTCTTCTCTGTGGTTGAATTTCATTGAATATATAAACTCTATATCAGACATGTTCTCAGCAAGATTTTTGTCTCATTATGTAGACCAGGCTGTTCTAGAACTCATAGAGATCCACCTGCCTCTGTCCCCCCGAGTGCTGGAATTATAGGGGTGCCACACCAGGGCCAGCTAATCATTTTCTTATGCATTCTCTCTGGCTTTTGAAGATTTTTACATTTGAAAAATACAATGAAGAACATCTTCAAAAGTAAATACATCTATAATATTATATTATAATTATAATTATATTATAATATATTCCGCTTTTTAAAAAATACCATATTTTTAAAAAAGCAAAATCCCCACGATTCTGCCATTCTTACATTCTGCACCCCCACAACCAACAGGGATATCTATCCTTGAAAAGAATGCACTCAGCCTCTTATGCACACTGGGACATATCAACATCTAAGTCAACATACTCCCAGTGAGTATCCATCATAGTATGGAGATTGCCCAGGAAGGGTAGCACACTGCTCAATTCCTACCATCCCCATAAACTGCATTATCCACAAAATTTTCTTGGCTGACAAATGGGACTTCTGTATGGGGCTTCCATATAGAGCCATAACTATTGTACCAGTGTTTTACCAGCATGTATGTCTGTGTAACACATGCATACTTCATGCCTGTGGAGACCAGAAGAGGGCATAGGATCCCTCTGGATCTGAAGCTCACATGTAGTTGTGAGCCACCAGGTGGTTGCTGGAAATTGAACCCAGGACCTCTGGAAGAGCAGTCAGTACTCAGTACCGCTGAGCCATCTCTCCAGCCCCCTGGAACGGTTATTTAATAGTGACAATGTGTTCATCTTAAGCAAAGTACGTAAGTGCTCAGGGAGGCGTAAGAAGCCTCATCAGAATGTGCAGCCAGTAAGCAACGGGTCCTGGACACAGCCAGAGGTCACTCTAACCTTATGTTTATGTAAAGCACTGGACAATAAGGGGATCTTAGAAACTCTGTGTCAAGTTCCTCAACTTTACAGGCCTCTGTTGAATAAACAAATGTTGATACATGAACGGAAGTATCTCCTTTCCTTGGAAAAGCACAAAGGAACAGAAAAGTGGCTTTTATTTAGCACCTAGCATGTATTCATCCCCCTTAACACATGCTTTCTGTCTGTCTTTTATTCACTTCTCAGAGAGTCAAATAAAAACAATGAAATCTGTCAGAAAGATACTAGTACTCTTATCTCCATAAGTTCACGGTAGCACTAAAAGTGATAATTGGTACACACACACACATACACATACACCACACACACACACACACACACACACAGAAAGAGGGGGGGGTGGTGAGTGGAAGATGCCATTCCCTACTGTGAGGTGAGGGTAGGGTTTCTCACTGTGAAGGAAAGTGGGAAATCCTCAGACAGGTAAGGCAGATTTCATTGATAATAGCCTCAGGCCACTGACCCCATGGAGAAACGTACCCCATTCTCTCTATTGCTGCTGCCCTACAGTCAACCTAGGTAATAACCTGCAAGTTCCAGGCTACAGCCCATCCAGAATCAGAGGTCAGCTAGTCTCAGCAAGGACTTGTGGTAGCAGATGGCAAACCTGGACCCTGAGTCGGGGAGTGGTGAGCACACCATGTTTTTGAGCCTTCACTTCACTGGGAAAGATAAAGTCTAAGGAGTAAGCAGGGCGTGAATATTACCACGCCAAAAATCCATAGCCCCGAGAGAGGGAAGAGGAAAAAAAAGGTGAGCTGGAAAACCAGACTCAGAAAGACTTATGGATAAAACAAGAGTCTTGGGCAGTGAAGCAAGGCTTAAAGATGAACCTGGGCTTGTAAGGAACACGCCATACTAATGCATCAACGAGTGCCCACTTGTTATTTAACAACCTACTGTACTGCACACCAGGCACCGGGAAGATGGCAGTGAGCAAGATAGAGATGTTCTTTTGAAATTTACACTAAGTGGAATCAACAGACATAATGAAACTATAATTAATTATTTATAATATACTCTTGGAAGAGAAGCAGAGAGTGTGTGGGAACAAATAATCAAACACCACCAGCCTGAGAATATCATGGCAAGATCTCAGTACACATAGACATTAATTGACTGGAGGCTGGATAGGGAGGAAAGCTGAGTCAGACACATGTGCAAGGGCTATGAACATGTGAGAGGAACACAAGCTGTGAATTAGTAAGACAGATCTGGAAAGCTCAGGCCAGATCACAGATGCCCTTATAGGCCAGGCTAGGGATTCTCATTATTCCTCAACAAAGAATCTTCTTCTCCAAAATTCCCTCTAGTACATGCACCTGATAGACAGTAAACACTCATGAAGTCGCCACTCTGTGCCAAGGTGTTTGGACCCAGAGGGACTTAAGCTAGTGAAGAAGTTGTAGCATAAAAGGCAGGAAACACAAATGGTTAACATTCTCACACAGAATGGTAAGCTCTGAAGAGGAAGTCACTTGACATGGTTAAGGGAGACCAGCACCTCAATGCTTCATGAAGAGCCGGGATACAGTGGCCAAAGTAGAGATATGCAAAGGCCTAGAAGTCATAGACATGTGTTCATTAGCACATGGTTACATATGCACATGGATATCATGTCATCACAGTGCCTGAATTCCCAAGACATGTTTGCATCCACCTCTGACAACTCTGGAGACCCCTTCTATCTTGTCCACACCTTGTCACCAACATGTTCCCCTTCCTGAACACAGCCCACTCAGGGCAGTCCTTCTGCATCCCTCTTAATTATTAATAAAAATTCAGGAGAGGGGTAAGCAGCCGAGGAGGAGATGGCTTTGCTGTCAAAGTGCTTGCCACACAAATATGAGGGCTGAGTTCCCAGTAGCAATGCAAAAAGCCAGACATGCATGCTGTCCCTATTTTGCAGAAACAGAAACAGGAAAAACCTTGTATCTTGATAGTCAGCCAGTCTAACTGAATCAATGGGGTTCGAGTTCAATGAGACACTCTGTCTCAAAAGATAAGGCAGAGGATTATTGAGGAAGACACCTGATGTTGACATTTGACCTCTACATTTACATAAATATATATGCAAGTACCCATGCACTGCTCAGTGGTGCATACCTATAATCCCATCACTTAGGAGGCTGAGGCAGGAGGATTGTGACTTTTGAAGCCAGTCTGGAATATATTACAAGACCCTGTCTAAAACATAGAGAATAAATCGGCAAGGAGACAGGGATTTTAGAGGAGAGATCCCATCTTCTTTCTCCTGCCCCAGACCTTGAAACCAGCAAAAAAAAAAAAAAACCTAGTGGGAAGCTCAGACCCCAGGAAGAGGCTCCAGGTTGTCCATGCAGGTCATAGGGAAGACAATCAGGTATTCATATCACTGAATGAAACCCTGGTGTGGTGTTTGCTCGAAAAACTACAGAACTATTCCTAGATGTCAGGTGCAGTTAATGGTTGCTGTGGCAACCACCCATGCTTAATGAATAGAAGAGAGTAAAAGATGCCGGGTAAATGTCAGGGCCCCAGTGGATGTGCTGGCGAGCCAGTCTGTTAGGGCTGGATTGAGCTGACCAGCGAAGGTTGAAATGAGCAGCCCAGGGTAGCTGGAGATTAATCTGGGAGACTCTGTTCGTTTTCTCAGTTTAGCATGACCAGAATGGCACAAAATGTTTTTTTTTTTTAAGTGTGACTCTTTATACACAGCTAAACACAAGCTCCAGTTTGGGGGTTTAATTCTGCGCATGTTTATAGAACTTGCAGGGGTGGCAATCCAAGCACACGTCACTCAGGAATTAAGAAACAGCACTTAAAAGATTCTTCTGGATTTTTTTAATGAAGAAAGTGTCAAATTGGGGTTTAAAATACTATTTTTGAACCCCAAGCCTCCACATGCCAGATTGTCATTGGGCCATATGTGAGCTACTTATAAAAGGTGGAAGGCGGGGGAGCAGGAGGGGTGGTTCAATCGGTAAAGTGCTTGCTAGGCAAGTACGAGGATAGGAGTTCAAATCCCCAGCACCCCTCTAAAAAGCAGGACCTGTCAGAGCCTGTAACCTCAGCACTAGAGAGGCAGGAGCAGGAAGAGCTTGATGACCAGACAGTGAACATAAAGTCAGGGTCCCACAGGATGGGCAAGTTAGCATCAGGGGTCCAGGACTCGGGATTCTCCCTGACTCTGTGATATTTCATAATGGGAAGATTAGAGTTATCTTAACTGGTTTTGTGTTGCTGGAGGAATACCTGAGGCTTAGTAACTTCTAAAGAACAGTGGCTTAGTCCTTACTGCTAGAGGCTAGGAAGTCCAAGGTCAAGGAGCCATCTCTGCTGAGAATCTTCGTGCCATGGCTGAAAGGGTGGTCACGGACTGTGTGTGTGTGTGTGTGTGTGTGTGTGTGTGTGTGTGTGTGTGTG
>JANHMN010000003.1:110942786-110990581 GCA_030674055.1 Rhabdomys pumilio
TCACCCTTTAAGGTCTCACTTCCCCACACTTGATCTGGGGCTTAAATTTACACCACGTGAACTTTGGGGGCACACATTTGAACCTCAGCACCAGTCCTGAATGGCCTATGCCTCAAATCTTGCAAGAGGGTCTCACTCTTCCCACCAAGCCTCCAAACCCATCGTTTGTGATATTCCCCGTAGGCCTGTGTGTTTGGCACTTGGTTCCCAGGTGGTAGCACTGTTTGGGAACGTTATGGAACCTTTAAGGCCTCCTGCTGGAGGAAGTGGGTCACTGGGGGATATGCTTTGAGATTTTGTATCTTGGCCCTCTTTTCTGTCAACTCTCTGCTTTCTGGTTGTGAGTGTGGCCAACTGGCCTCTCACTGGCACCTCCATGCCTTTTTGCCATGGCAGACTGTTTCCCCGTGAATTGTGACAGAACAAACCCTTCCTTCCTTAAGTCACTTCCTGTCAGGAACTTTATCACAAGTAACTAACACATCCACCTTGTGCATCCTCCAGTCAACTTCTCAGATACTTGAGGTACAGTTCTTTGCAGATGTGTGATGTGCCGGGGAGGCCATTTGGCTATGGAAGAAGCATGTTCCTGAGGTCAGAGCCTTGTTCTTAGACTCTAACATGCAACAGAACCCTACGGGAAGCTGTTGCAAACCATAGGTTCTCGGATACCTTAACCAAAGGAGGCCCAAGAACATAGTTCATAGTTTAAGCAGTAGTTCAGGTGAATCTCACACAAATGGCTCCAGCTTTGCCCCACTGGAAGAGAGCTAGACCTGTGTGCAAGAATCTGAGGTGAACAAACCACATCCATGGCTCTTGGTCTCTCTTAACTCCTTTCCTCAGAACCCTCACCTCTGTGGTCTGCAGAGGGAACAAGTTCTTAGCACTTCCAGTGCCTACCAGGACAGGGTCACAGATACTGGGACTCCAATTGGTGAGTGATCCAGAAAGCATCCCAGGCCTACTGTCAGCCAGCCTTCCAGGAATAATACCAAGCCATTAGAGGAGCAAGACCAACATTCTTTAGATTTCCCCCATGATTTTTATTTTAATTTTTGTAAATGTCAACAGTCAAATAACTTCTGATCTTCATTCTTTCTCCACACACCTACTTTGCTGGTACCCCAGACAAATGATTCTGCTGCCTATTGGTTAGCCAAACATTGGAGCCTATGGAATCATGGGTACTGTGTCAGGAGGCAGGATGCACAGATAAACTGAACCTAGACCCTAATCCAAACCTAGACTGCAGGAGGGCTGGCCTCTTGGCTTTGTGCCTGGGAACCTTTGGATCCTGGGCTCTGAGATAAGCTAGTTATTTAGTTGTCCCTTCAATTATCTACCTAATTAAGGGCAAGGGAAAACTGTTTACTCCAAAGCTTCTAAACCTACCCAATTGACTGATTGATCCAAAAACTTAATACCAGGCTCTTTAAAAATAAATCAAGATGCTTCTTTGTACACAGAGGACAACTGGCAGAGATAGCCCATTCTTTCTCACCAAATTCCTCATCTAAGGTCACAGATGGGATATTCTGTGGGGCCTCCTCTCTTCTAAAGATCTTCCCAGGCATGGCTTCCTTTTGTTATTAAAAGTTACCTTTCCATAGAATCCTCCCTTGTCTACCCAACTTCATACACATCCTTCACAACCCATCTCATTATTCCTTCTGCAGCGTTTATTACAGAAAACAGTTGCTTTCAGTCACTGATAACTCCAAGTGTCAGGACCATTCCTCATGGAATGTGGGTGCCTTCAAGGACATCTGTGAAACAAAAGAATGGCTCAGAGTGTGCGCCAGCGGCAATAAACATCTCTGTTAATATTTATTTCTCATTAACTTTCTCAGTCTTCTGATTTCTCTTATTAGAGGCAGTAACTCATAATTGCCATACCCCAAGTGCTTCATCTTGCTCAAAGAGACCAAGTTTAGTTCAGGGTCCTCATTATCCAGGAATTTGTTATCTAAATCCGTGCATATGGACAAGCACATGAACTCTGTCTTAGTGTGAATATGTACATTAATGACCTAACCACTTACAAAAGCAGCCTCTACTCACAGGCTCTGCCTCACCCCTTTAACACCCCGTGATGCTCAGTCTCTGTCTGGCAGCTTTCTCTCTGATTGCCAGCTCTGTCAACATGTGACAGTACAAAGCAAATAGGAGGCTGAAATGTAATGTGCCAACTAAGGGGAAGGAGAGCCTGCCTCAGGACACAGCTAACAAGGGGAGGAGGACTGACAGGAGTGATGCCGTGATAGGCATCCCATGATTTGAATATCAAAAGATTAACAGAGGCTCTTGGGAAAACTGATGACATACTTTTTCACAAAATTGACCCACTTTATGATTCTGCTGCGAAAATCAAACTTTACAATCCTGTCTTAAGGGATTTCATCTCGGACCGTCGTTGCAACTTTATCAGAAAAATGAGGTCTCTCTACCCACCCCCAAAATCAACACGCTTCTTTTTTTTTTTCATCCAAGCACATACTTAGAAAGGATCAGATGAAACAAACCTTTTCATAAGTCATTTCAAGTTTAAGATGGTATTGGCAGCAAGCCCATCTTTGCCCTTCATTGTTTCCTGGGAAGGGAGTGTCATCCCATGGGCTTCCCTGAGGACCACGCTACAGTTAGAGCCACTAGGGATGCTCAGAAACTCCGTGTGTCCCAGTGTCATTAGGTAAGAGCCTTAGTGGGTGGATTTCATCCCCTACTCTTTAGACAATACGGATGTGTTCTAACACAAGCATTCCTATGGGCATGTACACCCATACACACACACACACACACACACACACACACACACACACACACACACACACGGGGGAGGGGGGAGGGAGAGAAGAGCTATTTTCAAGACTTCTCCCCCTTCCAAAAAACAAAAACAAAAACACAAAAACAAAACTCTGTCTAGTCCTCAGCCAAACTTGACAGAGCAGATGGTTCAGGCCAATCTCTCAGGAGGGTGACAAGCTCCTTGGGCTCCTTGCCTAAGTTAACTTCACACAGTACATGCATATGCATGCATGCACCCACACGCACAGATCTGCATAAATATCCATGCATCTCTATGAGGATGGAAGAAAATCCTGATTTCCTTTCTAGACCCAAAATAAAGATAACGGTATTAGCAGCTGTCCCTTCCAACCTATACTCAGTGCCCGGTGCTATGGATCAAGAGAATTTTATTAACAGTTGAGTTCTGGGATTAATCAGATCTTAATTGTATATCTTTTTCTCTGTCTTGAAATGCATTTGTTGAATTAGCACATACTTGCATAGTTCCATGCACTAAAGCCTATTGTAAAGTGTGACGAAGACTAGAGATACAGCTCGGTAAGTAAAATGCTCTCTAGTATTCACAAGGCCTTAGGTTGGACTCCAGACTCACATAAATTAGAGACGGTGGTGCACACCTGTAATCTTAGTTCCTCCTTTAACCCTACCCTTGAGACAAAACAGAAATATCAGAAGGTCATCTACTGGTAAGGCCATCCTTAGTTTGAGAATATTTGAGGCCAGCCTGGAATACATGAGATCTGTCTCAAAAATAAATGGATGGATAAAGTATTTGGCAAATATTGGCTTCACATTAAAGTTCTCCATGACTGGTACTAATGTTCTCAGCTGATGTAGGGAGAAACTGAGATGGGACTAAGGTAACATACATCTGGTGTATAGTAGAGGCAAGATTCAAACCCAGTCATCCTGGCCTCAGCAACCACACTTCCCACTTCTTCATGTCACCCAGGGTAATGCTTGCTGGGCAAGGCTGTGAGAGAGACCCAGAGAGCATTCATAGGGTACCTCAGATCATGTCTCCATAAGAGTGGAAAATACAATGAGTTCTCTGGGGCATGGGGTGTTGGGGTGAGGGGATACGCATATAGAAAATGAAGGTCTTTGGGGGTCTTCTTCAGTCACCTTTTACCCTATTCTTTGGAACAAGATCTATTACTTTAACTTACGAGCCAGCTAAGCTGGCGGGCCATGAGCTTAGGGGTCTTCCTGTCTCTGTGTCCTCAGTGCTGGGACTCCAATCTTTTTATTCGGACTCTGGTGGTCAGACTCAGTCCCTCGGGCTTACACAGCAAGTACTTTGCTGGATTAATGCAACAATCTATCCAGCTCCAACTTCAATTTTTTTTTTTTTTTGGAAATGTCTTCTCTTGATAGTCAGGAGACTATCAAGACTTCAGATGAAGAGGTCAAGCCTCATGGGATAGCTCGCCTAAGGTTTGGTGCCTGTTGCTTGGTACTATAACAAACCACCTGATAAAAAGCAAGTTAGGACAGATTTATGATAGCCTGTGATTTTGAGGATTTGGTCCCTCACTGTAGGGAAGGCATGGCAGCAGAAATGTAAGGCCCTTAGTCACATTGCACCCACAAGCAAGAACGCTTCTATGTCTATGACCTCAGCTCAGAAATGGCGCTGCCCATTAGGTGGGTGAACCTTCCCACCTCAGTTAATCCAATATGGAAACTTCCTCACAGACATGCCCACAGGTGTGTCTCCTAGGTGATTTTGTCAAGTAGACAAACAGTATGAACCATTACAATGTCCTCAGTTGGCCTGTGCTGCTATAACAAAATACCATATACCACAGTGGTTCTCAACCTTCATAATGCTATGACCCTTTAATACAGTTCCTCATGCTATGGTGACACCCAACCATAAAATTTTTTTGTTGTTACTTCATAACTGTAATTTTGTTATTGTTCTGAATCATAATATGAATTATGATTTCTGGTCTTAGGCGACCCCTGTGAAAGGGTCATTCAACTCCCAAAGGGGTTGTGACTCAGGGATTGAGAACTGCTGATATACCAGGTAGCTTATACAATAGAAATCTCTCACAGCTCTGGATGGTTCCAGGCTGCTTTCTCGTTGTTCTTTGCATGGGGCCTCTTTTATAAGGGTGCTAATCCCATTCATGAAGACTCCATCCTTCTGAAGCCATCAATCTCCTAAGACTCTGACTCCTCATAACCTCATTCTGGATATGAAGACTGAAATAAGAGTTTGCAGGAAACACAGACGTTCGTTCAGTCGGCTGTGTAAGAGCAGTGGCATCTGAGAGTGCAGAAGCTTGTGTTCCCTTTGCTCTAGACGCCTCCCCAGAGGTCAAAATATACACATTGAAGAAGGAGCCACTCTTCCTTCAGCCTGCAAGAACCTGACTTGTTTCTACAAATTCCAGATGAATGTCTTATGCCCTCTTTATGACTGTTGATGGTTATTTCCTAGGTTGAGGCTGAGGCCATCTTGCTGGAATCTGAAAGAAAAGTCTCGGAATGGGGACTCTGATCCCCATGTTGAACCCTAGTGATTTGATCCAATATTTTTTTTTTTTGGAGATAGCGGACAAGATCTTTAGGACATTAAAGTAGTCTTCCAGGCTACTTCCCATACTGGCATGTTTAGAAGCCACTAGGGTTCGTACCCATCCTTTAGGACACCTTTACTGAGTGCTCCTAACCATAAGGAAAAGCTAGGGTTCTCTGTAGTAGACATACAACCCAGCCTCCCAGGGATTTCAGAGATCAGTAATAGAGAAACAGCTGGAAGGGCAGCTGATGATCCCAGTGGAGCTGGCACGATAGTACTTTCTCCACACTGTCCTTCCTTCTCAAACTAAGGAGTTCAGTGTACCTCTCAATCTCTGCCTTTGCAGTCCCTTAGCTGAAAGGCAGTTTATGACTCTTCAGATAGCTGGCTTCTTCTCCATTTGGATCCAAGCTCAAAACCTCCTCTACCACCCTACCTAGAGCTGCCACTAGCTGCCCCCACTAAATACAAAACTATTATCATACCGAGGATGTATATAGTGGTAGAACACTTGCCTTGTGTACACTAGACTGGGTTTGATTCCCAACAAAACACACACACACACACACACACACACACACACACACACACACACACTCATAAGATCTGGCTGTAGAATATTTTCTTAATTAGTAATTGATGAGGGAGGGCCCAACCCATGGTGGGTGATGCCATTATTGGGATGGTGGTCTTGGGTTCTATAAGAAAACAGGCTGAGCAAGACATGGGGAGCAAGCTAGCAAGGAGTACCCCTCCGAGGCCTCCGCTCCCAGATTCCTGCCCTGACCTCCTTCAGTGACCAACAGTGATATGGAAGTGTAAGCCAAATAAACCCTTTCCTTCCCAGTTTGCTTTGGTCTTGGTGTTTCATCATAGCAATAGTAACCCTAAGACATGAATGGAACTGGAAACTGCCACATTAAGCAAAATAAGCCAGACCCATGTTCTCTCATGTAAGAATCTATACTTATTTGGGAGAAGAGAAGGGACCACCAGATCAAAAGAGGAGAAATGGGGAAGGGTAATGTACTTTGACTAGTTGTGTGTCTCAGCATGAACTACTGTCCACTGCAATGAAAAGCTTCTCTGATGAGGGTTGAACTCTACACAGATCTACGTGTAGAAGGATGCCCATGTGTCAAAATATAGTCATCGTGCTCACTAAGCAATTGGCCTAGATTCTCAGTGAGGATCTCGGGTCTGAGAACAAGCCTCCTCTTTGTCTTGACAACCAGGGAATCCCCAGAACCTCAAATCAATCTTGGTGGCCCAGTCCTCACTCACAGCCCCTCACCAGATCCTCTACTATCTCTTCCTCTCTTACCCATACACTCTGGGTCTGTTCTGCAGAGTAACCTCCTCCTACCCTTAACACCTGCAGAGACTCTGAACTCCCAAACAAGTTTTTCCTCTTGGATTCTGTCGCCATAACACCAGATCCCCCTCGGCCTGAAGAAACAACCTCCTCTGATTAGCTCCTCGTTAACCTTCAAATCTCAGCTTAGACCTGATTTCACTCAGCATTCCTTTAACAGAAATCATCTTCGTGAGTTGCTAGGGAGATAATTTTTGGTGTGTGTGTGAGGGAGGTTGTTTCCTCTGAATTCTTTCTATACTGTTTGAACCATATGTCACCTATGTTCTTTTAATTTAACAGAGGTTATCTAAATATGAGATAATAGGCTGCTTATCTTTAGGACATTTTATGCATTAAAGAATTATTCTAATAAATTCTTAATGTGAGTGCCACAAGGACTTAATAATTATAGCTTTGTTTATGGCTTAATGTCTTGTTTTTTAAAAAACACCTTTCTGAGCCCTTTAGTTTATTCTAACTTTTTTTTCTGAGAAAATTCCTTTCAGACTCCCAAATAGACTAATTCTGTCACCTGGGAAAATACTGCCTTTATTCTATCTCCCCACATTGCTCATAACTCAGTCTTTGTGCTGAGTGGAGCCCATGAAGTCATGGAAACTAACAGAGATGATCACAAGCATCCTTCTCCTAGCCTTGATTTTAGTGGGACTGCTTCAGGGACCTGCCGTTTAAGAGGCATGATGATCTGAGAACACACTCTTTCTCCTAGGAAGGAAAGATTTCAGTGCCTCAGCCAAAGTCAAGCTACTAGAATAATCTCTCCCCAGAATGAAACTTTAACCACCATAAAAAAATCAGTCTCTGCAATGAGACCTCAACAGCTCAAGAAATCGTTCCCTTGCGTTCCAAAGTTCTTCCCAGGATCCTGTGATCCACTGAATCTTATGCCCCAGGTTTCCCAGCTGCCATGGTACTGGAGTCCCCTTACCTCTCACCGTTAGCTACCCAGTCAGTCCCTAGACCAACGCCCAGGGTTGGTCCCCATCAATCTTCTTTGCAGCATCTCTGCTTGAAGCTTCATCTTGATGCTGAGCCACAATGGTGTTCAGGTTTGTGTCCTGACTTGATCCTTATTATCTAAATGTTTTCAATAGCTCTCCAGGTTACATTTGTTTGCAGCACGTAGGTAAATCACACTCACCCTTTTTCTTCCTTTTTTTTTAAAGATCTATTAATAAATCTGTGCATGGTGATGTTACCAGAGTTGCTAAGAGTCAGAGGCTGGGCATGAGCAGTTATAACAAGCTAGGCTCAGCCAGTTGTACTCAATAGGTCATTAAAGAGACAAAATAGTGTAATAGTGTAAAGCAGATAGAGATCTATTCAGTGTGTATACTGGGAAGAGGAACAAAGGAAGAGGTCAACTGGCCATCCCTGGTCTGTCTCTGGAGTCTGGACAAGGTTTAAATGGAGGGTCAGAGATCTGCATATCTAAATAGTCCTGGTCAAAGCATACTCACTACCACCATACCACCACTGTTTTATCCTTGTGCTGCCTCCAGTTTCTCCTGTCAGGTATTCTGACAAGTTGCCAGATACTGGATAAAGTCTCTTTAAGGAGACACGCTCCTCCTCTGGCTGGCACCAAAGCCAAGTCTTGCTCTTCTCCCAGCAGGAGACTCCTGGGGAAATTCCACTTCCTTGGGGTCCATTGTCTCAATAGTCTCATAACAAAAGGGAGGGGTACAAGCATCTCATCTTGAAATGTCTTTATTCTTGACAAGAATGGTTTTTAAAGCACATACCTGGAATTCTAGCATTCAGAAGTCTGAGGCAGGAGGACCACAAGTTTAAAAGCCTGACTACATGGTGAAACAGTGTCTCAAAACTCTGTACTGCTATGGGGAACTATTCATAAGAGAATGTAAGTGAAGAAGAGTGTACAATCTTAGCCCCATTAATCATCTTGTGTGGAGGCACAGAGGGGAAAACACACGGAAGAGATATAAAAGTGTTAACTGTGGCTATTTCTGGGAGCTAGCAATATGCTACATATACAAATGACAAAGTTCACTTTACGACAAGCATTTGACTTGGGGTGCCAACAGCTTCATGATCAATGTGGAGTCTTCCTTGGGGAAATCCTTGACAGCCTTCCCTTTCAGGATGATTTGCTTTTAAATATCACACCACAGTGTCACCGCTTTGTCTCTTCTCATCCTAAAATATTTACCAAAACCAGTGATCATCATTGGTCTAATGTACCGAGTCCTTACCATGTGCCAGGAACTGTACTAAATGCTTTATGCACTTTTCTGATTGTTGTGTGAGGAGGCTGCCGACAGCAGCCCCCGGTGCTGAAGACACTGTGACTGTACCAGCTCAACCTCAGAACAACTCCATGACGTCACCACTATCATCTCCCCAAGGCTAGAGAGGTAATTCACTGAGTACTACCACTAGGCCTCTTACTCGCTATACTTCATTCAGAGATAGCAAGATGATCCATCTACAGGAATATGAGGGTACCATCGGGCCAACTGGGGATTCTGACCAACTGGTGAATCATGCCCAGATTATAGAAGAGTGCCAGTGTCTGGCTACACGGATTGGTTGTCACATAGAAGTGACAATGAACTCCTTATTTTTTTAAAAGAAACCCTGAAAATCTGACTTTCGTGGTAAATACACTGAGTTTTAAATTTCGGTAAACACTTAACTTTTTAATAAAGCACAATGTGCAGTTAACGATGCAAGCTAGAGAAAATAAGTGATCAGAAACCACAAAGCAAAATGGTTTTTGACTTAGATTTCTGAAAAACCTGCTGAGCCAGGGAGATGGGCCAGCAGATGAGAGCACCCTCTGCGCTAGCCCGAGGACCTTCCCTCCCCCCAATTGAATTCCCTGGTACACACAAAGGGCAGTGTGGCCACATGTCCCTGTTGTCAGTGCTGAGCGGACAGCAGGTTCAGGGGGTCACTGAGGCTTGCTGGCCTCCAACCTGGCTCCAGGTTCAGTGACAGATCCCTTCTCAAGGGAATAAGATGGAGACCAGGACACTCAATGTCCTCCTCTGGCTTCCACACAGGCACACGAACACACACACACACACACACACACACACACACACACACACACACAGATACACACACACTATACCCTGTAAAAGCCCAAATTCCTTTTTAATTTTCACTTTTTCCATTAAAGAGCAGAACTTACTGGACTGTGGAAAGCTCAGCAGACTCTTAGACAGAAAGTAAATATTTCCTGCTGTACTATGTGACACAAATACTCATGTCTGCCATGGTACCGCAAGAGCCAGCATGGGAACAGCATGGCTGTTCTTCAGTAAAACTATCCACTGCATGTCATAAAATAATATTCTTTTTTTTTTTTCTTTTACTCAATCATCTAAATATGCAAACACTACTCCTGGCTGACAAAACAGGAAATTAGGTTGTGGACCACTTTGGACCTTTGGAAACTGGCTGCCAGGGCTGGAGACATGGTTCAGCAGTTCCAAGAATGAGCTGCTTTTCCAGAGGACCCCGATCCAGTTCCCAGGATCCACAAGGCAGCTCACAACCATCAGTAACTCCTGTTCTAGGGAATGCTACACCCTCTTCTAGCCTCTTCAGTCACCAGATACATACATGATACACAGGCATACATGCAGCAAGACACCATATGCATAAAACTAGAACAACAACAACGACAACAAAAAGCCCTGGTTGCCAGGGCTGGAAAGATCACTTTGTCGATACAGTACTTGGTGAACAAACAGGAAGACCTAAGTTCGAACCCCAAAACACATATGAAAAAGCCAGGAGCAGTAGTGTCACATGCTTGTAATATAGGCACTGGAAAGTAGAGACATGAGGGTCACTGGTGTTTGCTGCCTTGTCAATCTACTCCTGAACCCCCAGCCAATGGGAAGCCCTGTCTCAAACAAAACAACATAACAACAAAAGGTGGGGGCAAGGCAGATGACTCAGGCGTTAAGAGCACACACTGCTCTTAGAAAGTTTGGTTTCCCACTTCAGACGGGTCACAGGCACCTGTGCCTCCAGCTCCTACTGGATTCAAGACCCCTGGCTTCTTCTGTGGGTAACTGCACTCATGTGCGTATACCTACATACAGACACGTGGTTTCTAAATAAAACAAAATCTTTTTCAAGTGGACAGCAACTGAGGATGCACAAACACATGTGTGCTGGCTCACTTGTACTCACCTGTGGGCACATGCTTGCATACACACACACACACACACACACACACACACACACAATGAAAATCTGGTTAGTATGCTTCTGAGAGCCACTGATGCTTGCTGATTCTAACTCCCAATCTTATGCTGCCTAATCACTTGGCATACCCTGCTTTATAAGGTATCCCTCTACCTCCTAATCCCCACAGTGATTCCCAGTGGTCTGTTCTAGGAGAGTCTACATTCAGTCTCTCCCTAATTTTTTTCTTCCTGTGAAATCTTCTATAAAATATATAAAGCAGCTCACAGTGCGGTGAAGCCACTCTCTTCAAAGCCCCTTGCCTACTCTCAAAGCTCTTTGCCCTGCCCCGTGGCCCTTGGCCTGTTTCAGAGAAGAAACATAGAAAAGGTGGAAAAGGTCGGGCAGTGGTGATGCACGCCTTTAATCCCAGCACTTGGGAGACAGAGGCAGGTGGATTTCTGAGTTCGAGGCCAACCTGGTCTACAGATGAGTTCCAGGACAGCCAGGGCTACACAGAGAAATCCTGTCTAAAAGAACAAAAACAAAAGAAAAGGTGGGAAAACCAAGGTAAGCACCAATGTCGTTGTTGATAGCAAGGGATGACCACAAAACTGTCACCAAGCCATCTGGGAAAGTAGTTGTTAGTATTCTGTCTAAACTCCACGTCTACAGTTACCTGGCAACAGTAGGCCTGGTCCACTATAAAAGGCGCTGCTTGCCCCCTCCTCTCTCTCTTACTCTCTTAATCTCGTACCCTCTTACTCTCTTGCCTCTAGCTTCTCTGTCCCTTCTTCTCTTCCTCTCTCTCCATGTGGTCATGGCCAGACTCTACTTCTCGTCTTCCTCTCTCTTCTTCCATCGTCTTTCCCCTACCTTTGCCCCATCTTCTGAATAAAGTCCCCCCAGCCCCCCGGAACAGTGTAGTCTGGAGTGGTCTGTTCTGAGCTACGGTCAAACTTCTAATGCAGACGATTAACAGTAGTGGGTTCCCACTTCTAAAACCACTGAAGAAATCAAGAAAAGTCCTTAGGACTTTTCACTTTGGAATCCGTAAGACAGACAGTACGCCAGAGTGACAGTGTACTTGTCGTGTCAGTGGGTAAAGCCTCTGATCTTCAGGGGTTTTGTCTGTAAAATAGATCACAAAAATTATGTGTTGCAAGAGCTATATCATATAAAGCATGTAAGATGTTTAAAGTGGTCCATGAGATGTAGCAAATATGCTATATACATATTATGATATTACCCAACCAATTTGTATTGATCCATCCCTCTCCCCTCACCTCCCTCTCATGTGTAGAGGCCAGTGGTCAATTTTAGGTATCTTCTCCTATTACACTCTACTTGTTTTTGAGGCAGGGTCTCTCACTGAAACAGAGCTTGCTAGCCTGGATGCACAGCAAGGCCCCAGGATCTACCCCAACCCTACCACTGAGGTGACAGATACATGATGCCTGATTTTGCTGTAGGTGCTCAGGTCTCTGCACTTGTACAACAAGCAGTCTACCTGCTGAGTCATCTCCCTAGCTCCAGTGTCAGTCCACTATCCATTGCTGGGACGAAACACTAGAACATGTTCCTTTTAGCTCAGTTTTCAAGGCTCCAGGCGGTCAGCTGGACCCACTACTTTTATCAAGGCTACAGCAAGGCACAGTGATAGCAGAGCAGGCTACTCTTTTTACAGTACAATCATTGCTACAAACAAGAAGGAGAAAGAGAGGGTGGGGCTGAGGGCAAGATACAGCCTTCTGGCATGCAAATCTCCAGAAACCACTTCCTCTAACTGTCCTCCGTCTCTTATGGTGTCCAGAGCCTCTGCGCAGTCTTTTGAGCTATAATCCATCAGAGGACTGATCCTCTGATAAACTTAGAGCTCCCATGACTCAATCACCCTGAAGACCGCTGCATGAGTCTTTTGTTAAGATACGTAACACATCCAACAAGCGGAAACACGAGAGTGAAGCTCTGAGATCCAATCGAGGAAATTAATATCTTTTTTCAAAATTAGGAGAGAATATATGGTTTCTCTTTTTCCAAGAATTTCCTTGTGTCCTCTCTCCTGGATCCTTTTCTGGATTCGGAGTCTATACTTGGCCTGGTGAGCAAAGAATCAGAACTGAAGAGGCAGTCTACATATCTCATCGCAATTACTGTGAAATGCTGCTGGCTTAGAGCCTACTCACTGTAGTGAGCAGTAAGGGGTTAAATAGATAGCGCTCTTAGCAATGTAAGATAATCATAGGAACAAAAATATTAGACACAACAGTGATGGGCATTCAGAGTCTGATGGTGAAGCCTCAGGCTTTTAAGACCCTGTGATCCTTGGTGCCTCATCCGAAATGTCAATATTAACAGTCTTGCCTCACGGGTGGTAGGCTCCATCCATGTGATTCACCGATTGGAAACCCTTTTATTTTAGTGTGTGTATACAGGGATATAAGTTGGGGTATGTGTGTGTGTCCCAGCCTGAAACTTATAATATAGACCAAGATGGCCTCAAATTCACAGAGATCTTCCTGTCTTCAATTTTGGAGTGCTGAAATTAAAGGCATGGAACATCATACCCAGCCATCTTTGTTTTTTTTTGTTGTTGTTGTTGTTTGTTTGTTTTGTTGTGTGTGTGTGTGTGTGTGTGTGTGTGTGTGTGTGTGTGTGTTCCTCGAATACCACAGAGTATGCATGGATGTCAGAGGACAAATTTATGGAGTTTGTTCTTCCACCTTTTTGTGGGTTCTGGAAATTAAATGAAGATCATTGAAATTGTGTGGCTAAAACATTTACCTACTGTGTCCATCTGTCAGCCCTCCACCTTATGTTTTGTGACAGGGTCACTCACTAAACCAAGAGTTCACCAATTCAGCATGACTGTCTGGTCAGCCAGTCTCAGGGATCCTCCTGTCTCTACTTCCCAGCCCTCTCATTACAGGCAGCCATCACCATCACTGTACTAAGCTTTTGATATGGATAGTGGAGATCTGAGCTCAAATTCTCGTGCTTAACAGCAAGTGTTTTACCCACGAAGCCAGCCATCTTTTCACCCCAGAAACACTTAATAAGCATCAGCTATTACGGTTATGTGCCCAAGCTTCACAAGTACGTATACATATATATTTCATAGATGGCCTCTTCTCTTCTTACAGTGACCTCTCTGAGAAGCAAGCCTGGCTCTGTCTGATTCTCCTCTTCTTGCTTTGCTCTGCATGGCACTGTGCCTCACCTCCCTGCCTCTGTCTTTGCAGACAGGGAAGAGGAAACACAGGCATAATTCCCTGCTGTGCTGTGAGACATTCTGAATACTGTTTGTCATTTATAAGAACTGACAGAGTCATTAGCTGCCCCAGAGATTGGTTAATTGGCTAGTTAATAAACACCCACAATGATTAACAAACACACACAATGAGTTGAGTCAAGTTTATGCTGGAGAAAGAAAGCAAGCAAAATGCTGACGGCTTTCTCTGTGGATCTGAGCGACCCACACTGGGGGGATTGGGATGGGTCATGAGGGAAGAGAGAACTGGAGGGGCCTGTGGTCAGGATTGGCAGGCTGGAGACAAGAGAATACCCCCAATGTCCAGAGTGGAATGTTGGCTCCTTGTTCACCTGAGTGACTGCAAGTGAAACTCTCATTTATTCATCTGTCAAATGAGAAAGTATTTATTCATCTGTCAAATGGGAAAATAAATCAAATGCTTCAGTTCTGTTTCCCTTGTCCCTCACTGAGGGCAGACTAGGCAGAGATCCCTCAAGCTCTCATGTTTCCTAGCTCTAAGATGGCAACGGGATGAGATATCTGAAAAGCATCATGTTTCAACCTCTTTGTTTTTATCGTATCTATTTATTAGCTGTCATCTCTGATGATATGTTAGCTGTGGATCACTCCAACAAATACCTGAGACAAACCTGTGTGTGTGTGTGTGTGTGTGTGTGTGTGTGTGTGTGTGTGTGTGCCTATGTGCTGGAAATTAGACATACTAGGAAAGCACACTACCACTAAACTCTAGTCCCAGCCCCAGGTCTATCTTTTAATGCATGGTTCTCCCAAGGACACTCGAGATCCAAACTACAACAACTAGTCTCTTTTTTTGCACCCTACATGAATCAGCTGTTGGGCCTCTATGCACAGTTGCTGATGAGCAGGGAATTATATACAACATGGAGTTGCAGACCCAGCCTGGGCCCCAGTAACACTCTTCCCTTGGCTCAGGGCCCTGTCTATTTTCACAGGAGCTTTTCGAGGCGTGTGCAAGAAAATCGATCACTTCCCGGAAGATGCAGACTATGAACAGGATACAGCAGAATATCTTCTACGTAAGTCCCCCTACCTCTCTAGTCTCCCATGGAGGAAGGAGAGGATCCGCTGCCATCACCCACTTACCGATGAGTGTGAGGCTCCTCATTATCCTCCTTAAAGTTTAGACATACATCCCCAAGGCTCTGAGGTTGAAGTTTCTTTCATTTCGATGAACTAGAAATAGAAAAGAAAAAAAATGAATTGAAAGGTTCTTTTTAGTCTCCTTAGAAGAAAATCTAAGGAATTTTCTTCTACTCAGTTTTCACCTTTCCCAGTGGGTGATGTGAGGTGCTAATGGCAAAGTGCTAATGGGTGAGGTGCTAATGGGTGATGTGCTAATGGGTGGGGTCCCCAAGGGCAAGGCCTGGCAAGATAAATACAAACCAAAGTTCACCTTTCCTTGGACATCTCTGCAGTTCCAATCCTACTAGGACAGAAACAGTGTCTCTGTAGGAACTTTCCATGAGAACCAGTGAAGTTTGGGGCTGGAATATGATAGGCCTATTGGACTTTCTCCTCCTTAAGAGGTTGGTCCTGAGACAAGACAGTTCACTATCTTAATTTTCTTCATCTGTTTTGAAATGGAAATTATAATGTCAACAATCTGACAAGGTCACAAAAAAATACATATGAGAATGTACAGTACACTCAGTCCTGGACCAAGCAGGTAATCATGAGATGGTGTATATGTCAGCTCTGGCCTGTTACACAGAATTACAGAGACAGAGGCAGAGGCAGATACAGATGGGCCTTACAACCATCCAGGTACAGGAAGCTTAGCTTGGAATGCCAGTGTTACTTCACTAAGAACAAGTGTCAAGTTTAGACAGTAGGAAAATCCCAATGAATTACCTAATTTGCTATTTAGGAATGTTAGGTTTATGGGAATTTTTTAAATACTGAAGTTATAAATTAAACTTCTAAGAAATTGTCTTATTCAGATTTTGCGACTCAGAGATCAAGTATCTTGGCGGTCAAAGTGGGTAGAAGATGGGCTTAGGGTTGATCCAGGGGTAAAGAGGGAATGGAAGATAGGAAGAAAGGAAGTAGAAGGCAAGCAACAGGTGGGTTTGAGGGAGGGAGGGAGGGGAGAAGGGAGGGAAAGAAAGGAAAGAGGAAGGGAGGTTGAAGTGTGGGGGATGGCATGTGAACAGGACTCCCTCAAAACACAATGACTTTGAAGTCAATACCAATGGGATTTTCCCAGAATCCTTATTATCTTTGTTTTGTTTTTTTTTCCTGCATGGAAGAAACGGTTTTATACCCTGCCCTACTGGACACTAAGCAGAGCCACGGCTTTCAAGCCACAACCAACAAAACCAATTTTAAATTTTTTGGAGAGTTTGATTATTTTTCTGACTATTTTCCTCCCTCCTTCTGGGGAGGTAGAGTCCTCTGCTCCTTCATTCTCCCTTCAACATCCAACAGCAGCCACAACACTTCACCAACAGCCACAGAATCCGAAATTTAAGCATGGGCCTTTGCAAGTACATGGGTTTCTTGCCAGGAATTTTAGAAACTTGGTCTCAGTCTCTTCTCCTGTTCATTGCTGTGATGAAATATCCTGATTCAAAAGCAATTTAAGCAAAAAGGGTTTATTTTAGCTCACAGTTCAACTGACAGTCTTCCATCACAGGGAGGTAGAGGCAACTGGTCACATGACATCCATGATGGGGGGGGTATAAGAGGGGAATGAACAGATGCTGTGGCTCAGCCCCCCTCTTAGACTTGAGTGCAGGCTGCTGTTTAAACCCCTGTGTCTTAGTCCCATCTGCAGCTGCTGCTGCTACAATGGAGTATTGCCTGTGTAATTCATGCACGAGAGAAGCTTCTTTGGTTGACAGTTTGGGAAGCTAGGAAGCCCGTGAGCGTGGTTCTCAGCCAATGGCTTGGGTTATCTTGCTGCATAATAAAGTAGCAGAGGATGTCACTCAGAAAGATGAAATACGTCTGTCATCTCCAGTTTCCCTCCCTCTTCTTAAAGCCACCAATGGCCCTACCCTCTGAAGTCATCTAATTCCAAGTACCTCTCAAAGACTCTACCTACCATGAACAGATTTCTAGACTAAGTCTCCAGCACAACAATTTTGAGGGCCATTGTTAACCCCTGGCATCATAGAAGACTAATTAATAAGGTCTAAGTCATATTGACTGAAGACATCCCATAACATAATATGAAGGGCAGCAAAATCCAACTCTTCCAATGATGAAATACACTCAAATCAGCTTACCTCTGACTCTCAAGACCTGAACTCAGCCCCCGAGAGCTCGGGTGGCCAGAGTTTCTAGAACCTACATAAATCTTGCTTGTGGGCAGAGAGAGGACTGACCACCAACAGGGTTGCAACTGTGGCATGGTGGAAACAGCCTCACCATTCTTTAGACAAGAGCAGAAAAATGACAAGTTTTTACTATGCTGCAGGTAAGACAGTAAGAACAATTGCCTGCATGAGATGCTGGGCTGCTTGGGATGGGGGTGGAGGTCTTCGTTTTGGAGCTAGCCTCATTTGGCTTGGAATAGGGTAAGAAACCACTATCACCCAATCCTGTCCTGCATTCTCCCCCATGCAAATGAGGGCAAATCTCATTGGTCAATGTGCAATCCTAGATGGAGATGACTTACTGAAGGAATTGCAGTTAACAGTTCATTGCCCACCATTCTGCCAAAGAAAGAAGCTCAGTTTCCTGTGTTAAGGATGCTGTCTGGACCAAGCTGGCTTTGAAGGCCAGCTCCATTTCTGGTCTCAGTTGTAGCCCTTCTCCTACACATAGCACATACTCACTGCTTCAGCTACATCTTTGGGGTATGTGTGTGTGGTGGGCTTCACTTGTAACCAGCAACAAACAAGTTCTATGTCACTGAGCTGTCTCCACTCCCACCCTTTTCCCTTTTTCTCTTTTTCTCTTTTTTCTTTTTCTTTTCTTTTCTTTCTTTTTTTTTTTTAAACAAGATCTCGTTAATTTACCCTGGCTGGCCTTGAAGTAACCTTGTAGCTCAGTCAGGCTTTAAACTTGTGTTCCTCCTGCTTCAGCCTCCATGCTAGAATGCATAACAAGCCTATGCTACCAGGCCAGTACAAATATACACTTTTATAATCAACCTTATCACTTCTAATGCCCTTGGGGCATATTTCAAAGGTTAATCATTTTTTTAATTAAAAATTCTTTTAATCAAATAAAATCATTACACTGAATATTCAAGCAAATCTTGCCAACTCACAATGCAGATGGTCTCTTTAAAGGTTGATTCACAGACAGGCAAAATGGCTCAGACTCCGAGTTCCTACCCCTTTAATATAGATCCTCATGTTATAGTGACCCCCCCCCCAACCATAAAACTATTTTGATGCTACTTCATAACTGTGATTTTGCTAGTGTTACAAATTGTAATGTAAATATCTGATATGCAGGATATCTGATGTGCAACTCCCAAGTGGGGGGTCTCGACCCACAGGTTGAGAACCTCAGACTCCTCAATTAAGGGTGCCTGCCTCTAAGGCTGACACCATGAGCTCCATCCCAGAACCCACATGGTAGAAGGAGATACCTGACTGTTACAAAGTGCATTCTGACCTCCAAACACACACATTTTTTTTTTGTGGGGTTTGGGCCAAGAGTCCATTTGAAAACCCATAGATCAAACATGGAAAATTTCAGGAATTATTAGATGAATTGCTCCCAAGGCTGGACCCACTAATCTACACCCCATACTCTGAATACCCCAGCCAGCTTACCGGGGATCACAGACTACCTGAGGACCAAAATTATCGTAAGCATCCTCTCTACTTCCTGGGAGTATTGAGGTGAAGGGGAGCCCTCCCCCACGACACCTTCTGAAGCTTTACTGGAATGAACAAGCAATAAACACACTAGACTGAGAAAGAAGCTTACAAATGTGTGAATGTGGAGGGGGGAAAGGAGGAAATCACATGATGTTTGAAGGTCACCAAAGCAGGAGTACAGATCTAACATGACTTAGGAACCTATAGACTCCTTTTGTCCATAGGGGAAGGAGAGAATGGGGAAAGTAAATAGCTCTCCTCAAAGCCCGTGGGCCTATTAAACAGGCAATGGCCCGGGGCAAACTCAGACACCCGGGACACACATGGCTTGTAAGTGATTCTCTGTGGAATGGAAGTGGAAGCAGCCAAGGGTGACAAACAGAAGTCTGTCCAGGTGTGTCGGCAGACTGCACTCATACTGTGAAATGAGTTCAGGAGATAGAGACTCAGGGAAGGGACTAGAGTAATTGCTGCCTCTTAGGCGGGTCCAGCCTTAGGACAGATAAGAGAATTTCACGGAAAAGCTCTGCTTGCACTTGAAGCCAGAGCATGAAGCTGGGATACTGAGGATGACCAAGGTCAGAATGACCTTGACACTGAGCCGGCTTTTAAAAAGTTTTTTCATTTACTTTAAATCAAATTACTCAGCATGTCAAAACAAAACAAAAGAAAACTCCACTATATTTTCAGGTTCTCATTTTCTGAGTCCCCAGCACAGTCCAGGGCAGTTCCAAAGACAGCCAGGGCAAGCCACAAGCTCAGAGGGGACTGAACTAATCTGGTCCTTCTAGGGTCCAGGATCCCCTCCCTCCCCATGCCTCTTTTTTCTCAACCAATTTTTCAGGCAGTTTGACATCTCTCCTAAAATGTCACTATGGGAGCAGAGGGATAGGAAGGACATAGCTATCCAGGACCACAAACTGCCCAGGCCTCTAGCCTGAGACATCTATAAACAAATACAGAAGTTTTCATGTCTTCTGCCTTAGGAGAACCCACTCCTCTGTGCCCTGCCTCTTCTGTCTGTTACCATCCCCAAGCACACAACCAACCCAAACTGGTCACAGTGTCTTAGAAAGAGTTTTGCCTTTTAGAACTAAACAAGGAAAAGCGGGTGGAACTAAGTCACATGACTGTGAGTGCTGCGAACAGAGCTCAAAACCTTTTATGACCAAAATGAGCTATACCCTTGCCTGTCCTGCCCCTATTCTGCTCCTAGCTGAAAGTAAGCATGGGAGTTGCTCATGAATCTTCTTATTGCCCATAGTGGAGCCATCGGCTAATACTTCCACATAGAATTCAATCCTTTCCATGGTCCACTGCACCAGTCCAAGCCACGCCTACCCGCACCTGCATCCCTGCAGTCCTGTCAATCATTCAGGGCTCAACCCTGGGAAAAGTCCTCATTACTGTACTGCTGTCGTCATCTTGAAATTTTAATATTGTGACGGAACACATCAAATTTTTTTTCTTTGCACAAGGCCCTGCAAACTATATGACTTTCCCTACCGGTGGTTTCCTCTAAAGCATGAGACCCATGAGGATGAGGGATGAGCCCTGTGGCTTTTTAAATATATGGATGAGCACAGAATCCGTTCAGGTTCTTTATCCAAGCCTGACCATGATGCAACCGGAACAAAGCTTGTGCTGCCTGTTATTGAATAGTTAAGCTTTATTCGGAGGGCCAGGGACCGGAGCAGACTGCGGTAACACTCTTATCCCCGCCTTCACACTTCTCAAGCCAGCACAGTTACTGAGAATGAGGCAGTTGTCAGCAGCATCCAAGCCTGTCTCTTCTGGTCAGGAGCTCCTGCGGTTATCTCTCTGGACATCTGGACCTAGGCACTTACCAGTCAGCTCTTTGTACTCCTCCAGGTGCTGCCTGGGCAGAAGAGTTAGAACAAACAAACCATTAATAATGCATGTATGCAGATTAGCTCAGAGCAAGCCAACCATTAGCTGTACAGAGGTGCGTGCTCCTTTCTGTAGTGTGAAATACAGACTGCCCCAAACTGCCCTCCCATCCCCCACCAATGCCAGAAAATACAGCCAGTCCCTGGCATGGGGCATTTCATCTTGGGATTTGCAAACCCTACAAAATAGTGGTTTTGAAAGCAATGCATGCCCAGCCGACCCTCGTTTCACATTTCAAATTTGAGTCTATTCCTAAGCCAGCAATATGTGAAATAATTCTCTCACGATGTACAGCAGCAGCCATCAAGACTCCCAGACAGCCTTTAGGCTGAAGGGAGATGGCCACATTCTGTGGTGTACTGTGCCGCTGAGAGTCTCCCCAGCTGTGTAGAAAATGATCCTGGAGCTACTGCCTGCTGCATCTATTAGAACTTCCGGTGTCCTAAGGTTCATCAGGGCGCAACCCATTAGAAGTTGATGATTGGGTCGTGTTTGCTCTTATTCTGGCTAGGGTCATACTGACTCTTACCATGGGACCTTCTGACCTCTCCAGGATCCAGAAAGACACCAGGTTCACAGCAGGGCACCAGGGGTCTCCTGACCAACACCACTCCCAAGGACAATGCTGTGCCTTTTATGGTCCTTAAATGTTTCTGCGGCTGCTTCCCTAGCACCTGGCGGGGTGCCTGGCATCTAGTAGGCGCTTAATAAATATTTCTTGAGTGAATACATAAATTCATCCAATCATTCTGTGACTAAATGGGTTTTGAATGGGTATTGCCAGGCTCTTTACTATGCAAATACAGGTGTTTAAGATTCTGCATCTTGATGAGCTGCAAATGGGCTGACAGGAATCCCTGCATTCAAGACTGCCTATATAATTTGCAGGTTCAGATGTAAAATGAAGATCCTGGATTCTAGGCTCAGAATACAGACCCAAAAGATTTTAAAACAACCCTCCCTCCCCTATCACCATCAGGTCTGGGTTGTCACTGTTTGGTTTTAATTATTTAATATTGCCCTCTGTTGTGCTTGGGGACACCCTGGAATAACTGAAACCTCATGCAAGAATCTCGGGCTTGCAACTAAGGCTGACTCTCCCTGTGTTCACACCCAAGCCCTCATCAGAAATGAAGGGTGACCTGGTTAGTAGACTGAGGCAGAACAGGACTGACATCCAACCCCAGGAAGTCTGGGAAGTGGAGAGTTAAGAGGATGCTGGCTAGCCAAAAGTGGGGTCCCCAGTGACTCCAGGCTCCAAGTCCCTAGACACAATTTGCAATGCATGCTACTGGCAGAATTGCTTAGACTTTCAAGTGGTCAGATGTCAGGTCACAGATCACAGGCCCCCGAGTGACTGGCACTGATCCCACCACACCTCTATGGGATGTGGACTTCTCTCTAGTTCTTCACTGTTTGGTTCACAGACACTCCACAACCACAACAGGTGAGTCCCCAGGGCTGCTGGAACACAGATGGAAACTTCTCTCCTCTCCTCCACAGGGGCTGTGAGGGCCTCCAGTGTCTTCCCCATCCTCAGCGTCACGCTGCTGTTTTTCGGGGGACTCTGCGTGGCTGCCAGCGAGTTCCACCGCAGCAGGCACAGTGTTATCCTCAGCGCAGGCATCTTCTTCGTCTCTGCAGGTGAGTGTCTTGCCTTGAGATGTAACCCGACAACAAACCAAAGCCAGAGCCACACTGATAGTGAACAATCAACCTGTGTGCAGTTGAGGATTCCATTAGACAGTAAGAGGCTCAGACTCTAGCCAAGGCTGCTTCAATACAACGAGGAGACACAATGTCAGAGTCTAGGAGGTTGAGCCACCAATTCCAGGCCAGCCTGGGCTGCATAGTGAAACCCTAAAGAGAGAGAGAGAGGGCGCGGAGGAGGGAAGAAGGAGGGGATAAGAAAAAGAGAGAGAAGGAGGGAAGAGGAAGAGAAGAGATAAGGGAATGGAGAAGGGTTGAGAAGACCTTTGAGACACCTGCTTGCCAGACAATTGCTGTTCACAATCTTTCAAGCTTCCAAGTTCCCATATCTTCCCAAGCATCTCTGGAGAAAGCAAAGGCAATAGCCTCAGATGTTCATGGGGAAGACCTTGTCATCCATCCACACCAGCTGAGCAGGAGGAAGTGCAGGGTAAATAGGAGACGAGAGACTACTCTCTTAGTTTCAGTACTATTGCTGTGAAGAGACACCATGACTAAGGCAACTCTTATAAAGGCAAACATTTAATTGGAGCTGACTTAGGTTTTCCGAGGTTCAGTCTATTATGGTCATGTCAGAGAAGCATGGCATTATGCAGGCAGACTTGGTCTTGGAGAAGCTGAGAGTTCTACATCTTGATCCAAAAGCATCCAGGGGAAGATCTTTTCTGAAGACAGCCAGGAGGAGGCTCTCTTCCACACTGGGTGGCCCGCCTACACAATGACACACTTCCTCCAACAAGGCCACACCTATCCCAACAAGGCCACGCCTTCTAAAAGTGCCACTTCCCATGGGCCAAGCATATTCAAACCACCACAACTATCTTCAGAAATATGTCCTATTTTGCTACCTTCTCTCCCCACCCCGACCTCCCCTCCTCCTCCAACATCCTCATCTTCCTCTCCTTCTGGGTTTCCATACTTCCTGTCATGTCTTTGTCATCCCTTCACATCCCTCCCGGCTCCTGGCAGGTCAATGCCAACAGGATGAAAGACTTTAGAGAAGCAGAGAACAAGGAAAGTTGATTCCTCAGTTTTTTCATTGTTGCAACAAAGTATCTGACAAAAGCTACCTCGGGAAGAAAGGGTTTCTTTGGCTCACAGTTTAAGGGTACAGTCCCTCATGGTGAAGAAAGCAGCAGGAACATAAGGCCTCTGGTCCCACTGCCCACAGTCAGGAAGCAGAGAGAGATGAGCAGATGTTCAACTTGCTTACTTACTTTCTTCATTTTATTCAATCCAGGACCCCATACAACAGGAGGATGCCATCCACATTTAGAGTGGCTCTTCCCACCTTACTACAGTCTCAAGTGTCCCTTGCAGATAATGCTCAGGTTTTCCTCTTAGAAGATTCTAGATATTGTCAAGTTGATAGTTATTATTAACTACCATAGCAGGGGAGAAAAAGACAGCTTTGGTGGTGACCTTCAAATTGTTATTCAGTGGTCCTCTTTTACCTATAGGAATACTTTCCGAGGACCATAGTGGATCCTGAAACCAAAGAGTAGTATCAAATTCTATACGTGCTATATTCACTCTGTAAAAATATACACACAAAAGTATACTGTACCTTAGATACAGTAAGAACTTAAGTATTAAAATAGAAGAGTCATAATAAACTGTAACAAGGTTATTTAAAGCATACAAATTGCTTCTTTCTGGAATTTCTTTGCATTATTTCCAGACCAAAGTTGGCTGTAAATAAGTGACAGTTTTGAAATTTGAAATCTTGCTCCACCTGTGTGGCCTTAGGAACTATCCCCGACCTGCTGGTACCTTGGCTTCCTCACCTCCAACATGGCAAAGAACAATGGCTCCCATTTTACGGAGCTGCTGGAAGGACACTGGATGTGCAAGTCACGATGTTATTCTCTACTATTGCAAAAGCAGCAACAAGACATTGCCAAGCATGAAGCCCAGCATCCTGGTCCCCTATCAGGCCGTGCACAGGTTCTTTCCTACACTGTCTCCCCTTCTACAAAGTTGGAGAGACAGCATCCCCTTCTCACCCTCAGAGAGTCCAATCAAGTTACAGACCAGGGAGAAAGTCCTGTCCTTACTCAGGACACAGGTCAGCCAGAGGTAGCTATGGCTTCTGTCATCATGCTCTGTGGTGACAGTCGTTAACTAGAAAACCCAGAGGCTTAGCTGCTTTTGAGGAATTTTCCTCCCACTGTTAGCCCTGTCTTCCTTTGGCTCTGGCTGACCAACCAGGAGAATCTGTACCAGTGTTGTGCTGATGTGACAGTTTACAAAGAATGAGATAAGATCATTATTTTGTCCCCCCAGGGGATTGTTAGGGGAAAGTGTCATTGGCTACTTTCTTTGCATGGGAGAATTGTGAGGGATGACAGGTAGGTTAGATGCATCGGACTATGAGAGCCCTGAGGGAATACTTGTCTAGGATTAGAGCCCCATCTCCCTGGAGCCCCAAGAGTCTCAAATTTTCCACCTATATAATGACAGTATTAGAAGACCCCATGCTCCTCAAGGCCTTTTATGTGCTAAAGTTTATGGCTTTTATTGAGCACTTCCTGTGTCCTGGGCCTGAAAACAAGGTCCAAATGCATGAGCTTTGAAGCCAGGCTACCCCGTGCTAATTTCCCCCTCTTCTATATCCTCATTGTATAGCATCAGGCAAGTCACTAAACTGCTCGGTGCCTCAGTTTGCCCACCTAAAAGGCCCAGGTCATAACGATCCTGCCTCCAGAGGCTAGTTAAAGGATTAGATGACTTGGTACACATAACTGACCTCAAAACTGTGGCTAGCACCCAGTGTGACTCAACATAAAGTAACTGTTATGTGCTTTGTGTGTTTAATGTGTACATCAGTTCTATCCATTCATTCACTTGCTCACTCATCCAACCAACACACCATGTGTTCTTGCTTTGGGTCAAGCTCTGGGCTAGAAGCTGGAGCAACAGTGATGAGCAAGTGTCTTGTCCTTATTGAAGTCTCAACACACCAGGGTTAAGAGTCTTGGGTTCAAATTCTGCTTTATTTCCTAGCTTGTGTTGACATGGAAACTTACTAATCCATGTTATTCCCCCATCTATAGAAGGAAAAATACACTGATTCACTGAACTGGTGGAGGAAAGACTTGTAGCTAGGAGCGGGTAGCTAAATGGTACTGTGCTTGCCTACCATGCTTGATGCCCTGGTACCATCACCAGCACCATAAAATAAATAAGACAGTCATTAAAGACACTACTCAGTGTCTGGCTTATAATAAATGTCCCATGAATGACTGATAACGCACTTGACTTTCTGCCTCTTAAAACCATTTGGACATTTGAGAATCTCTGTGAACTTTTCTACCCTGCTTCCACCCCCAGCAAAGTCCTCTTTTCTGGGACTTTCTAAACTTTGTCACACATATTTTCCTGCTGTCAGAGGGGAGAGAGAGAACATGGCCCTGGGCACTCAGGGCATCTACAGAAGCATCAGTCAGCTGAAGTCTCTTTGAAGTCAGTTTCCCACCTAACTGAAAAATTCATGTGAATTCTGCTTTTTCCTCCTTATTATATCCTTGTTCATTTTAATATAAAAGAATGTGTCTTCCACTAATCATCCAGGTAAATTGACACTTGGGGGAAAGAAGCCAGTTTTTATCTGGGAGGGATGTGTGTGTTGGGGGAGCGGTGCAGCCTGACAGAGCCAGATCTGTCATCTCTTGTATCAGGTGTATCTCATTGATCAGAACCTGATGCATGCCTACCTGAGAAAGCCTGTGCCAGGAAAGGTCAGGAAGGAACATGGGACAGAGGTAGAACTTGGCCTTTCCCTGCTAGAGGCAAGCCCTAGATTGAGTAACCAGGATCATATGCAAACTGCTTGTAAGACCTCACACATAGGCACCGGCCAATCAGAATGGTGGCACTGAATCAACTCTGCTTGGCAAAGCTTTGTTTTCTATCTTAAGGTTTATTTTATTTTTATTTATGCATGTTGGAGGTGGGTACCCACACAGGCCAGAAGAGGACATGGGACCTCCCTAGAGCTGAAGTTACAGGCAACTTTAAGCCATCAGACGTGGGTGCTAGGAAGTGAACATCAGGACTCTGAAAGATCAGCAAGCCATTTGTGTAGCCTCTAGACAGAGCTTTAGGATAACCATTTGGTTGTCCAACCTTAGGGATATCTTGAGAAGTTCAGGACATTTGAGGAGTGGGAGGGAGGACTCAACAGAGAAACTCCAGGAAAAGTTACTCATCAACTGGGGCCTGCAAAGAGGGATGGACAAACTCCATACAGTGCCACCTGACAGGTAGTGAAATTTTAGATGCAAGGAGATGCCAGCTGATACAACAACTCCCTTGGTCATTGTCGGCAGCAAGCCTGAGCCCCTGATATAAAGATACAGAAAGAGATGTTTCGGAGCACTACTGTGAGTCAGGCAAGTGGGGCTGAGTAGGAACCTGAGTTCTGCTCCTTCTCACCATTGCCTAGGGAATCAGTTCCTCTCCTAAGTGGTGAGCAGTTGGTTATTCCCAATGTAGCCTGTTGCCACTTGAGAAAAATACATGTATTAATAAGCCAAGGCTCTCTAGAGAAACACAATGGCATGGGGCAATATTGGGTTAGCTTACACCCAAGAGAAATAAGTAATCCAGTAATATTTGTGTGCTAGAAAAGCAGAAAGCCTCAGCATCACTCAGTCCAAGGAGCTGGAAGCCTCTATAGTCCCAATCTGTGCTGAAGGCCTAGAAGCTCCCTGAAAAGATCTGGTGTTGAGTCCGTGTTCAAAGACTGAAGAGGCTGAGGTCCACTGTCCAGGGACCATGGCAACAGCAACAGATACAGCAACTCGAGGTGGAGTTTGCATGTGTGTTGTAACTGGGTCCTCCACCCCTCAGCCTATTAGATGGCTTTGCTAAAATTCAGGTTAATGGCCAAGATGATAATCAAGAGGTAGGAGTGAGTCCTCGGGGTTAATAGCTTTGTAGACTCTAATTACTGGTGCGCCAACAACAGGTGACCTCAGGTGTAGCTTATTCTGTGCAGAAAAGAAAAAGACTTGGAGGTCATGGGTCTAGCTCAGTCCATACAAAGCTCTAGGTTCTATTCATAGCACGGAGGCACTTTGCCCCCTCAAAAAGATTTAAGTGATCTTCCTTCCTCCAGGAGTTCACTCACCTCCAGACTACAGTTGCACCCTGTGTGTGTCTAGTGGGCTTTCATCAGCATTTCCAACTCCATATACCTAGCATGACCTATTCCCTAGCTGGTCCTCCCTGCTGTTCAGGATGTCACTGGCCTTGTCAGCATCCAGGCTATGCCCTTGCAAGTCAGTCTCTGTTCCTTCTCTCACACTTCATGGTCCACAGCCTTGCCTCTCCTGTCAGCTGTCAGGATCCATCTCAGACGCCACCAGGACTTCAAAAGAAGGCTCTTCTTCTTCTTCTTCTTCTTCTTCTTCTTCTTCTTCTTCTTCTTCTTCTTCTTCTTCTTCTTCCTCTCTCTCTTTCTCTCTCTCTCTCTCTCTCTCTCTCTCTCTCTCTCTCTCTCTCTCTTCCTTCCCTCCCCTCAGTCATCTTATATGCATCTCTGATGGGGTGCTTGTTGCATTATGTTCTCATTACATTTCCATGTCAGTCTCTTCAGCTGCCAGTGAGAAAGTCAAGGTCAGGGGCCCATATCTTGTTCATTTTGTCATTCATATGAGTTAGTGTCAAGAGTAAGAGGTGATGGAGTGAGTTATTTCCAGGGGAAATGAGTACATTCTGGGTTCTCCAGTACTTGTTATAAGTAGACAAAGTCTTCTTTAGCTGACAGTGCCCTGCCCAGGACTGAGCATCAGAATTCTTTATTTCCCAACAGACAACCTTTGCAGGAAGAGCTCAGCTGTGGGATTCCCTGGCCCTAATTCATTGCCTCCTCTCCCTGTTACCTCCACATGTTCTATCAGTATCTCAACGCTAAAAATGGTCATTGCCTCTGAGTTTTTATAGGATGTGTGTTTTCTTTTCCTTTTCTCTCAGGGCTAAGCAACATCATCGGCATCATAGTTTATATCTCAGCCAATGCTGGAGACCCTGGGCAGAGGGACTCTAAAAAGAGCTACTCCTACGGCTGGTCCTTTTATTTTGGAGCCTTCTCTTTCATCATCGCGGAAATTGTGGGCGTGGTCGCCGTGCACATCTACATTGAGAAGCATCAGCAGTTGCGTGCCAGATCCCATTCAGAGCTCCTGAAGAAGTCTACATTTGCGCGCCTGCCGCCCTACAGGTATAGATTCCGAAGACGGTCAAGTTCTCGCTCCACTGAACCTAGATCCCGAGACCTGTCTCCCATCAGCAAAGGCTTCCACACCATCCCTTCCACCGACATCTCCATGTTCACCCTCTCCCGGGACCCCTCTAAGCTTACCATGGGGACCCTTCTCAACTCTGACCGGGACCATGCTTTTCTACAGTTCCACAACTCCACACCCAAAGAATTCAAAGAGTCGTTGCATAACAATCCAGCCAACAGACGTACCACGCCTGTCTGAGCTGACCTCTGACCTCTGCCCCGCCGCCCAGCACAGCCTTGGGGGAAGTGTACACAGATGTCTCTAAGGTTGCATGGCATGGTCCTCGTGATGGTATCACTTCTTACAAAGAACGAAACCAAATGGACTCAGCCCCCTCCCACAGTGGTCCCTCATCCCCCAGACCTTAACCCGTCCACCTCCCCTGACTTTTCTCGCTGGTCCCTTAATGTTACCCCTCTCTGTGTATCTGTGCCAAGTGTTTTCTTTTTTTCCTTCTTTGCTGGAAGGACCACGACATTCTTCCCTCCTTGGGAAAGGACTTGACTAAAGTCGAAGGTGCAGTCATAGCAGTGGGGGATCTCCGAATCCCCCGTCAGTTGTATGCATAGGTGTTCCCATTGTCCACCCACACAAACTCTCCGTGAAACCCACCACATAGGTGGCCCTAAGAGAGGCATTCACCTTTAAGTGTTAGAAAAACATGACCAGAAATCAGATGTCAGTGCCCCGAAGCAGCTCATGTAATAAGCACTCGTGTTATTAAAGGTTTTTGCCTTGTAACCAATGGAGCTGGGGGTGTTTGGTTTTGTTTTCTGAGTATTTCCTACACAAATTTGCTCTCTCACCACCAGCCTGGCTCAGGTCTCTCTCAGAAACCACACTTTTCTCTTCCTTTCTCTAGCCATGAGGAATGATTTCTCCTTTTACCTGAGGCCCTTGAGATGTCTCTGTAGACTTTTCCTGCCAGTTAAATCTCTGGCGGCTCCTGGGGGATGTGGGGGTTGCTGGCCATTCAAGATCTAACTCTGACATTCAAATCTCTTGACCTTCAAACCTCAGCCTCCTCATCTGAAGCAGAAGTGTGAGGCTTAAGTAAGGTCTGTATGTGTAATGATTAGTAATTTAAAAGGATCACGTATGCATTTATGTACAGTTTTTAGACAGGGTCTCATGATGTCAGGCTGGCCTCAAACCTGCTGTGTAACAAAGGATGCCTTTAAACTTCCTAAGTCTCTTGTCTCCAGCTCCTAAGTTCTGGGATCACAGTGTGCACCACCACACTTAGTCTGATGTGGTGCTGAGAACTGGGAATGCTAGGTGGGGTCTCTATCAAAATCCCCAGTCCAGGAATCAGATAGATAGGGGGTGGAGAGAAAGAGGGGAGAGAGAGAGAGAGAGAGAGAGAGAGAGAGAGAGAGAGAGAAATAGATTAGACAGACAGATGATGGGTGTGTGTGTGTGTATATATATATATATATATATATATATATATATATATATATATAATTTTATACATGAATTCTAGGTAGTGTGAAAATATATCTTGCACTAGGTAGCTTAAACAACAGGCATTTCTTTCTCATAGCTCTACAGCATTACTTCTCAACCTGTGTAGGTTACAACCCCTTTGGGGGGGTCAATCAACCCTTTCACAGAGGTCACATGTCAGACATCCTGCATATCAGATATTTACATTCTGATTCATATCAGAAGCAAAGTTGTAGTTATGAGGTAGCAATGAAAATAATTTTATGGTCAGGGGTCACTACACCAGGAGAAACTGCATTAAAGGGTTGCAGTGGTAGGAAGGCTGAGAACCACTGCTCTAGAGTCTGAGACATCCAAGGTCAAGGTGTCTATATATTTGGCTCTAGGCAAGAACCCACATCCTGGCTTGTGGACAGCTCTCTTCTTATTGTGCCCTCATGTGGTGTGTTGGAGGTGGTATCTCTTTTATTCTTATGAACTACTAATGTCATCATGGGGTGGGTAGGCTTACCTATGACTTCATTAACCCCACGGATTTTCCCAAGGTTTTGCTTTCATATCCCATCTCACTGGGATTTAAGGCTTCAACACATAAATCTGAAGAAGCCATGACACACCAACACTGGAGAAAACATTATAAAAGCCAATGAAGATGATTCTGTATGAAGGGAGGGAAGAGTATTCTCTGGGGCCTTTAAGAGCAGACAGTGAGGGCACAGTTGAATGGTTATTTAAGTTTTAAAAGCAGGAATGGTTTAACCCCTCTGCCAACATAATGTTGTAGAATGTTTTGGACACATATCCAGGACTTCACATTTCCACAGAACTTGCTCCCCTAGAATGCAGCCCCAGTGGGAGTCAGGGTCATTGTCCTAAGTGCTCACATTTGGCAGCCCAGTCACTCGGGACTAAATACCTGTTTAAACAAGACAAAGGTTGAACCTCCTAGAAGACCCATAAAGATCATATAGTTAATATCATCATGGAGCAACGAGGCAAATAAAGCAAGAGAGGGTAAGAGACTTGCCAAGATTCCTTCCTATGGTGTGATCAAAGTCCCAACAACTTAGGACCTTACTCTGTGAATGTCATTATAAAGTGCACAGTGTAGGTGGGATGGGATGGGGAAATAAATGGCTTTGTGGGTAAAAGCACTTGCCACCAAGCCTGATGACCAGAGTTTGATCCCAGGACCCAAAAGGAGAGCACAACTGGTGTAAGCACATGCACCCCAATCCCCACCCCCAGTAAATAAATGTTTAAAATAGTGTGCACTAAAAACAATTAATTTTATTTGATGATTAGCAGCTGCTGTATGCAGCTGACATGCATCTCTGATTATCTTTTTCATCATCCAAATATCCTCGTGTTCTAGAAATCACTTTCTCCGTTTGAGTATATGAGAAAGTAGAGACCTGAGGTGTGTAAGCTACCTTGGGTGCTAATAGGCAGAGTCACGTTTGTAGCCAGGCCTTCCTACATGAAGCAGGATCCCCTTCTCTGCCAGCACTTTTCAAATCTCAGCCACCAGAGCACCAGCTTAGTAAGAGGGTTCCTCCCCCCATAACACAACAATTATGTACCTAATATTTTCTTTAAATAAATTCAGTTTTTCTTTGCCTAACCAGATTTTTGGAGGCATTTATATATAGCTTATCTACTAGAAAGTGGAATTAATTCAAATAAGCAAACAGTAACTGGAAAAAGTACAACAAAAATAAAATAGTAGTGCTATCTAGCCATTGCTGGCTCTGTAGCTATTCTTTATCAAAAGCATATCACCAAACTTTGGGAGCAGCGAGGAGAGCCTAGCTTGGGAAGCTGCCTCTTCCCTTGGCTTAATCAACAGGAACAGGAAAGAGAAGGAGGAAAGAGTCTCACTTGGTGATGTGATGCTGGGATAGAGGACCGTCTCCCTCTACATGTGGGCTGCAGACAGCCTTGAGGAGGAAAAGATCTAGTGAATGGAGCGGGTAGGTGGCATACGCTGTGAGGAGGGAACAGCAGTTCCAGGACACCCTAGGAACCAGGAGTTAATCGAGATCGGGGGATCTGGGTCAGTGGCTCACTAGCTGGGTGCTGACCCAGAACATCAATAGGAAGCTACTGTGCAAAAGCTAGAGAGATGGAGGAGAAATATGGGCTCCTTACTCCTGAAGGACCCTTTGTGCCATCTCTAGGCTACTTCTGGCAAAGGTTTAGCATCAGAGGCTCAACTGCCTAGCATCATGTATACATTAAGAGCATGCCCAGGTTGCAGTCAGGATTCTGGTCAATCCTCATCAGCAGAATTCCCATGAGAGGAGCTGAGGAGATGGCTCAGTCAGTAAAGTGCTTGTTCTTCACCAGAGCTCAATCTCCAGAGTGCAGGTAAAATCTCCAGGGGCAGTGGCACTCACCAACAAATCCAGGAGACAAAAGGATTCCTGGTGATCACTAGCCAGCCAGCCTAGTCAAAAAGATAGATGACTCCTGAGAAACAACATGAAATGTTGTTCTCTGACTTCCACATGTGTGTACACACATGGGCATGAACACTCCCATATATGTGCAAATACACACTTGTGCCTGTGTACATACACACACACACACACACACACACACACACACACACACACACACCCTTCCCCTGCACCAGTCCTTCACCCTCCATGTCAAACACCGTGTTAGAAATGTCACTTACTTTGTCCTGTTGAGTCCTAACCTTTGAGGCAGTTATTAAACCATTGGATAGAGTTGAACTAAGAAAATACATAGCAACACAGAAGCATGACCCATGCCTGTTGGACCCCAGAGCGTATGCAACAGCCATCACAGAGATTTCTCAGTGGCTTCGTCCTGCGGCACTCCATCTCCTCTGCCAAACCTGGATCCCTTCCAACTCACCATTTCTAGACTGGCAACATTCTTCTGCCAACCTCAGAACCAGAGCCACTGGCTTCTCTGCCATTTTTCAGTGTGCAGTCCTCTCCCTCACCTTGAGGACAGATCCTCTGTGTTTTATCCAGGGGAAGGCTGGCATGTCCTGGTGTTCAAGCCCCACTCTGTGCAGCTGTATCTGCCCATGTTTGAACCCACAAGGTCCTGAGTTGGTTCCCCATCACTAGAACCAGTTAACTGGCTGAGCAAACAATAAAATAAAAAATAGGACTCGATTTTCTTTTTAGGGTGATTGAGTTTGTAGTCATAAATCACTTGGAAAAGAAATTGAAGTATCATACCACCCATATGAGCCATTCTCTACCTCCCTGCTCTACCTCCCCCCTCAGCATGGAGAGGGTGGAAGCAGGAGGATTGTGAGAACAGAACAATCATGGGCTACATAACAAGACCCTGTTTCAAAAAATAACAAAAAAAAAAAATAAGTAAAGTATTGCTACTTCATATTGTTGGCAAGTTTCCATGTCTCCTCTTGGGTTCTCTCTATGAGTTGTCCATATCCACTCAGCTCTACTCAGGCTACTGTGTCACAGTACCCTGGCTATATCACACTGATTCCCAGTTCTTTGCCTTCTTAATAAATCTTATCCCTGCTTGCAATGTCTTGGCTTCTCTTTCCCCCAAACCTCCCGCTCCAAGCCAAGCCCAAGCCCATACACTTTCTGTGAAGTCTTTCCTGCAGTCAGTCCCTGGCTACACAGCCTCCACTTCTTGCACCCTTCATCTTCTGGCACCTCTTCATCGCTTCATGTGGCCAGCATGTATTATCTAATTTATTATTTTTATCTATTTTATTTTACTGGGGGTGGGACTCTGCCATGAAATGTATGTGGAAAGCAGGGAACAACTTGCAGGAGTCAGCTTGCTCCATCCATCAATGTGGGTTCCAAGGACAGGACTTGGGTCATCTTAACAGTGATGTCTTTACCTGCTGAGCCATTTCACCAGCCAGCATTTATTAAGCATTTGCCGCCTACCAGAAGCATTTATCAAGCGCCCACCATCTACCACACATTTTAGTCCAAGATACATCAGAAGCTTTAATGCATACTTTCTATTTTCAGAAGTTGATAAGAGATGTTCCCAGAAAAATATTGCTTTCCTCAATCATCTCTGTATTCAGCTCCTTCAGGGCTTAGGTCATAGAAGCAGCCATGATCTCAACAGAAATGACCTCTGTCCTACGTCACTCTGTCTACCAGAAGAGACAGCGTTCAGGGAGCATAGCAATATACATTGTTTAAAATGGTGCCCTGTTTCATTAAAGGAATACATACCAAATAAAGTGCTGATATATATAAAGTGTCTTCCATATTAGTGGGTGGTCAAGAAAAGAAAGTAATGCTAGAATCAAATCTAAGAGTTAGTTATTCAGGGAGAAGAAGAGAAGAATGTAAGGGTAGGACTGTGGTGAATGCAAACACTCTGAGACCAGGAGCTTGGAAGGAATAAAAATAATAATAAAATCCAGGAAGCTGGGTTCAGGGGGTCTGGATTTGCAAGCATGTTAGGTTTATGCCTTGAGTGCATTCATGTAACCTGAGGTCATTTGAGTCTTAATCAGGCACAATGGGTAAAGTGCTTGTTTCGTAAGTAAGAAAAGACCTGAGTTGAAATCCCCAGCACCCATATAAAAGTCAGGCATAATTAAATATGTCTGAATCTCCATATGTCTGAATCTCCATAAGGACAAGCAGGCAAATCCTGCAGGTTTATTGAGCAGCCAGTCTAACTGATGCAGCAAGTTCCAGGGTTAATGAGAGACTTTGTCTCAAAAAGTCAGGTAGAGAGGGCTGACATGCTGGCTGTGTAGGTAAAGGTGCTTGCTCCCAAAGCTGATGGCCTGAGTTTGATACCCAGAACCCACAGGATAAAAGGAGAGAGCCAACTCCTGCAGATTGTCCTGTGACCCTCACAGATGTGTCATGCCACCCATCACCTGTGCAAGACCCTCACCCTCTTTCCCCTCTCATCCTGAGTGTACACACACACACACACACACACACACACACACACACACACAACTAGAACATTTTCTATTTTCAGAAGTCTGGTAAGAGAGATCCCCAGGAAAACACCACTTCCCCATCATCTCTGAGTCCACCCCACTCAGGCTCAGCTAATAGTCGTCATCATCATAGTCAGTGAACATCACTGTGTTCTGAACATGACTCTGCTCACACCCACAGCTGATAAATCAGAGGACTGTGTCTGATCAAAGGTCTGATAAGCCACTCACTGGATGGCCAGTGGCCTGAAATTTATGGCTTCACTCCAAAAGATAAACTGGAGCAATCAAATGATCTTTCCTGGGAATATTAACTAAACTATTAATTGGCTATAGGAAACAGAGAGGATTTGAGAGAGTCTGAAGGGAGAACATTAACTATGGACCAAGAGCAAGTTGTGAGCTGTTCTCAGCTTCCCATTCGTGTGACAAAATACCCAAGACATTAGCACAGCAGAATGTCTAGGTGATCGGAGCACAGTGGAGCTGAGCTGCTCTGTTCATGGCCAGGATGCAAGGGGACATAGAAGGTGCTGGGGACAAAGCATATCTTTCCAGTGCTCTGTGATCTGCTTCTTCCAGCTAGGCTTCACCTACTACATACCACCACCTCTCAATACACCATTGTATTGTGATTCCATCAAGGGGCTGATTATAAGGCTAGAGTTCTTGGGATCCAAATACCTCTCAACTATTAGACCACCAGTTAGGGAACAAGCACATGAGACTTTGTGAGAGACGGTCCATACGAACAGCTTATGACAACCTACAAAGTTTCAGGGTGCTCAAGCAAATAAATCCACATTTTCCTGTGTTCGGAAGGATCATGCATTCCCAGAGGCTGCTGACCTATTCATGGATACTCCATGCAATGCACATATTGCAACTTATCCCCAAGTCTTGTCATCTCTCTATGTCAGTCCTTGATCAAGCTAAGCGAGTTTCTTGCCTTTGTGGTTGATGCTTCCTCAACTTGAAATCTCCCTTCTCTAAATAGCTATCCCCTTGTTAACCTTCAGTTCTGAGCTAACCAGTCACTTCCTCAGTGAGGAATTCTTCACAAGCTCTGCAAAGTTAATGGCCCACAATTCTTTACTATAATCTACACCTGTTTCCTTGACGGCTCAGTTTTTTTATATACCTTTTAGTGTGTGCTTCATTTGCTTAATTTTTTACAAGTTGCCCATGCAAGCATGTTTCTTGACTATTTTGTTTTCAACTGTATTCTCCATGCCTAATGCCTAAGAGGACTCAAACATTGAAGAAAGGGAAGGAGGGACAGAGGGAGAGGGTATAATGCAAGCTCTGTAGAGGAAATCAAACCCAGCTCTCTAACCTTGGTTTCAAAAACTTTGCTGTCTTACTCCTCAAGGCCCAACTATATCCTGTTCTCAGCCCCTGGGTACTTTGTCTGTACTCCTTCACAGTCCCCCTAACCTTGAGAATGCCTAAGTGTGACTCTATTACTAATTACTGAATAAGTATTGACCAGAACTGATATCTCCACAAGCTTCTTGAACTAAGAAACAACCCAACAATACTGGGGCAGCTAAGTCCCTCTGAGAGACATCAGGAAGCCTGAGTGACATCTAGTCAGGAGAACACAGCCTCAAAGCCAGTCAAGTCCACAAAGGGCTAAGACAGAGAGACATGTAGGAACCCAAGTGTTAGGGTCTGAGAGTTTGGTAAACTGTGAAATCAAAGGCATCACAACGACAGTGGAGAAGCCCAAGACACCAAGTTAAAGCAAGTAACTCCAGAGAAGTAACCATTGCTGTGCTGATTGCTTCTTTGAAAAAAAGAAAAGGCCTCAAGGAAACAGTGCTGAGGATTGATACCTTGACCTTGCATGTCCTTGGCAAGTGGTCCACCACTCAGTTCTCTTCTCAGTCCCTCAAGTCCCTCAAACTTTAGACAGTGATCTGGCTGGGCATGGTGGTGCACATCTGTAATCCCAGTACTTAGGAGGCTGAGGCAGGAGGATCTCCACAAGTTCAAGGCCACACCTGGCTACATGCCAAGATCCAGCCTCAAAAAATGTTAAATTAAAAGTGTAAAATGACGGTTATCTGGACCTAAGGATCACTTCCTGCTTCCAATGCCTAAGGTGAAATGCTTCTGGCAGCAGCCAACACTTAACTTTGGCTTAGCCAGTATCTTAGTTAGGGTTTTACTGCTGTGAACAGACACCATGACCAAGAAAACTCTCTTAAGGATAACATTTAATTGGGGCTGTCTTACAGTTTCAGAGGTTCAGTCCATTGTCATCAAAGGCAGAAACATGGCAGCATCCAGGCAGGCATGGTGCAGGAGGAGCTGAGAGCTCTACATCTTCATCTGAAGGCTGCTAGCAGAATACTGACTTCCAGGCAGCTAGAAATAGGGTTTTAGAGCCCACACCCACAGTGACACACCTATTCCAACAAGGTCACACCTTCTAATAGTGCCAAGCATATACAAACCATCACAGCCAGCTTACACTAGTCAGGGAGACTTAGATTATGTCATGGCAAATCAACACCAATATCACAATACACCTTCATTTCTTGTCTCCACAAAGACCAGAACAAGTGTTTCTGGTGAAGTGGTCCCCTGGGTGGCTCCATTCCCAGCAGTGACTCAGCATCCATGCTGTGCCATCTTGTGTTCTGGAATCATACTGGCAAATGACACCTGGAAGACGGGAAGAGAAAGGAAGAGGAGATGGTAAGAAGCCAAAGATCATCAACTCAAACTTCACCACCTTGGCCCAGAACTTACGTACCTCAGGTACTTCAGGGCCCATCCACTGGTGAGAACAAGCATGTGCTTCTGTGTACAGCCCAGGGAAAAGGATGCTGAAAATGGCATCTACGGGCAGAGAGCTGCTTCTGGATAATAACCACATCATCTAACACACACATTGTCATCTCTGCCATACAACTTCAATAAGGAAAGTATACCCTCCCTGAAAAAAACAATAGACAAAGAGCCCCAAGGCTGATTAATTCAGCAGCTTAGTGATAACTTTCCATTTTCCCCATTTTCACTCTGTGGTGCTTAATATTGATTGACAACTTGATAGGATTTAGGGTCATCTAGGAGGAAGACTTCTGGGCAAGTCTGTGAGAAACTTTTAGGCTGGGTCAACTGAGGTGGAAAGACTCACCTAAACATGGGTAACACCACGCCAGGAAGCCTGGACTGGGATGAAAAGAAATAAGCAGCCTGAGCAGCTCTCAGCTCTCTCTGCTTCCTGACTGGATGTGGTATGACACGGCCTCCTGCTGCCACACTTTTACCGCCATGATAGACTACACCTTCATCTGCGATACAACACAAACCCTTTCTTCCTTAAGTTGTTTTGTGAGGAGCTCTGTCACAGCAACAGCAGTGCAACTAATTCACATCCTCAGGCCTGAATTCCATCCCATATTTATCAGATGTAATATGTCCCATCACACACAGTTGATATCCCATAATATATAGACACAACATCCAGCAGGGAACACCTCTCTTGAAGAGTGGCGAAAGCTTGCCCCAGGATCACTCTGAGAGATCTTCTGAATGTTTCTTGTTCTTACTGGGCCAAGTCGAATCACGCCTCTACCTGTAATTGGCAGAGTAGACCTGCTCTGAGGGAGTGCAGCCAGTAATTCTGAGCCTCAGCTATACCTGCCCTATAGCATCACCCAGTTCAGATGCAAGGGTCCTGAGGCAGGAGAGATGACTCAGTGCTTAAGAGGACCCAGTTTCATTCCCCAGCACTTACATGGAAGCTCATAGCTCCCTGTAACTTCAGTTTTAGGGGATCGAACACCTTCTCCCGGCTTCCATGGGCACCAGATATACAAGTAGTACACATATACAGAAAAACACTCATACACACCAAATAAAGATAAATACATCTTTTAAAAATTAAAAAATCCAGTCTCCATCGCAGTGATTCTTTTGTGAGAAGTATGCCTGGAGGGAGGGGCATGTATCTGCACACAGAGCTGCACGTCATGTGGGGGCCAGAAATCAACCTGGAGTGCTGTTTCCTAGGCACTGGCCACTTTGTCTTTGGAGACAGTATCCCCTGCCAGTCTGTAAATCACTAAACATGCTAGGGTGGCTGGCAGGCAAGCCCCAGAGATCCTCCTGTCTCTTCCTTCCCAGGGCTGGAATTACGAGCATGCCACTGTGCCCAGTTTTTTATATGAGTGCCACAATTGAATGCAGGTCCTCATGTTTCTGCGGTAGATGCTTTAACAACTGAGTCATATCCCCAGGCCCCCCATCACCGCAGCAATTCTTAACTGGCCTCAGAATGGGGCTGGACTTCAGAAATCACCAACTGATAGCTTGGCCAAACTTTATTTATTCTAAATCAGCCTGTTCAGTGGGGTGTTTATTTTAAAATTGGCAAATGGAAAAGAGAAAGCAACAGGGGCAAAATGTTAACTGGTGATGGATCTGGGCATGGGGCACATAGGAGCTCTAACTGTTCTTTTAAATATTTTTCTGTGGATAGACTTTATATCAAGTTAAAAGTTATTAAAAAGTGAGAATGGGAACTTGACAAAACAAACAAACAAAAAATAAGATATTTTGGCTTCTTTCAAAAAACTCTGGATATGATATCTAGGAAACCCAAGTAAGTTTTCTTGCAGAGAATTAAAAGTGGACCTAAGAAAGCCAAACCCAAACTTCTGGGAAACTACTCCTGAGTCAGGAGTACAGACACCTGTAGAGTTAGGCAGGGCTCAGGTGAGTCTCACAGCCAGGTAGGCTTGGAGTCTCTTGCTCAAGTCGATGCAGTTGATTCATAATTTTCTCCTCCCATTCTAACCTCTAAGTATAGATCGGATTATTTTTTGTCAAGCTAGGCACCTAGCACTTGCCCACACTGAAGCTCATCCCTGGCAACTCCTCTGCCCACTCATGCAGCCTGCTGAGATCTCCCTTTCAGCAGCAGCAGCCTGGCATTTCACTACCTGGCACAGTTAAGTGTCATCTGCAAATGGGGAGCCATCAGCACTCACACCTCCAGATCAGCTAGGCAAATGTCAGCTAAGACCAGTCCCAGCACCGACAATCAGCTGTTGTCAATTCACTAAGTAACTTCCCACAGCCCGACCACGTGACTGGTTGCAAGCGGGCAAAAATCGGGGTGTGACAGCTCATTCTCGTAATCTGTGAGGGAATTTGTAGATTGGGTCAACTGAGATGGAAAAAAGACACACCCTAAATGAGAGCAGCACCTTTCTGTGATCTGAGATCCCCAGCCAGATAAAAAGAGAGAACAAGATGAGCACCTGGAAGAGGGAAGAGGAGTAGAAGAGGAAGAAGGAAACTGAAGAGGAGAAGGAAGAGGTGGGGAGGAGAAGGGAGAGGAGAGAAGAGTTGTGGGGAGGAGAGAAGGAGAATGGAGGAGGAGGATGGGTGGGAGAAGGGGGAGTAAGAGGAGTAGGGGGAGGAGAGGAAGACAGGATGATGGTAGTGGGGTGCCATAGTAGGTAACTTAAGTCACAGAATTTAGTGTGGAAGGCTACCCCAGCCTTCCAGCAGCTGCACTACGGACATTTGAGGCTGGGTGACCCTCTTGGAGCTGTCCTGTGCAAGGTAGGATATAACATACCACCACTGGCTTCTACTCTCCTTGCCTACCAACTTGTGACAAGCAAAAATCCTTTTAGCCATTGTCAAATGTCTTTTGAAGAGAGGAGACAGAAGTCACTCCCAACTGAACAGCACTGACTGGTCTAAAGCTGGGAATTGAAAGAACTAAGCCTCAGAAAGAGGGCAACCTAAGTGACTACAGCTCTTAGGGCAGAAAGCTGACAGGTTTGGTTTGAGTCCTGGATCTAACACTGGCAGGTAATGTCACTTAGCAGTTCACTTAACTTCTCTCTGCCTCAGTTTCTTCACCCATAAAATGGCATGATCAGGCTATAATGCATTTGTTATATGGCAGAAATGACAACCCCTGAATTAGCTTTCCATCACTGTAACAAAATACCTGGTGGGGAAATCAACATAGAGGGGATGCCTTAGTTAGAGTTTCTTGATGTGAAGAGACACCATGACCATAACTCTTACAAAGGAAAACATTTAATCAAGTCTCACTTACAATTTCAGAGGTTCGATCCACTAACATCATGACAGGAACCATGGCAACATACAGGCAGACATGATGCTGGAGAAGGAACTGAGAGTTCTATATCTTGATCCTGAGGCAGCAGAAGGAGACTGTGTGCCACACTGGGCATAGCTTAAGCATAAGAGACCTCAAAGCCTGCACTCACAAAAACACACTTCCTCCCTCTAACAGGCTATACTTATTCCAACAAAGCCATACCTCCTAATAGAGCCACTCCCTATACTGGGCCAAACATCCAAACACATGAGTCTTTGGGGCCATACCTATTCAAACCACCACATAGGGAGAAGTTTCTTTTGACTTGTGGAGCTTCAGTCCATGGTCACTTGGTTCCACCATCCCTGAGTGTGGGAGAGACAGAACAAGACAGCGGTAGAGCAAAGCTGCTTACTTCCGGACGGTCAAGAAGCAGCAGTGAGGCAGGGACAAACTATACCTTTCAAGGCCACATCCACAGTGACCACTTCCTCCACTAGGCTCCACCCCCTAAAGTTCCCACTACCTCTTCCATGAGGTTGATCAAGCCATGACTCCATCAGATTAACCCATTAATGAGTCCAAGGTCCTTCTAAAAGACCCTAGATTCACAGGGAAATCAAACCTTCAACACATAAGCCTATGTAGGTAATTTCCAACCATAACAACCTTCTAAAGACTAGTAGCTAAGAACACATACCATGCACCCAACAAGAGCAGCTGGGCTTTGCTCTGGTTGCCCACACCAGGAACCCACAGCTGATAGAAGCTACCATCTGAACATGGCTCAGGAGAATGTCCAGGAGACAAAAATACAGACAGGTTATGACATGCTTCTAGCTATAGCCATGCCAAATTGGAAGCATACAGCAACATGAAACCCACCACAGGCCTGGGAAAGGGAGGAGAGCAAATGCCAGTAAGAATATATCATAGTTTTCAAACACAAGGAGTGGTGCTAGCCTCGTATGTTTGTTGAACAGAGTAAAAGAATCAGTGAACCTAAGTTCTCAGAATGGTGGCACACACTGTGTGTTGAGTACAGTGGTGGTCAATTCTTATGTTTCAGTTACTTGACTCATTGCTATGATGAAACCAACTTAAATAAAGAAGGGGTTATTTCAGCTTGCAGTTTGAGCCCTCATGTATGATCAATCCATCAAGGTGCATGCAGGCATGGTGGCAGGAGCCTGAGGCACTTTGTACCTATGGTACGGAAGCAGAGAGCTGATAACTCAGTTTGCCTTCTCCTTCTTTAGAAACCCTGCCCTTGGAACACTGTTACCAGTTCAGGGTGAATCTTCCCACCTCAATTAATCTCATCTAGAAATTCCCCCCAGAGGTATACTCAGAGGTTTGTTTCCATAGTGATCTAAATCCCATCAAATTGACAGTCAGGATGAACCATCACAACTTGGCTGACCTATAGGACCAAATGAATCACACAAACCCTTATCTAGATGTTGCTGGGAAGGATTTTCACAGCTGTGACTAATTCTAAAGTTGGCTTTAAATAAAAGGGATTATGCTTAATGACCTGGTGCAATCCATTGAAAAGCTTCCAGCGTTAAACTGAGGCTTTTCGATAGGTAGAGATAGATAGATAGATAGATAGATAGATAGATAGATAGATAGATAGATAGATAGAAATAGATAGAGGGTATGGGCAAGCAGAGGACACCCAGAGACCAGCCTGCTTCCATGAGGCATGGGCAAGCTGTAGCTGTAGACACCCAGAGGCCTGCCTGCTAACATGCCACTCTGCACAAGCAGAGGAAAATACCCAGAGGTCCGACAGCCACGTTGCCCATCACAGTGCAAGCTACTACAGTGTGCAAGTATGTGTGTACATCTGGGAGAGGAAAAGAAGCAGAACATTTTGAGAATTATGGAGAGGTGGAACTGGAGACACAAGACTGGAAAGAGCCTGTTTTGAGTAGCCTGCCCCTCCATCGAAAGCCATGGTGAGGTCCCAGCCCTGATGGCTCTGAGGATTATGTCTAGGAGTCAAGAGCAGGAGAGCTGGCCCTGCCTCTCACCTGCTACAGCACTCAGGAGAGTGGACCCTGCACCTCACTTGGGCAGCACAATAGAGCTGGCTATGATAGTGCAGGTATGGGAGAGCTGATAGGCTGACTAACCCAGGCCCAGATCTCAGGGGTTTGAGATGGCCCACCCCAACATCTATGAACTGCTGGACCATGTGGAAGAGCCAGACCTGCAGATCCAGAGCTGCAGGATCTCCATGCCACAGGGCAACAACAGGATGATCAAGAGGCGTCCTGGTGAGGGGCCAGTATTGATGGTGTAGCAGAAGCCAGAGGCCTCGAACCAGACCAATGTCTCATTTCAGTGAACATTTGCAAGTAGAGATATCTGAACAAAAGAGTGTGCTGTAGAACACACTGTGACACACCACAGCTTCCATGACAAGATGGATTTTATGCTTTGTTTTGTCTTGTTGGCTTTTTTTTTCTTTTGAGGGAAAGGTTGCAGTGACGGGGGGTAGATATGAAGGATGAGATGAGTGAGGTTGGGTACATGATGTGAAACTCACAACGAATCAATAAAAAGTTAGAGAGGGGGGAGAGGGAGGAGGAGAGGAGGGAAAGAGAGAGAGGGGAGGGGGAGGGGGGAGGAAAGGGAGACGAGAGAGAGACTCCATCTGTGAGCAGAAACATTCATTCCTTCTCAAGAGCACCCACTGGACCTCCCTCAGAGCCTACCCCCTAGATCTCAGACTTACCCAGCCAGCCCCAACAACCAAATGAACCAGTTATTTGAAGCATGTCTGTCTGTACTGGCTGGTTTTGAGTGTCACAACTTGACACAAGCTGGAGTTATCACAGAGAAAGGACCTTCAGTTGAGGAAATGCCTCCATGAGATCCAGCTGTAAGGCATTTTCTCAATTAGTGATCAAGGGTGGGAGGGCCCATTGTGGGTGGTGTCCTCCCTTGTCTGATAGTCTTGGCTTCCATAAAAAAGCAAGCTGAGCAAGCCAGGGGAAGCAAGCCAGTAAGTAACATCCCTCCATGGCCTCTGCAGCAGCTCCTGCTTCCTGACCCACTTCCTTTGGTGATAAACAGCAATCTATATTCTTAACAATCTATATTCTTTTCCCTCCCTTCCTGTCCCTGCAGCCATAAATCTGACCCCACCTCTGATGTTGACACCTCTCTGATTTTTAACTCTCTGGTCTTAACCCCCAGGTCCACTGACAGAAGTTTGTTAATTTGACTCAAGTCCTCTCCTCTGCTTCTTCCTTTCTTTGCCTGCTTCTCACCTCCAAGTCACAGCGGCTGTTTCTCTTGAGTTGAACAACCTGGTGTAGAGTCTTTTAACTATACAATCATGATTACCTTGTTACAAAGCACTCAGCCCCTGGTGCCATAGCCCTGACTTGAAGAACAAATCTGTTCAAATCCCTTCTCCATGATGTAAGTGGCTTTCTGTGCCTTAATTTACTTTCGTGATAAAAAGAATCAGAGGCTACCCTACTTCATGTTGGCATGAAGATTATTTTATACTGAAGACAACTGAGATGTAGCTGAGGTGGGAAAAGTTTTTTGCCTTCTCCATTGCTGAATAAATCCCTGGATGTCTCTCCCCATTTCTCCTGTCCCAGGATGAAACACGGGCTCACTTCCGGGGAGGGCACCAACTTGAGTCTGCACACATAAGCGTCACTTAAGCAACACTTACTTCCGAAGACCACCTCCTCATGTTTGCCTTTCCGCAATTCAACACTCTCCAAAGTCCAACCTCTTTCCCTTTGTCTCATGAGCTCTCCACAGTAGAATTATTCTTTATTAACAGTACATAAACTCTCAGTGGAAGGGCTCTAGCAGCCTGCACACGACAAATGTGGCTCTGGCAGGCCTTGCCCTCTTTTCCCATTTCCTCTGCCTTGCTAAAAAACCATTTGATTACATTCCTAAAGCTAGCCACCAAGGTCCATTCCCTTATTTGCCCACTTCCTCCTCCTGGGGCTGACTACCAAGGTCCAGCTATCAGAGTATTGAAGTTCAGCCATCAAAAGCCTCCTTTGGCTCACCTAATTAACACGCCCAATTAAAATTAAGTACCTTATCCTAACACAGGGTTTCTCCTTTTACCTTTATAAATCACCATTTTCTATGGGCCACATCTGTCTCCTCTCTATTCAGAAACAGTCTTTTATCCTCCTCCAGGAAGATATGAAATTAAAATGCTAACAGCAAGTAAAAATTGCATGCTTTCTCTCTTTTCTTCATCTGTCTTTTATCAACTTGGTTTGGGGAGCCCAGATGCTGACTATAAGAAGGGAGTGGGGAGATTTTCCCTGTATATTACAAAATAATACCAATAGGATCCATCTCCATGGCATAAGAGGGCCTGAGAGCAGCTATGGCTGGGCACTGGCCTGAGGGCGGGCCCACAGCTGCCTCTCTTGCTGCCTTAAACTTTGAGTCACTCTTTATGAACCCAGACATGCTAATCATTCAAGGGGTGTCACTTAATCATTTAAGCCTGGTAACACAAGGCCAATTAGCCCTAAATTGACCCTCTCTTCTCTGCTCCCTTTAAAGATGAACACATCAAGATAAGTGTAACCCAAAAATTTGGGGGGGTTATGGAGCCATGAATTGTGCACACTAATCATCCCATGGTAGGATGGGAGCTATCCCAACCCCCTAGAAGGGGCAATAAGTCATCCAATGAGAACAAAGAAAGCTACTGCACTCACGGAGAGCATCATCCCGTAATGAAGCCCAACCTACTGGAGCAACACCTTCTCTGGAGCCAGTGGAGTCTAACAGAAGAAAACCCAAGACAGCAGCCATCAATCCAAACAGAGTCTGGTAGCCAGACCATGAGTTTACTAAGGTGTAACTGTGCACACTTCTTAGACCACCCTGCTTTTGTCTCTTCCCTTCATAGTCCTGAAACTTGTCAAAACTCCAAAGAGTTGAGGTTGAGGGTACCCCATTCTCAGTGCAGTCTAGAATAAACCCTCTTCCTTTTCACCATTTTCTCAGCCTTGTGGGAAAGAACATGGATATACAAACATATACACATACATACACAGACACACAGACACACACATGCATGTGTGTGTGTGTATGCTCAGTCTCTAACAAGGACAACTTGAATATGTGAAGATTAAATAAGACAAACCTGTGAGGGACCATGTGTGCCACTGTCTCACGACCCTAAAGAAACAGAAACAAGTTAGAAAGCCTCAAACCCTAATCTACTCACTAACTTACAACCACATAGAAACTTTCCCCTTACAGCTTTTAGGGAAATTCTGTCTTCTGTGACAGAGTCACACATATGTAGCTGGTGTTATTAAACACAAAGGCACGGGACTGTGTAAGATGGCTTAGGAAGTCTAGTGACACTGGCAGTAAAAGAATTTAAAAAGACATGGGTAGAAGAATTTATTGAAAAACATGTGTTGGGCCAGTTCTTGGAGAGAGAGCATCCTGTCCCTGAGAGAGAAATAGAAGGTTATTTGTTTGTTTGCTTTTGTTTTTGTCTTGTTTTGTTGTAGCAATTGAGAGAAAAATTACTTTGTCTCATTGCATGAGTCCTGTGCTAGTTTATAGACAAGGGGACAGACAGACCTCTCGTTGTCTTGGTTTTTTTCTTTCTTTTTCTTTAATTAATTTTTATTGGATATTTTATTTATATTTCAGATATTATCCCCTTTCCCCATTTCCTCCCCACCCTTGAATTCCCCCACACTGGGGCATCCAGCCTTCATGGGACCAAGGACTTCTCTCCCACCTATGCCTGACACTGTCATCCTCCCCTACATATACAGTTGGAGCCATGTGTCCCTCCCTATGTGCTCCCAGGCTGGTGGTTTAGACCATGGGAGCTCTGGTTGGTTGGTATTGCTACTCTCCCCATGGGTCCCGAAAACCCCTTCAGCTCCTTCAGTCTTCTCTCAAACTCCTCCATTGGGAACCCTGTGGTTAGTTCAATGGTTAGCTGTGAGCATCCACCTCTGTATTATGTCAGGCTTAGGTTGTTTTTCTTGAACCTGGCCATTGGTATAAGGTGTTATGGGCCACTAGAGGTCAGGCTCAAGATATTCTGTGTAAGACATGGTGGGCCACTAAAGGCCAAGCTCCAAATAATCCCCCAGTCTGATTGTTAAGTGTGGATATTTTGCATTTATTATTTATTTATTTATTTATTTATTTATGGTCTCTATATAGGCCATCTTCACCCAAAATCTCAGGAAAGAGAACTCCCACAAGTCTTTTAACACCTCCACCTACAACCTTTCCTTTCAAACCACCCTTCCTCCCATAACATAAGGAGACATTTTGATTAAGCCAAGAGCTCACATCCTCCCCATGCCCCTGCTCCTCCACTCTGGCACCCCACAGTCAGTATCCAGACCTGGGGGAGTCCGTGCAGCCTT
>JANHMN010000003.1:110990591-111068175 GCA_030674055.1 Rhabdomys pumilio
CTGGGGTTTAACAAGGCCAGTTCCTTCCAGGTCTGTTGGAATATTAAACTCCCTTATGACTAATATTAGGCCTGGACAGCACTGGGTTTCTGAAATGTTAACACTTTCATATTCTTTATAATTCTGTCACAAGACTGGGCAGAAATAACTCATATTTCCACAAGATCACTTACACCTGGATGGAGTCCACACCTGGACCCCAGGTTCCACACTGCGCCCCCCGCCCCCCCCCCCACCCCCCGCAGGTCTCCCCTCCAGAGCTTTTATAGAACTGCTCAACAGGGGACTGGGAAGGTTCCACACTAAAACGTTACTCTTCTGGAGGCCGGTCCCCTGCTTCTTGAATGGAAAGGATTCCTCTGTCTGTAAGTAGTCTGTCAGGACTGAGAGTTGCTTGGGCTAAAAGCTCTGCCTCTCACTCCCCCTCCCCCCCCAGCCTGAAGCTATCTGGTGGGCCACTGAAAGCAGGATGAACACTTGATGTCTCTGCCTCTGTTTTCTGTTTCCTTGGCCACCTCAACCATTAAAGTCACACTCCTGCTCCACTCTGCACCTGGCTGGACGTGTTAACTGTTTAAGTGATCCTCTAAACACCAGTAACGCACAGATGATCGGCCCTATATAACCTCTCTTACTCCATTTTCAGGCTGAAGACACTAAAGAGAAACTAAGATTTCTCAAGATTTTCAGGGACACAGCAATCAAAAGATTATTAAACAGCAGCTTTCAACAGTTACCACTCCAAACCGGAGGGACCCAGTCACTGCCCACCCACCCCCACCCCTGCGTGTGTATAGTGTCAATGCGGTGTTTATTGTCCTCAGTTACGTTACATTCTGTAAGAATATAGCGTTAGGGGCCCTGTGTGGTGGCACACCTTTAACCCCAGCACTTGGGAAGCAGAGGTTGTCAGATTTCTATGAGTTTGAGACCAGCCTGATCTACAAGAATTTCAGGTCAGCCAGGGCCATGCACCAAGACTCTGTCTGTCTTAAAGGGAGAAAAAAAAAAAACAATTCGAAAGAATGTAATGTTAGAATCCAGATGTTGCTCATTAGAATCCAGATGTTGCTCAGGAATCTGCAGTGCCCTTCACCTCTCACAGACACCCACAGGCGCTCTACTGAGGCACTGCCTGTGAATTTCTAGCTAACAGACTTACAGGTGCACAGACCTCCTATCTGCTGTCTTGGCTACTTTTCTATTGCTGTGATAAAATACCATGACCAAGGTGACTTATAAAAGAAAGAGTTTAAGTGGGCATAAGGTTCCAGATGTTTAATTTATGATGGCAGGTTAGGAGAATGGAGATAGCCAGCTGGAACCACAGCTGAGAGCTCACGCCTTGATCCACAAGCAGGAGGCAGAGTGGGCAGAGAAAGCCATGAGTCTTTTGAAACCTCAAGCTCCCCTTCTCCCCATGACATATCTCGTCCAACAAGACCACATCTCCTGATTTTTCACAAATAGTTCCATCACCTGGAAGCCAAATATTCAAAAATGGGAGCCTATGGGAGGGGGAAATTCTCAAGCAAAGCACCACACTTGAAGAAGCAAATTTGTATTCAAGAGGGTATTAGTGGCTATACATCCTGGCCCCTACCCAGCTCCTAACTGGGAATCAGAGAGCCTAACTGCAAGCTCGTACTTTGAAAGCACTTCTACCCTCAGAAAGATATAAGGAGAGGCTCCTGCTTCCGCCACATGGGTTCTGGTTCCCTTCCTTCATATCCTCCCCTCCCCCAACTACCACCACTGTCTCTGGTGCTGAACTCTCCTCAAAGCTCTCATAATCTGTTCCTCTGTTTGTCCATGCTATTAATACCTCTTCTACGCAGCTTTTACTCCCCCAAAAAATCTGTCTCAGTGTCCCTCTTGAACCCAAGACCTTCCACTTTCCAACTTAAAATTTAAGGCGGTATCTCTCACTGAACCTGGAGCTCCCTGATTCAGCTACACTGGCTGGCCAATGAGGTTCAGGGATCCTCCCCGTCTCTGTCTCCCCAGGGCTGGGGTCTGATTTTCACTTATGCCATGGGTGCTGGGGATCCAAACTGGGGTTCCTTGTGCTTTTATGGCAAACACTTTCCTGGCTAAGCCACCTCCCCTGATCCCCAGCTAACTATTTTCTCTGCCCTGTTGTCTGCCTGAGTCACTACCTCCCAGCGTGCCTCAAGTTCTAGGAAGGGTGAAACCGGCATCACAGGAGCTCTTAAAGCCAGCCTGAGACAGAGATCAGCCAGACCGGAGTCTGATGAAGGCTGACAGTACATGTTCCCTACATGCCCCCTTTCATTCTTTTGCTCACACAGTCTCATATATTCATAGATGACTTTCCTCTATCATCCACATGTGTAGTGTGGTATGTGCCTTGCCACACACGATAATAATAAATTAATTAAAATGTTTGAACAGACACCGATAGTAATCTATGCCTTATCTATAAACACTAAACTCATGTCTGTCCAACGATTCCACTTCTAGGTGCCTAAGAAAAACAAGCACACCCAAAGACACACACCAAATCTTCACTGGAACTTTGCATATAACCCAAACCAATGGGAAACAACCAGATTCCCGTCATCACTGGGATCGATGAGAACCTGCATGAATCTTGAAACAGACTGTAGCATCGCTGTTCTCACTAATGTGTGCTGTTCACAGGCCACATAGCTCCCATTTACAGGACATCAACTGTGGCAATACGGCCTTATGAAAATATCTCTTCTACTCAAAGAGACTGGGACTTTTGCTAGACCTCAAGCTGGGTTAATAACATTGAAGTCACTTAAGACTCAGCCTGTGATCCTGTTGAGTATCTAGCCTGTTTGGTTTATCTGTCTTCAAAAGAACAGTGCAACAACCACTCTCACTTGTCTTAGATTCCCATGTAATCGGCTTTTACAGCCAAGCAAATGCATAGCTAATTTTTTTTTTCGGTAAAGGGTGGGTGATGGTTTGACACAGGGTTTCTCTGTGTAGTCCTGGCTGTCCTTGAACTCACTGTGTAGACCAGGCTAACCTTAGGCTCAGAGATCCGCCTGTCCTGAGTGCTGGGATTAAAGGCGTGCACCACTGACTAGCCATAGCTGTAATCTAATGTTTAGTAAGTTTAACTGACGCACAACAATAGTCTAAACTAGCTAGGGTGATAGGGGTTAAAACAGTAATGCCTTTTTAAAAAAAAAAATTCTTCCCCAGAAAAGCCTGAAGTAACGTTCTAGAGTAAGACACCATTTATGTAGGCTGGGTTACATAAACATGTATTTTTGTAAAAAGTCATTAAGCTAATCACTCCTTGTTGGTGTATTCTAGTATAATATATTACAATGTAATGAAAAGTTATGTTTTTAAAAATGTAAAATTGGGCCTGGGGGTGTAGTTCAGTTGGTAGAGTGATTATCTAGCATTCGTGAAACCTTGGGTTCGATCCCCAGCACAGCATAAACAAGTATGGTGATGACACTCAGAAGGTAGAATCAAGAAGACAGATCCCTCAGCGAGAGCGCGCTGTGGCGCAGCGGCTTGGGCGTCCGCCTCTAGAGGTCGGCGCGGTCCCTCCCATGCCGGTTCCGGCTCCTTTGCGGAGTCTGATGGGAAAAAAAAAAAGAAGAAGAAGACAGATTCCCTTCAACTGCGCTCTCTCTCCCTCTCCCTCCCCCCCCCCCCCCCCCCCCCCCTCCCCCTCCCCTTTCTCCCCCGCCCCCTCTCTCTGTGTCTGGGGGGTGAGCTCTTCCTTTAGTATTTTTTGTTTTGTTTTGTCTTTTGTTGTTGTTTTGAGTTTGTTTTATTTTATTGTTGCTGCTTTTGAAAAGATGACCTTGTATATTATAGGTTGGCCTTGAATTCACTGTATAAGAGGTGAATCTGGACTCCTGATCCTCCTTGCTTTCATCTGTCTATTACCAGTGTTACAGGAGTGTGTCACCACATCTAGTTTATGACATGTGGGAATGGAACCCAAGGCTTCATGCATACTAGGCAAACACACTCCCAGCCGAGCCACAGCCATGGCCCATCCTTGAGCTTCTTAAATACACTCTACCGTCCAGCTGCACTTCCAACCCTCGTAAACAAAACAAAACAAAAACTAGGGCAATATTGAGAACGAGAGGCACAGTACAGGAACGAGAGCCCTCTCACAGTATTACCCAGACTGGCTCCAATATCAGGACTCCTGTTGGGCTCAAGTGACACTCCTACCTCAGCCTCCCCAGGAGGCTGCACAGTACATCACCATTCTATATTGAGGGAGGTGAGAACGGAAATAAGAAGGGGCTCACCATCTCCCTCCCACCAATCTGTGGAAGGCATGCCAGTGTCCTGTGGCTAACATGTATACTCTTCTAAGGATGCCACTTCATCAGCCGCATGTAGCCAACACACACAGAGGCTTCATGAGAACTGCACTCTCTACCATCTCTTTGTCCTCCTTACCCCAGGCTCCAGAGTTCTGCCTTCTGGCTCTGGGTTACATCTGGCACAAGTTCTGGTCTATAAACTGCACCTCTGTGCTCTGAAGGTTCCTGGTGTTGGGGCAGGTGCAGAGAGTGCTGGGCTCTAGTTCATCCCCATGATAATGAATTCAGAGGCAGCTGTGACAAGCAATGGCCTCCCCTGGACTCCCTCTGGCTCTTGGTGAACCCAGGCACAACATGAGCGTGACTGGCATCCAACTTTGGTTTTCCTATCTTCTGAGTTCTGGTTCTGTCTTTAGTTTCTGGATCTGAACTCCCCACCTGTAGCCAGTTCTTGTCAGTGTGTGTACTTACCAGCTCTTAGGCCCCCTTTTCTGTCTTTTAGAGCTCTAGTCTCCAATTATTTATAGTTGAATAAAGCCAGATTTTTTTGAACCCTCAGCCCCCTAACCTTCCTCCTGGTTCTGCCTTCTCATTCAACTCTGTATGAAGCACAGTGGAGAGACCTTCCACAACCCTGGAAGTGCTTTCTGCATGACTCTACAGGTGTTAATATAGGATCTACTTCTATTTTAAAATGCATCAAATCCTGGATTTGCAATGTGTGCAGTTTATGGTGTGTATCTTACATCTCGGAAATTATTTTCGTGTGTATTGTTTATGTATGCATGTGAGTACACTTGCATATGGAAGCCTGACATTGACTTCGTCAACTGCTTTGCACCTTATTTTAGCTGGCCAGCACACCCCAGGGATCCTTCTATCTCTACCTCCCCAGCACTGAGATTACAGGCATGTCCCACAGCTTTTTCTGTGGGTGCTAGGGATTGAACTCAGGTCCTCACTGGACCTACTGAGGACCAATGAGCCTACAGAGCCATCTCTCTGGCACCTTAGGAACTTTTGTTTAAACATATGACTTAGGTAACTCCATCAGATGAATTTGTCTGCAAAGGTCAGCAGGAGCTGGCTCTCCTCTTTCATCATGTGAATCCCAAGAATAGAACCAGATTACCATGCTTGGCAGCAAGTACCTTTCCCCAGCAAACCATCTCATCATTCTCTATATTTGTATATCTAAATACTTTACTCATCTACCAACAATAGGTGAAATGCAAGTCCCCTGTGTCCCCTGAAGGGCCCCAGAACTGCTACTGCTGCTGCTGCTGCTGCTGCTGCTGCTGCTGTGGCATGTGCATATGCAATAGTCCTTCAAAGGACTCCTCTGCCTGCCGGCTTTGACAATAAGAGATCATGATTACAAATGACTTTCAATTGTGGAAAGATCTTTGGTCTTCATTAAGGTTTATTTGTGACTGTTCCAATGGTGGTTTCTCAGAAGTAAAAGAATGCCAATGGTAATTAGGCCCTCCTAATTGCAGTAGTCACTGATTGCCTGTATTAAAAAACATTTGAGGAAGTGTAGCAATTAGAGCTTCGGGAAATATTTTAAAAACAAAATGTAAAGAAGCCTCACGGTGCAAGGACACAAAGCGGCAGCCGGGAGCTCCTGCCCAGCTGGAGTGGACCCTTGGCAACCCAGACGTCTGGGCACAGTATCCTTTGGACATTGGCCACAAAAGTCTGAGGAAGTAGAGCTGTGTTTCTTTCCAGCCATTCTGCAGATACAGTTGAAGGGCCAAAGAAGGGGGACATTCTGCAAAAATGCATAAAGGTTATAATAATGACAAACCTGTATCAGTTTATACCCACACCCTGCTTCTGTTATTTTTCAAGAAACTATAAATTGCACCCCCCCACACACACACACATGTGTTGATACACACATGGTACAGAGGTCAGAGGACAACTTGCAGGAGCTGGCTCTCCTCTTCCACTATATGAATCCCAGGAATAGAACTCAGATTACTAAGCTTGGCAGCAAGTACCTTTCCCCCAACGAGCCACCTCATCAGTTCCTATGTTTGTATAGCTTAAGTTTGACTTACAGGGTGATTTCTTGTAGCCCTGTGAGATGCCATCTTAGGAACAGTATTCTTGAATATATCTGTCAAATGCCCTGGAGAGAGGATATTTCAACTACAGTTGCACTGTGCCCATAAAGAAATAGGAGCATAATCCCGTTTCCATCTCTTCATCGGTTCAGGCACCATGAGAGATACATAGGTCCTTTAAGTAAAGGATGCTGATGGCTCACGCACCTCCCGCCTCCAATGATGACAGGCTCAGTTAAGGGTTTTTACTAAGGACCACTAAGGGGAAGACTAGGGTGGCGGGTTTCTGGGTTGCTCAGAAGGCAGAGACTGCACAGTTGAGCGGGCGGCATGGGGTGGAGCACAGCGTAGGAAGAAGCAGGTGAATGAGGGAGCACAGTGGGTGGGAGGGACAGCTGGTGAGAACACAAGTAACAAGATCACATGCCTCAAACATGGTTTTGGATCCAAAATATTTTGTGCAATTTAAACCAAGTTTAATCTTTTCTGATATGTGCACCAGGTGCCGTTCTAAGCACTTGGTGTTCACTGTGCAGTCTATCCTCAGGGCAGTGCCACCAGTCAGAAATTATAATCTCCATTTTCTGAATGAGGAAAGTGAAGCTGAGGGAGGTAAAGTAACTTGCTCAGAGTCACCAAGTGAGTACGCAACTGAGCCAGTCAGCACTGTCTGTCTCGGCATCCCATCCTCCTGAGCCCTGTACTTCATAAACTATTGAACTCTGCAGAGTCTAAAGCTTCCTTCCCTACTGTCTATCTCTTCATCTCATTCTGCAGATAACTAGCTGAGCACCTCCAGTGAGCCAGGTAGCATGCTCCATATGCCATGTGCTAGAGAGTTCCCTGGGAGACTGGTTTAGAACAAGCGTACTATTGCCATTGCCCCACCTTGCATGAAACTAATTTATCAGTCCACAGGAACACAGGAAAATATCATCAGATGCCCAGAAGCATTATGCCAAAGCTGGAGCTAGAGAATCAGTCACCTCACAAAACACAAACAAAACTGGAGGAAACCGTTTCCTTAACATAAGGAGAATCTGTAGAAAGAGTGGGAACATGGAGGAGTGGGGATTCCAAGCTCAGGCAGGATCAATGAGTACCTGATGGAAGGATCAGCTCAAGAGTCCAGGAGTTTAGCCCTTCCTTGGTACCACTGGGAGTCTAACACCAAGACTCTGCAGGTAGATAGCATAACTGATGGTTTGGAGTCCCTTGTGTGAAATGGGATAATGTTTGAATATAGCCAATGTATGGCCACCTGTATATTTTAAATTATTTATAGATTACTTACAATGCCTAATATATGTCTTAGTTAGGGTTTCTATTGCTGAGATAAAACACCATGACTAAAAATAAGTTGGGAGGAAAGGGTTTATTTGGCTTACACTTCCATATTGTTGTTCAATATCAAAGGAAGTCAGGATAGAAACTCAACAGGGCAGGAACTTGGAGACAAGAGCTGATGCAGAGGCCATAGAGGGGTGCTGCTTATTGGATTGCTACCCATGGCTTGCTCAGTCTACTTTCTTATAGAACCCAAGACCACCAGCCCAGGAATGGCACCACCTCCAATGGGCTAGGCCCTCCCCTAATGATCATTGATAGAGAAAATGCCATACAGCTGGATCTCATGGTGGCATTTCCTTAGCTGAGACTCCTTTCTCTCTGATGACTCTAGCATCTGTCAAATCGACACATGAACCCAGCCAGTACAATGTAGATGCTATTAAATAGTTGCTGTAGTATATTATTAATGGAATAAGGACAAGGAAAAAATGCAGATGTTCAGTACAAATGCAGCCATTGCAAACATGATATGGATGGCTGACTGTACTATCAAGGTGGTTAACTGGAAAAAACTAATAACTAAACCAGCCCCTGTGGTTGGTAAGTGAAACTTACCAGTCAAGGCACTGATAAGTAAAATGAGTCTCATATTCTGGTACATCACAGTACAAATAGTTGATAGCATTAAGAATAAAGAGAAAATAGCTAAGTGCAGTGGTTTGAATAAGAATGATCCCTCATAGACTTATATTTCAATACTTAGTCACCAGGGAGCGGAGCTCTTTGAAATGATTAGAAGGATTTGAAACTTCATAAGTCCATACCAGGCCCAGTCTCTTCCCACTCCTCTCTCTCTGCCCACATCAGGATGTAGCTCTCAGTTGCTGCTCCACCATCATATGCACTGCCATTCACCCTGCCATGACGATAATGAACTAAACCTCTGAAACAGTGAGCCCCCAGTTAAATGTACTCTTTATAAGAATTGCCATAGTCATGATGTCTTTTCACAGCAATAGAACAGTGACCAGGACACTAAACCTAGTGGCACGTGTCTATAATCCCAGACACTTGGGTAGTTGAGGTAGGAGATCGCAAGTACAAGGTCTGTCAAGGTCCAAGACCAGCCTGTATAACTCAGCAAGAGGAACAGAAAGGAGAATGGCTATATATTACAAAAGTTTGATTATATTGACTTACATGATAGTTTGGGATAGTCCAAAATTATCCGTCTGCATGCTGCAGAGGCTGAGAACTTGGTCAAATGTCCCAGCAGCTCCAATCTGGCATCCCTGGGGGATTCCTGGGGAACCACTGGTCTTCAGTATACATTGGAAGGCTGAGGAAGCTGGTTCTGACAAAGTCTGGACATCATCATTATTTTTTTTTTAAATGAGAAATAGATTGAAAATGTGGCTCAGTGGTAGACTACTTACTTGCCTTTTATATATAAGGCCCTGGGTTCAAATCCCCACAAAAAAAAAGATAGAACATAAAAAAAAATCAGGTCTGATCAGGCGGTGGTGGCGTACACCTTTAATCCCAGCACTTGGGAGGCAGAGGCAGGTGGATTTCTGAGTTCGAGGCCAGCCTGGTCTACAGAGTGAGTTCCAGAACAGCCAGGGCTACACAGAGAAACCCTGTCTCGAAAAACCAAAAAAAAAAAAAAATCAGGTCTGGATGTGATTGGGCACATCTATAATCCCAGCATTTAGGAAACTGAGGCAGGAGGACTGCCTGGGCCACATCTATCAAAATACTGTCTCAAAAAACAATAGAGGAAAAGAATAAAAAGAGAATCATAAGATGGTCAGAGACAGGAAAAGGTTCCAGTACACACTGTCCTTTATTTTTTTTTCCACCTGACATTGCTTTTAATGGATGAAATGTAGATTTAGAATATGTTTAAACAAACAATAAAACAAGGAATTTAAAGGAAAACAAAAAAGCATCATTTATAACACGATCTCTGTTGAGAGAGATGACTGGAACCGTAAAATTGGAAGATGTTCAGCAGTGGGAGGATGGGCAAGGGGTAGAGGGTCGTTCCCTCCTAGGCTCTGCTGTTTGAATAATTATTATATGCCAAGTACTGAGCCTAGCATACAATTCATCATTTGAATCTCTAAACAGATGTGTACACACTAAAATAGATAAAAACAAAAGCACAGTAACTTTATCAAAGGAACAGTATCCAAAATATACAAAGAACTCCTCCAAACTGGCAATGAAGATAGAAACACTTGACACTCTTCTTGGGTGAGAGTGTGAACAATCAGAAAAGTAGGTGCACAGATGGGAAGTGCATGAAAGCCTCTCATTGCTGCCAGTCAGCAGGGCAACTGGCAATTAAAATCAATGTGAGGTATCACCTCACAGCTGTTAAGATGGCTACAGTCACAGCAGATGTCACCAAGTACCTGGAGCAATTATACCTGCCATGTACCACGATTTGCAAAGACTACTATTTGGAATCTCCTTACAAAGTTAAACAAATGCACAATCATAAGGTCTGTTATGTGTAGGTATTGACCAAGGTTGAACAAAAACATTTCAACAAAGGCCTGGTCTCAGAACCAACTTCCAATGTAGACTGAAGACCAGTGTTTCCCCAGGAGTTCCCCAGGCCAAGGCCAGATCAGAGCTGCTGGGGCATTCAACCAGGTCTTCAGCCTCTGCAGCATAAAGACAGATAGTTTTGGACTACTGTGTCATGTGACTCAATCTAATGGAGCTTTCTGTTCCTCTCCAGAGCCCTGATTACTTCCCACCAAATTTTTCAAGTAAAATATCAAAGTCCAAAGAAACCATGAGAGTGGGGCATCATCACAGTAAGGGAATGGAGCTGTGAAGCTAGAGCTGATAATGGGCTGACGGAAGCACATGCTACATACCTTCCATCCCCCACCTCACACCATGTGTAAAACCAGTTCAAACCTGATCATCCTTGAATGTAAGAGCTGAACCTGTAAAACTGCTAGATGAAACTGTAAAAATGAATCGCCTCATCTCGGGTGAGGCCGTGGCTGCTCACGTATCACACCAAAAGCATTAGTGAAAATAAGGACTCAACCGAGCACCACAAAGTGCTCAAGGTCATGTGTGAACTGACATCTTCAAGAAAGGGAAGAGAAGCCAGCAAGATGGCTCAGCTGGGAAAGTTACTTGCTACCAAATCCGATAGCCTGAGTTCAACCATCTGGCACCCACATGGTAAGAGAGAAGCAGCTCATGCAATTTCTAACCTAGCCTCCACATGTGCACCATGGAGCACACATGAAAACACACACACACACACACACACACAGAGGCATACACATAATTAAAGAATAAAATAAGTCATTAAAAGGAAAGAGGAAGAAGAAAACCCAGAGAATAAAAAAATATTTGAATGTTGCTTGTACCCAGACTGCCTGAAGAACTACTGGGGTAGAGGAGAAACTAACAGTTCTTAAATGGGCTGTAGATTTATTTGGGTTTGTGGCTGTTTGCAGTTCTGGAGACTGAATCTACAGCTCATGCATGCTAAGCAAGTTCTCTACCTCTGGACTATATATCCCAATCCTGGGCAGATAAGTCATAAAAAATGGTAGGTTAGGAAATAGATATGTTTAGCATCATCTGTCACTGGGGAAATGCAAATCAAATCCCAATGAGCTCTTGTGTGGCACCTCATAAGACAGCTGAAATACAAAAGGTAGACAACTTTACATAAGAGACCTGAGCATCACAGATTCCGACTTCTGTAGGGACCTCCTAACCAAACCAGCCTACACTGATTCCCAGGAGGCCATCTGTATGGTTACAAGAGTTGGCAAGGATGTAGGGAAAGCAGACCCTTATTTGTTGCTCCTAGATTTTAAAACGAGACACCATGCTGCATGAAAGATGCCAGTCACAAAGGCATCAGATGATCCGGCTTACATGAAATGTCCAGAATAGTTAAATCCTACTTTGAAACACCAGATAAAATAAGTTAACGCTTGTCATGGCTTGCAGAGAAAAGATATGTTGTTGCTGAGGGGCGGTGACTGGGCAAGGGGCCTCTTTGTAAGGCGCTAACCCACTATAAGAAAGGCAGTGGTGACATTCTACAACTGTGTGAAAATTCTAAAATCATTTAAGGAGGTGGATTTTATATTACAGGAATTATTCCTCAATAACGATGCGATTATTTTTTAAATATACCAGACAGGATGAGATAGTGGGTACCAAGGCTTTGAATTAAGTTATGGAGTTTGAAATTGATGGCCGTGGGTGTGTAATGGGATCGTGGGACAGTGAAGAGGCCCTGAATGAGCTACAACAACTCAACATGGTAATGGTCCCATCTGCACAGCTGGGCACATTCCCTTAGAGTCTGCAGCAGTTACAGACCGTCCTCCACCATGGGGGTGGCAGCTTCCTGCCTGCACCTCAAGCACTCCAGCTTCCGAGCCCCAAAAGATGAAAGCTGCAGACTTGGCTCCTTCTCTCTCAAGTGGAATTTCTGCAATGAAATTATCTACTGAACCTGCAGCCTAAGCATCAGGCAGGAGAAAGAATAAAAAGAGAGAGGAAGGCATTTTCCTAGTAATTAACTCTGAATTATTCACAACCTGTTATACGTTTTTCCCCCTTCTGATGTTGAAGATTACATTTTCATTTCTCCCCCAAGTCCTAAATACCTTTGCTGTCAAAGCTGCCTTTTGGCTAACAGCCCTTACTTCACTCACGTGGGACCCATGGGTATTGGGATTGAGCCCAGAGCCTGGTGCATACTTGGCCAGCCCTTTCCATGGGTCATTAAGAGACCCGTCCCATGACCCACCCCTGAACTGCTCAATGGGGCTGCTTTTAATCCTCAGTGGTTCTCCACCAAGGTCTGCAAATTGTGAAGGTTTTTTACATTTCTATAGGTGGCCTAGCTTCAACCAACTGAAGCAAAGTAGGACCCAAAGTAATTAAACCTAGGGAAGGCTAAGACATAGTGTCTCTGGGACAATGAAGTCAGGAACTGGGTCACTCCTTAGCACTGGTACCCCCAGCCTTCCCCACTTCCCTCAACACACTACTTTCTTTCTCTTTCCCATGAGGCTGAAAGCATGGCATTCAGTGGTAAGCCTAATTCACATCTTATTCTACTAAGTCTTGAGGGTACCTCTCATTTCCTTGCTTCTGGTTGTATTGCTGGTGCCCAGAGGAACTGAGCACACTGTGATTGGTGAAACCCAGGGAAATAATGTTGTTGGAAAAGGAACAGAAAGAGTTCTCCTACACTATGGAAACAATGCTCCAAATTAGGAAGGAGTTCAGGCCAGCAGGGCTCAGCCTTGGCACAAGGGTCCCACAGCCTGACTAGAAGAAATTTCCATCCTTCCAGCCATGTCACTTACAAACTCAGTAATTGTGAGCTAGGTTTTCCTGTCAATAAAATAGAATGATTGTTCAAGGAAATGAGGCCCCATTTCAAAAATAATAACAAACCTTCCAGCCAGGCAAAAAACGCTTGTACCTCTGGTACCAGCTCCGTAAAGGGCAGAAAATGCAGGAAGAGTACATGAACCTGTGAGCCCAAGACCAGGGCCCTACAACATAGCTCTGTGGGTTGAGGCACAAAGCCTAAGGGCCCAAGTTCTATCCCCACACTCTACACTGTTCAGTCCTCAAACCTGAAAGTAATACATACAAACATTACAATCTTCAGGGCTGCATCCAGAACAATTCTGCTCAGATTCTGTGGATGGAAGGCAGATGGCCACGCTTCTTAAGGATTTCTGGGTGAGTCCACTGTGCCAAGTTTTAAGAATGGGTTGCATAACTCATTATTCCTTAACCCCAGTATATGTTAGAATCACCAGAGAGATTCTTAAACTTAGAGATGCCCATGCTTCATTCTCTATATTCTGCCTTCAGTTGGTCTGCAAGGAGCCATGTCTAGGTACAGTTCTTAAAGCCCCCAGATAGTTTCGGTATATAGTTAAGGCTAAGAATCACCAGCCTCACATATGTACCTCATCAAGACCCTATGGTGACCTCCATAGCCTTTTGCCCTTCTGTCCTCTCTTCTGGACCACAGTATAGCCACTCAATGACCTTCATGGACATCTGCTCATGGGCCTCTGGATACCTCAAACTCAAAATGCCTAAGACAAAACTCAATCTCCCACACACCTTGCAGGCCAGGGGACAATCTGAAGTTTTCACTGGGACAAAGATTCTAGAAGCAGAATCCATGTTTCCTCCTAGCTTATCCCCCACTCATACCCACCCCAAACACATAGCCATCTTCCTGCCTCAGCCTCCTGAGGAGTGGACTATTGCCCTGTCAGAGCTAGAGTTATCCTCCATCTACGAGGGAAGGGTAGAGGGCTGATGAAGAGACTTTGTTGTAAGCTCAGAGTTCAAGGTTAAAGAACTGAAGAAGGGGGCTCGAAGATAGCTCAGTTAGTAAGGTATCTGCCCCTGAGTCCAGTTCTCAGCACCCACATAAGAGAAAGCCAAGTATAGCATTGCACACTTGTAATCCCAGTGCTGGGACAGCCAACACAGGCAGATGCTTGGGGCTGACTGGCCAGCCAGCATATTTACCCTCTTGGAGCAAGTGTCAAGCTACTGAAGTGGTGCTGGATGGTACTTTGGAGCCCCAGGCAAAGAAGCAAGGGCATAGCTTTTAAGTAAAGGGCCGTTTTCATCAAATCACAGCTACTTCATAAGTGATCAATAAATGGTGGTTAAAAGAAATGGCATGGAGGAGGATCTTGCCTCCTCAGCATTCAGACAATGGCCGAGGTCATGAAGAAGTCAGTGTCTGCTCCTGTGTGCCGGAGTCTGAGGAGTCTTCAGCCACACCAGCACTCTCTTATTTCTAGCTCTCTCTCTCTCGCTCTCTCTCTCACTCTCTCTCTCTCTGTGTGTGTGTGTGTGTGTGTGTGTGTGTGTGTGTGTGTGTGCGTGCACACTCCTGCCTTGGAAAAGGTCTTGGCTTTGCTGTTCTCTTCGCCTGGAGCATGTCCCTCCTAGGGTGCCATCTGGCCTACTAAGTGACTTCCCACGAGTTCAGTACATCTTTCCTCAAGCATCATCTTCATGCTTTTCATCTCCTGTTAGCTTTATAATGCTGTGACAAAATGCCTGTGAAAATCAGCTTTAAAAGAAGAAAGGTTCATCTTGGCTCATGGTGCTTTTGGTCTGTGGCAAAGCTGAAGACCATGCCAGAAAGCATATGGTGAAGCTTAGCTGCTAACCTGATGGTTGCTAGGCAAGAAGAAGACTACTTGGGGTCCTCATATCCCCCCAAAAACATATCCCTCTGTGACCTTTTTCTACCATGCCCCACTTCTTAAAGGTTCTAGAAGCTCTGAATAGTACCATAAGCTGAGGGGAAGGCCAAGTTAAAAGCATGATGTCCTCCCTTGAGGTTTTAATTTTCTCCCCTCACGTAGCACCATCTTGTGTCCTCAACATCTGGCCATCTCAGGCCTCCACATCCACAGACTCAACCAGCCATGGCTTGAGAATGTCTCGTTTAATTGCTTTTGTTCTGAACATGTAAGCCTTTTATCCTGTCATTATTCCTTAAACAATGTGGTAAAACAACTACTTACGCAGCATTTATATCACACTAACCATTATAAATAATCTAGCGATGATTTAAATAATAAACATATATGCAAATGCTGTGTCATTTAACATAAGGAACGTGAATATTCATGGATTTGGTTAGCTGGAGTCCTGAGCTCCTCTCAGATTGACTATTACTTAAGAACCTAGTCTATTAACTGCTTTCCCACTTGTCATGACCTCTGTGCAAATAGCAGTGTCTGACAGGCAGCACAAATGCTTAGGGCAGTTAAAAAAACCACATGCTATCTTCACAGGTCACAGCCCAGTAGGACTGGCAAGGGTCCAGTAACAAATTTGTTTACCCGGTGGAGGCCACACAAATCTTCTTAGAGGGGAGATCCCTTGACAAGGCTCTAGCAGAGGCTCAGAAACCTGGCCACCTTTACTACAAAGAGCCACATCTCACATCAGGTGATCCAGCAGTGGGGAGGGTGAGCACAGGAGGGAGGCGTGTGGGTGGCCAGCTCCTGGGAAGCTGCCTCACTGTGACAGCTCAACTACACTTCTGGGCAAAGTCCCACAAGGAAGCTGTGCAGATCCTGCTGTGGGAATGGACCTTTGCCAAGTGGGAATCTGAGCTGACAGGGAGCCCGGGCTCTCCCCACAGCAGCACTACTTTTAGCCAAAGCCTTCTTGGACATCCAAATTCAGTGGTGCTGCAGATATCTAAGGGCCAGCTCTGCGGAGAGAGAAAAGCTTGTGTGCCTATGCTTTTTACTTTGTACTCATATCTAGTATATGCATCATGTAACTTAGAAACAATTATTAAATATAAGCTACTTTTCATCTTAGACTACACGAAACCAGTGAATTCTTATAGGATGTTGTCACTAGGTTTTGCTGAACTCATACATCTGCAGCTGGGATATCCAATCTTCTATTTCTGTGCCAAACCCCCAACTGAAGCAGTTGAATAAGAAGAGGCTTTGTTTCAACTCATGGATTCAGAGATTTCAGTCCTTCCTCAGAAGCTCCATTGCTATGAGCCTATGGTAAGGCTGTGCATGTTATGGAAGAGGCTACTTACCCTATGGTGCCAAAGAAGAGAGAGACAAATAGACAAAGACAGTGACAGAGAATAGATAAGGAAGGGCCTAGTACAAGGCATATCTCTTTAGGGCATGAGCTCAGTGAACTGCTTTCTCCAACCAGACTTTACCTCTCAATAATGTCATCATTTTATGAATCCATCAAAGATTTGATCTGTTAAAAGTCAGAGTCCCCGGGATTACAGGAACCAGTCACTTTCCCAAAGCCCATCATCAGACAACCAAGTCTTTTACACATAAGCCCTGTGGTACATGGAGTACCAACCATAACACTAATGTATGTTTTCAATTCAGTAACAGTTTGACAGTGTGCCACGTACTTCACAAGGCTACCACTACAGATAGAGCACATGCTGTGGGCTCATCTGATTAGCAAAGCCTTCTGGCCACTTTCTGATGTCCACATATCTGATCAATTGAACAGTAAGTCCATCTCAGACCGAAACACTGGCTGGAGACCACCGTGCACATACTCAGCTTGGCTGATTTCTAAGTACAAAGCTGTTCCTTGAGCACAGAGCTACAAAATGGGAAGAAATGCTCAGTAGGAAACCACTTGTTAGAAAATATTTCTACAATACTTATGTAGATATGTACTATATAGTATATAGCATGTGTTATATAGATAATATGTATAAAATAGCCTCCCTTCATAGGCAAGGGGTATACTCCAAGACTTCAGTGAACACCTGAGATTCTAAATGGATATTGTTGAACCCTAGGTACAGTACACTTTTTTCTACACATGTATAATTCTTATGATAAAGGGCTGTGTATATATATGTGTGTGTGTATGTGTGTGTGTGTGTGTGTGTGTGTATAGGTGTGCAGCATGTGTGAGTGTGGTATATATGGTTTATGTGCACACACGTGTGAGGTTGCATACACCCATGAGTGCACACAGAGGCCAAAGGAGGATGTTGGTGTCCTTTTCTGTCACTCTTCACTTGCTCCCTTGAAACAAGTGACTTCGCTGAACCTGCAGCTAGATTGGTGACCAGAAAACCCTGACGATCCTCCAGGCTGCCCCTGCAGTGGTGGGTTACAAGTACATCTGTGACCATGTTTAGTTTTTTCTTCAGGTTCTGGGCATTTGAACTCAATAAAGTGCTCTTACATGTTAAGCCATCTTCCCAGTTGGATAAGGTTTAATCTGTAACTTATATAAAGTAATAGACTACCAATAGCTAATAATAAAACTGAGGAATCTTAATGACAGATAATATAATACTAATGATGAAAGTTACATCAATATATGTTTTTTCTCAAACTGGATTTTCCCATTAATATTCTGTTGCCTGCAGACTGGAAGCACAGGAGGCAGAGTGGTGGATAAAGGAGCTTACTGTGTTTATAAACTGCAAGAGCATGGCTGGAAATGGCAACATGCAAAGCTGTTAGGAAGCAATGAGTCCTGAGTGTTAGCTTTTAAAATGTAACCTAGCATTCAATTTTTAATAAAGGCTAGGTTTACAATCAGCTTGCAGAAATCCTAAAAATTGAACAGTCGTCCCTACCAGTGCCAGCATAACACAGGCATTCTAGCACCAGGGAGCAGCTAAGTCACACATTGAAAGTGGGGTCTCCAGGTTGTGCTCATAAGACCAAGGCAAGCTCACTCAAGCCAGCCAGACAGCAAGTGAAGCAGATGTGGGATTTGATGTCCATGTTGTCTGCTTCCTACTTTTTATCTGGCTTGGCTCTTAGTAAGCTTAGATGTCGGACATAGAGCGGACAGTCCCGACACTGGGCCCAAATGTGAGTAGATGGGTGAGAAGGGAGATGTCACTTTATAGGAGGTGGGTTATTTTTTTTTTCTGGTGAAGTGAAAGGAATACTGATAAAATTGTTGCATACCCAACAGCTCCTTAGGGACTAAAAAGCCATTTATTCTGAAACTGAAACCTCAGGAGCATATATTCACTACTTAGGCAGTTTCAGATTAGTGTGCAGAAAACAGATACTTGTTTATAAAGTCAAAGATGCATCAGACACTTGAAGCTGAATAGGATCAGCTTGACGAACACCCCCATCTCCCTCCCTCCTTTCCTTCTTCTCTCCCTCCCTCTGTGATCTCTCTCTCCCTCTCCCTCCCTCTGTGATGTGCTGTGTGTGTGTGTGTGTGTGTGTGTGTGTGTGTGTGTGTGTGTGTGTGTCTAGGCTCAGAGTTGATGCTGAGTATCTTCCTCAATCACTCTCTACTTTGATGAGTCAGAGTCTATTGCTGAACCAGGAGCTCATGGATTCAGTTATTTAGTTGCCAAGCTTTCCCTGGGATCTCACATCTGCCCCTGAGTGCCGGAATTACCGGCTTCTAAGTGAGTCCTTGGGGATCTGAGCATGGGTCTCCATGCTAACAAGACATGCTCTTTATCCACTGAACCACCTCTGCAGTGCAACAAACTCGTTTTAATGGGACCACCAGGACAGAAATGACAGGAAGGAAGGGTAGCAGAGGCAATTGTATCTACCTGTTACCTCAACCCTGTTGAAGAAAGTCATAGCCTCAAGCAATTCTACCTAGAATGAGCTGTGGAGAGGAAAGGAGCCCGGGACTCTTTTGAAAGGAGCACTGTGTTCTGCTGAGGGAGTTCCGGTATCAAAAAATGGCTGCACAACACCAGAAGTTTAGTGATGGCTTTAAAAAGGCAAATGACATCCAAGCAGCCTCAGGCAGGGGTGTATGCAGAAGGAATCCCGGCTGTTGGGTTTCAGCAAAAAACCCAGGACAAACAACTAACATAACAGTTGCCTGTTACAAAGGGGAATCTGGCCCTCTCTCCCACACCACTCAGTACCTGTGTCTCCTCCTAGCACTTTCACCCCGCCCCTACCCTAAACTTCCTGCTCCCAGTGATAGTTTATGGGCAATTCCACAAGGTTTCTGCCAGGGACCTAGCAATGACCTACATCAGTACTAGCCGCCATCACCTGGCACCACACCTAGGTGCACCTGGTGTGTGCTGCTCATAAAAGAACTGCCCACCCACCACCCCAGCTCTCTTCCTCTCCCCTCCCCCTCCCCCTTTCTCCCTCTCCCTCCCCTCTTGTCCCGAGCATTCAGAGCATTTATTCCCCACCTCCTGTTTCTATTCATCTCTCTCCCTCAGCCTCTCTTCTCTGCCCTCATGGCTCTAACAACACCTGTCTACCCGACTACATGTCCACTCCTCTGCCTCTACCCCTTCTCCAGGTCCTCACTCCTCTCCCTTCCTTTCTTTGTCCTCATGGCTCAAATGTCTGCCTCTGCCCTTTCCCAGGTCCTCACTCCTCTCCCTTCCCCCAGTAAACTCTCTTTATACCAAATCTGTTGCACGACATAATTACTGAAGGGTATACCCTGGCATGGGCCCTCCGGAGATCCCCTCCCTCCCCTATCATGTTTCATGACATTGGTGCAGAGACTCAATTGGCCCTCCTGGCGCTTGTATTACTTTCCGTGGGTCTAAGCTACACACTAGAGCACTAGTTCCAGCCTGATGCCACCTACAACAAATCTTCCTTCCGGCTCCCCAAGCGCTCAGCACTCCATCCACCAGTGAAAATTAGGTGAGTTTCCTTTTTCATCTGTGTAAACATTTCCCTGAGTCCGAGGAAGTGGCCTTTGAACATCTGTCCGTCACTCCTCTGCTGTTCTTGGAGGCAGAGGTATTCCCAGCTAAGGGCTTTAAGGCCAAGGTGGGCCCTCTTCACCTGTTGCCATCCCATCATGCCCGAAGCTGCAACCTTGAAGTTTCCTTAGGCCATTCTGCCCCTTCCTGCTCTCTTCTCCGCTTTGGAACTTCCTGTAAATCCCAGAGTTCCTCTAGGTCCTCGTGGCTTTTAGGACTCTGTGCCTCAACCCTTTTCCTTTGGTCGCGACCTTGTTTCTAGAGCTCGGCTTTCTTCCTCACCTCCTGGCCACTCTGAAAGTTATGGTACCAGGCACAGAGATTCCTCTGACTTAGCCAAGCTAAGCCACTGACCCCCGTTGTGTGTGGTAATGACCCACTGAATGGCTTGGTGTTCATTTGGTGTCCCCTGGAGTCCTGGAGACACCCAGGACTGCAGGCTGCAGTGACATTTTCCTTCCCCTCATCTATGGAGACAGTGTCTTCCGTATTACTCCTCGGATCCCCCTTAGAAAGCCTCTACACCTGAAACCTGACCTGGAAGGTCCTAAATCTAGTCGCCTTTTCAATCAAATTTCTACTATTATTCAGGACACCCGCGAATACTATGAGCTATCAGAGAAATGGAAAGAGATCCCTTATTTCGTTTCTCTTTTCTCCAAGCCATGTTTCTTTCTGTCGGATCTCTGTCCCCATGCTGCATAAAAAGGTCTTGTGTGTAAGCTGCAATAGGTCAGGGCCACGTGAGACTTAGTAATGTGCAACATACACCTGGTCCACCCATGGCTGCTCCCAACCAAACTGCTAATCTACCCACTCCTGAAGTATATATGGAACTTTTGTCTGTGAATTTGATTTCAAATTCTAGCTAGAGTCTAATCCCTCCACGTAGCTCCGGCTCTCAGCCTCTCCACATGGACCTGCACACCTTCCACCCTCCTGCCCCAGACTGCACTAGGTCAAACTAATGTTCCCCCCCATCCCTTCATGAACTCAAGTTTTATTTCAGATTGACACACCTAATTTCCAGATTCTCACCTCCACAGATAGATGATTCCCAAATATCCAAATATCTTGTATTTAAACTTGCTCTGCTCTATACTTAAAGCTCTACCTCCCCACTCTTAAAAATGTTTTATCTCTGATTTCTTTACCCTCTGCTCTCAAAAGAAAAAAAAATACTATCTTAAGATTATGCTGTAAACTCTTTTCTAAGGATTTGTAAGTTGCTCATTGGATATGGTTTAAAAATCTGTATAATCTGCAACAATATTTGGCTTTAAATTTATATAACAAAGGGCTTATAAAGTATATATGATTCAACTCTTGTTTAGGATATATATGTGTGTATATGTGTTTTTGTAACTCAAAGTCAACTCCATATGTGTAATGCATATGTAATTTAGATGCAACTCTCATTTAAAAATGTATATCTATAAAACACAAATGTTTTAACATAGCAACCATGTCAGCCACATGGCTTACAACCTGCCATGTGACTTCACCATTTTAAGATGGCCACACGGTATAAATCAACTATTATAAAACTTCTTAAGTCCTAATAAACTCTGTGTTTGCTATTGTATCTCCTTTCAGACTAAGAAAGCAACAAGTCTCATATTTTAAATTGGTAAGGATTTGTATATGACGATAGAAATTCAAAGTTATATTTTTACAACATATTATATATGTGATTCAACCCTGGTTTAAAATATTCTTTCTGTGATGATGAAATTTCAAGGTTATAAAAGTCTATTCAGATTAAGAAAAGCTAATTTAAGACATATGTGGCTAGCATGCTTGTTTCTGACTGGTCTTGAATGTATGAGTAAATATTGTTTCTTTCTCCTGCCACTGGCCACCTAGGCTAAGAATTTATCTCAGGGTTTTCTGGCCACTGTATCTAATATAATAGGAATTGAATTATTATTTAGGCATAGATACTATTAAAGCAGTTTCATACTTTCTACTGCTATTTTATACTGTCCTACTTTATTGTAGCACTGGAAACGGTTGTTGTTCATCCTTATCAGACCCAGACATGTTTTTAAAGTCCAGGATCAGAAATAGGATTGTTGACTTATAAATTATTGGATATGGTTAAAACTCAGAACTAGGAATTAGTGATTGAAAGTTTGTGCTTAGAAAATCTCAAACCATGCAACATGATTCCATTCTGGGATATAAACAACACATAGGTAGGTACCATCTTTGCCAAGGGCCCAAGAAGGTGGAAGTCATGGCTTTACCGCCATCTTGATTAAGGGCAGCAACACATGCCATGAACTGACCAGGGAAGTAGATCTCCAAAGATACTTCTAAACTGGGATAATATTTCTGTTTGATTTCTGTCCTGTCTTAAAAACCAGGTTTATAAAATAAAAAGACATTAAGTTATTTATACTGTTGTTCTATCTTTACTCTTAAAAAGGTGCCTTATTTTAATATTACAAAACCACAATAAAGCAATTTTAAACTCTTTTTTTTTTAATTTTTGGAGGTTTACAACATTAAAAAGGTTAAAAAAAAATCACTGCTTTAAAAATACATTTAGCCTTGGTTTTGCTAATGTTATTAAGCTGTGCTTAGATAATCTTAAACCATGTTTTAATGGTTTCATTAATGTTATTAAGCTATAATATAGCTTTAGATTTTTATAAGCTATGTATTTTTATAAACTAAATTATATGGAAAACTGTTATATTCAATAATGATATACAATATGAAGGTCATAAAAGTTCCCAGCTTCTTTATGGACTATGTTTATGAATTTAAAAGTTTTATTTTGATGCTAGAAGAACTTTCGTTCAAAACTGTGATTTTTAAAGCTCTAAACCTAACGGGAATAAAACATAAAGTCCTAGCCTCATGAAAGTTATTATAATTAAGAAATGCAAATTGATAGCCAGTAACCTTGAAGATGATTAGATCCTTTAATATGTTCAGAAATATATTTGAAGTCATGCTAAGAACTGATGCAGTTAATTACAAGATTAAGCTTTATTTAACCTCCTGTTTTATATTTACAAGGTAAAGTTTAGAGCAGATAACTAAAAACAAAGCTTGTTTAACTCAGATATGCTTGGTAGGTAGACCTCAAACCTGTCAGAGAATCTGCTGAATATGGTGTCTAGTATCTTTAAACTTATTATAACAGATAGTGACTTCCAAATCCTAGCAGTGACCTCCCCACAAGGTCTCCAAGAAGAAATGGCCACAACAACAAAGGATTCCACCCAGATTGTGGTACACTAACCGCTGAGCAAGCCTGGCCCATTTTCTCCCCCAATGTAAGGGGACAAACAGGACACTAGAGAGTTAATTGTCACACACTGCCTAAGACAAGGTGAAGTCGATCTCTCCCATGTTTCTCCTCCACAAAAAAAAAGCCTCACATTTTCTGGGCCTGGTGACCAAAGACTGCCTCTGCCTACAGTATCATGGAGATCACAGGAGTCAGGGACAACTGTCTAGGCAGACCATGGCTAGACTAGTCTGTCATTTTAATTCATATATAAGCCATTTAGATTAAAATGTATCCTTCTTGGCTCTCTGATCACACGGATGCATAAGCTAACTGTAAGATGACAGCTAGAGAACAATGGGCAACTAGCTCCTAACAAGGTACTCCACTGTCCTGTTAGTTGGTTAGTCAGTTCATTAGTTAGCTGAAACTACTAGGTCTCTTATTTTTCAAAAGGCAAACGGGCTTGCCTTGCTCACAGGCTTCATGTTAAAAGATAAGCAGGTCTCAGATGTAAGTTTTTATTATTCATCTATCTAAAGAACTCACTTTACAGTGGATGCTGGCAGTGATCATCCACCTGTGTCTCATGGGAATAACAGGAAAGGAAACACAGATGTAAAGTTTTTCTAGGGTCTGAGGCTCTGACAGCTTCAGCTGTAAGGACCTGAGATCGTGTTTTAGAGAAGTTGGTAAATTCGAGTGAAGGTAAGGAAATGATGTGCTGGACATCAAGGGACGAGGATGCTTCGGATTTCCTCCCCTCGCTATGCTACTGCCTTGCTGGGTCTTGGAAAGTTCTAACCCTGATCCATGGCATTCTGACAATGCCGTGGCATCTAACTCTGGTAGAGCCTCCCCACAATACGATCCGCTTCATAGTCACGAGCTCAAGATTTTAAATTTCCTTTGGTTGTCTTAAATACAGACTTAAAAGTGTTTCTCCTTGTGCTAAGTTTATGTACGTTTGGTCTTCCAGATAGAGGGAAGAAGCCCCTCTCTCACCGTCTTTAGTCATACTGACAACCAAGAGCAAGAGAGCTTTTGCCCCTGGTGCTCCACAGGGCGTTTGTTTGTTTGTTTCTTTGTTTGTTTCTTTGTTTGTTTTTTGTCTTCCCTGAGTTCACCTTAAAGAATATTCATGCTTTTAACTTAAAATCACTTCCCAGGCCTCTATTATGGAACAAAGATGTGAGTCTGCTGCCCTTTTCCACAGTGTGGATTTCAGTGCAGATTACAACAATGGTAATACTAACAGTTCTAAAATGTATCTCTTTCTGTAAACTTAAAAAGATGCTTGTAAGCTTTGGGGAATTTACTTAAATCCACCTCTCATGGGTCAAATGGACTCCAGATAAATACCCCTGTCAATCAACAGCCTAAGTTTTCCACGTATTGCCTGTTCCAGAGGATGGGATTCCTTCCCCTTTCCCTAGGTTTGGGACTCAGGTTTCAAATGTACACCCAAGAACAAAATTTTCTCCCTAACCTACTTAACTTTCATCTTTATCCTCAAGATCTGTATCCAGGAAGGCTCGAGCTGTGCTCCAGTCAAACCTCTCAAATGCTTGAACTGGGCCTGCACTATCCTGGCCGCAAACGTTCTCACAGATCCTGAACAGTGAAATAGCCAGCTCTCCAGGGACTTGGCCAGCATCCCAATTTTCTTAGGATCCCCAAAGATGACATGGCCCCCAGCCAGCAGGAAGTACTCTACAGAACACAACTCCTGCCCCACCATTACCCCTTTCTAGTTCCTTATCTTTAATTAAACAAACAGAGAAGAATGTTAGCTTCCAGCTTACTAGGCTCCTCCTCCCAGGGACCTTACAACAGCTTTCATCATCACCTGCTCCATCACCTACCCCTCTCTCTCTCTCTCTATCTCTATCTCTCTCTCTCTCCCTCTCTCTCTGCATTTTTTATCTCCCTGCATGTGCACACTCTTTCTCTCTTTCTCTTCCCCTTCCACTCCGTTTCCATCCCCATAGCAACTTCCCTAGCCTCCTTCCTTGGGACCAGTGAACCTGCCCAAGTGCTGCTTCCCAATAAACCTGTCTTTAAATGCTTTAATTTGGCTTGAATTGGCTAATTCCATCAGCAGAGAATACTTATAACTAGGTCTCATCCTGTTTGACCTGAACTTTAGAAAGCTACATCATGTGCTGGGGATGCTACATGCTGAGCCCAGGAGAGGCTGGCTGGGCTGGCAAGCCCATCCCCATCCCCACCTCCAGAGACTGATGGCAAATAGCTTTACCCCAGGAACTAAACCCGGACAGTGTTGCCTCCCAGAGTCCTGCTGGGATGTAAGTCAGCAGAGTCTGTACTTCTTCCATCCTGGAAGCTCTTCTGAGTCTCCACCTACCATGGCTCCCTGTCACTTATCTGTAAACAGTATCTTGTTGCACATACATGCATGGGTTCTGTCTTGCCATGTTCAAACACATTCACAGCCAGGGCACAGAGAACATACTTTTTTGACTCAGGAAAGAACCCAAGTCAGGGTTGATATTTGGCACTGTGCGGTCCTGATGTCCTGAGTTCAATTGTTGAAACCCATGTAAAGGCGGAAACACAGACCAAATCCTGAAAGTTGTCCTTTAACCAACACACAAGCACTGTGGCACACAGGTACCATTGCACCTGTGTCTGTATACACACACACCACTTGAATGAATTGTTTTTTTAAATGGGAATTTGGGGTAGGGGAAAACAAGAGAGGATAGTTGGGCAAAGAGACAAACATCGCCTATGCTCTCTCATATACACAACCTAGATTTTTAAAAATTTATTATTTTTATTTTAAATGAAATAGAATATATGTACTTTAAGTTCCTATTATATTTTCTTATATAGTAAACGCATGCATTTGGTTTGTGGATAGAGGGTTATACAATAAAGATATTCAACATAAATCATTATAAAATTTGTTACTTATTTTCCTTTATTTATTCACTTTACATCTCAATTGAAGCCTCTTCTCTACTCAGTCCCATTCTCACACCCTGCTCCCTCCACTCCCTCCTCCCCTGCTCTGAGAAGGGGAGGCCTCCTATGGGCAACCTAGATTTTTAAATGAAAGCAGAAACTGCTTAGGCAGAGGGAGGAGATCAGAGTTTGGGAGAGAAGTAATATACATGTATAAAAATGTCAAAAAAAAACATTGTTTTATACGTTTACTAAAAATATTTAAAATTAAAAAAAAAAAAGACTACTGATTTGGGAAAAACAACATCTTATGGAGAAATTTAACTTTCCTCTGTCCAAGGTAGGCTGGGTAGAAAGTACAGAGAGAGTCTGGGATCAAGCATTGGGAGAGCACTTGTGCAGGGGCAGTGCCTTCCTTGCCTGGTACAGTCCCTTTGTCTCTGCTGAGTTGTCTCCCTGTCCCCTCATCTCTCTGTGCTTACAGTGGATACACTAAGGAAACTTGAGCCTTGGTGTTGTGAGGACAGAGCTTCTGAGAGTGACCACAGCAGTGAGCCCATGAGCACTTACAGCATGAACTGCCAAGGATACAAATTGGTTTCCACAATGTAAGTGTAACTTGGACCAGCACAGAGACAATGACTGCTTTGACCACCCTCCCCATCTGTGCTGCCTTAAGCTAGTCACTGCCAAGCATAGGTTGATGCATAAGCTGAAATTAATTGCAATTAAATTTAATTTAAATTTCAGTTTCTTGGTCTCAGTGACTACATCACAAGTGCACATAGCAATTGAGTTACATGCTCTGTCAGAGCTTCTCCACCTCCAAACAACTTTGTGTAGACTTTTCTCAACTGCTGCCACAGTAAAAACTTTATAACTTTATAATACAGACAGATGAGGTGTTTCTTTCTATGCTAGAGGTCAGGTCCAAAGTTGTTCTTCCCCCGAAATGGTGGTGGTGCTGGTGACATTGTCCTAAACAGAAGGACTTTGGTAGGTAAACAGAAAGATTGTTGGGTCCAAGGTGTGCTGGGTAGAAAGTGCAGAAGGAGTCTAGGAGCAAGCACTGGGAGAGCCCTTTGTGCAGGGACAGTGCCCTCCTTTCCTGGTACAGAGCGGGGGAGCCTAGGGGTTTCTGTTTACTAGAAAGTAGATCTCCTAAGGCAGTTTCTGTTCTCTAATAACCACCTTTACTCATCTCTGAACCTCCCCTAAGCATCCCCCAAAGGTCAATTACCTCTGGAAAGGGTACTTAGTTCTAGGTCAGTAGGACAGCTTGTATCAGCTCAGCTCCCCACACTGCTGTCATATAAAATCTGCTTACTTTTCCATCATTTCTCCTTTTTGTCTGTCCACCCACTGTTGGCTTTGGCACTTTGGTACCCAGTAAATCTTTCTTTCTACCCACAGAGTGGTCTAGTTCAGTGGTTTCTCTGTGTGGTCAATTAGACTCCACACATCTGTCCTTCACATATAAGCACAGTAAGGCTTTTTATAACCCCTCTTTAAAAACAAAACACTAGTTTGCTCCCCTGGAGGCAGCATCACCTCCATGCATGTGTTACTGAGTACATGCCCAAGGGAACTGAAGTCAACATAACACAGAGACACCCACACATCCATGATGATTGCAATACTATTCATAACAGCCAACATGTGGGACCAACCCAGAGGACTGTCAACAGATGAATGGGCAAAGAAATAGTGATGTGTATGCATACAGTGGGTCTATCATTCAGCCAGAAAGAGGACTGATAGGATATCATTTACAAGAGAGAAAGTGTAACGGGAGATCATCATGTTAAACAAAACAAGCCAGACTCAAAGGACAAGTATGTTTTCTTGACTGTGATCCAGCTGACAACCAAGACTAACCATCACACCTGAGCTACACAATAATGTACTGTAACAGAAAAGCAAACATTGAGTTTAAAAAATAAAAGGAGGACATGGCTACTTCTAAAGTAAGGAGAAGATTTTTATTGTAAATATGAGGAAAAACACAGGCAGAGAGAAGAACTCAGGCTAAACATTGCCAGCAGACTAAACAGGACTATGAGAGGGGGTTGGAGGAGAGCAAGAGAGGAGGAGCCACTACCAAGAGAAGTAGCCCAGACCTAACAAAAATAAAGAATAAAACAAACAAACAACAATAGCAACAAACGTGTTGCATTAACCAGAGCCAAGATTAGAGTGAAAGGAGCATGCACCCACAGCTCAAAATTTAAGGTGTTGTTCACCCAGGGTCCTATAAATGAAGGGCTGGAACCTGAGAATCCAAGACTCTTTAAGTTTTTCCCCCTTACACACCTCACTTTAGTCTAATAGCAACATAGCTGTCAGCACAGGAAGTTCTACTGGATTAGACATTTGGAGCCAAGAGAGACTCAGAATTGTACAAAATCTGTCTGAAGAGCTGAATGTCAGCCCAGGAATGTGTGCAGGCTAGAGGTCAGTCTTTCTCATCCCTGGGGACCCATGAGACTCAGCCTGTGGACTTTAACACTGGTGACCCCTGGGCCATGCCAGAAGCCAGTGAATTCTGAGTGCCAAGGACAGGGTAGTGGAGGTTAGCAATTTTTTTTTCAAGCTTCTAAATGGTTCTGATGAGCTGTGGTGGAAGGGAGCTGAGAACTCAGCTCTCAGCATGGAAAGAGACCCCAAGCTGAAGCCTGTGAATACATCTGGGGAAGTCCTCTCCCACCCCAGCTATAGTTATGTCAAAGAAGTAAAAGAGAACTTACGTGCTCTATGGCAACAAGGTATTAAACTGATAAAGGAGAATTTGTGGTGTGAAAATACAGAGTAACTACCATGTGGAGGGAATTTTATGTCACAATCGTGCACAGTTAAACCTGTTCATTACATTAAGTCATCTCTGTAGGACTTTATTGGATACGGTGAGCATCACAGAGGTGGTTTGTAATCCAGAACAAAGACTGGCCTTGGATTTAATTTGTTAATACGCTTTCTGGCTTATTCAATGGCATCTGTAGCCAGGACCAAGGGCATCCTCAAAAGTACCTTGTTAATTCTAACGGCCAGTCTTCACTGGTTCCAAAAAGCACAGTAGGTTAGAACTACAGTGAGGCAGGCATGGACAGAATCTGGTGTCCTCTGATAGATGGCTGCAGCATTACCATCCTTAGCTGCTCGACATCTATCAAACCATCTCCAGTTCAAAGGACAGCATCACCCTCACCTGCTACCATCTCTTGGTTGTGGTAGGGAGGGAACATGAAGATGAAAGAGCAGAATTCTGTTGGCGGTTGGTTTTTCTCTTAGGATCTCGATCATAGTTCATTGTCTTCTGACACAGGACAGCTAATGGGGTAGGAAAGAAACCAAGACTTCTCCTAATTAGAGAGACAGTGGTGATCCAGAATAGAAAGTAGGAGAAAGAATCTTGACTTGAGTAGTGTTGGTTTTATGGACTTTAAGCAAGTAGGGCATTCTAGACTTATGTTCACATCAGATCACTGGACATGGAGGAAGACATTAAGCACTCACAACAACACATTACTCTTCTGTAGTAAGGCGTGTGGGTAGGGGCACAGTAGGCAAGGATTTGCTTAGAAGTTCATTTCTTAGCTTTCTCTTAATCCTCTTTCACACAAAACCAACAGGTATTTGTGTGTGTGTGTGTGTGTGTGTGTGTGTGTGTGTGTGTGTCTGTGTCTGTGTGTCTGTGTGTCTGTGTGTAGGCCCAGAAAATTATGCCCTAATATAGTAGTTTCCCAGGACAAGAGCCTTGAATTAAAGAAGAATGAGAGTATTATAGTGCCCATTCCTTGTGGAGTTGTTTCCTGGCTTCCTCTCCCTTTGCCCATCACTCTAAATTTTAAGGATTAAGATGCTGGCTGCTATATAACCTTTCAGAGCTATAGAATATAAACCAGGATATCTGATGACTGTCAGATAACACCGACATGGGCAATGCCTCTCCTCATTCAAGTCTTGTGTATCAACTAGTGCAAAGCACGTAAATCCTGAGAGGTTGAAGTTACTGAAAATCCATATACTGGGGCCCAAGAACCGGTGAGTAGACAGGTTATAGGCCCTAGAGGAGAATCTACCACGAATCTATCTACTACCAGTCTATCTGTTATCCTGCTAAATGAACACAGTGCTAAACTGACTCTCACAGACTTTCATTGTTTACCCATAGGTTAATGCATCTCTCGGTCCTCACCAGAGAAGCCTCTTTTTCAGTAGACGGTGTTTAGAACAGAGGTACATGACTGGTCAGTGTGCAGAGAATGAGAGCCTGTGGGATGCTCAACCATAAATGGATCTACACCATACTCTCCCTCCTGTTGGTCCTCTGGGATCGTTGTGGAAGAGGGAACAGAAAATGTATAAGAGCCAGAAGTGGTGAATGACATCAGGGAAACGGAGTTGTGAAGCATGTGAAAGACTTGAGTAAGCTAAAGCTGGACCAGATCCCCACATTCAGGGGACAGGGTGTGGGTGGAAGGGTAGACATGAAGAGCCACCCTTGTCTGAGGAGCTATTGGCCTTTGATAGCGGCTGGGAGAGGTAGAGAGTGGCCCTGGCAGGTCAACTGTGCTCCAGTACATGGTCACACATTCAACAGTATATATATGGACAGCACATATCAGACTTGATGTTTTGTTTTGTTTGTTTTGTTTTTAAAGATGGACACAAAGTTGAGTGGGTGAGTATGAGGGCAGTTGTGAAGGGTAAATCAAAATACATTGTTCATACATTCTCAAAGAACTAACAACAATTAATTTTTAATATATTTTTAAAAGGCTATGTTTGTCTAAAGAAGTACAGGAAGCAGCCCCAAGAAGTCAAGGCCAGTTTAGAATGTTCTGGCCCAGCATCACAGGATTTCCTGCCCATTGTCTCACTGTGTTTAGTTTCCCTTCCTGTAAAAGCCTTCTCGTGCATTTGGGTTCCCTTGGTGTTAGAAACAAACAAAACTCTGGATATCACCAGAAGAAGAAACTAACAGTACTAAAGTGGCTCAGCAAGGCAATTCTTTTTTTTATTATTATTAAAAAGGTGCATCAAGACCTAAAACAGTCTAGCAAGCATGCTTGACCAAGGCAGTTTGTTTTTACCCCTGATGTATGTACGTATGTGGTGACCGCTTCTCATCCCATTGGTAAAGCCTGACCTCACAGACACTGCTGGCTAGTCAGCACAAAGGGAAAGGGACACTTCAGGAAAGGTAAGTCTTTTACCCAGTAAACTTCCTTTGATCTGGGGTAGGAACGTAAGGCAGAAAGAAAAATGATTTCTCAAAATAGCTTTTTAAATTTTTTTATACCAAAAATAGCCCCTCCCTCACCTTCCCAGAAGCCCTTGAATAACCCTTATTGCCTTCCCACCTTCCTGAGTATTACCTTTCAAGCAGGGAGCAGTCGCACTTGAATCTGGTAGCATTCTCTCTAACCCTCTTCTCTTCTGGCTCCCACCCATTTTTTTCTCTCCCAGTACATACATAAGGAGGACTTCCTTTCTGAAGTCTGTTTATCTGCCTAAAGATCAATCCTCTAAAAATGAAAATTTTTGTATACCCTTCCTTGAAAAATAAATCTTATAAACAAAGAAAGATTAGCTCAAAAGTATTAAGTCTCAAACCCTAGGACAAATGACTCAGGTGCCTTATTTAACATATCATGGAGGACCTGGCCACCAGGTTCTCCCAGCATCCCTCAGTCCCTACTTGTTACACTAGCATACCCACCCCCTACCTTAAACTCCTCCAGTGCAGGGGCTGGACTGTCTTCCCCTGGCTGCCCGTTCCTATATAATCCAATCACTTTGGTTACCTGGTCCTTTTTGACAGAACACAGTCAAAAAGAATGATCCACGGTGAGCAAGGCCTTGAGAAACTGTGAAAAAAGCTCCAGAATAAAACTGCAGAGGGCCTTTTACCTCAGGTGCATTTTATTTCCTGGATTATTTTTGGATGTGATTTTCTGCCTCCTGTGACAAACATTTACATTCAGTTTATAAGACATGTTTGTTTTTGTTGGACATCAGAACATAGCTACAGACCTCAATGTGGTCAGTGTACCCTGAACCTGGATATGACCTTCTGCCTTGCCTTCATGCATTCTCAGATGCAATCTATAGTATGTGGTAGGCAATTGTGTTTAAAGACATCCCAAACTCACTATACATTTTTCTCTTCTTATCTCTTCCAAAACTTGTTCCCACCTCCAAGCCCTGAGCTACTGTTTCTTTCTATAGCTCCGATGCTATAAGAATGTCAGCCTTCTAGACATCCCTTGAGTTTCACACTGGGTGACAGTCCTGTGCATATGCATACCATTTCTACCTGTTAGTTTATTGTCATTTATTTCCCACACCCAATTGTCAGAGAGTGGAGATTTTCTCTCTCCTATACTGGTTAGTTTTCTCATCATTAAGACAAAAATACTTGACTAAAGCAACCTAAGAAAGAAAGAATTTATTTTGGGTCACAGTATGAAAGGAGACAGTTCATTATGATGTCGGGCAGAGAATGAGACCCTTGTCACATTGCACCCATACCCAGGAAGCAGAGTGAGATGAATGCTGGCTGGTACTCAGCTATCTATCTTTTTCCTTCTTATTCAGTGTGAGACCCACTCACGGGATGGTGCTGCCCTCCTCCAAGGTGGGGCTTCCGTCCTTAGTTAAACCTCTCTGGAAACATCCTCACAGATATACTCAGAGGTGTGTTACCATGGCGATTCTAAAATCAGTCACATTTTTAATGAGATGAAGCATTACATCTCTCCTCCATATGCCTTGCCTTAAGCATAAAGGAGGTTGTTAAGAGTTTGGATGGTTACCCCACCCCACCTTAGCTCTTCTAAAATGTATACCCTCTAATTAAAAAACAGAAACCTAGTCACCTAAACCGAAAACCTTAAAATCATCCCAGATGCCTTCCTCTCTACATGATATGAGACCTCTGAGCTTTTACCTCCCACACACCCCTTCCTTCATCCCATTGTTCACGTCGCCCTGGTGCCATGTTACTTGTGTTGCCTTCATCTGCCGCACTCACAATGGCTGACCTTATTTTATTCCTTGAAATTACTTTTAACTGCATGGAACATGAATACATTATCATTTTTAAGACATTAATAATATAGATAACCAAAAATTCAAGATTAAATGATGATAATCTCTGGGCATGTTCCAGATATTTTCTATGAATATCTTTTTTTAAAAACTTCATGTTGTATATGTGCTTTTTCTATATATGTGACATATAGAATGCCATACAAGGTTTTGTCTCTTTCTGTTTTTAACCTAGCAATGTATCCTGGGCATTTCCCATGTGAGTGTGCACTGACCTTATTTGTTCTATTACATAGTACATCCTAGGGTGACAAGAAGCTTCTGTTAGAGTCTTGGTTCCCATTTCCTGGTACTCCTGCCTTGTGTAATCCTCTCAGGGTGTGTCTGTGAGGGTGTTTCCGGAATAAATTAGCATTTGAATCAGTAGACTGAGTGAGGAAGAGCCACCCTCACCAATGTGGGCAGCATCCTCCTGAACCTTTGAAGGTTTGGATAGAACAAAAAGGCAGAGGAAGAGTGAATCTGTTTCTCTGTTCATGAGCTGAGGCATGAAAAACTTTACATTTTCAAGTAAAAGCAAGACTTGGTAGTGCACACCCATAATAATAACATCAGGAGGCAGAGGTAGGAGGATTATATGTTTGAGGCCAGCCTGGGCTATATGTCAAAATCGTGCCTCCCAACCCCAAAATAAGAGAATACTCAAGAAATTATTAATGCTCAATATCTACAAGATTCAGGATTTACTCCCCAGCACCAAAAAGAAAGAAGAGGAGGAGGTGGTGAAGGAGGAGGAGAAGGAGAAAAAAAATTGAAGAGCTGGGAAATTGTTTAATCCATAAAATGCCTGATGTGCAAGCATGAAGACCTGAATTTAAACCACCCATGTAATCCTAGTTCTGGGGAGTTAGAGACAGATGGGTCCCTGGAGCTCACTGGCCAGCCAATCAGTGAGCTCCAGGCTCAGTGAGAGACCTTGACTGAAAACGTAACATTAAGAACAACTGACAAAAACATCCAACATCAGCATATGTTCTCCATGCAAATATACACACACCTCATATGACTCATACACGTGAGTGTATACACACACACACACACACACTTCAACACATACACTTTTTTTAAAAAAATAGAATCTTGAGACCTTAAGCAAAGTAGCACACCTTTAATTTCAGAACTCAGGAGGCTGGGTCTGGAAGATAGAGTTCAAGGGTACTCTGGGCTATTGAAATTGTTGTGAAACACTATTTCAAAGACAGAGATGAAAATATTTTTAAAGTATAGATTAACTACACTTATCTAACAACATAAATTTTTTATAAGAATGGACACAGGCACATAGTAAAATGAAGACCAAGCAAAAATGGGGAAAGACTGCCATTAGAAGCCAAGGAGAAAGGCATCAAAGGCCACCAACCTTGCCATACCTTTGTTAGATGGAGCCCACCAGAGATGGCCACTAAGACACATTTTGTAGCCAAATCTGTATTACAAACAGCTGGGCCTACACTCAGATATTCAGATCCCGAGAGTAGCAGAAAGTGTCTAAAGCACAGGGTTTCTGAAGGCAGAAGCCATGTCCTATCACCTTGCTGTGCAGCTTCTAGGAGGGAGGAGGGCTGCTTTGCATAAGCAAGCAATTTGACAGAAGCTAAGATAAGCAGTTAGTTAGAAGGATTTCAGAACAATTAAGCAGGTTAACAGAAGCTAAGATAAGTTAGCTAGGGTACCTTGGCTTTGGGCTCCTAGACTACAGTTGGGTAATTTTCTATGGGATTCTCTAACAAATTCTAGTTAAACCTGAAATAGCCTCAGTAAGAATACATAATGGAGGAACACTTTCACTCTCTTGCTTTGTCACATTCCTAACTGTTTCTGTAAGCATGAGTCAAACTATTGATTCATCCTGTTCTAGGAGAGCAGAGCTGGTCCTAGAGATCAGTAGCTTAGTAGACCATGAAGTTGAGGATGCAAGGCCCCACCATCAGCCTGATCAGAATAAGAATCAAAAGTGTAATGCCAGTGGTAAGGTAGTTAGGCATGGGGTTAAACAGAAATGAATACCAATCAGTGGTCCATCTATGTCTTCTCTCTCTCTCTCTCTCTCTCTCTCTCTCTCTCTCTCTCTCTCTCTCTCTCAAGGTTTCTTTGACCATAGCAAGGTTTTTCCTAATTACCATTGACTGGTTAGCATGGAAACAGCAACTTTCTCCTAAGACCATGCAAGTCCTCCCTATTTCATAAAAAGGAGGTCTAGCGTTCTTCAGTTCAGCAAGACTACCTCTTCAATGAAGTTAACTTGGTTCTCCAGCTTAGAAATAGAATTCCCCATAGGGCATGATGGCCCACACCCTTAATCCCAGCTCTCTGGAGGCAGAGGCTGTTGGATCTCTGATTTTGATGCCAAGCTGGTCTAATGAGCAAGTTCTAGGACAGCCAGAGTCACATAGAGAAAACCTATCTCAATTAAAAAAAAAGAGAGAGAGAAAAGAAAGAGAAGAAAAGAAAGAAAGGAAGAAAGAAACAAAGGGAGAAAGAAAGAAAGAAAGAAAGAAAGAAGAAAGAAAGAAAAAAGAAGAAAGAAAGAAAGAAAGAAACAAAGAAAGAAAGAAACAAAGAAAGAAAGAAACAAAGGGAGAAAGGAAGAAGGAAAGGAAGAAAGAAAGAAAGAAAGAGAGAGAGAGAGAGAAAGAGAACAGATGAATGAATGAATTTTGCAAGTGGCCTAAGTCTAAGTCTATCTGAGAATTGAGTTCCCTAAAGTTTTGATTCCCTAACAAACAAGACTGAGGTTGCCTCTGGAGGTTGCATAGGACTATCTCTGCCCTGCTACTAGATTCAGAACCAAAATTAGGGCCTATTTGACCTTCATTAACATTGAGTTAAGGTCAATGTCTTAGTTAGGGTTTCCATTGCTACTCTAAAACCCCAAGCAAGTTGGAGAAGAAATGATTTACTTAGCTTATACTTCCATATCACTGTTTATCATTGAAGGAAGTCAGGACAGGAACTAAAACAGGCAAGAACCTGGAGGCAGCAGCTGATGTACAGGCCAGGCCATAGAGGAGTGCTGCTTACTGGCTTGCTCTTTGTGGCTTGCTCAGCCTGCTTTCTTATAGAACCCAGGACTATCAGCCCAGGGATGTGACCACTCACAATGGGCTAGGCCCTTCTCTATCAATCATTGATTAAGCAAATATCCTACAGTTTTGCCTATAGCCCAATCTTATACAGGCATTTTCTTGAGGTTCCCTCCTCTCAGATAACCTTAGCTTGTTCCAAGTTGACTGTCTTAGTTAAGATTTTACTGCTATAGCGAGCGCAGCGGCTTGGGTGTTCACCTCTAGAGGTCGGGCGCGGTCCTTCCTGTGCCGGTTCGAATCCCGTCGGGCTCCTTTGCGGAGTCTGATGGGGGAAAAAAAAAAAAGTTTTAGCCGGGCGGTGGTGGCACACTCCTTTAATCCCAGCACTTGGGAGGCAGAGGCAGGCGGATTTCTGAGTTCGAGGCCAACCTGGTCTACAGAGTGAGTTCCAGGACAGCCAGGACTACACAGAGAAACCCTGTCTCAAAAAAAAAAAAAAAAAAAAAAAGATCATTACTGCTATGAATAGATACTATGACCAAGGCAACTCTCATATGGATATCATTTAGTTGGGTCTGGCTTACAGGTTCAGAGATTCAGTTTATTATCATCAAGGTGAGAGCATGGCAGTGTCCAGACAAGCATGATGCCGGAGGAGCTGAGAGTTCTACATCTTCATCTGAAGACTACTAGGAGAATACTGGCTCCCACATGGTTAGGAGGAGGGTCTTAAAGCCCACACCCACAGTGACACACTTCCTCCAATGAGGCCACACCTCCTAATAGTGCCACTCACTCCCTGGGCCAAGCATATTCAAACTACCATATTGACATAAAACTATTCAGCACAGCCAATATGCACTCTCTCTTCTTCTCTTCCATAGGCATATACCTGGGGGAAAACATAGACCAAAATATATGAGTGAGAGTATGCTTTCCAGTGAATCAGGGGAGGCACATTTAGTCAAACAAACAAGCCAGGTAATTTGAGGATGAGATGCAGGTACCTTGTCCTTAACAGAGCATGGATAAAATTGTAACCCCTGAAGACCTTTCAATAGCCAGTCATTTATATAACCTGATTTACTGACCCCCGTCCTTTTCTTAGACCATATTGTTCCACCCCTAGAAGAAACATAAAAGAGCAGAGGTCCACCCAAAAGAAAGAGTTTCCTATCCCTGGTTTTTCTGAATTCCTATAGCCAGGTTTGAGGCTGATAGAGATTGAATATCTTGAAGTAGTAAACTCTGGTCAGCCTTATCTTTAAGGGACCCAAGGTCCAAATGACAGTCCTTCCATCCTTGTTCTCAGTGGCTACTTTGATAGCATCTAGTGTGATGAGGTTGGCAGGATGACAGGGCTGGTGTCCTCTTCCTAAAAACCAAGTCTCCTGGTGGTCAGGTTCAGAGGTCGGATATGGAAAGATTCCCAGTCCAGCCAGCAGACTGGTGAGTTTCCTGTAAAACTTGCAAGGACTTGAGAAGATGATATCTCAGAATTTAGGGAGAATGAGAGGCAGTTTCCTAAACTTCATTCCAAAAGGAGTATGACCTTCTCGATAAAGAGTCCATCAGATCCTGAGCAGGGCCCAATTCTTTGCTAGTTTTCAGGACCAGTTTAGTCAGAGTCTCCTTAAGAGTTTCATTTATCTTTTCTAGGTAAGATTATCCTAGATCTCTGGAGCCTATATGCACAGTGTAATTTCTAATTAATATTTAATACCTTTGTCAGATTTTGAGACACTTTGCCCATGAAGGCCAGGCCATTGTCAGACCCCGTGCTAGAAGCAGTGCAAACCTACCAATTATTTCCCAAAGAAGATTCTTAGTAACTATTGGAGCAGTCTCTGTTTGGGTAGGATAGGCCTCCCTTCATCCTGATAAGATGTCCATAAGCAAGTATTTAGAACCCAAAACAGTAGGCCTGGCTTCAGTAAATTCCAACTCCAAGTGTTCCCCAGGCCCATTTCCTCAAGCTTGAATCCCTTGTGGGATCTTCCTTCCCCCTTTGGAGTGTATCTAAGCACAGGTGTCTTTAATCAGGCTTTCCAAATTTGGAACATACTGCAGAAGTAGAGCAGCTTTCTTGTCCCTAGGTAGGTCACTTGGTGGGGATCCATAATCAGTTGCCTTCCCAGCCTCACTAGAAGGATGAGTCTGTTCTCTGGCAGCATCCACCATCCTTGTGTGTCCTATTTGGCCAGTTCTTGTTTCACTCAGTCAAATTCACCCCAGAGTGTATTACTGCATTCCAGACTGGCCAGTAAACTGGACTCCAAATGACCTAGGTCTAAGTCTATTATTTGTGAATATCTCTGGCAGGGCTACCAAAATTTGGGCGAGTGGGGGGGAGGGGAGACATTGGTTCTAAGGCTAATTCCCAAGTGACAAAATCAGCCACTCTGCTGCCTCTGGCTTCTAGAGAATCTCCTTTTTGATGTTCTTTGCAATGAACAATGGTCACCATCTTGGGTAATAAGATAGCTTCCAGTAGGGCTAAGATTTCTTCTCTATTTTTGACTTCTATTTTTGAGGTTAGCAATCCTCTTTTCCTATAATAGAGGCCCATGGACACTGGCTATGTTGAAAACATATCTGCTATCAGATATGTATATAGGATAGCTTTATTTTTTTTTTCTCCCAGCAGAGTGCTTTAGTCAAATCTAAGCTCATTGAACTAAGGTTTCTCGGCTTAAAGATTGTGCACAGATAGTCTTATCTTGGGTCATCACCACTGCCACTGCATACCTGACCCCATCTTGGATGAAACTGCCTGAATTTGTGACCAATACCTTTTCTGGTACCACATCGGTCAGATCAGGCCTAATAAATTGGACCTTGACAGAGTCATGCTGGGGACCTGCAGGACCATTGTCTGGCAGGACAGTTGGCAGGGTTGAGGGCTGATGTCTTGTGGAACCAAATGTGGGGTCAATCCAGAAACAGGCTTGATATTAGGTCACCTAGGCATTATACATCCATCTCTCCAGTGTTTCACTCAAGAGAGTCTCAAACAGATGTGGGGCTATCAAGAACAGTTCTTGACCTGTTAATTTGTCAGCTTCTTGTACTAGCAGGACAGTGGCAGCTAAGACACTTATACATGCAAGCCATACTGATGCCAATGGGTAAAGTCTCTTGGACAGATATACCACTGGTCTTTCTATGTTCCCAGGGTTTACATGAGGACCCCCTAGGGAATGCCTCTGGCTTCATCTACATACAAATAGAATGGCTTAGTAAGATCTGGAAGGGGGAAGGACAGAACAGAGCAGACACCAGGGCTTTTTCCAAGGCTCAGTCAGTCTCAGTTCATTCCAAAAGTGGCATGCCATCCCTCCCCAGTACTGGCATAGCAGGGCTTGGCTATCTAAGAAAACCCCATTATCCATAGCCAACAGTACACAATTACCTGCAAGTTGGTATGGGAGCAGAGATTTTCAGGATGGCTGAAATATGGTCATGGGAAAGTGTTTGCTTTCTTTCCTTCAGGTTGTAACCTAGGTATGTGGTCTGAGGGATACATAGCTAAGCCTTCTTAGCTGACACCCCAGGGCTTGGAGGGTTACTAAAACCACCTTCTATTAGCTGTCCACATACTTCCTCAGTGGTCAGAGCTATGATGAGGCCATTTTTACACTGGAACTGGGTGCTTTGTGGATATTTTTGTCTAAATTCCAACAGATCTGTACTCAGGGCCCCATCAAATGATGCTGACAAGTCCCTGAACTCCTTCTCCTGTTTTTTTTTTCTCCCAATTCTACTTTTGTCTGTTCCCCCAAGTGCAATGATCTCCACATGAGGGTTTCTTTCTTGACTGTTATAAACTTTCTGAGCAATTTCTAAAAGTTGAAACCCATTTATACCTTCAAACCACTCTAATTTCTAGAACTTTCTTCTTATGCCTGAGGCTGACTGCATGACAAAGGCAATGTTAATGTGTCACTGTTTGGGGGGTATATCTGTGACTATAAGGGTAAATACCTGTTATGTCTCATGACTTTCAAGAAACTCAGTCAGCAATTCCTCAGGACTTTAAGTGACATCAGTTACCTTGTTAGCCAGTAGGTCTCCTGGCTGCTACTTTTAATTCTCCCATTTATGGTCGTTGAGGAGGCAGCTGTTCAACAACCTCTTGCTTTACAACAGTTTCCAACAGGCTGATAAGGACCTGTGATTTCTCCAGAAATGGAGAGGTTTTGTTCTTCTAATTATACAAGTCACTGGTAGAGAGAAGGGCACATAAACCATGAAGGGGAAGGACTTGAACTTCCACTTATCCTCCAAGGAGACTGGGAAATGATTTCCCCCTCTCCCTTGGAGCAGTTCAGGAAACTATTTCCTTCCCTATGCAGTAGGGCTGAGAGAACACGCAGAAGTTTCAGGTTTCCATGAGTGGCCTGGTTGAGCCCAAAAAATTCAGGCCCCCAAGAAGAGGGCACAGGTCTTAACTGGAGCAGGGGGTGATCTTGTACCAAAGAAAGCAGTTTGTTATTACAGGGAAACTGGTGGCTGCAGCCTAGGCTCAGGAACCACTGGCATCACCATAGCAACAACAGCAGTAGCCACCCACTTCAGTGTAGCCACAATCACCACCAAAGGGAGGCACTACAACAGCAACTGGGCAGCCCACTGCTGTCTGTGAGCCTATAAAAAATCATTCACTACCTCAGCGGCAGCTATGCCTATGGTATCAGGACAGTTCACTCCCCTTTCCACTTTAGATCTATTTCTCCAACCAACAGAACTGACATAAATACACAGAGAGACACACAGGAGATCACAGTCATATAGAGACACACATAGTAAAGACAAACAGAGGTGGGCACCACACATTCATACACCTAAACAGACCAGGGGAGTCTGGTGACATCTCACGAGGATACTGGACACAGGATCTAGGATCACATCTAACCTCCTCTCTTGTGTTCTAACCAGATGGTGCCTCCTACAGTCCAAACACCTCCAGGGATGTCCAAAGCAAATGACTTTCAATTTACCTTTCCTTTTTCTTTTGTGTTGTAGCATCAGGATACCTCAAGAGCCCTTGGCAGTGATCAGCCAGCGAGGATTTTCTTGGAGCCCTGAAACATCTTGGGGTGTGCATTCCCCCAACTCCTGCAAGAGTCCTCTCCAGCTATTAACTGTCCCCTCTCCTAGGGGTCCAAAGGCCCCTAAGTGTTTATGTTCAGCCTCTGGGAATCTCAATGGGGCCTCTAAAATGTTATAAGAATGACCACTGAGACACAGTTTATAACCAACTGAAAGGCTGTATTCCAGATGGCTGGGACTATACTCAGGTACTTGGATCCTAAATGTATCACCAAGTGTCCAGAGCACAGGGTGTTTGAAAGCAGGAACCCAGTCCTAGCATCTCAGTCCACAGCTGCGAGGGAGACTTTAAGTTATGCAAGCAATTTAACAGAAGCTGAGATAAGCAGTTAGCTACAGAGATTTCTGCATAAGCAAGCAGTTTAACAGAAACTAAGATAAGTTAGCTAGGATATCTTGATTTGGGGTTCCTAGAATAGACTTGGGTAATTTCCCACAGAATTATCCATTATGAAGACCAAATTCTAATTAAACCTAAAACAGCTTCATCAAGAATACAAGATGGAGGAATCTCTGCACTGTCTAACTTTGTAATACCTTGATCTCTGTCTTCCAGAGTTTGAAACTGTGAGATAATAAATTTGGAGGCTTGGTTTGGTTTTGGTTTTGTTATAAAGATGGTGCTATAAACCACATCAGTGGGGATCTAGGTATGTAGCTTGTAGAAGATTGCCTAGAATATGTAAAATACAGCACCTCCACCACTCCCCAAAAAGAGAAAAGAAGGTTGCTAAGGGGATGGCCAGTAGATAGTGTATTCATCATGAGGACCTGAGTTGGGATCCTTAGCACCCACACAAAAGCCAGACATGGTGACACATGCCTGTAATGGGAGATGAAGGTAGAAACAGGAGGATCCCAAGGGCTCACTGGCCAGCCGGTTTAGTCAGTTGACAAGGGAGTCAACATATGTGAGGCTCTATCTTAAAACACAGGGTAGAAAGTGATTAACTTCTGTCCTCTACATGTATACCCAGAGATGTGTGCACCCACAGAGGGACACACACAAAATGGTAAATGAGTCTCTGCTTGTTATAGAAGGTGAGGGGCCCTTTGTAAGGGGTTCACACTTCTGACATGTTAGTGAACACCTGTAACTTCAGCACTTGGGAAGTGGAGGCAGAGTGACCTGAAGTGCAAGGTCATCCTCAGCTACATACAGATTCCAGGCCAGCCAGGCCACATGATATGCTATATCTAGTGAAGAAAGAAACATTTACAAATCATGTGGGTAAAGATAAGCACTAACATACAAATAAATGTTATTAACCAATAAGAAAAAGGAAATTGGACAGAAAGAAGCAGGCAATTTTTGTAAAGAATTTTATAAATTGTCGATAAATAAATATGAAATATGGTGCTCAGTATATGTAAATCATTCTTTTTCACCATTGACTTTTGCCAAATTTACAAGAGTGAAAATGTTTAGCTCTGACAAAGGGTGTTGAGAACTAGGAGTGGCCACAGGTGCTAGAAAAGAAATCTGGAGATATCTGAGAAAATTCAAAGTACAAACACCATGGCAGAGAGGAGTTTGAGACAAGCCTTTCTCATGTAGCCCTGGTTGGCCTTGAACTCACAATCCTGTTACCTCAAGCTCTTGAGTGCTGGGACTACAGCTATGTACCCACATGCCTAACTAAAGTACTAATGATCCAGAAATCCTACCTTCATGCATATGTTACAGTAGCAAAAACCCCGTTATATCCAAAATCACCCCTAAAACATAATATTGCAGTATTTTGGTCATTGCTAAACACAGAAAACCTGAATATCCATCCAGAGAGAATGAGTAAATAAACAAATTCAATCTGATTCATCTCAAGAGATAACATCAAAGGAAAAGAACAAACTGAGAAGTCATACGTATATGGTGCTATTTTTGCAGTTTGAGCCAGATCAAAAAACTAAACCAACTAAACTACGGTAAAAGTGAGTTTAGATGGGAGGACTCTTTTTTCGGTCTCTGGAATGAAGCGAGGAAGAGAGAAAAGAGAGAGGGGGAGGGAGGAGGAGGGAGGCAGGGAGGGGGAAAGGGAGGGAGGGAAGGAGAGGGAGAGGGAGAGAATCCATAGTTTCTTTTTTATCTTTTTTATTGAATATTTTATTTACATTTCAGATGCCATCCTCTTTCCCCATTTCCCCTCCCTAGAAAACCCCTATCCCATCCCCCCTTCTCCTTTTTGCTTTTATGCAATTTTTTAAAATGTTAATCGAAGGCTTTATAAGTTTGGTAATGCTCAATAACAAGATGCCCATACAATCAGAAGTGTAACCCAATACCCAACATAGATATATCAACTATCTTTGACTGGTGGAGACACTCGAACATCCGCCTCCATGTCCACCTCCATCTCATCACCTAGCTCCTCCACCTCCTTCTCCTCTTCCTCTCCTTCCTCCTCCTCTTTCTTTCTTTACTCCTCCCACCTTAGCTCCTCCTACATATCACCCTTCCTGTTAAAATAAAATTTTCTCTCAAAATACAATTAGAGCATAACTATACCAATTTGTGTCAATAAAGTACAAGATAGACCTAATACTCAGTCCATCATTTTGTTGACTAGCCAGAACCCCTGTCACCTCTCCTAATTAAAAGACTTAGTTCTGAACCTGGCTTTTTTCTTGACTTTAGAATGAATGTCAGCTGAAAACCATCTTCTCAAATCTTTTCTCTCAAAGTAAATAGCTGGGATTGGCTATGAGACTAAGTCTTCAACCCCGTCAGAAATCCAGAATGACTGAGTTAACTGAAATTATGGGAAGCACAAAGCATAGCTTCTAAAACTTAGCCAATTTATAGAGACCGCTGAACACCTGGACAGTCCCTATACTACAAAATGTTGGAGCATCCGATCTTCAGCCTTCTGGCCCAGGATCATCTGACAGACCTAGTGATGCAGAATTATTAAAGGCTGATTACTCTGTCTTGGCAGTCAACTATTCCACAAGTGTGTCCTTTTTTGGACAGTAATTTGTCTGTAGATGACAAGAGGCAATTCTTGCCTAGTGGCTGTCTTACCACAACTGGAGTAACTCCAAAGATGCTCAATTTCTTCCTAGAATTCAAGACAGGAAGCTATCAGGAGCAAACAGGTCTCTAATCATAATGAACATTAATACAGAAATGTTTGTAACGTCAATTCTGTGGACTTCTGACATTTTGAAAACCAACTACCCATGTAAGGCAATCTGGACTGTTGTCTGTCAACTCCTCTCAGCTATTTCTAAATAAAATATAGAAAACACCCTAACAATAAACTCAGAGCCATGAATTTGCTATAGGCCCTTAACTCACAGGCTAACCATCTCAAATCAGTTAGAAAAGTTAAAGAAGGACTGGGTCTAAGCCTTGTATTCCTAAATGTGTTATATAGGCACAATGCCTATGAGAGTAACAATATTAATTTCACTTTTATATTAATAAGAAGCTCATACCAATGAAAACCCTAAATTTAAAATCAAAGTAAATTTGTACCATTTAAGAAATTATAAATTCATCTTAATAACAATTATACAGATTCCCACCAATAGGTTATGGCTATGCAATAAATCCTGGCTAATCCTCCCTGTTCCAACAAAACCACTAATTTTCCCTAGAAAGACAGCCCAGTATTAACCACCTCAGTCCCCAAGCCCAGGGAATAGGGGTGCCGACTCTTCATTAACTTCTTCAAGCTGTTTACGAGCGTTGAGATATTAGATGAGGGGCGGGGGGAAGAGTAAATTGATAAGCGTCTAACGATGTGTCATCACTGCATCCAGCTGGAATTCCAGGACATCAGAGGTTTGAGCAGCTCTGCTCAGCTTGCTTGATGAGTAGATACACCAAGGCTGTGTATTCTGCAATATACAATTCTCAAAACAAATTTTAGTATCAAGATAATTTTTTGTTTGAATTCTGGAATGTAGTCTTCTGGCGGCCTGCCTCTGTCATGTCTAATCCCTATAATTCTGGGAGTTTCTATGAGGGTGTGCTCATACCATCTTCCCATTCCCGCCTCTCTGCTCTCGAATTCCCCAACACTAGGGAATCCAAACTTTCAGGCACCAAGGCCATCCACTTTGATTGATGCCTGGCAAGGCCACCCTCAACTACCTATACAGGTGGAGCAATGAGCCCCTCCCTTTGTGTTCTCTGGCTGGAGATTTTAGAATGGCTACTGCAGCTTGTTCCTTAGGACCATTTGCCTAAAAAATTGTTTTCCAGCCTTTTACTCTAAAGTAAAGTCTGTCTTTGTCACTGAGGTGGGTTTCCTGTATGCAGCAAAATGCTGGGTCCTGTTTACGTATCCAGTCAATTAATCTATGTTTTTAAATTGGGGAATCAAGTCCATTGATGTGAAGAGATATTAAGAAACAGTGATTGTTGCTTTCTGTTATTTTTGTTATTAGAGGTGGAGTTATCTTTGTGTGGCTATCTTCTTGTTGGAAGAGGATTACTTTCTTGCTCTTTCTAGGGTATAATTTCCCTCCTTGTATTGAAACTTTCCCGCTATTATCCTTTGTAATGCTGGGTTTGTGGAAAGATACATTTGGTTTTGTCGTGGAATATCTTGGTTTCTCAATCTATGGTAATTGAGAGTTTTGCTGGGTATAGTAGCCTGGGCTGGCATTTGTGTTTTCTTAGGGTCTGTATGACATCTATTCAGCATCTTCTAGCTTTTATAGTATCTGGTGAGAAGTCTGGTGTAATTCTGATAGGTCTGCCTTTTTATGTTACTTGGCCTTTTTCCCTTACTGCATTTAGTATTCTTTCTTTGTTTTGTGCACTTGGTATTTTGATTATTATGTGACAGGAGGTATTTCTTTTCTAGTCTAGTCTATTTGGTGTTCTATAGGCTTCTTGTATGTTTATGGGCATCTCGTTCTTTAGGGAAGTTTTCTTCTATAATTTTGTTGAAGATATTTATTGGTCATTACATTGGGAATCTTCACTCTCATCTATACCTATTATCCTTAGGTTTGGTCTTCTCATTGTGTCCTGGATTTCCTGGATGTTTTGTGTTAAGAACTTTTTGCATTTTGCATTTTCTTTGACAGTTGTGTCAATATTTTCTATGGTATCTTCTGCACCTGAGATTCTCTCTTCTATCTTTTGTATTCTGTTGGTGATCTATGACTCCTGATTTCTTTCCTAGGCTTTCTATCTCCAGGGTAATCTCCCTTTGTGATTTCTTGATTGTTTCTACTTCCATTTTTATGTCTTGGCTGGTTTTGTTCAATTCCTTCACCTGTTTAGTTGTGTTCTCTTGTAATTCTTTAAGGGACTTTTGTGCATCCTCTTTAAGGTCTTCTACCTGTTTACCTGTATTCTCCTCAAATTCTTTGAGAGTGTTATTTATGTCCTTCTTAAAGTCCTCTACTATCATCATTAGAAATGACTTTAAATCTGAATCTTGCTTTCCTAGTGATATGAGGAATTCAGGACTTTCTTGTGTGGGAGAACTAGGTTCTAATGATGCCAAGTACCCTGTGTTGCTGATGCTTATGTTCTTGCGCTTGCCTTTCACCATCTGGATCTCCTTAGTGCTACCTGTCCTGTCTCTGACTGGAGCCTATCTTTCCTATTATCTTGGTTGTATCAGAACTGTGTGGGGTGGGTGTTACTACTGCTGTTAGAGCTGGGGCCCAAGATCTGCTCAGTCCTCAGGCGCAGACAGGAAGGAACTAGTGCTCCAGGCCAGGAGTGACTTCCTGGGTCCTAGTGGGTCCCAGTTACTTCCTGTTTGGGACGAGTGTTGCTTTCTCCTTACCTAAGATACTGCCCGGGTTAGAGCTCCTGGGAGGCCTGATTCCTCTGGGTTCTGTGAGATTGGGAGCCGAGTCCATAGTTTCAAACCTGGATAACTTCAGGCTAGGAGAGAACAAAAATCATGATCTTTTTCCCTTAATATCATCCTTAATTTTAAAAACAAATACATATGGGCTTATTTTTTAATCTAATAATTTATAAATGTCAACATCTCCCAGTTGACTCTCAGCATGACACTGGAAGCCTCTCTTGTCTAGCCACTTCCACATCTACAAGCCTATATCTTCAGATCATCTCAGTGCTTCAACCATGCCACTCCTCAGTGGTTGGTGATTTCTTAAAACAGCATCTTGTGTTTAACATCTGGACTTCTGCACCCTCCTCCAGAAAGTTATACCTTTTCTATCTACCCCCACAAACTCATACTTACACTTAAGACTCACCCACCCCCCTCTTCATATCACACTGACATGTGAATTTTCTATATGAATAAGTGCATATGTGTCTATGGTATCCCACTTCCTTGAGCTTGATTGGAATACAGAAAGATTTATTTATTTATTTATTTATTTATTTATTTATTTATTTATTTACATCCCAATTGTATCCCCCCTTCTCCCAGTCCCACACTTACAAATTCCTCCCCCTGACCCCCCGTTACCCTCTCCTTTTCTCTGAGGCCTCTCTTGGGTAGCATCCCTCCCTGGGACATCTAGTTCCAGCAAGACTAAGCACATCCTTTCCCACTGAGATCCAACCAGGCAGTCCAGTTAGGCAAAGGGGATATAGTGGCAGACAACAGAATCAGAATCAGCCCTTGTTCCAATTGTTAGGAGACCTACATAAAGATAAAGCTGTACATCTGCTACAAATGTGTAGGAAGCCTAAATCTAGCTTCTGTATCCTCTTTGGTTAATGGTTCAGTCTCTATGAGCCCCCATGGACCCAAGTTTGTTGACTCTGTAGGTCTTCTTACAGTGTCCATGACCCCTCCAGCTTGCTCAATTCTATCTCCAACTCTTCCAGAAAACACCCCAAGCTCCGCATGATGTTTGGCTGTGGGTCTCTGCATCTGTTTCCATTCAGATTTTAATCCTCACTGAATGAATCAAAACTAAAACAGTGTACTGGGTCTTGCATATTGTGTGAACCAACCATAGCATTATCTAGGCTATTTTGATTATTTGTGTTTTCAGTGGGCCAAGATGAATGAGACATTTTGTAAATAGACCAATACAATTTGATTGAAGGTTTTCTGAGAAGTTGAGAGACACTTACAATCAGTTTTCCAATGCCGGAATTCATTTTTAGTTTGGGCTAAATTTCTGAAAAGGAGACAAAGCATGGATATGGAAATGCAGTTTGTTGTTTTGAATGTCATAGAATGGACTGGGGAGGTAAGTCCATGGGTACGAGTACTTATTTTACAAGCATGAAGACCTGAGCTCAGATCCCCAAGACTAACATAAAAAGCTGAGCACAGCCTGCACTATGTCTTAGTCAAAGTTCTATTGCAGCAAAGAGACACCATGACCATGGCAACTCTTATAAAGAGTTTAATTGGGGCTGGCTTACATTTCAGAGACTTAGTCCATCATCATCATGGCAGTAAACATGGCAGCATGCAAGCAGATATGGTGCTGGAGAGGTAGCTGAGAGTTCTACACATGGACCCACAGGCAGCAAGAAGAGAGAATGACACTGGGCCTGGCTTGAGCATCTAAAACCTCAAAGCCCGCCCCCAGTAACATACTTCCTCCAACAAAGCCACACCTATTCCAACAAGACCATACCTCTTAGTAGTACTACTCCCTATGAACCTTTAAGGAACCATTTTTATTCAAACTGCCACAACCTCTAACCTCAGTGCTGCAAGACAAGGCCCAAAGAATCCCTGGGGCTTGCTGGTTGTCAGCATAGTTCCAGGTTCTGTGACGGACTTGTCTCAAAGGATAGAGGGAAACACCTGAGGACCCCATTTGCCCTTTGCATATGCAAACACAGGCACAAAGACACACACTCCATCAATATTCTCATGTATGAATGACTGTAGTACAAGTCCCCTCTTCTGTTCCATGTTGCAGAGACACTGTCTCCAGGATGCTGAACCCCAGGCTCTTGTCCAGCCAGTTGCCGTCTTAGCTCCCTTAAAGATAGAAGCCAAGGTCTTTCCCCTGTCCTTGCTTCATTCAACACCTCCCCCCACCCCATCCATCTCCTCTGTGCCTGCTCTAGTCCCTTTTCTTTGAAGGATCTAGTTAATTACAGTAAGATCTGGGTATATGCTATCTCTTTGTCTCAACACCCCTAGATAACACTAACTGTCTGCTGTTGCTAATCCCTGGGATTTTATGTATCAGTTTACTTTTGCTATGAGACAAAACTACCACCCAAATAGAACCATCATTGGCATGTAGCTCACAATTCATGCAATAGTAATTTAGGCTTGGATCAGCTGGGCACATTATTTTGTTAATTTTAGCAGTTAGCAGCCAAGTCCTTGGGGGACTCTGGGGAGCTAACTGCCTGTCATCTAGGTCAATGGTAGGTCTATGTGTTTCTCATCTTGCAACAGTCTGATCCAGTCATACTCAGTTGGTAGCTGGTTGAAAATAAGGAGATGAGGGGAGAAAGAATCTCTTGATATAAGGCCTCTTATAGTTTGCATGTAAAATATTCCCAAAGGTTCATGTGTTGAAGGCTTGGTCTCCAGCTGGTGGTACTACTGAGAATGATTGGAATGTGAGGATGCTAACTCCATCAGTAGACTAATTCATTGGCAAGCTCACTGCTGAGTGGGCTACTACATGGTACAGCCTTGTTAGAGGAAGTAGAGGGCCTTCCTATGAAGGGTGTAACTTATCTCTTCCCCCCCCCCCAGCCACCATAAGCTGAGCACCCTGCTCCATGAATTGAAAACCTCTGAAACTATAAGCCAGATTGAGTTTTTCTTCTTCAAGTGGCTTCTTTCAGGGTTTTGTCAGAGCATGGAAAGCTGACTAGTACAGAACTCGTACTCAGAATCTGCTCATTATTTCCTTCCAAAGGAAGTCCTTGTCAACCCTCCTCAAATTCAAAGGGTAAGGAAATCAGCTCATTTCTCTATGACTAATAACAAGATCTGTCTTCATTTGCAAATCCACCGTCACTTGCCATTGCCTATATCACCAACCTCTCAAGAGATTACCATTTTCCTAATTAGAGCCTGTTGTGAATATGTCAATGTGTTTTATAAGATGTGAGTTAGGGAAAACAAGAAAAAACAGGGTCTTCTCTATTCAAATAGTCTTGCGATTAATATCATTAGTCTGGATTTCTTAAAGCTAGTCCATGTGATGTATGTTCAAAAAAGATGGGCTGAGTGGCAACCACATGATAAGCATGAGGTATTATGGATGATATGCTGTGTGCTAGTATTGAGTTGAAAAGGTACAATGTCTGTCTTGATCAAGTTAACACAATGCATGAAGATCCAGACAGTCACTCAGAAAATGCTATATAGGGTTTACTAAAGTGAAGAACAGGGGCTGGAGATGTAATGTAGCTCCGTGGTAAAATCTTTGCTTACTATGCATGAGGACCTAGGTTGAATCCTCAGCACCACCAATGTCTTAGCTTGATTTCTATTGCTGAAATAAATATAATAACCAAAAGTAAGCTGGGGAATGGTGGTACCTGCCATTAATCCCAGTACTTGGGAGGCAGAAGCAGGCAAATCTCTGAGTTTGATGGTCTACAGAACAAGCCCTAGGCCAGCCAGGGCTACAAAGAAGAACCCTATCTTGTAAAAAAAAAAAAAAAAAAAAAAAACTAAAAATAAGCAAGCAAACAAAATAGTAATTTGTGGAGAAAGGGTTTATTTCAGCTGACAACTCTCAGGTCATACTTTATTACTAAGAGAAGTCAGGGCACAAACTCAACATAGAAACCTGGAACCAGGAAGTGACACAAAGTTCATGGAGGAATATTGCTTACTGGCTTCCTTCCCATGATTTGTTCAGCTTTCTTTCTTATTATAACTCAGAATCACCTGCTCAGGGGTGACATCACCCACAATGGGATGTATGCTTGTATATTAACTATCAATCAAGGAAATATCCCACAGACTTGACTAAAGCTCAATCTGATGAAGGCAGTTACTCAACTGAGTGTCTCACTACCCACATATGTCTTGGCTTGTGTCAAGTTGGCAAAAAAACAACAAGCACAGACACACATGCACAAAAGGCAAAGATGAAGAATATAAAGGGGTAACCAAGACAATTAGTGTAACCGTAGGGTTCACAACCTAGGAAGGGAGCCAGTCATTTTGATCTGTCTTTTGTACAGGGAATTAAGTAACAGGAATGTTAGCATCGTCTATATATCGCTCTATCTCCATTGCCTGACAACAGGCCAGCATGCAGTAACTGGTAAATAAATATTCATTGAGTGCATGAATAAAAGATGTGTACACAATACTAACCAAATGCAGATGAGAAAAAAAAATTAATTGTGAGAACAAGAGATGTCTTCATCAGAACAGGTGAGTTGCAAAATGTCAACCAAAAAGGAATTGTCTTGTTCTGGAAAGCAGAGAACAAGGTTGAAGAGAAAACTCCAGGACTAGCAGAAACAATGTGAGAGAAGCCCCACCCACCATTTAATCAGAGGTAGCCTTACTCAGAGGGGTACATGAGATTGAGATTTGCCCATGTGGTTTGGGGAATTTTGAGTATTTACCCAGAGGCAGCAACAAAATATCTATAAAGAATCTAAGCAAACACACAGGGGTGGGGAAGCAGAGGCTTAGAAATGCCTGTGAGAGCTGGCTTGAGAGGAAGACTTGGGAGCTGGCCAGAAGAATGCTAGTGGCAGCCTAAGCGCTTAGCTCTGAGACCTTCATCAGCCTTCATTGCCTTCTTCTTCAGCATAAAGAACATAGAATCTCCTTTTTTTCTGTTTGGGACTTCAGAGAAGACAAAAAGAAAATCCCCCATATGCCAGCCCTGCTCTCCTGCAGGACAGACAGGTGAGAGTCTTCAGGAAGGGCAATGGCAGTCATCTTTGATGACATACTGTGTCTTCATGTTCAAGGTCATTCAGAGCCTTAAATCCTCATCCTGGGGCTTAAATCTCAGATAATGCTCAATTTCTTTCTTATCCCAGTAGGAGCAGAGGAAAGACTTTTGTCCTTCACCTTCAGAAAACTTTCTGGAAGGAACCAACTAGACATTAAATAGGAGGCAAGAGGTATCCAACGAGTAATGCAGTCAGGGGAAGGGACAAACACGGGCAGGGGCGGAAATCACAGTGTGCAAATCTACAAATTTTGAGTCTCAAAGAAAAGGTCAGAGAGTCAGAGCTTAAACAATCTCTCTGAGAAGAGGAAAGTAGAATTCATTTGAGGGCGACTGAATTATGTTTGGGGGAATCCAGTGAGCTTGGAAAAGCATGCCAGGACAAAGTGTGAGCAGAGAAGCATGAAAGATAAGTGAATCTCTTAGGAGTATTTAGTGGGACTGAAATAAAAGACAATTGTGCGTGACGAAAGTCTGTCCAAGTGTGTTGACAGACTTCTGCCTTTCCTCCTGTGAAATGAGCTTAATGGAAGCTCTGAGGTAATGGTTTTCTTCCCTCACTGAGCTGGGCTTTAAGCAGACAAGGAGACACCAAAGCTGAGCCTCTTCAGCATCCGCTTCCCTCTGAGTCCCTTGAAACAATCAACACATAAGGGCAGCTTCTGCATGCTGCAGCCCCAGAGTGCCAAATGCTTCCATTCTTATAAGGAATTCTGTTTCAATTTCTGTTATTATAGTAAAATACATAAAGCACAAAATTCACCATCTAAAAAAAATGAGAACACAGCAAACTTACCATTCGTGGTACCCGATCTATGTGGTGCACTCAACAAACACAGGAAGAGGGAACCTCAATGGAAGACTTGTCCCCATCAGATTGGCCTGTGGACCAGTCTTGATTGATAATTAATGTAGAAAGGCTTAGACCATTATGGGTCTGACCCATATAAGAAAGTTAGTTGGGGCTGGAGAGATGGCTCAGTGGTTAAGAGCATGTGTTCTTGCAAAGGACTCAAGTTTAATTCCCAGCACCCATACAGTGGCTCCCAACCATCCATAACTCCAATTCCGGGGGAATTGATGTCCTCTTCAGGTCTCTTTAGGCACCAGATATCCATATGGTGCTCATGTGTGAGCAAAACACTCATAACATAAAATAAATCAGTAAATAAACAAACAAACAAATAAATAAGAGAGCTAGCTGATGTACCCATGACGTCTCACCAACACAGCCGCCTAAACATGATCTGAACAAGAAGGACACCAACAGACATGCTAATGTGGAATGGTGGAAAGTCACGAGGCCCCAGTCCTAGACAAAATACTACAGGTATGAAATGCTGAAAGGGAGGAGCTTACTTTAATTGGTTTAATTTATCAATACCAAAAGGTCAGCTATGGCAATATTATGTGGACTTAGCAGCTTAGCAGGAGAAAGAGTGTGTGTGTGTAACAGCAATTGGAGAAAAAAAAGCTATGAATTTTAAAAAGAGAAAGGAGTAGGGTACTTAGGAGAGTTTGGAGTGAAGAAAAAAAAAGGAGGAAATGATGTCATTATATTATAATCTAAAAGTTATTAATTGTTATTGGGAGAAGGGGAAAAGGAGGAGGAAGGAAGAGGAGAAGAAAGGGAAGACAAAGAAAAAGGTCAGCTGATCATGAAGCAAGCCAGAAAACAGCATTTTTTTCAAGGTCTCTGTCTGAATTCATGCCCTGATTTCCTTCAAGGATGAGCTTGACATTGAAATGTAAGCCAAATGAGATGGTTTGTATATGCTCAGCCCAGGGAGTGGCATTGTTATAAGGTGTGACCCCATTGGTAGGAGTAGGTGTGGCCTTGTTGGAGTAGGCATGTCACTGTGGTGTGGGATTTAAGACCCTCATTCTAGCTGCCTGGAAGCCGGTATTCTGCTAGCGGCCTTCAGATGAAGATGTAGAACTCTCAGCTCCACCTGCACCATGCCTGCCTGAACACTGCCATGCTCCTGCCTTGAAGATAATAAACTGGACATATGAACCTGTAAGCCCACCCCAGTTAAATGTTGTCCTTGGTAAGATTTGCATTGGTCATGGTGTCTGTTTGCAGCAGTAAAACCCTAGCTAAGACACCAAATAAATTTTTTCTTCCTGGAAGCTGCTTTTAGCCATGGTGTTTATCACAACAACAGAAAGCAAACTAAGATAGTATTTTAATAATGTTAAAAACTTTAATGGGCTGCTGGTAAGACAACTCAGTGGGTAATGGTATTTGCCACCAAGCCCAAGGACTGGAGTTCAAGACCCACGTGGTGAACAAAGAATCAACTCAGCTCAGGCAAGTTGTCCTCTGACTGCCCCACACTCCCCATGGCAGACGTTATGCACACAGTTCCCTCAAAAAGCAACTGATTTCTTGGGGTCAGGTTTTAGTTTCCTTCGAGGCAATTTCTACAAGTAGCCATCATCTCTTCTTTCCTATGGATCTAGAGATACAATCTTTTTGTTTATTTCTACAGGTCCTAGCTGATACCTACTCACTTGAGGCAGAAAGGTATGGCAAAAGCAAGAAGAGACTGCCATGCAGAAGAAATGCCAAGAACAGGAAAATGACCCTCAAGAGAGAACTGATCTTAAATGTTTAATGCAAACAGAAGCTACAGAAAGCAGGTTGGTTACAGGAGACATTAATAAGACGGTGAGTTAAAGGAGGAGCTCGCTCAGGAAAGATCTCCTGGAATCTCTTTATTTATCTTAGAATAAAGAGGTAAGAGTTATGAGAAAATTGATGAGATATAAAGAATAGATAGGTGGCATCCAAAACCAAACAGTGTGTGTTGAGAATCCCAGAAGATAGGACCTGAGACACCAAAATGGTAGCTGTCAGTTCCTCAGCCTAGGTTGTTGATGAGAGCAGAGTCAGAATCAAAGAAACCCAGCTTGAACTCGGAGCTCTGGCATGGCTAGCTGTGTCAACTCTAGAAAATTCCTTGGCCTCTCTGTTTTAGTTACTTAATTTTATTGAGTGAGTTATTGTTATAATATTAACTCCCTAGGAAAGTTGTGTGAGGTGATTGTAAAATAATTCGCATGAAGTTTTAACAAACACTAGCACTCAGTCAATGTCCCTGTTACTGGCTGAATCATGTTCCCTTCAGATTCCTATGCTGAAGTCCAAACAAGACCTTAGATCAGTGGCTCTCAACCTGTGTGTCATGACCTCTTTGGGACTGAATGTCCATTTCATGGGGGGTCACCTAAAACTATTTGAAAACATGCATAACTACATTATGAGTCATAACAGTAGCAAAATTAGTTATAAAGTAGCAACAAAATAATTTTATGGTTGGGGTCACTACATGAGAAACTGTATTAAAGGGCCACATGCACCATCAGGAAGATTGAGAGGCGCTGATTTAGAGTGTCACAGTATTTAAATATAATGCCTCTGGGCCAGTGAGATGGTTCATTGGATAAAGGTACTTGCTGTCAAGTCTGATGACCTGAGTTTCATCCTTGGGACCCACATTATAGAAAAGAATCATCTCCTACATTTTTTTACCTCTACATGCATGCTGTTGCTTGCATCTCCTGTGCCCCCTTCATGAGCATATGCACACAAAAATAAGTAAATATATTATCTAAAATTTTTAGAGATGGTGCCTTCAAAGAGACAATGAAGCTAAAATGAGGTCGCTGTGAAGGCTCCTACACATTCCAACTATTGCCTTCATGAGGAGGGGTTGAGACATCAAGATATCTTGGTAGCTTACATGGAGGAAAGAGTATGTGAGGCTGAAACAAGTCAACTCTCTCTCCACAGGCTAAGAAGACAGGCCTCAAGAGAAGCCAAATCGTTTCCATCTTGATCTTGGTCTTCAGCCTCTGTGGTGGTTTGAATAGGTATGAACCCTGTAGATTCGTGTGTTTGAATGCTTGGCTACAGGGAGTGACACTATTAGGAGGTGTGGCCTTGTTGGAGGAAGTGTGTCGCTGTTGGAGGTGGGATTTGAAGTCTCCTATGCTCAAGTTCTGCCCAATGTGGAATCCAGTCTCCTTTTACTGTCTTCAGATCAAGACATGAAACTCAGCTCTTCCAGCACCATGTCTGCCTGCATGCTGCTATGTTTCCTGCCACGATGATAGTGGACTAAGCCTCTGAAACTGAAAGCCAGCCCCAATTAAATGTTGTCCTTTATAAGAGTTGCCACGGTCATGATGTCTCTTCACAGCAATGAAACCCTAACTAAGACAGATAGCCTCCAAACTTTAACAAAGGGAATTTCTGTTGTTTAAGCCACTCAAACTGTGGAAGTATGTATGGCAGCATAGCAAATTCATATATCACTTGCCATTGTTATTGCAAAATCCAGATGAAAAGGTGAAATGAAGGGGGCCTTGGTTTTTTAACACTGACAGAGGTTCTCAGACCTACTGTGCAGCAGAACCCACAATTGGCATTTCTTTCCAGGCTTGCCATGGTGGCTGGTGGCTGGTGGCTATGGAGACCATTGCTGTGTGATTCACACTGTTTCTGGTTTCTGCGAGGGGTATAGAGCTCAGAGATGCATCTGACAGCTGGGATGAGTCAATAGCAGGGAAGTCCCTGAGCCTCTAAGACCTGCTCCATTCCCACCCCCAGATCTTTTGGGCATGCCAAGAGCATGCCACCCCAAAGTAACAAGGTCCCCCCTAGTTTTCAAATCAGCAGAATTGCCTTCCCATCACCCTGCTTTGAAGGTCAGAAGGCCAGATTCCACCAAAAGCTACCCCAGATGTGGTTTTAAAATAGTTATTTTGAAGCCCACAATTAAATCCTAATTGTATATTCTTGCCAATTAGAGTAATGGTGGAGTCCACCAAAACCTATAGTCTAAAAGAAGCATGTCTGGATTCTCCTCTTCCAAATACCCACTCTTCCTCCAATAGCAGAGAGCTTATAAACTTCTGCTGCTATGTGTAACCTTGGAAAAGATATTTAACCTCTGTCCCTGACAAGGCAACTGCAAAATGATGCTATGTAGCAAATAAGATCATTCATCCAATCAACCAAAACTGATCAAGTGGTCCCCCATGTACTCAGTCTTTCAGCCAACAAATATCTACTGGACATCTTCTAGATACCAAGTCCTGGGAAGACATCAGTGGATAACACACACAGGGTCTCAGCTCTCCCGGAGTTCATCTTCTCAGAGGTTGACAAAGAACAAAGAGACAAATACAAGTTAGCCTGAATAATAATACATATACAGGAAAGTAATAAGGGACAAGTTCAAGGTTGCATGGTCACAGACGTCTTTTGGAGGCCTGAATGATAAGTCTGATAGAAGAGGACCAGAAGGAAAACACAGAAACAGAAATTACAGATGGTTCTAGAAGAAGAGATATATTCAAACACGGAAAATGGGATGATTTTGAAGAGAATGGAAAGGTCAGAATTGGGCTGGAGGAATAACTTAAGACCAAAGCACAAGAAGGGAGTATCTCACTGGATCAGAGGCTTGGCAGGATATATAAAATATTCTACACACGCTAAAGAGCTAAACGACAAGAAAAATAACCTCAAGCCAACATGGTGGCACACATCACTCCAGTCTCATTTTGTAGTTTTGACAAACAGCCTTACAAAAAGCAACTTAGGAGAGGCAGGGGTTTGTTTTAGCTACAATGGCAGGCTACAGTCCATCACTGCAGGAACATCACAGAGATGGGAGTTTGTGACAGCTGATCATATCTACCATAGTCAGAAACAGGGAGAGGGGAATGCCCCTACATTGTCTGCTTGGTGCTTATACTTAGTGTGCTGGCTACTTTTTATGCCAACTTGACCCAAGGTAGGGTCATCTGGGAAGAACGAATTTTAAAGAAAACACTGCCACAGGACTGGCCAGGAGGCAAGTGTTTAACGCATTTTCTTGACTGAAGGTTAATGTGGGAAGGCCCAGCCCACTGTGGGAAATGGCACCCAGGGGCATGTGGTCCTAGGGTATGTAAGAAAACAAACTGAGCAAGCCACAAGGAGCAAGCCAGTTAATAGCACCCCTCCATGGCCTCTGCATCAGCTTCTGCCTCCAGGTTCCTGCACTATTTGAGTTCCTTTCTGACTTCCTTCAGTGATGAAGTGTTACCTGGAAGTATAAAATGATGTAAACCTTTTCCTGCTCAAGTTGATTTTGATCAATGGTGTTTTATCACAGCCCTACAAACCCTAAGACAACTCACTGCCAAGCCTGATGACCTGAGTTCAAACCCCTGGACCCACGTAGCAGAAAAGGAGAATCAAGCCCAGAAAGGTGCTCTTTGACCTCCACATGTATGTTTATGTGTGCACACACATGCACACGTACACATACACACACAAATCATACATACATACATACATACATACATACATACATACATACATACATAAATACCCATAATTTTTTAAATTTCTTAAAGAGATATACAAGACCTGAATTCCTTTTAAGATCACTGTCAGCTGGGTGTGGTGGTCCACCCTATAATACTAACACTTGAGAGGCTAAGGCAGGAGGAGCCTGGGTTTCAAGCCAGCCTGAGCTTTGTAGCCAGGCCTTGGACAGAGGTCAGGGACAGCTGCCTGGATATAAGACTCCTGCCGCACAGCACTTAGTTGCTACCCAGTGTTTCCCTCTACACATCCCTGCATCCTGACAACTCTCAGCATCTAGAATTGCTCTTGCTGTTCAAAGTGAATGCACCGCTATTGAGAAGCAAGTATCTCATTAGATCTGCCTCCTACAAATGATGCTTTTCTCTTTATCATGGGATGGTTCTTCCAACCCCCTCAAAGACTTAGGAGCTCTGTGCCCTGCATTTGACAGATCCAAGCTTTGTTCCTTCTTGAACAGCCCTAAGGAGGCCCCAGCTCCAGAGGACCCAGCTTCCAGAGGACCCAGAGAGAAGCTCCAGGGAATATTCAGAAGCAACTTAGTGAGTTTATTTTGATGAACTACGATAATTATCATGCTTAGCAGCTGTTGCTATTTAAAATAAGAAAAACCTGGGCTTGAATTTCAACTGTTTGGGAAAGCATGTGCCCCACCAATCTGGTCCAACAAAACCAGACATTATGAAACCCGCAGCAGAGCAGAGCTTCTTACAGGAAGTTAAGATGCAAATCATATTTTGTTTCAAATGAGCCCGATGAATGCATAATTTTCCACAAAGAAATACTTTTGTGTCAGGCTCCTTTTGCCAAGAACTGAAGTTCTGGGGCTGCAGCTGTTAGCAGCTTCTGATTGTCCATTTCAAACTGTTGGAGTTCTACTTTCCTAAGGGGGAGCTGGAGCAAAGGCAGGAAGAGGACAGAACTGCTCTCCTCAGCTGCCTTCCAGAACATTCCCTGAGAGACCTACCTGTTCTTCCCAGACTATGAGGCTCGTCTTTAGTATCTTAAGACTAGAGAATTTGAATCAAAAAACTCTTTCTTTGTGGGGAGAAAAGAGATAGCTCTGACACTAAGAACACTAGCTGCTCTTCCAGAGGACTCAGGTTCAACTCCCAGCACCCACATGGCATCTCACAACTGTCTTTAACTCCAGTTCCAGGGTATCTAGTACCCTTATTTGTCTTCTGTGGACATTGCAAGAACGTGGTGAACATGCAGGCTTATACATACGCTTGTACACACTTAAACCCACAACATGATGGTGGTGCAAAGACTTCTTCCCAACCTCCTGTCCATTTATAATGAATTCTGTCTTCTCCTTTCTCTTCCCCTTAGGCTTTCTCTAAGCTTCAGGTCACTAATTCCATTTGTCAAGAGTCTTTTGTTTTCAGACTGGATAGCTCAGTAGGTAAAGTGCCTGCTGCACAGGCACAAGGACTCAAGTTGGGAACCTTAGCATCCAAGAATAAAGCTAGATATAGCAGCATCCATGTGTGATCCCAGCTCTGAGGAGACAGACAGTTCACTGGCCAGCCAACCTACACAAATTACTGAGTCCAGATTCAGTGAAGAGACCACATCAAAAAAACAAGATGGAAAGCAATAAAAAAAGATATATGACATCAACCTCTGGCCTCTCCACACACATGTGCAAACATATATATGTGCACACAAGCTTACAACCATATGAATACACACACACACACACACACACACACACACTCAACAAAAGAGTTTTATTTGGAGCAGAAGAAATATAATTCAAACAAAATAAAATAAAAACAACAAAAGGGGAGAAAACAAGGGAGGATTTAGTTCTTATAACTAACTGAAAATGCCAAACAACAATTTGGCTCTGGGCCTATTGGGTCTTAATCTAGGTTACAGGAGCAGGAATGGGTAATGCAGATACGCAAAGGGATTAAAGATCAGCCCTCCAGGCCCGGGGTCTGCTACCACAGGTCTGCAAGGTGCCCATTCCCAAGCTGTGGGATTTTTCTCCAGGTATAGATAAAGAGGTGTCTGAGGGATGGAAATTGAGTTTGGCTTGTTAAGTATGATAGAAAGATACATTTAAAAAAAATGCAAGAGAAATATGTTGTAATCTAAGACCAGGAGAAGCATGAGACACAGGCAGGGGACATGGGAGAGGGTAAGTCACTGAGGATACTGCACAATTGAAGGACAGCTGTCGTGGGCACTGAGAGGACAAAAGACCTGCAAGGACCAGGGACAAGGGGCCTTGAGAGAAACGCTAAGTACAAACCTGTGACTAATATTTATAGTCCCTTGTGCCTCATTCTTTCAGGAGAGGAGGTTTCTTTACTCTGTTGGTAGGTAAAAATGAAGAAGCAGTCCTGTCCTGTTGCTTTGGTTTGAATGTGGCTCACCCCCTCCCAACTCCATGTGGACACTGAGTCTCCCATATAATGAATGGTGTTGAAAGGTAGTGGGCCCTTAAAAAAACATTTGGTTCCTACAGGCTCTCTGTCATGATGAGGTTAATGTAATGCTACTCTCAAGGAGCTGGGTCACTTCTCCTGAGAGTGAGTTCTCCTTCTAGAGAAAGGACCAGAGTAGCTACTCGGAAAGCAGATTACTATGAAAGAGAATTGAGTCTTGTGTTTCATCTCTTCAATCTGCATCTGCTTCCTGACTACATTTCTGCTGTTAGAATGTACACAGGCTCTTACTAGATGCAAGAGCCTCCCCAAAGTTTTCCAAAACAACTAGCAAAACAACTTTCCTCCTTATGAGTTAAGTTACCCTGTTTTTTATAACAGTAGAAACCAACCCAGGTGCCTAGTGGAAGGCATTTTTTAAATTACAGGTCTCCATCGTGGTTTGTTGCAGTCCTTTGGACTGAACCTAGGGCCTTGAACATCCTAGACAAGTAGTCTATCTCTGAAGGATATTACCCCACTTTTTTATTTTATTTTTTAATTTATTTTTAGACAAGGTCTCACAAAGTTTTCCAGACTTACCTTGAACTCACTCCGAAGCCCAGGCAAGCCTTGAATTTGACATCCCTCTGATCAGCCTCAAGTACCCAGGCTGACCCAGCTCGTGGGTGCTACTAGAGAAGAAAGAAAAGAAGTTGAAAAGATACAAAGACAGGGAAAGGTGAGAGAAGTGTGGAGTGGGGTGGGCGGAGAGGAAAGGAGGCCAATGATAGGTTTGCCTTTCGGTTAAGATCAAGTGGAGAGAAGAATCTTCAGGGTGCAAACTTAGAGGATAAAGATGACAAAGATCGTTTTTAGGGAGTTTTTATGTATATTTTATGATGTAGCCCATGTCCTAGATATAACCCCTTTGCCTTCATCCTCAGGCCTGACTCTACAAACTCCAGCACTCATGGATTTTGGAGGACCTTTTCTACGATCCTTTGGTGAGATGTGGTTTGGGTAAAGTCTCAATTCAGTTCCTTTAGAATAAGACAGAGATCCATGTAAATGAAGTGAGCTTGGCTCTGGACTCCAGTTGTGAAAACAGCTGCCATAGGGTAGAGGTAAAAGTCAAAAGAAACAAAAAGGTCAAAGGACTACGATGCTAAAGCATTAAATGAGTCACGAAAACATCATTCATATTTACTTTAAAACAGAAGACTACTGGACTAATGCCCAGAGTCTGCAATAAACAAAGGACAGTGTCCAAGATTATGTAAGTGATGGCGGTGAGAAGCGTGGGGTGCCACCGCAGGACCTCAGTGGGTGTGGTCACATACACCAGGACCAAGGGCTCCAATTGTCCAATCTCCACCCTGGAATAAGATGGAGAACTAAGAGTCCTGTGATGGTTAGTTTGTCAACTTGACAGGACCTAGAATCACCTAGAAGGCAAGCCTCCAGGCACATCTGTGAGAGATTAGCTGGATTAAAGTTAGCCTCTGAGACCAGCCTTGAGAGATTGCTTGATTTTGAGGGTTGGACTATCCTGTGGGTGGGGACACCGGGCTGAAAGTGAACTGAGCACTAGCAGGTATCCACTTTCTTCTCCATGAAGACCTAATGTCAGCCTGCTTTCAGTGCCTGCTGTCTTGACTTCCCCACCATAATGAACTGTAGCCTTGAACTTTAAGAGTAAGTCCTTTCTCCCTAAATTTGCATTTGTCGAGATTTTCTTTCTTTCTTTTCTTTTCTTTTCTTTCTTTCTTCCTTTCTTTCTTTCTCTTTTTTAGTTTGTTTGGTTGTTTGGGTTTTTGTTTGTTTGTTTTGTTTTCCAAGATAGGGTTTCTCTGTGGCCCTGGCTGTCCTGGAACTCACTCTGTAGACCAGGCTGACCTTGAACTCAGAGGTTCACCTGCCTCTACCTCCCAAGTACTGGAATTAAAGGCATGGGACACCATGCCTGATCTCAGGTTATTTACGTCAGGATATTTTATCACAGCAGCAGAAAAAGAACTTAGGACACACCTCTGTTTGAAAGATCTACAAAAGGAAGCAATCTTCTTCAAGGGGAGCCGAGTCTTAGTTGACTCTCATTCAACCTAAATACCTTAGAACAGGGGGCAATGAGAAGGGTTGGGAGAGGGGATGATCAAAGCTTGAGTCAGCAGAGCAAAAGTTTGGCTCTTTGGGTGACTGACTCCTTCTCAGACTTCACCATCACAAGTAGCCCGACAACCCAGGTCCTACCCACCAACCCTTCCTAGTTATCAACATGATGGTACATGTTTTTAATTTATAATCTGTTCTCACTGCCACCATCAGAATGTAAACTCTGTGGGGGGGGGCATGTCTACTTGTCCCCCGCACATGGCATAACATCCATATTATTGTTTGAATGAAATGTCCCCTACAGGCTCACGTGCCCCATTACTTTGGAAGATGATAGAAACTTTAGGAGGTGGGAGCTCAATGAAGGAAGTAGGCCACTGGAGTCTATCTATCTATCTACCTATCATCTATCTATCTATCTATCTATCTATCTATCTATCTATCTATCTATCTATCTTCTCTCCTCTACTCCTTCTCTGTTTCCTGGATGTCATGAGATAAGCATCTCAGTTCCTTCACACATTCTTTCTGCTTTGCCTCACTATGGTCTTACACAGGTTAGTTTTTGTTAACTTGACAGCAGAGTCATTTTTGGAAAAAATGAACCTCAGCTGAGGAATTGGCTTCCATCACATTGGCCTATGAACAATTCTGTGGAGCATTTTCTTGATTGATGATTGGCATAGGAGGGCTCAGCCCACTGGAAACAGTCATTGAGAAGGTGGCCCTGGATGTATAAGAAAGCAGGTTGAACAAGTCATGGAGAGCAAGCCAATAGGCAGTGTTCCTCCATGGCCTTCTTATGCCAGGTTCCTGCTTTGACTTCCAATAGATGATGGACTTTAAAGTATAAGATGACATAAACCCTTCCCACAAGTTGCTTTTGTTCAAAAGGCAATAGGATGAAAACCAGGACAGGCCCAGAAACAATGGAGCTGACCAGAATCACTGAAATGGAAATCACTGAAACCGTGAGCTAAAATAACTCTTTCCTCCTTTTAAGTAGTATTTGTTACACAGTGAGAAAGTTGACTAGAACACTAAATGCTCATTAAGTATATCTTAAATGATTTCATTAATGGATGGGTGGATGGATGGGTGGGTGGATGGATGGATGGATGGATGGATGGATGAGTAGCCCTATGAGGGTGAAAGGACAGAACAGATGTTGGAGAGGGAAAATTTCCCCTGCTGTCTGAAGGTTTAATACGTGACTCCATTAAATAAATTGACAGTAGACAAAGTAGCAGGAGAATGGATAATTACGTGTGAGTGAATGTGTGTGTGTGTGTAATTGCATGCACAGAGACATCACAGGAAAGACAGCACCCCCAAACCTAGTGAAACCTAGAAGCTTATCTATCATCTTGATGAATAGAACAGCTTAAGAGAAAGTAAATTATTTGGAAAAAAAGATGAAAAGATTCTCAGAAGATCAAGTGAGAGTATCAGGCAAGGTAACAAATTCTAGTCTTATCTCCTGGGACGAATTTAGTGCTCCTTAGCTGATGACCTTTCTGCAGAGGAGATTCATGGCAACTGAGTTCCCTTAGGCATATGACGGAAGCTCTAGAAGGCCCCTCTCTGCACACACTGCTCCCCCAAGCACCCTCAGCTTAAAGTCTGGGTGGCACATTTTAGGGAGATGCTCATGAACTCCATCACTATCCATGGAACGTCCACATGTGCCATGGTAGGATTAGTATCAAAAGACCCAAAGGGAGGGTCCCTTTGGGACTAAGGCATGGTAGGTGATAACCCCAGTTTGATGCCTCCTGCCTTATTGCCTTGTTCGAGGAAGGAAGCCTAAAGGATGCTTGCTTAAATCCACATGCCTGCTTTGGGATTTGTTAGCTCCAAGTTCTAACCTAAAAATACTCTTCTCTGATATCAAGGACAAAATTTATAAACATGAAAGTGGTTATTATGGTTTAATCACAGGTTTAGTGGTAGTGACTCTTGGCAATCTCTCTGGGGCATTAACAAGAGCAGAGTAAATATGTCACAAAGGTGGTATTTTTAGTCTCACCCACCCTTCCAAACTGAACGGGAACATCCCTTCAGAAGGTCCCTGTGACTCCCTGGGTCCCACCCCAGCCCTCGCTGCTCAGACAGTAGTCAGTGAGGATAAGGTGGCTGCACTAAGTGGAATAGAAGGAAGGAGTGGGTGAGTAGTGCCTAGGATCCACTTCATCTTTTGTCAGACATCATAGAAAGCGCTTTCCTGGAGGAACCCTAGTTTGAAGTCCAAGTGGCACATTTAGGGATAACATTTCCTGAATGTCTTTAGTATCTTCAAAACTTGTACACTCGTTGAGTGGGATTAGGACCAAGTGATATGTACCCTAATGAAAGGAGCTTTCATGGGATTGAGGAATAGTGGGTGGAATCTACAAATTTGAGTCTAACTGGCAAACCAGAAAGCCAATCTGTGTATTCTGTGTGCTTCTGGACTCCATGGCTAATTCACACACCGCTTTGGCTGAAAACTAGATGCAATTAATTCGGGAAAGAGATCTGTTCCCAAAGAAACCCTTTCTCCCAACCTTCTTCCACATGACTACTCCAGGACTGAGTCCTAGGGCCACACTGCTCTTTGAATCGATTCTGTAAACCTTTGAGAATGAAGTTGGCTCCTCATCATGTAGGGTGGGCTCTATCACATGCAGTCACTGGTTGGGGCTAGGGTCAAGAATACACAGCTTCTCCCTACATTCCAAGATGGAGAAGATGTATTTTGTGAACTCTTGAACATGACAGATGCTGGGCTTGGGACTTTACCTCTGGCTATCATCTCTCCTGGTCTTTATAATGGCCCTGTGGAGTCAGTACTATGGAGTTGGTACCCTCCTTTTATAGCTGGGGCTACATAATATTGCCAGTGTCACATAGCAGATGAGCATTTAAATCTGAATCCACCCCTCAAGAGCCAATGGTTTTATCTAAGTAGCTCATAACATTTTCCCCAGGAAAGTTTGGCCTACAGACTGTTATAGGATATTTGATTACACTGTGAACCCAGAGATTGTGGTATTTAGTGGAAAAACCTGTTTTTAATTGTGGTATGGCTCCACCTTAGCACACTCCTTTAATCCAAGAGCTTTCTGGTTGAGTATGTAAATAGGATTAAATATAGTCAACCATAGGTCAAGAGGCGGAGCAAGCAACCAGTTGACAGGAAGTGAACAAAGGATTATTTTAAAAAAAAAAACCATAGAGAGTAAGAGGAAGTCAAGAGGATAGAGAGGCACCCAGGAAGTAAAAGGGAGGGAGATTTCTGTTTGAAGGAGTTTTTTGAGCCTGTGTGAGAGAGGGGCATTGCTGGTGGAAGGCCAGCTGCAGAGAAAAGTCTGCTGGGTGCTTTCTATGCTTCTGAGGTAGCAGGCTTTCACTCCAGCATCTGGCTCCTGAGAGAGGCCCCATGCAACCATTTGCCCTTCTGTTTGTTTTCAGGTGAAAGACTGTGACATGATACAAACTTGCTCTTCATTTCCAGTTTCCATCATGAGAGCTCCTGAACCCTTAAAATTCCCTAAGTTGAATTTCCATTTATTATTCATAAGCCACTTCTAAACACACTAAATTTATACTAATTAATGAGGAGTCTTTTAGAAGGCCCCTAGATAGCTTCAAGATGGGGGAACAGTTTGCTAGAATTTTCAGGCCCTCCAGAAAAGGGAAAGACTGAAAATTGCGTTAAGTCACCAATGACTTATGACTTAATTGATCATGCCTACATAATGAAACTTTCATTAAAACAACAACAACCTTAAGCCCTGTGGCTCGTGGAGTTGAATGCACTGCAGCATCTGGAAGTCTTGTGAGAATGAGACAAGACAGACTAAACTTTTAACTCCTCATACACGCTATCAATTTTGAATTAAACTGTCTCTACCAGTGCTGAAGGATTGGTACACAGCGGGAAAAGCCCAACTCATCTTGTAAGCCACAGTTCAAACTTAATGGAGGGAACTTTAAAGACATGTGATCCTGACAGAGCTGACTCACCTCCACCCTCAGAACTCAGGAAGGCTCAGGACTTACAGGTAAAGATGCTTGTTGTAGAACATAATGACCTGGGACCCACACTGTGGAAGCACAAAGTGCAAGTTGTCCTATGATCTCCACGTGTTCACCATAGCATCCTCACACCTACACACACAAATACATAATTAAATGTAATTTTTAAAATGTAAGAGTCTGTGATCATGGGCTAAAGAAATGCCTTCATAGAGCTGGAAAGATGGCTCCAAGCCATTAAAGACTGGGCTCACAACCAAAAATATAAGAAATGCCTTCTTGGGTCAGAGCACTTGCTGAGCAAACATGAGGTCCTGAACTTGAATCCCCAGAACCTGTGTAAAAGCCAGGGATGCTGTAGCTGCCTGTAACTAGCACCATGGAGAGGGGTTGGAGACAGGAAGGTCTTACTGACTGCCTGCCTGCCTGCCTAGCTCTAGGTTCAGTGAGAGACCCTGTCTGTATTATGTTATCATAATACAGACGACCTGAAATCCTCCTATGAACAAATGGGCATGTACCCACAGGCAACATGTACACACAGCACACACACACACACACACACACACACACACACACACACACGCACACACACAGACAAATAAAAGAATCCAAGGTCATCCTCAGATACTCAACTAATTTGAGACCAGCCTGAACTACATGAGACCCTGTCTCAAAAAATTATTTGATATGCATAGAATTTTACCATTTATTAAAGAAAACAGTGCTTTTTATATTAAAAATTACACTTTTGGGCTGGGCAGTAGTTGTGTACACCTTTAATCTCAGCACTTGGGAGGCAGAAGCAGGAACATCCCTGAGTTTAAGGCCAGCCTGGTCTACAAAGTGAGTTCCAGGGAAGCCAAGGACACACAGAAAAACCCTGTCTTGAAAAACAAACAAAACAAATTAACAACAACAAAAACAAAAACCAAAAAAGAAAGAAAGAAATTCTTTCCTAACCCCAAGCCAAAATTTATTGAATTGTTTTATGAGATGTATGTTAACAATTCGAACAGCAATTTCTAAAATCAAACATTCTAACACAATATACTCCAGAGATATATGGATTTGATACCCGCATGCCGACTGTGGGAAAGTATTAAAAGCCTGTTTTCCATGATTAGATCATTAAGTTCCTATAAGAGCTGAAAGCTTTGCGTGTACGGGAAAAACACCACAGCTCATAAATAAAATCATCTCAGATCTGAGCTGAGGTGGCTCAGGCAGCATTTGTAGGCCTGGTAAGACTTGACGGCATGGCATTCACACTACAAAATGCTTCTGTGTTCAGAACAAGCGCTGAAGTCATGATGCAACCCAGGCAAGCACTCCCAGGAACGCCAGGACTCATTGCAAATTTGACGGATTTGAATTGATTAATTTTTGGTCATTGAGTAAACAGAAACCTTTTACTGTTGCTAAAGTTTTCATGACCCCCGTGTGCAATTACCTCGTAATCGTTTGTGTATAGTTTAATAACTATGCTCTAAAGAAACAGAACAGTAGCATGCATGTGAAGATTTATTGGCTTGCCCTGTGTGGTTCTAGGTTAATAATCAGACAATAGCACTCTCTACCTATATCCTGCTAAGAACCAAGAAACTACTTAATCTAAGAAGCTGGATGCCTCAGGCTGAGGGAATCAGTAATACAACTCTAGTTGGAACCTGAAGGCCTGGAAGCTCTCTGAAGAATCACTGGTATGAAGAAGGGCAAAAAAAACACGCTAGGATCTGAAGTCTGTGCGCAGCAACATCATTGGACACTCTCAGAGAGAGTGGAATTCATCTGTGCTGGCTTCTTCATCTTCTTCTGTTCCATCTGTTACTCGAAGTTACAGAGACAAGATAAGTAATATTTCACCCTATGATCATGGCTATTTGGATTCTGAGCAGCAATATGGAGAATAGAAAAGAGATAGTAATGATGGAAAATGTCACTACAGAACGGGTCTCTAAGATAGTGACATCTGGACTCTTATCTAGAGCAATGGTTCTCTACTTTCCTAAAGCTGCAACCCTTTAATACAGTTCATCATGTTGTGGTGACCACCCCCGAAACCATAAAATTACTTTTGCTGCTACTTCATAACTACAATTTTGCTACTGTTATGAGTTGTAATGTAAATATCTGTGTTTTCCAACGGTCTTAGGTGACCCCTGTCAAAGGGTCATTCAATGTTCCCCAAAGGGGTCATAGCCCACAGATTGAGAACTGCTACCATAGATGGTACCCACATTTGTACTAGATCTTCCACACTGAGATGCTCTCCTATGCTTCAAGCCAAAGGATCCAGCAAAGCTGTATCTACTGTTTCCCCAAGGTGTCTTTCAACGCTATCAAGCTGACAATCATGGTTAACTGTCATACCTGACCAGTTAGAGCCTTGCATTCCTCTAGACTTCAATGGTATCTATGAGATTGGTCCAAGCATGAAGGGCACAGACTTCTGTTACAGGAAAAGCACATCTTTGAGTCCATCTCTGCTACTGACTTACTCTGTGGCCTGAATCATTTGGCCCCTGTGAGTATTTGTTTAAGGAAATTACACAGATTGGGGCTTCATACTGTGGACAAGGGAGGCATCAGAATCACATGGAGGCTAGGTTGAGATGTATGGCAGGGCAGCTCAGATCATGACAGCAAGAACTCAAGGGAAAATGGTTCACATCACAGAAGGACAGATGGCAGAGAGCAAAGCAGGAACCAGAGAAGGTAAAACATGCAAAGACCCACTCTAGTGACTTACTTCCACCAGCCAGGTCCCACATCCTGAATGGACCATAGTGTCTCCACTGCCAGCTGAGAAAAAAGCATTCAAGCTGTGAGCCTGAACTTGAGTTCCCACCAGGGGACATGGCCTGTGGGAGGAGTCAGCATGGTCCTTCTTGTCTCCTTCCTGCCTCAGAGGCCCATGCTCTATTTCATTCTTACACTTTCCTTCCCACCCTTAGCGTCTACTTCAGGTCCAGGAAGCTCCATGTCCCCACCCACAACAGCAGGAAACTGTGACTAAGCAGATAAGCTCTAATTATACAGTCAATGGTCTCTGCCTAGAACCTCAAAGTTCTCCTGGATTGTCCTTTCTTAGGACAGGTGCCTCATTCTGATGGCCCAGATGAGATCAGATCACCATGCAGGGAGGAAATAAAGAGAAACCGCTCAGAAAGTACGTCAACCAAGCAGGCAGCCCATCTCCCCACTGCACAAATAATCAAAGTATAAGACTTGGAGTCAATACTGAAACCCTAGCTAGGGGTGAGATCAGTGGTCAAGCCCTCAGCTAGCGGGTCTGACACCCTGGATTCTATCTATGTTCTATCCTTATCATAAGTTGAAATGACGATTTTGTGTGTGGGGGGGGGGGGTCATTTGCATGTAAAGGTCAGAGGGCGACTTGTAGAAGTCAATTCTTTCCTTCAACCATGTGAAGCTGTGATCTTAAACTTAGCTTAACTTAAGCACCTTTATCTGCTGAACCATTTTGCCTTCCCCAAAGTGATGAGTCCATGTCCATGTCCTTAGAGGAGGAAAAACAAAAGAAGCAAATGAGGTTTGTAATGGGAACCAGAACGGGTGCACTGCATGAGCTCGTTCCATAAAAGTGAATGTGCTTAGGTGATGTATCCATTTATGGAGAAATAAAAGCAGAGTGGTAGCCCAGATGTTTGCAGCGGTTACCTCTAAGGAACCGGCTGAGAGGAGCTTTCTTCATCTTGTTCACATCTGCATTTACATAAGTCTATTAAAAGTTTAATGCGGATAATAAAATGCTAAAACATGAGGAGGAGAGAGAATTAAAAGACTAGACACTTAAGATGAAATAATTCTTTTGTTGAAACTCCCATAAAACAAGGCTGAGATAAAAAGACGAAAATAGATGCGATTTGAAAGAAAAGAATGAAAATCAATGCAAAGAAGTTATAACAATCATACATTCAAAGTTTCTTTAAAAAAAAAAAAACTCATAAAGTGAGCAGCTAAAGATGGAACCGTGAGGAAGGGGACTGGGGGTACAAAGGCCAAAGTGCAAAACAGAGAGTGGAAAAAGGCAGATGCTGGAAGTCACTGCCACTGGAGAACACTGGTTTTGTCTGACTTCTGAGCTGGAAAAGTCTCCCATTCTTGTTCTGAATGTACCCTGGGCCCTGTCTCCTTTCCTTTTACATCCCTGTACTCTGTCACCTGCTAAACCTTTTCAGAGCCTTTTTGTGATCACAGGGTACACAGCAGCTCTTTCAGTCCACAAGATGCACTCAACACCTGTGTTAGCTCAACTGACCTGAAGGGTCCCCTCAGGACACCGCTCACCCTCACCAGAGCAGGGAAAAGCTGAATTCTGATCCAGACAAGTTCTGTCTTTCATACAGTGGGGAAACATTATGAAGGTACATAGGAGCGTGAGGGACACAACACAGCAATCCAGCCACTATCACACAGCAGGTATGTGGAAGAAGCTGTGTTAACTCAAGATCCTCTGTCCAGGGATGTGTGGTGTGTGTGTGTGTGTGTGTGTGTGTGTGTGTGTGTGTGTGTGTCTAGGAGGGGAGATGCATCTGTGTATGTATGTGGTGTGCATGTGTGGTGTGTGTGTGTGTGTGTGTGTGTGTGTGTGCGTGTGTGTGTGTCTAGGAGGGGAGATGCATCTGTGTATGTATGTGGTGTGCATGTGTGGTGTGTGTGTGTGTGTGATGTATGCATGTGTGGTGTGTGTATGTATGTGTGTGTGGTATGTGTCTGTGTGTGTGGTTGTGTATGTGTATGTGGTGTGTGTATGGTGTGCCATGACACACATGTGGAGGTCCAAGGAAAATTTGTAGAAGTCAGCTCTCTCCTTCTACCTTGTGGGTCCCAAGGGACAACTGAACTCCAGCTCTCTGGCTTTGTAGTAAGTGCCTTCACCTGCTGAGCCATCATGCCAAGCTCTGTATTTTTTTTTTCTTTCTATCAGGCTGAGTTTGGGGATCACATATTCTCCTACTAACATTTTTTTTCTGTTGCATGCCTTCAAAGATTTTGAGGAGCAGATAAGTCTTGAGGATCTGTTGAATTCCTTCAGTGGGACAGAAAATTAGATTTCACTTAAACACACGTCTGTGGCACTAAGTAAGATGGGGCCTATCCTTCTTGGGGTGAGAGTCAAGAGAGTGCTAAGCCCAAGAATCTCTCAATCTCTCTCTCTCTCCCTCTCTCTCTCTCTCTCTCTCTTTCCCTCTCTCTCCCTCTCTTTCTCTCTCTCTTTCCCTTTCTCTTTCTCTTTCCCCTCCCTTTTCCCCAACCCACTCTTTCTTATGTCTCTCCAAGGTCTCACTATATAACTATATAACTCCAGTTGGGTTGAAACTCAATATTTACACTAGGCTAGCCTAAACTCACAGATGTTCACATGTTTCTGGCTCCCAAGTTCTGGGGTTAAAGGTGAGGGACACTACAGCAGGCTGACTGCAGTGCTGTTCCCTTTATTTAAAGACACCAACTCAAGGTTTCTAGAGCAATGTAGCAGAACTGACTTTTTTTTTCCAAAATAAATTGCAATGATAGAGAATGCTAAAAATGGAGCCAAATGGACAGTAAGAGACCAGGGACTGCCATCTTCCCACCTCCATCCCAACCCCAGCTAAGGCAGCTCAGTACACTCTAAGGCCCAGGCCATGCCTAAGAGCAGCACTAATGAGCAAGATCGGCTAGCCAGTACGGGAAAGGTCTGGACCTGTAAGTGGTGTGGTCCTCCATGAGCCACCATGCTATTTGTTGCTTTTGGGGTTTGTGTGCCTGGGGATCAAACCCAGAACCTCATGCATGCTAGGCAGTCAGGCAACCTCCAAGCCACATCCTCAACCCCAAATCATATCTTTGAGCCAATTTGTTTGCATTCTGTCTATTTTGATAGGAAAATCTTTTTAGGATTGGGAGTTGGCTCAGTTGGTAAAACAACTTGCCTTATAAGTGTGAGACCTGACTTGGTTATTCAGAACTCATGTTAAACCAACACTCAGGAGGCAAAGGCAGGTGGGTCTCAGAGTTCCAGAACAGCCAGGACTACACAGAGAAACCCTGTCTTGAAAACCCAGGGAAAAAAAAAACAAAAACAAAACAAAAAAAAAAAAACCAGCCAGGAGTAATGGTAAACATTTATAATCCCAGCAGAGACAAAGGCAGAGCCTGGGGGATAACTGGAGCGCAGTATGTAGCTAGATCTAGCCTATTTGGTGAAGTTCCAGTCTAATGAGAAACTCTCTTAACAAAAAGCAGAAGATGGTGAGTAATGACACCTAAGATTGTCCTTGGACACAAACCCAAACACATGTATATGTGACCCCCCACTACCACACATGCACGCACACATACAAAGAAACAAAGAGAAGAAGAAAAGACAGAGAGATAAGGGAAGGAAGAAAAATAAGAAAAGGGAAAGAGGAAGAGAGGGAGGGAAGGAGGCAAGGAGGGAGGAGTCTCCTTACAAACACACTCACATTCACAGTTCATCTCTGGTTGTGAATACTCCCAGGCTTAATCTACCTGTTTCCATGGTTTTCTCCTGATGCACACCCTTCTGCATTTCCCCTCACCCCACCCCCCACCTCAACCTATCAGCTTTCTCCTATGCCCCGTCCTTTCACCATGAGGACACCACCCTGGTCTTTCTGATGTTTTCTTTTTCTTTGAGGTATCCCCAAAGCCAGCAAGGACATGAGGGTCATTAATGAGTCCCATCAAGGCAGTGACTTATTGACCAGAATAAAGAGAAGACTCCAAACTGTACTAGTCTGGAGGTTAGCCACTGTATCCATGTTCAAAGGCTGCTGGAAGGAGCCTTTATAATGTAATTAGCCTCCAGGGCACCATCTTCCTAGATTTTCTGTCATTCACTGGGTGGCTAGCCCCAGGTATCAAATAAAGACACTTCCTTCCTGTGTGCTACCAAGAGTTCTCAAAAGGATTTCTGAGTGCAGCCTGGGTGTCTCCCTGCAACAGCTACAGTCCCCACCAGGCCCCATTTCTCTTTCGGCCACTGTTGAGCTGTTGACACACTGCTCAGAGCCTGTGTGGTGTCTGTCTACTCTTCACCACCAGTGCCACCGAGAAGCTTCCTGACAACCACCTGCACATTTCTTGCTCTGGGTAATGTGGAAACACCGTCAGTATGCAGGCACTTACAAGATGGGCTGCCTTTACTAAGAGACTCAGTCCCAGTAACTCATGGAGGCTGTGTTCAGCATCCTCACCCATAAGGAGAATGCAAATCAAAACTACATTGAGATTCCATTCTCCTCCTCATGTCGGAATGACTGTCATCAAGAAAACAAGTGGCAATAAATGCCAGTGGGGACAGGGACAGAGGGAGACTTATTTAACGCTGATGGGAATGCAAACTGGTACAGCCACTATGGAAATCAGTGTGGAGGTTCCTCAAGAAAGCTAAAAATACAACTTGCATACAAACCAGTTTTGCCATGCTAGGTATACACCCAAAGGAGCCTAAGTCAGCACAGCACAGACACCTGCACATTCGTGTTCATGGCTGCATTACTCACAACAGCAAAGTTAAGGAACCAGCCTAGACACCCACAACATGCCATGAAGAAAAATGTGATGAGGTGTGTGCGTGTGCGTGTGCGTGTGCGCGCACATGCAAAATGGTATATTATTTAGCCATAAAAAAAAAAAAAGAAGGAAGTTCATGTCATGGGAGTATGGCAGGAAAATTAATAGAAGTAGGGATTATCATTTTAAGCAAAATAAGCCAAACTCAGAAAGACAAATATCATGCTTTCTCTCATCTATATAATCTAGAGTGTTCTAAGACATGAAAGTGAAGGGGGTTCTTTGAGGAGTAGAAGACACACAAAAGGGGCTAATGGGTGAAAAAAAGCACAAGTGGAAATGATGAGAGATGTACCACACTCACGATTGCTCGAGATGCTGGCGGCGGACAAGACAACATATTTTGGAAGCTAGAGAGAGCTGTCTCATCAGTCGAAAGCGCTCATATAGGTACACATAAATAAAATAAATGTTTTCAAAATAACAATATTTTGTGTCTAATTTTCTTAATGGTATAAGAAGAGCATGTCTCCCGTTTTCAAATTTTTACGTTATCAATCATGTGCGTCCTAATGCCTTTTAAAGTAGTTTTACTTCATTTTTATTTTTTAAGATTCATTTTATTTTTAGTTATATGTATTATGGGGTGGGTTCACATGAGTGCAGGTGCCCAAGGAGGCAAGAGGCATCAGATGCCCTGAAACTGGAGCTATAGGTGACTGTGAGTCACCCAACTTGAGTGCAGGGCATTGAACTAAGGCCCTCGAGAAGAGCAGCACATACTCTCAGCCACTGATCTATCTTTCCAGCCCCTCCATTTGATTTTTTTTCCCAGACATACAGACTTTTTTTTTTTTTACTATAATGGTACCACTGATAAACTGCTACACATAATCTGTTATTAGAACAGCTTCTATCCTCAGGACAGGTTTTTAGAAACAGAACTGTGGGTCAAAGGCTACGGGATGTTCCTACCCTCCCTCCCTCCGTGTCTTCCCTCCCTTCCACCTATGCTCTCCCTCCACAGCTAGCCCTGTGCGAGAACAAGGACGCCATGCCTTCAAGCAAACCCACAGGAGTTGAACAGCAAGGGGTTGAAGTCTCTGAAACTGAGGCCAAAACAAACCTTTCTGGCTTTAAGGATCTTTTCTCAGCCGTTTTTTGTCACAGCATGGGTAAGACCAACGATGCAAAGCTCTCATTTACAGCTTCTCCGGCACCCAGAGTCCTGTGATTGGTTTTCTTTGACTCTTTGCCTGTTTGCTAAGAATTCTTTCTGGTCGTCATTTACTGGATCACTGGCAGAGTCAAACTCTTTTATTATGATTCCGTATACATGTGTGCATGGAGAACTCATGTCCTTTGAGACTGTTCACACTAGGGTATTATTGAGGCTTTTATTATTGTATATTTTGGTTGTTATATTATGAGTTTTGTTGTTTTTAGTGCGTGTGTGTGTGTGTGTGTGTGTGTGTGTGTGTGTGTGTGTGATGGAAGGGAAGACTGTGTGTGTTATTGCACGTGTGTGAAGGTAGGAAGGCACCTTTGGGGGAGGCAATTCTCTCCTATCACTGTGAGTTCTGGGGATCAAACTTGCACACACACACACACACACACACACACACACACACACACACACAGCACATTCCTGGTGACCCATATTACAGGTCATTATTCTTGAAATAGGTCTCACTTGTAGCTCAGGCTCTGAGCTCAAATTCTGTCCGCCTCAGTCTCTGGAGCCCTGGGAGCTGGGGTCACCATTGGCACTGCTATGCCTTCAAGGTGGCCTTTGATGTCAAGAGGTTGGTGGCTTTGTGTTGTTGTTGTTTTATTTGTTTTGTTTTGTTTTGTTTTGTTTTGTTTTGTTTTAAAGAGCACTTTGCATTCTCATTGTATTTAGTCCAGAATGCACAGGCAACTGAAGAATAATGCAGAAAAGTCCATCATTTCCTCCATGAATTTTTCTATTATTTTATGCTCAGCTGGGCTCTTCTTGTTTCTTTGTAATTTTTCTAAACATCAATTTGAATTTTTATGTATTACAACCCAGGGCAACCCCGTTTGTTTGGGGGGGCTTGCTGCTGTGCTTCATAAGGCCTTCTCCCTCCCCTGGAGCTGATGAAATTATCTCACACATTGTGTCAGCGTTCTTTTATGGTTTCGTTTTTATGATTGTCACTTTTGAATAAATTAAAATTAATAACATTTCTGTATAAAAGCAGCATTTGTGACAAATGCATACACGCTATATATTTAGGAAAGATAGGCCAGTTAATAGAACCAAAAAGAAGTGAGATACCATCCCGATAACGAACTTATTTAAACAATTTTTTCTTGTCTAGTTATGAGCACATGTTACTTTACTTTTTAAAAAAGTATCCTCTCAGGGCTTCTTGCTGCCTGAGGTGTCTTCAGTGTGACAAATTCTTCCGAAACTTGGGTACTTCTGTCTTCTTTAACTCTTCTTGGGGACCTCTGCACCAGTTTCCAGCCTGTTGATGTGGTAATTAAACTATAAGAAGAGGAGGTTTATCTTGGTTTTCTGCCCTGGAGGTTTTAGTTGAAACCTCAGGATGTGCTGAATAAAAGTCATTCATCTCTCATGGCAACTGGGAGGCAGAGAGAAAGAAGAGACAAGGGTCCTGGAATCTCCTTCATGGTTATATTTTTTAATGATCTAACTCCTTATTCTAGGCTTCACCTCTCAAAAGCACCATGGTCTGAGGACCAAGCACTTAAACACATAGGGAAAGGGATGTTTGTCTCAACTACAGTACTATGGGACACTCATCCCAACCACATGCCATGGGACACTCGTTCAAACAACAGTATCATGGGGCACCCAGTCAATCTGCAGTAACATGGGATATTCATCCAAACCATAGTGCCATGGGACACTCATTCCAACCACAGTGCCATGGGACACTCATTCAAACCACAGTGCCATGGGACACTCATTC
>JANHMN010000003.1:111068185-111083522 GCA_030674055.1 Rhabdomys pumilio
TGCCATGGGACACTCATTCAAACCACAGTGCCATGGGACACTCATTCAAACCACAGTGCCATGGGACACTCATCCCAACCACAGTGCCCTGGGATACTCATGTCAACCACAGTGCCATGGGATACTCATCCCAACCACAGTGCCCTGGGATACTCATCCCAACCACAGTGCCATGGGAACTAAGTTATAGTTTAACAAGAACATGTTCCTCATAAACCAAAATAAATACCTTTGGCAGGGGAGGGTTGTTATTGGAAATATGAATTCAATACTATTTTTCCTCCAAGAGAGTGAACTCAAGCTTGACGTACGACAGAGAATGGAAACAGGAAACAGAAACTAATAATGACAAGGCTCTTTTTTTCTTTCCATTTTCATTTTTGAGTACGTTTTTTAATGCAAGACATGGACATAAAGCATTCATGCAAGTCAAAATATTTAGCCAACATCTCCATAATAATCATAAATAGAACAATTTAGGTTCTTTTCCTAGACTGTGTCAGCCTTTGGACTGTTTTAAAGAGGGATGTTTTTTACTAGTGACAACTAAATGAGGTTTCATCATGTTCATTTATACATTTATTCACTTTTTAAAAGAAAGTTATCCTACATGCAGGTGTATTGTTCTATGTATTTATCTGTTGTTTCTGCAGTTTGCTACAAAAATGCATTGAGTGATGTATTCATTCATTCATTTTGGTGCTAGGCATATGCTAAGCAGAAACTATTCCCAACCTTGAAGTATTTCTCCTGTTTGTGGTGTGTTGTACATGTGCACATGAGTGTCTGCATGCATGTGTTCATATGAGTGTGTGTTTGTGTAGTGAGCATGTTTGTATGTATATGTGGTATATTTGTGTGCATTGTGTATGTGTGTATGTGTTGAGTATGTTTGTATGTATGTGCATATGTGTATGATATATTTGTGTGCATGTGTGGTGTATGGTGTGTGTTGAGTATATTTGCGTGTGGCATATGTGTGTATATGTTGAATTGGCGCATGTATGTGCATGTGTGTGTAGTATATTTGTGTGCATGTGTTTGTGTGGTGTATGGTGTGTGGGTATGAGTGCATACATGTGCACACACATGAGTATGTGCATGTGAGTATATGTAGTGAATATGTTTGTATGTGCATATGCATATGTGGTATATGGTATATGTGTATATGTCTGTGTGTATGTATGTTCACGAGCATGCATAGGTAAATGTTCATATGGATTTCCCCCACCTCCCTATCCCCAGCACTGGGATTACAGGCACTGCTTTCATGCCTAGCTTTCCCATGGGTGTGGGGCTTCCAGTCTCATGTCCTCTGGTGCTACAGGAACCAACTGAGTGTAGCCTTAGCTTCTAAATTGCTTACTTTTAATGCTGTGGAAAGGCTAGCAGGCTTTTATTTCATTAATAAAACCAACCTGTGGGGTTTAGGGTACAATAATGTGCAGGATAGTCACCTGAGAGACCTGCTACCAGCAGATCTGAGGGGTAGCCTGAGACTCTATGTCTCTAACAAGCTCCTGGGGTGACTGCTTCAGGTGACCTGAGGATCAGACTTTGGGGGATGAAGGTTTGAATCAAACCCACACAGCTAGTGCATGGCTCTGTGAGGTGTCAGTCCACGAGACAAATCATGCCGCTGTCATTCATCTAGACTACATAGACTTTTAGCAAGATGGCCATAAACTCATCATCCAAAGCAGGACTCCTTTATTTTACAAATAGAAAGGGATGCCATTAATGGTTACCAGGCATAAAACAGTCTGTCAAATGCACATAGAGCCTTCTGGTTGCACTGGATTTAATAGGCGAGTATCTTCAAATGAAAAAACTGTCTTTCATTTATTTGTTAGGGGGGAAAGTGCACTGCTTACTCCAAGAGGAAGTTAGTGGCGAAGCTTTAAATGAAGAGTGGGGATGAGAGGAACAGATTTAATTTACATAGCTGCTCAAAATGCTATTGATAACGCTTTCCCGGAAAGGCAGATAAAAACGAGTCACCAGAGGATGGAGGGAATGTTTCCTGATGATAGGGAGAGACTTAGAGGCCAGAAACAAAGGCAATGGGTAAACAGGCAGTTATCTGGGGTGTGTGGCAAGCTTGCTGCAGTGCTGGAAAAAAAGAACAAGAAGGGAGGAGGATGGGCTGCAAGAAGCTGAGAACAAACATTGCCTTAAAGTAAGGAACCGGTGGGCATTTACAGGGCCGGGTAAGGCACTGTGGGCTCAGCAGCGAATAGGAGCTTAGAAGGCAAGTCAGATGAGATAACACTTTGAATAGGGCCTGGCTTTCCCACTCAAAGAAAAACTGACTTGGAGGCAAATGTAATTACAGTTTATAAGATGCTGAGCTTGTCAGTCTGGGTGAATATTGGGCGAAGTGGGTGACTAGGGGAAATAAGTTGTTCAGACATGGCGACAAGCTAGATGAGCAAGCACTGGATGGCTTCTGTTCCATCAGAGGCTGCCTATCCCCACCACTCCATGATGGTCTACATGCTCCAGGTTGGATCTGCTGAACTGAAGTCTGACAGGACCCTCTGAAAGGTGTTTAGGAAGCTCTCTGCCAGAGACTCTGCTGAGCAGCTAGGACCAAATGCCAACAAATTCACTACGAACATGAGAAGAAAGTTAGAGGCTGGTCGTAGAGCTGGGAGTACGGGGGCATGGGGGGGCTTTAAACTTGCAAAGCCCCTGGTTCTATTGTTACGGGTGTGGATCTGAGTCCTGGGACACCGGCTGAAGTATCTGGGTCCATGTGTCCTAAAGCAAAGAAATGGCTAAAAATAGAAAAACAAAAAACACTTTGTTAAGAAGGGAATAGTTGAAGCTGAAGAGATGGCTCAGCAGTGAAGAGTACTTCTACTTCTGTAGAGGGCCTGGGTTCGAGTCCCAGCACCCACATGAAGCAGTTCTACAAACACTTTCAACTCAAGGTCCAGGGAATCCAATGCCTCCTCTGGTCTCCACAGGCACCTGATACATAGATCCCCTGGAATTATACACAGTTGCAAGACACCGGATATTGGTGCTGGAAACTGAACCCAGGTCCTCTACAAAGTGTTCTTAACCACTGACCCGGCTCTCTAGTTCTTCCTACATTCATCTCTTTTTTTAACCCTACATTCATCTTAATGTAGCCTTCTTCAGTCTATTCATCTGTCATGCCATCCATCCACAGCACTAACTAACTCACATTAATGTTTATTAAACAAAGCATTTTTCCTCAGTCGGTGATGCATGGTTCTTAATCCACTCATTGTGCTTTGACGTGTTACTGAGAAATAGACAGCATATCCATTTAGAATACATAACTTAGGAAGCTGTATACAGTGAGCATTTATTGTGTCACCACGTGTGGAGCTATGATCAAGTGCCAGCTCACAGCGCATAGGGCACCAGCAACCAACCAAAGATGCGATTTCATTCCCTTTTGAATGACCATGTGAGTGACTCCCAATGTGAGGCTATCACAGACACTGCCTCCATGGATACTGTACTCGATTTCTGGTACCCAAAATGGTGCAGTTCTATAAAGTATGTATGTGCCTAGGAGCAAAACTGCCAAGTCAAGTAACAAATCTCTAAAATTACAGGTACAGATACCTGGTTGTACAAAGTGACTCTGTCACAGCCCATGTGTACTGCAGCATGCGAGCATTTTCGTGGTTCTGCATCTGTACCAACCCTGAGCATCCTGTTTGGTATCCCTCACTGTCTCTGTTAGCTATCGCTGCAGAACAACAGATGGCCTTCAGAGCTCACAAGACAATAGGCATTATCTCACACCTGTTCTGGGTTAAGAATCCAGAGATGACTTAGTTGGATGGTTCTGAGTCTCTTAAGAGTCTGAGATCAAGATGTTATCCAGAGCCACAGTCATTTGAAAGTTGAACTGAGCCGGAAGATGTTTCCAGCTCCCTGATGCAGCTGGTGGCTGGACGCCTCCACTGGTTGGACCATAGTGTTCCTCTGGGAACTGCTTATGACAGGATTGCAGGCTTCCCAGAGCAAACTAATGGGGGTGGAGCACCCAGATGGAACTCCATGTGCCTTTCATAAGCTAAACTTGAGAGCAGTATATCATCATGTCTGTCATTTTCTGTTGATCATACAAACCAGCTCTCATACCACATGGGAGATTACAAATACCAGGACCTGGGGACCGTTCAGGACCATCCCGAAGGTTGCTTACCAGTCACTGTGGCTTCAGTTTCTTTATTAATTGTTCATATGTTGAAGATGTCTGCACTTGTGTTGGCCATGAGGTTTGTGAGTATTTTGGGTTTTTTTTTCCCATTGGTTTATATTTTCCTTAGTGATTTATAATACTTCTGTTTTAATTGTTTAGAGTCAAGGTTTCTCTATGCATCCCAGTTTGACTTCAGACCTGTGATCCATCTGCCTCTTCATTGGTAGCATTATCTGTGTACCTGACCACATGGCTTGAAGGGTACTTGTGTTCTAGATAAGACACTTTATTTTGCATTTTCCCCAACGTGTGGCTCATCCTTTCACTTTTGTTTCTTTGTTTGTTTGTTTGTTTTGTTTGTTTTGTTTTTCTAGACAGGGTTTCTCTGTGTAGTCCTGGCTGTCCTGGAACTAACTCTGTAGACCAGGCTGGCCTCAAACTCAGAAATCTGCCTGCCTCTGCCTCCCAAGTGCTGGGATTAAAGGCATGCGCCACCACTGCCCCGCTTGTGGTTTTTTTTTTTTTTTCATCCTTTCACTTTTAATGAAGTCTTTCTGCTTCCCTTTGGTGTTAGAGATCAAACTCAGGGCCTATGGAAAACAGGCAAGTACTCTACCACTGAGCCATATCCCTAGCCCTTACTAATGCCTTTTAATAAAGAGAAGTTCTTATTTGAACAGAGCCAAATCCATAGCTGGTGATTTGTATCTTACTTAAGAATTTTCTCCTGAGGTCAGGAAAACATTATTTCATATTATCTCCTAAAAGCTTTATTATTTGCCTTCTAAAAGTTAGACCCATAATGCTCTTGGAATACATTTTGTGTAGGTATGATGTAAGGGTCTAATTTTATGTTTTTTCCTGGTCCCCTATTGTCCTAGTACTGTTTATGAGAACACTGTTCTTTCCTACGATTCTGCTGAGTCACCCTTATGATGCCCGTTTCCAGGCACTGCCCTCTGATCAATGACTCCTTTTGTTGGCTCTGGTTCTCATGTCACACGTTTTTAAGCAGATCTTTGTGTTAAGCCTTAATATCTTGTCTGGTAAGATCTCCAGCTTTTTTTCCAAGAAGCACAAAGAAAAATGATGCACTTCTTCCTCCAGAACGGCTGTTCTGAGGAGTAACCAATGGTCTATGCCCATAGGAGTGCCTAAATCCTGATAATCCTTTAATATCTAAATAATATCTCACTTTGTCTGTGTCATCTCCCCCAGGTATAGAATCCCTCATCTGACCACCTCTGAGAACAAGGACCGGTTCCTCTCAAGTGGCTAGCTACACAGATTGCTAATTCCAGTGACTGCTTTATTCCCTATTCTAGAATGCAAATGTTCTAAAGGCTCCTTCAAGGCTTGCATCTCATTCAGGGTTGTCAGTTTAGCACAAGACCTGTACACAGTAGATGCCCAGTAAGTATTTATGACATCAATGTATTTTCATCATTTGAACTGGTGTTTAATTGTACACACAGAGCACCAGAATTAGAGAGTGAGTGTTATTTCTCCAAAGTCTCCATCAGTAACCAACAGTAGAATTCAAGGTTCTAATCGGTAATCACTCACAGACTTAGCGTTAATACTATAATGTAGTATTCAGCTAACTCCAGGCTTACACTGTACAGCTCTTATGGCCCTTCATGGCCAAGAACTGAAGTCTTATTTCTGATTGCAAGCAGTCAAAATAAAAATATAAATCCTCTGAATTCTCTCTCTCTCTCTCTCTTTCTCTCCCTTTCTCTCTCTCTTTCTCTCTCTCTCTCTCTCACACACACACTCAGAGAGAGAGAGAGAGAGAGAGAGAGAGAGATTTTGACATTGCTAAGAAATTATTTCCATGACATTCACATTTAACTGGGAGGCTTATATTTTGTGCTACACCCACACCACACACACACACACACACACACACACACACACACACAGAGAGAGAGAGAGAGAGAGAGAGAGACACCCTCTTGTTTCCCCACTCTCCTCCACAGTCGTAGGCTCTGTAAAGAGTAATAGGAAGGAAGGAAGTGCCAGCATCTTCTCATCTTTCACTGTCACAATCCTCCTTTCATTACCACCCACCTTGTAGCTGCCAATTCTGGCTTTCCCTGGGACCCCTGTATGAGCCTTCATGAGCCCCTGAAGGATGGTATCTCTTCCCTAGGACTACTCACATACCCAATGCCCATGAGCTCAACAGTTCCCTTCATCCCACCAGAATTCTTATCCCGGGGGAAGTGAGATGAGGTTCTGGCCAAGCTGGCCCAGTGCCAGTTGTTAAGCTGTTATCTCTCAGCCCCAAACCCAGCACTGAGGTCTTGTGATCCAGAAGCCAGCAACTGGAAGAGCACACCTCTGCATTTCTAGCTGCTTCCTGCTAGGTTCTGTTCTCCGAGGGCATTAGTGGGTGACTGGGGCTGCAAAAGAAGCAGACTCTTTCTCTTCTTGTGAGCATCCCCTAGCAATGTTTCCTGACTCCTGATACTTCCTCCCATGATACCAGCTGGAAACTGTCCTGGGAAAATAGCTCCAGTGCATTTTTCTTCAGTCCTAGCCCTTGCTTCCATCTTATCATTATTTCCTCAAAACTAGGGGCACTGAAATTCCCTTCAGTTGCTTCCTCTCTATAAATCAATACTGTCTTCACGAAATTTTAGTTACCTGGTTATCTTTTGGGTTTTTTGTTTGTTGGTTGGTTGTCGGTTGTTTGGGGTTTTTTTTTGTTTGTTTTGTTTTGTTTTGTTTGTTTTTCTGTTTTTGTTTGGTTTTGGTTTTGTTTTTTGTGAGACAGTCTTGAGCGTCCCAGGTTGCCCTTAGACTCACTGTGTAGTTGAGATAACCTTGAACTTCTGATTGCTAGGATTTACAGACATGCCTCACCACACCTAGTTCCTACTTAACAGTTCTTTATGTTATATTTTCTTGTTAAGCAGCTAATAAGGTTTCTACCTGAGACTGACAGAACAGAACTGATTCTCAGCAAAGCGCTTTCCTGTTTTTGTTAATTCACATCAATAACTCCAATGTAAAAAGTCTGGGTTCAGTCCTCAGGAAATCTGAGCTCTCCCAACTTCTAATGCCAGACATAAAAGAAGCTATCTAAAGTTTCTCTGAGTCTGTTTGACCAACTGAAATAGGAATAGCAGAGGCTAGCCTCTTGCTTTGTCTCCACTGCTGCAAAAAAGACCATGACTAAAAGCAGCTTGAGGAGAATAGTGTTCATTTGGCTTACATGTCTCAATCACAGTCATTGAGGAAGCCAAGGCAGGAACTCAATCATGGCAGGAACCTAGAGGCAGGAGCTGATCAGAGGCCATGGAGGAGCATTGCTTAGTGGCTTACTTCTCATAGGTTTCTCAGACTGCTTTCTTCTGTGACCCAGGCCCAATGGCTTAGGGATGCGTTAGGCCCTCCCACGTCAATCAACAATCAAGAAAATCACCACAGACTTGCCTACAGGCCAATCCAATGGAAGCACTTTCTCAATTTAAGTTCCCTCTTCCCAGATGAACCTGGCGTGTGTCGAGATGACAAAAACCTAATCAGCACATCCATCTTCAGAGAAACATCTGAACCTCAACAATGAAAACTAATAAAACTTAGTACCTCAAGAAATGTCCATTAAAATCACTCTCATTGAGAGGAGGGGATTAGAGATGGGACAACCAAAGCCAAAGATGGAGTCTTAGTTAGGGTTTTATTGCTATAAAGAGGCATCATGACCAAAGCAACTCTTATAAAGGAAAGCACTTAATTGGGGCTGGCTTACAGTTTCAGAGGTTTAGCCCATTATCATCATGGCAGAAAGCATGACAGCATGCAGGCAGACAAGGTGCTGGAGAAATAGATGAGAGTTCTGCAGCTGTATCTAAAAGTAGTCAGGAGACTGGAATTCTACACTAGGCAGAGCTTGAACATAGGAGACCTCAAAGTCCACCCCCACAGTGACACACTTCCTCCAACAAGACCACACCTCCTAATAATGCCACTTCCTGTGGACCAAGCATTCAAACACATGAGTATATTCAACCCTATCCAAATATGTGGCGAACTAATAGAAATGCACTACTTTGTTAACTGCCTTAGTTATTGTTCTTTTGCTATAAGAGACTCCATGACCAAGGCAAACTTCTTGAAAAAACCAAGTGAGTCTTGCTTACAGTTTCAGAGGGTTAGTCCATTATCATCACAGCCAAGAGCATGGCAGCATGCAGGCAGGCATGGAGCTGGAGCAGTAGCTGAGAGCTATACATCCTGATCTACAATCAGGAGAGAGAGAGAGAGAGAGAGAGACTGGGCCTGGTGTGGGCTGTTGAAACCTCCCTCAAAGCACACCCCTGTGACAGTCCTCCAACAACACCTCCTACTCCTTCCCAGACAGTTCTACTAACTGGAGACCAAGCATTGAAATACATGAGTCCATGGGGGCCATTCTCATTCAAACTACCACATAAACTAATCTAAAATATATTTTTTAAACAATGAGTTTGAATACAGATTTGCTGCCTGAGTGAAAAAATGCTTCCCCCACCCAAGAAGATATAAATTATTAAATGAAAATCTCGGTGCCAAGTGTAGCGTACTTCTCTATTACTTATTGATTAAGGGGATTCCAGAGGCCCCCATAATAGCACAGGCTACTTCCACTGCTCTTGGTTCCCACCCTAACTGGATGTTTAGACTCTGTTACTGAAGACGCAACACACTTTGGTTACAGGACACAGAAAAGTCAAGCTGGAACTGACCTGAAAACTTCCTTTCTGCCGGCTAACTTTCATTGTGCTGGAAGATGTTCTGCAGGCTATGGAAGGGAGGGGGACCCCAATGGTGTTACCTGTCAGTGAACCCTGAATGCCACAATACTGACTTCCCAGTAAGATGTACCTACTAATGCAATGATGCCACAAAGGCTACATGCTGATTTCCGATTGAATTTGAGGCATGTTCCACAGAGGTAAATTAATCCCTGATTCTGTAAAAACAGTCAAATTCACAAGACTCAGAAGGTCATAGGCCCTAGCAGGGAACCTACTATTGTTGTTTCATTAAATAAACATGTTGTCAAACTGCCTTTTAAATATGTTTTTGTACCGACAGATTAATATTGTTCTTAACCTTAGCCAAAGAAACTTCTGCAGTAGGCAGAAGTTAAAACAAAGACTCATAATTAGTCAAAGTTCTGAGAAAGTGATTATTGAGCATTGCATACCAGGCTGGACTGGAAAGTGGGAAGCTTAGCCTGAGTGGGTGGTTTAGGCATGAGGGAGGGAGAAACAGCTTTTTCAGAGACAGTTTTCAGTGAAACAGTTCTCTTTATTGGAGGGGAACAGGGATATATAAACCTCAGGAAGTGAGTAGGAGTTGGGGGCGGGGTGAACATACATGCTGGGAATGCTTCATTTGCATGAAGAGGAATTCCAGATGTGGCCACCAGGCTATGTGGCTGCCTCAGAGAGGCAGAGGAGGGGGTTGCAAGGCCATGTGCACAGGAACATGCAGCCCAGACCAAGGAGAAAGCGGTCCTACTTCTGCCAGACTCGGGCTTAGATTTTCTGTGTTTGGAAACATCTCGACCTCACTCTTGCTCTGGACCAGCTCCCCCAGTTTCACAGCTTTCTGGCTCCACACAGCCCTAAGCTGGATAACTACATCAACCCCCTCAAGGATCAGGGGACATCTGGGAAGAGCAGGTGAATGGGAGGAGTGCCGTGAAATACTTCTGGTGGTGTCATGGTCATTGCACTTCTGTTTGCCAGCAAAATCAGTCAACATTCCAAAAGCCAGCACTAATTGAACTCAGCCAGTTTCTGCCACCAACACCTTCAGAAAAGGAAGGGGGGGAAGGAGAGGATAGAAGAAGGCATCTGGGAGTTAATGGGAGGGGGGAACTAGGGTGAATAAGGTCAATGCATACATATATGAAGTTGTCAAAGAAAAACAATGAAAGAGAATCCTCCTCAGGTGTGTCACTGAGATTCATCCACAATGGAACAAACACTTAATAAAAGCATGTGTGTGTATACTCCAGTTCTTGCCTAACACAAGCTCCCCAGGACAATTCTGCATATCATGTGTCATTTACTGAGCTTTTTTCTGTGCTACCACAATGACAGTCTGTGTGTACTACCTTAATGCCACCCAAGGTCACGCTTCCCTTACCCCCTGAGGGGTGTTGCAGCTCATCATGGGATGGCATTCCCAAGCCCCGTTTTTTTGGTTAGGAGAACTACGTGACCAAGTCCTAACAGCACATGTGAGTGGACACAGTGTTCACTCTTCTTACCTGACTCACAAAGCTTCACATTTGGGGCTGCTTAGTCTCTCTCTTTCTCCTATTTTGAAGCAGAAAATGCCAAGACCCAAGGAGATGGTTGTTATAGGTCCTAGTAGGGCAGAGACAGACAGTGTGTGTGTGTGTGTGTGTGTGTGTGTATCTGTGTGTGTATCTGTGTGTGTATCTGTGTGTGTATCTGTGTGTATATCTGTGTGTGTGTATGTGTGTGTGTGTGTGTTTTATATTTTAAGATCTTGTACAGCCACCAGTATTCAAACATGGAAATCACCCTAATGCTTACTATATCTAATCATTTCCAAAAAATTCCACATATAAGCACCAGAGTTCAGTTTCTACTCTCCTGTCCTAGCACCTCACAGTGGCCATTGAAGTCCAACTTGAGTTTTGGAGGAGACAAAACATATTCAAAGAACCAGTTATTGTATTAGTTTGCTAAGGCTTTGTCTTGGTTAATCTTGGTTGTTTGATCCTGGTTGTCAATTTGACGTGATTTAGAATCACCATGGAAACACACAAGGCTGTTTCCAGAAAGATTTAACTAGTGAGGAAAGAGCTGCTTTCAATGTGGGCAGCAGTACATCATGGGAGGAGTCTTGACATTAATAAGAAGGAAAAGTGAACAGAGTGCCAGTGGCCATCTCGCTTTACTTCCCGATTGCAGGAGCAATGTGACCAGCTCCTGATGCCAGGACTCCCCCACAGCAATAGTTTATGTCCTTTCTTCAACTATGAGCCAAAATAATCCCTCTCTTTCTTATATGGCTTTTTGTCAAGTGTCCTATCTCAGCAAAAAAAAAAAAAAAAAAAAAAAAAAACTGATTTTTCCATAACAAAATATCACCAACTGGGTGATTTAAACAAGAAAAATATGTATTTTCTCACAGGTATGAAGGCTAGAGGCCCTAGACCGAGATGTCAGCAGAGGTTCTCCTGAAGTCTTTCTCCTTGTTCCCTCAATGTCCTCACAGGATCTCTCCTCTACAAAGACATCCCTGGTGTTTCCTTGAGTGTCAAAATCTCTTCTTATAAAGACATCAGTCAGACTGCATTAGGCCCAATGTAGTTTTACATTATTGTTCCTTCATGAAGATCTGTGTCTTCAAATACAGTCATATCCTGAAGGATAAGCGTTAGAAAGCCAACATATGAATTTTGGAAGACACAATTTATCCCATCACAAAGCGCTCTCTCTCTCTCTCTCTCTCTCTCTCTCTCTCTCTCTCTCTCTTCTTTTCTCTCTCCTGGTCTCTGTCTTCCCCTCCACCCAGTAAATTAGCTGGAATACTTTCCAGGAAGTAAGTAGGCACATTCGGAATGAACTCCAAGAAATGTCTTTTGATTGGGGTTGGGGGGAACAAGCTCACCAAAGTGAATGCAATTTGGGAGAGTCAGAGCAGACTCTGAGTGTTGAAAAGACAGACAAATTACCCAGCTCTAGTCAGTGTGAGCCTTTATTTCTGGTCACCTCAGCAGTTGAAATGCACGTCTTGAAACTCTTTTAAATTCTAAGACATCATCTCCTGCATAGGAAAAGGCAACTGTGAGCCCAGTTAAAGCCAGAGCATGGCTGTGCATGTGATGTTTACCTGTGTGATGGCTCACTTTCCAGTGGCTCAAGCAGAGTGTTCTTTTTTCAGTTTACTAACACTTTTTTTAAAAATCAGTTTTTCTATCTATGTATTATTTATTTACTATATATGTGGGGTGTGGATCTGCATATCCCTTTGTGAGAGTGTGGTGGTCAGAGGACAACCCACAGAAATCGGTTTCTCTCTTTGCATCATGTGAGCTCCTGAGTCTAACTCAGGTTATCAGGCTTGACAGCAAGTGCCTCTGCCTGCTGAGCCATGGCCTAGCCCATTAATAATGCATTTTCAAAGGGAAATAAAACAATCCCTTTGTTTTATTGTTCTGGCTGGTTTTATGTGTCAACTTGACACAAATCAGAGTCATCAAAGAGGAAGAACCCTCAATTAACAAAATGCCTCCATAAGATCCAGCTATAAGGCATTTTGTCAATGGAGGAGGACTCAGCCATGGTGGGTGAGGCCATCCCTGGGCTGGCAGTCCTGGGTTCTATAAGAAAATAGGCTGAGCAAGCCACAGGAAACAAGCCAGTAAGCAGCATTCCTCCATGACCTCTGCATCAGCTCCTGCCTCTAGGTCCCGTCTCTGCTTGAGTTCCTGTCCTAACTTCCTGATGGACCTGAAAATGTAAATCAAATAAATCCTTTCCTCCCCAACTTGCTTTTTGGTCATGGTGTTTCATAGCAGTAATAGGAACCCTAACTGAATCATTTATATTCAAGAAGAATTAACAAGGGGTCTTCAGCTCTTCTCTTCTGTTAGTTACATTTCTCACTGCTGTGGCCAAAGGCCTCATGGGGATAGTGTAAGGACAGGATTGTTTCTCTTGGCTTGGGGGTTTTAGAGGCTCCAGTCTGTCACGGCTGGGAGATTGTCAGATGGATCAGCTACATTTATGATGCAGGAGCACGTGGTGAGTGGTATATCAGGTCAGAGAACAGCATCAGAGGCAGGTCTGGGCTACTAATGCATTTCAGCCAGAGAGGTCCCATGTCTCAACCTACTTAAGCAGCACCACCACCTAGAGACCAAGTGATCAAGCATGGGAGCCTGTGGAGCACATTCTGACCAAAATCAAAGCACCTTAGAGAACACATTGAAGGCACACACGTGGAGATGGTACTTGAGAAGTAGATGTTGCTGTCAAAGCCAGGGGATCCAATGGTCTGAGAACTTCATACAGAAAGAAAGCGATCCTACATGCTTTTCAACATTAGTGAATGCACCACTTCCTTTTCTGTGGACACAGTCATGAAGCAAAAGCAGCAAGGCTATTACTCCTTCTCTGCCTCATTCAGGATACTTTACACCACAAGAAACAGATATTCATCAGGTGAATTTAAATTAAGGAGATGCTCTTACCTAAACCAATCACTGGCAATGACCAGCTTGAACTAGCCAGTGTGTGTGTGAGAAGAGGGAGAGTATGGGGGGCCGGTGGAGAGGGGGAGAAGAAGACCAGAAAGGGGAGGAGAAACAGGAAGCAAGAACAGGAGAAGGTGACTATGGAGGCAAGTAAGCAATACAATAATATTTGTGAATGAAAATGTCATAAGGAAAATCACTATTTTGTATTTTCACTAAAATATTTCAATAAACTCCACACCCACACACATGCAAACAAGCCTAATTCAACTCAGTGGATTTTTTTGTTTGTTTTTAAGACAGGAAAATAGAAGGTGGACATGCTGGGAAGAAGGTTGATAGGGTTAATGTGAAGGTTAATGTGATTAAAATACAGTATGTAAACTGGGAGTGGCAGAGGCAAGCAGATTTCTGTGGGCTTAAGGCCACTCTGGCTTACACAGCAAGTTCCAGGAAAGCCAGGGCTACACAGAGACCCTGTCTAAAATTTAAAACAAAAAAAGCACCATATACATGTAGGAAACTGACAAAGGATAAATAAGAATATTTTTTAAAAAACGATACAAAAATTCAACAACAAGCCAGGCAGTGATGGTGTACCCCTTTAATCCCAGCACTTGGGAGGTGGACCTCTGTGAGTTCAGGGCCAGCTTGGTCTTCAGAGTGAGTTCCAGGGCAGCTAGGGCTACAAAGAGAAACTCTGTATCAGAAAGAAAAACAATACAAATAATAGGATCCAGCTTAATAGGTAAATGTGTCTGGTGTGACCTGAGTTCTGAATTTAGTCCAAACTTACATAGTAGGAGAGAACTGACTTCTGAAAGTGAAAGGGTTAAAAATTTTCAAAAACTCCTAACAGGCTGAGCAGAACCAAGAGTGCAGGTCAGCTTGGTCATGAGCTCTGTGTTTCAGGAACTTGGCTGACCACAAGATAGATAGTTGATTACGAATAGGCTCTTTGAGAATAGCCTATACAAAATGTTCCCCATGACTGTTCCTTGAACCCTGTCACAAACTGAATAATGGGCTGGGACTTTCCACAGGTTCTCTCCAATAGCCCTCCTTCACTCCCCCTGGGTTGTGGTTTCCCCCCGGGTTGTGTTTTTTTCCTTGTGGTTTTTGCCTTTAAATTTTCTCTGCCTCCAAAGCCCCGGGGTCAGACCCCACTGCCCCTGTGTGGGTCATGGGTCTTGACCTCAGCTGATCAAAATATACCTCTTGCTGATTGCATCGAGTTTGGAGTCTTGTGAGTTATTGGGTGGCCACAAATTCCTGAGGCTTGGGTAAGGTCCTCCTTTCGTGGAGGCCTTACAAAAGATGTCCTCTTACCTCCGCATACACATAAAAGCAAACAAATAAATGTGAAATAGAGAAAGGAAAAAAAGAAAAAGAACCCCATAAGAAAAACAATATCAACTAACTGGACACCCAGAGCCGCCAGGGACTAAACCACTAACCAAAGAGTATACATGGAAGGAGCCAGAACTCCATATATATGTGTGTAGCACAGGGTGGCCTTATCTGTCATCAAAGGGAGGGGAAGGAGGCTTGATGCCCCAACATAGGGGGTGAGGTGGGAGTGTCACTGTGAATGGGTGGAGGAGCACCCTCACAGAGGCAAAGAAGAAGGGGATGAGGAGGGATAAGATGGGGGTTGGTGGATGTGTGACAGGGAAGGGGGATACCATTTGCAATGTAAATGAATAAAATGATTAATTAAAAAATAGAGTAGCAAGATGCTCTGCAGGTAAAGGCACTGCAACCAAACCTGAGGACCTTGGTTTGATTACTGGAACACACATGGTAGAAGAGAAGCAACTCTCATGAGCTATCCTCTAACTGATACATGCATGCGTACATAGATAGATAGATAGATAGATAGATAGATAGATAGATAGATAGATAGA
>JANHMN010000003.1:111083532-111093642 GCA_030674055.1 Rhabdomys pumilio
AGATAGATAGATAGATAGATAGATAGATAGATAGATAGATAGATAGAAAAAGGAAGGCTAAAGAGATGGCTCAGTAGTTAAGATCATTAGCTCCTAGAGGACCAAGGTTCAATTTCCAACACCTACATTTCAGCTCCCAGCTGTCTGTGACTCCGGCTCAAGGGGATCCTACATCTTTTGTAGCTACTACATTATGCAACTCAGATGTGCAAGACATGAGCTTTCCAATTTGTCTAAGATTTTTATCCATGAACTCTGATTACACTGATGGCAGATAGAGAAAAATCTAAATTGAATAAAGTAATTTGATTATTTCTAGTAGAAAAATAGACTCCCAAACTGCTTCCATTTCTCTGGGTGAGTTTTTAACTGATTCTAAGTTTAATTCTCCTCCTACCAGAGCAAGTCTCTCTTTCCAAGTGTTGACTCCACACTGTCCTGCTCAGGTGTCATCTAGGTACAGGAGAAGACCTACTTTTCTCTCTGTCCCCACACTCTTCCACTATTTATCATGCTGAGATCTGGGTCTGCACTCTTCTTGACAGGGATGTCCTTTGTTTCTTCTGATCACTGAGGTTCCTCTAGATTCTGCTGCCGACTGGCATAGCTGCTAGAGCTTAGCACTTCTACCATTTATGTTGACATCTGGGTGTCTGAGCCTGCATCCTGTACTCAGTAGATCCAACCTTGGTTTATAGGTTGTTCTGTAAATCCCTCTTTGACTTGGTTGTACTTCTTCCCTCTGCCTGACCCAGGCAATTTATCCATAGTGCTTGCAGTTTTGCAGTTATGATAAAAAAACAACAACTAGAATGTGCCATTGCGATTTGTACCATTTGGTACAAATGGTACTATTTGTGCCATTTGAGAGATAGTTGTAGGATATTCTCAGGCAATGGGGAACTAACAGAGATACAGGGCACCAGACATGTGCTGGCTGCATGAACATGGCATCCCACCAATGTTCTCATGCTTCCACTCTATGTTGACACATGAACTCTCTGACTCAGTTTCACTGACTCTCTAGTAAAGATTGTAATGCAAGCCCCATTGCTTTGCCCTTCCCACCAGGCTCCCTAGTTGCTCCTAATATTCTCCCACCAATGCCCAGCAAGAGCTTGGATGCAGAAGGATAGAAGCATACACACACGTGTACACGCACGCACACACACACACACACACACACACACACACACTACTGACCCCACCTTCCTCTTTTCCTCCTACTCCGACAACTTGTCCTGCCTTTCCTTTCTATCTGTCCAGGATTTTCTATATATAAGGTCCTCTTTCATTTCTATCTGATGTCCTTCTGTGTTCTAGAAAGTGTTTAAACCCAACCCTTTCTTGAGGAAATAAATCTCAATAACTAAACATCATACAGAAAGTGGGTTCTTTTAATAGAGAAAAATGATACAAATTACCAAAGAGGAAACACTCCCCTGCACAGCCATGCTCAATGATACGGGTATTTCTCTTTTAATGTTATCCTCTTTCTATCATTTCAATTATCTGAGCCAAATGTGTGTTTTTCTACTTCAAAGAGGTTAAAGTTTTGCTAAAGACAATTACTTTCACAAACACACTTATTTTGATGGGCATTCAAAGCAGCCTGGGATTCATTCCCAGAGTCCTTGTATGCCTGTGAGCAGTGTACCACCAATTATTTCAGATTAGTAAATCATTACATGTCCTTTATTAAGCACCTACTGTGTGCCAAAATTTCACATCTATTCATAAAATTAATTGAATTCTCAACCTAATCTGTGCGGCCAGTATTCATTTCTTCATCGTGCATTTTAGCAGAGTTCAGAGAAGTAAGTAGATGTTCCTGTGATCATATAGCAATAAATCCATTCAGACTCCTGGATTCAAGTTCAAGTCTTTGAGACTCCCTACTATGAGCCTTTTCCACCGTGGATGCTGCAGTGACAGCAGAACAAGACTAAGAAGATAAACTCAAAGAAGAGAGTCTCGGGAGGCACAGTCTCTCCCCAGGTTTTGTAGACAGTGGTTGCTAGGGACTGAATTTTTTTCAGTGGTGTAGCCACTGGCAAGTTGCCTCTGCTCCTTCAAATAACTCTTCATTCTTGCTTCTGTAAGTAACCCAGGTCAAAAGAAGCTCACCAAATAACACCAACAAAAGACAGGACAGTAGAAAGAGAATAGTTTGGAAGAGGAAAGAGGTCAGCAAGAGTGGAGAGGGGACAGGAAAAGGTAATGTGGAAAATGTGATCAAAATGTTATATACACATATGAAACTGTTGTTATGCATAATTGCTATACTCTTCTTCTATTTTATTTTTCTGTGTATGGATGTTTTCCTGCATGTATGCCTGAGTGTCACATATGTGCTGTGCCCACAGAGGCCCAAAGGGGCATCAGATCCCTAGGTGCTGTGATTCAAACACCAGTCCTCTGGAAGAACATCAATATTTATAACCACTAAGCAATCTTTCCATCTCCTGATTAATATATTCTAATTTTTTTAAAGGTGGGGGGCGGACAAAGTTCTGAATCTCATCAATCTGGGCTCCAGTTCCCAGCACCATCAAAATGTGTGACCCTGAACAAGTTAAATGACCTTTTTAATCTTCAGTTTTCTCTAAAGGGGAATAATAATGATTCACATGGCCAATAGATGTTCAAGATTTAATGAGATAAAATATTTTGTCTATTAAATCATTGGCAGTATCTAGAGAGTACTTCATTTTGGCCAGTGTACTGTGTAATGTCGTCTCTTCACCTTAATTACATTGAGGCTACAATAACAAAGAGCCCATAAGCTGGATGATATATAAACAACAGAGATTTATCTCTTATAGTTCTGAAGTCTAGAAATCTAAGATCGAGGCACTGAGTCCATATCTTATGAGTCTATGCTTTCTGGTTCATGAATGGCCATCCTAAATAAAGACATGTCTTGATAAAGACACTGACTCTAAGGACTCCATTCTCATGGCCTCCTCACCTTCTAAAGCCCCCAACTTTAGGTACCATCTTTTTAAGACTAAGATTCAACACAATCTTTCACTTGCTTGGTTAGAGTTACACCAAGATATTTTATATTATTTGTGGCTATTGTGAAGGGTGTTATTTCTCTAATTTCTTTCTCAGCCCATTTATCATCTGTATAAAGAAAGGCTACTGATTTGTCTGAGTTAATTTTATATCCAGCCACTTTGCTAAAATTGTTTATCAGCTGTAGGAGTTCTCTGGTGAAATTTTGGGATCACTTATGTTTACTATCATATCATCCACAAATAGTGAAAATCTGTATGACAAGAACTTCAAGACCATGAGGAAAGAAATCAAAGAAGACCTCAGAAGATAGAAGGATCTCTCACGCTCATAGAACTGTAGGATTAACATAGTGAAAATGGTGATCCTACCAAAAGCAATCTATGGATTCAATGCATCCTCATCAAAATTTCAACACAATTCTTCTCAGACATGGAAAGAGCAATTCTCAACTTCATATGGAAAAACAAAAACGCAGGATAGCAGAAACAGTTCTCAACAATAAAAGAACTTCTGGGAGAATCACCATCCCTGACCTCAAGCTGTACTACAGAGCAATAGTGATCTAAATATATATATGATATTGGCACAGAGACAGACAAGTCAATCAATGAAATAGAACTGAAGACCCAGAAATAAGCCCACTCACCTATGAACACTTGGTCTTTGACAAAGAAACCAAAACCACACAATGGAAAAAAGAAAGCATCTTCAACAAATGATGCTGGTATAACTGGTGGTCTGCATGTAGAAGAATGCAATTTAATCAGTATTTATCACTTGTACAAAGCTCAAGTCCAAATGGGTCAGGAACCTCAACATAAAACCAGATACAGTGAATCTAATAGAAGAGACAGTGGGAAATACCCTCGAAATCATTGGCTCAGGGGAAATTTTCCTGAACAGAATACCAATGGTTCGGGCTCTAAGATCAACAATTGACAAATGGGACCTCATGAAACTGAAAAGCTTCAGTAAAGCAAAGGACACTGTCAATAGGACAAAATGGCAGCCTACAGATTGGGAAAAGATCTTCACTGACCCTATATCCAACAGAGGGCTAATATCCAAAATATACAAAGAACTCAAGAAGTTAGACTCCAAAAAACCAAATAACCCAATTAAAAAGTGGGGTACAGACCTAAACAGAGAATTCTCAACAGAGGAATCTCAAATGGCTGAGAAGCACTTAAAGAAATGTTCAACATCCTTAGTCATGAGGAAAATGCAAATCAAAATGACCCTGAGACCCTTACACCAATCAGAATGACTAAGGTCAAAAACTTAATTGATAGTACATGCTTGAGAGGATGTGGAGAAAGAGGAACACTCCTCCATTACTGTGGGATTGCAAACTGGCACAACCACTCTTGAAATCAATCTAGTGGTTCCTCAGAAAATTGGAAATAGTTTTACATGAAGACCTAACTGTACCCAAAAGATGCTACACCATACCACAAGGACATGTGCTCCACTATGTTCATAGCAGCCTTATTCATAATAGCCAGAAGCAGGAAACCCAGATGTCCCTCAGCCAACGAATGGATACAGAAAATGTGGTTCATTTTCACAGTGGAATACTATTCAGCTATTTAAAATAAGGACATCATTAATCTTGCAGGCAAATGGATGAAACTATAAAATATTATCCTGAGTGAGGTAACCCAGACCCAAAAGGACATGTATGATATGTACTCACTGACAAGTAGATATTAGCCAAGAAGTACAGAATACCCATGATACAACCCACAGACGTAAGTTTAACAAGAAGGAAGGCCCAAGTGAGGCTACTTCAATCCCACTTAGAAGGGGAAACAAAATAATCATGGGAGGGAGAGACCTGGGTAGGAGACAGGAGGAGGAGGGAATACAGGAAGTAGGACAGGTATGGGAGAAGACAGGAGAGAAGCCCAGAGGACCAGGAGAATGAATGGAAATATGCAGCTGCAGGGGTGAGGGAGATGAGGGGAACTCCTAGAGAGTCCAGAGACCTAGGATGTGAGAAGCTCCCAGGACTCAATGGGGATGACCTCAGCTGAAATGCCCAACAGTGGGGAGGTGTAACCTGAAGAGACCACCTCTAGTAGACAGACAGTGGCTCCCAGTGAAAGGATGGGGTCATCAATCTACCTTCAAATTTTTTGACCCAGAATTGTTCCTGTCTAAAAACAATACAGGGACAAAAGTGGAGCAGAGACTGAAGGCCATTCAGTGACCAGCCCAACTTGGGATCCATCCTATGGGTGGGCACCAAACCCTGACACTATTACTGATGCCATGTTGTGCGTGCAGACAGGAGCATAGCATGGCTACCCTCTGAGAGGCTCTACCAGCAACTGACTGAGACAGATACAGATACTTACAGCCAACCATTGGACTGAGGTCATGGACCCCTATGGAAATGAGGGGAAGAATTGAAGGAGCTGAAGGAGATGGTAACCCCATAGGAAGATCAACAGTATCAACTAACCCAGAACCCTGGGAGCTCCCAGAGACTAAGCCACCAACCAAGGAGCATGCATGAGCTGGTCTGTGGCCCCCAGCACATATGTAGCAGAGGACTGCTTTGTTTGGCCTCAGTAGCAGAGGATGCATCTAATCCTGTAGAGACTTGATGCCCCAGGGAAGGGGGATATGGTGGGTGCAAGGTGGAAGATAGGGGTGGAGGTGGAGCACTCTCTCAGAGGCAAAGGGGATAGGGTGAAGAACTCTTGGAGTGGGGATCAGGAAAGGGGGACAACATTTGGAATGTAATAAATCAAACAACTTTTTAAAAAAGGATTCAACACAAACAATCAGTGCTTTGCTGTCTCTGAAGCAGTTTCGTGCTGAATTGAAATAATACCTATTTCCTTGAAATGTTTTACAAATAAGAAGCTGAGATTGAAGTGTGTGTGTGTGTGTGTGTGTGTGTGTGTGTCAGACACACAGAGAGAAAGAGACAGAGAGAGAAACAGAGAGAGAAAGAGAGAGAGAACCACTGATTTTTCAAAGACAAATACTGTAATTCAAAAATGCATGGCTTCCAATGGGACTCATCTTCTGTGCGCTGCTGGGTAGGGGCAGATCACCTCAGGTACTGTTTGTACCTGAAACACGAACCTGTGGGTCATAAAGACACCAAAGATGCTACCGAGGGAGCACTCATTAGTAGAGCAAAACAATGAAAGGCAAGCCTGAGGGTCAACTGAGAGAGAAATGGAAAAAAAAAAAACACAAGAGACCATAATTACTTCATCTATCATTAGGAAAAATCAGCTCATCATTTTTAAAAAACAAATAAAAATTGGGCCATAATTAGGTCCAATTAACTCATCCTTCAAACACATTCTCCATCATGGACATCTGCAGCTTTGGCTGCCTTTCTGGTAATTACAAGCCAGCTTCCCTCTAGAGGAGCATCCCCTCCCCCAATGACTGCCATACAGTTGTTTGGGAGTGACCCATCTCTAGGTCTAGGAATGGGTCTCAATTGTTTTAAGCCAAGCAGTTAATCAGGTCCCCTAAGCCACAATTCAAGGACACATTACTACCAGTATACATGAGATTCATGGGGCTACCTAGCCGATACGCTTCAATCTTCCACTAAACATATTGCAGTCTTCTTGAGTCATGGTAGAAAGAGCCTGAGGCAGTGAGACAAGGTGGTCAATCTGTCTGAGTCTGGAGGATTGATTACCTACCTGACTTCTAGTCCTAAGAGATACCAACCTAGAAGTTTGAGACATATCTACAACCCAGTGAAAGGCAGAGTGTTGTCCCATTCCACAGGCATCTGGGTACTTAGTCAATTAAGAGAATAGTGGAGAATCACAGATGTGTAACCAGTTTTCATGGACACCAAAACCCTGGCTGTTAAACACCCTGTCCACTTGAATAACCCTCTGCATTAGTTAAGTTTCTGTCCTGATGAAAGACTATGACCTAGAGTGATTTATGGGAGAAAAAAAGAACTCATTTTACTGACAGTTCCAGAGGGGTAAGAATCCCTCATGGCAGGAGGACCTGGCAGCAAGCAGCAGTGGCAGCAGGGACAGGGAGCTGAGAGAGACATCACATTGAGAAATAGAAAGTAGATTGAAGTTCTCCAAGCCTTCCTCCTCTAGGAAGGCCTCTTTAACTTCCCAAACAGCACTAACCAGCTGGGGACCAAGTGTCCAAATGCCTGAGCCAACAGGGCACATTCCTCATTCAAACCACTACATCCCCACAGCAAACCAACTCGGAGAGCGTAGGTGATGTGCCCAAAGTCACATCGAAGATATACAAATGGTGGCACCGGAATTCTGACTCAGAAATTCTTTTATTCCTAAATTCTTTCTGTATTTCTTTAACTTTAAACTGAGATAATTTTGATAACAAAGCAAAACCGTTAGCTGCTCTTAGGAATAAGTTTCCATGGGGCTGCTAAGCTTAGTCTGAATAAATTTACTTTCCTATTTTGCTGTTGTTTTGATAGATAGATAGATAGATAGATAGATAGATAGATAGATAGATAGATTGCTTGTATGAATAAATTTGTTGTGTTTTGCTTTGCAGTGCTGAGAATCAAACACGGGACCTTATTGTACTAATCAAGTCCTCTACCACTAAGTTTCATCTCCAGGCCTTGTTGTGCCTATTCACAAATCCCCCAAAAACCACCAACGAGTTGATTCTGATGCAATCATACTAGGGTCTTTTTATTTAAGCTTGAGCTTGGGCTCAGCCAACCCTGATGCAGCAGGATGAAGGGGTGAAGCCCCAAGCCCAGTTTCAAGCAAGCACTTATAGAGGTGAGCAAACAAGTAAGGGAGTGTCTAGCCTGGCTATTGTGGAATTTTATTTGTCCTTTAAAATAATTGGCTAGTGCCTAAACTTAACTTCTGCTTTTCTCCTGATTGGTGGTTGTTAGGGAGTGAAGTGCCAAGTGCAGGCTTGTTAGAGAGTAACCTGGAAACTGGTGCTAGGTGCAGGCTTGGTGGTTAAGATGGAACCTGAACCCAAGATGGAGTTGGTCTGTTCTCTCAGCTTCAGAGACCTAACATACTTTGTTCTTAACTTGACTTACTATAGTGATACAGGAAGAGTGGGAGGATAGAGACCATGATAACTCAATTATATGCAGATTCTCACTTGTCCTCTGCTTGGAGGATCTACTGGAAGAAACTAGCCCCTCTCACTAGAATCCATTTTATTCTTCCTGACTGTATGGTTGGACTACATTTCCCAGACTACTTTGCAGCTAAATGTTGCTATACGATTAAGTTCTGGCCAATGAAATCCAATTAGAAATGATGTGTGCCTAAATCCATGCAATGGGTATGAGTCCTCAGCGTTCCTTCCCTTAACCATGTAGATGACATTAATGTTCTCACACATGGCAAAGCAATGGCAGAAAGAACCTGGATCCTAAAAGACCACGTGGACTGGAGATTTGACCCAGGAATCCCAACTGCTCAGAATGCTACATGAGAACGTCTAAACTACTTTTTTCTTTAGACCATTTGTAGTTGAATGTTTTTGTTATAGCATTTTAACATTTTTATCATAAGACAAGAGTCTACAGATCATGGGGAAGAACTGGGCACCCACAGACGAGCATAGGTACAGAATCTAAACCAAGTTGTCTACAAGAAGACAAGAAAGAGACAGCTACAGGATTATATGTCTCCTTGTTCATCTTTCCATCTTTCTGTTTGATGCTCACTACATGAATGTATAAGGCAGCTTGAGTCAGGAACTAAAGCAAGCTTCGGTGACCTTATAGCACGGAGTGGTCATCTACTTCAGACAGCAAAAACAATGCGCCACACAGCTTGAGAGCATTTCCTGAGTTTCTGATTCTATGAGAAGAGCCTTGGGGAGAATCAGTATATCCCAGAAACACAGGTTACATAAAAACCAAAGATGAGAAGCCTCTCCTGCCAGGGAAGAGCTTTAGAAAAGTATATTTTGATAGATGTGTCAGTGTGTGCAGGTAGTTATAGCAAGTTATAACAAGATGCCATCTTATCACAGGGTGGTGATTAAATCAACAAATGTTTATTCAGTTCTGGAGGCTTGGGAATTCAAGTACAAAGTGCAGACAGATGCAGTGTGCAGACAGGGCTCACTCTCTGATCCACAGACCAGGCATTCTTGGGTTCTGAATAAGCAAGCAAGAAAGAGGTCATTCATGTCTCTTCTTATACAGTACTAATTTAACAAAAGGGCTCCAACCTCATGACCCAATCACATCTAAAGTATTCTGTCTCCAAATACCACCACATTACAGAGTTTCAGTGTGTGGATTTGGAGTAGGGGGACACATGCATGAAATCATAACATTGACATTTCTTGAAAAAATAAAGCAAGATGGTTTGTCTGGTAAAGATGCTGGCTGCCAAGCCTGAGGACCCAAGTCAGTCCTTGAAACCCACAAGACAGAAGGAGGAAACTGACTCTCATATGTTTCCTCAGAGCTATACACATACTCCATGACCCATATGTACATGAGAAGCCAAATCTTTTAAGTTCAGACTCCATTTTAGAGAACCTGACCTAAGTTCAAACTCAGGCAAACTAGCAAGCTGGTACCTAACATTAGTCTCCAAGTTACCCTCAACAAAACCAAAGCCTAGCTCCAGTCTCTAAACTAATCCCCAACAAGACCTGAATCTCCAGGTTACACCCCAATAAGACCCATGTCTCCAGGTTATCCCCCCAACAAACCTGCACTCCCAGGTTACAAGCCCACTCCCTACCTCACAACCACCAATGCAGAGGGGAACAGAAATTAAGTTTATGATATGACTCCCAGCACCAGCCAATTATGTTAAAGGCCACAGTAGCTTTCCAATTAGATGCTTGTACACTCACCCCACTGCGTGCTGTTTACTGTAAAGTCTTGCCCCAATAGACATTCTTCATCACCAAAACTGTCCTGCATGACTGCAGAGCACTGAGGGGTCTGAGCTAGCTCGAATAAAAAGGCCCCACTGTGATTACATTGGATCAGCTCTTGTCTGTTTTGGGGGGATCACTACCTTCCCTGACACTATATGCACACATGAAAGAAAGAAAGAAAGAAAGAAAGAAAGAAAGAAAGAAAGAAAGAAAGAAAGAAAG
>JANHMN010000003.1:111096896-111123600 GCA_030674055.1 Rhabdomys pumilio
GTGTGTGTGTGTGTGTGTGTGTGTGTGTGTGTGTGTGTGTGTGTTTAAGAGCTGGCAATATCTTTAAACAAAACAGAAACCATGCCGTTTGAGTGTCTCAGACAAGAACAAAGAGCCAGAAGGAGCCTTCAAGTCAACTCCCAGCTGCCTTTCCCAGCTTTACCAGTGCATGCAGAGAGAAGTGTGGGGCAAACATGAAAGACATTGCTGCATCCCTCTTCAGGACTTCATTTCTTTCCCATAGAAAAGGCAACTGGACATGTTGGAAGGGACACAGGGACCAAGAAGACACAAAGGGCATCCTGTCCTGCTGCCTCTCTGCCCTATATTTGGTAAATGGTGGCAGTACTTCTCATCAACCCTATGTCTTGCCCACACCAGCCATTCTGCAAAAACTTGGAATTTTTTAATTCCTTTGAATAAACAGTGTGCCAAGTCGACACATCCATTCTCCTGTTCTCTTGTATAGTCCTCATAAAAGCCAATGAGGTAAATGCTGCCATTGCCCCATCTTACAAGAGTTTTAGAGAAAAGGTAGAGAATGAGGGCAAGAGCCTAGGCATTGGTTTGAGTCCTGAATCCACCAAGGCTTCTGAGCTATGAAGCCTTCATACAGTCTCCTAGAGATCGGACAATCTCCTGTGTCCACATCTGTGAAATGGGTACAGGATTGACAGCTCCCAGAAAGGTTTCTTGTGTACAGCTCTAGTGATGGTTTCTGTCACAGAAAAAAATGTTCAGTATGTTAGATATTTTCATAACAGAGGAAAACCGGTACAAACAGGTATTGCAACTCACCCACAGTTACACCAATTGCTGGGCCAAGGTTTGGTGGGTTTCCTTGAAGTCTGTGTATCTGGGTTTGGTTTTTATCAGATTTGGAATGTTCATTCAGTGCTTTTTTTTTTTCAAATTCATTTTCAGTCCCACTATCTTCTCACCTCTTCTTTAGGGACACCCATTCTTCAATATTAGGGTGCTCATGTGAGTGTTAACCTTGGTTCCTTTCTTAAGTCTTTTGTCTTTCATTGGGTTCTCCCATTGCCTGTGTCTTGAAGTTCACCCCTGTGCTTCCCAGTGCCTGGCCTGCTCTTCATTCACCCACTGAACTCCTCATCGTCCATTTGGCCTTTTCCACATCTCCCAGACTTCTCAGGAACATGCCTGCCTCCCTCTGGCTCCTGGCACCCAGGAAGTCAATGTTTGACTACTCTGCTCTCATCTGTGATGGTGCTGGGTCTGCTGCTGTTGGCTGAGTTTTCTCCTTTGTGGCCTCATTTTCTCCTTCCTTGAATCAATGTTGCCAAGCATTGTGAATTTTTCATCTCTGGGTGTTAAGTCTTTTATACTCTTCCATTCTTTTCTAACTTTGTTTTAACACGCAGTTAAGTTACTTGGAAGAGTTGTGGAGGCTTGTTTTCAAAATGGTGGGCATACCTAGAATAACCTTTAATCTGGGGCTAATTTGGCCACTGTGGAGGCAAAATCATTTTCAGGATTCTGCTCAGCACACCTCCCTTGTGTCCACAGGATATATGTTAAGTTAGTTTTGTGCTCCTACAATGCAATGCAAACAACTTGAGAGGAGGATGTGTCTTGCTCAAAGTTTCAGGTTTAACCCACCATGGCCAGGAAGATGTGGTAGAGAGCAGACACCCAGATCAGGGTTGCAAGAGGCAGACAAAAGAAACACAGGAAGGAGTCACAAAAAAGAGACAGCTCCAAGAGTACGCCTCCTTCTTCCTACCCTAGATTCCAGCTCCTACCGGTTAACAGCTCCCACAAAAGCTATGAACCATTGAGGTATTAAGCCATTCATTAGGTCAGAGCAGCCATGACCTGTCACTAGAAACACTCTTGTGAATACATCCTGAGGTGTGTTCTGTGGATCTCCTTGGCTTTTCTTAACACAATCAAGCTGAGAGTCAATATTAACAACAGAGGTCTTTTCTTTCGATCTGGTGAGAAGCATTCCAATCCTCTGTAACTCCACCTAGTCCTTCTCAGTGGCCCTTCTTCTCCCCCAGTAGCTTCCTCACATGCTGACCAACACTCTACTGAAGGCTCAGCTCTCTGAAGTTCCACAAAGTCCTCTTTCTGCGATTCACCTCCTGTAGCTTCCCCAAACTCTCGACGTAAGAAAACTTCAGCTGTGTTTGGGCTTCTCCTCTCTACATCAAGGCCTGAGACAATCATGCAATTTGTGTCCCAATCATTATATACAATGTACAAGCCTACTGTTCCACAACTATCAGCAGGTGCTGGAGCTGTTTACAGTGAGGGAATAAACTTGACCCCCATTCCTCTCATGGATGAAAACTAGAGACTCTGGAGCAACTTTTGAACCCAGGAAGCCTGACGCTGGAGCCATCCCTCGTCCCTCAACACTGTCACTCCATATAAAATCCTCAGTTCCTTCTGTTCACTCACTTACAGTCCTGTTGTGTCGTTTGCTGTGAGGCCTTTGCTCACCACCCTCAGCCCTCGCTTTCACTCCCTGCCCTCCCTGTTGCTCTCTATATATTATGTTTTGAATGTGGTTTGAGTGTCCTCTAAGGGTCCATCACAACTGAAGTCTTACTCCATAGGGTACTACTGTAGGGACATGATAAGCCCTCTGAGAGATAGGGACCTAATGAAAGGTCCTTAGGCCATCAAGGACACTGCTGTAAATGGTAATTCTCCTTAATATTTAAAGAGCATTGTCATGGAAGCCCAAGCATGGTCCCACACACTTCCCTTTGCTCCGTGGTGTGAGATGGAACTGTTTGCTCCTATGTGAGCTCACCTATGACATATTTCCATCGGTTGCCATCACCAACCCCAGAGCACTCTGGGCTTGTGACATACGTCATCCAGGGCTTCTTGAGTTGGGTGAATACAGGTCAGCACTCGTTTATCAGCTTCCTTCCAGAAGGAATCCACGACAGAATACCAGCAACAGATTCCGCTTTAAAAGAAAACAAAGTTCATTTCACTAGAATAGGTTAAATTGCAGCTAGACATAGCCTTGATCTTTTTTTAAATTTATTTTTATTGGATATTATATTTACATTTCAGGTTTTATCCCCTTACCCCACTTCCCCCCACCACCCAGGAATCTCCTATCTCATCCCCCCTCCTCATGCTTCTATGAGGATGTGCCCTCATTGGGAACCCCTTGATCAGATCAGTGGTTAGCTGTGAGCATCTGCCTCTGAATGTGTCAGCCTCTGGCAGACCTCTAAGGAGACAGCTATATCAGGCTCTTGTCAGCATGCACTTCCTGCCATTCACATCAGTGTCTACCTTTGGTGACTGTACATGGGATGGATACCCAGGTGGAATGGTCTCCAGATGTCCCCATAGCCTTGATCTTAAAAGGCTCAAATCAAGAGGATGTTCTGACATGAGAGACTGCAATTACATCCCTGCAGAATATGGAGGTCCAAGGCTCTAGCAATGCAGTATCCAGTATGATAGCTACTCAGTATGTGTGACCATGTAGCACTTGAAAGCTGGTTACTCTAAAATGGGCTGTAACTGTGGGCATAAAACATACACTAGTATTCTTAAATAATTAGCATTTTAAAATAACAATTTTCAGATTGGTGAAACATTTAGTATAGACATATTGGATTAAATAAAACATTATTAAAATTAAGGATTTTAAAGTTGGGAGTATGGTTCAGTTGATAGAATGCTTGCCTAGCATTCACAAAGTCCTGTGTTCAAGTCTAACACCGCAAGCATAAACTAGGCATGAAGATGCACATGGCAATCCCAGGGATCACATGATAGAGGCAGGAAGACCAGAAGTTCAAGGTCATCCTTCAATATATGGCAAGTATGAGACTGGGATTCATGCCTCAAATGTTTTAAATGTTATTATTAGTTTATTACATTTTTACTGAGACTAGTAGAGCATTTTCAGTTATACAAGAATTTTACATTATTTTTCCTTTTCCTTTTTTATTGAGACAAGATCCTGGTATATGGTATATAAGATCCAGGCCGGCCTGAAACTCACACTCTTCCTGCCTCAGCCTCCCAAGTACTGGGATTACAGGTGTACCTCATCTTGCCTGACTTGATATTGTATTTCTCTGGCCAGCACTGCATTATGGGGAGAGAATATCCTGGAAGGACAGACCTGAACTGTCTGGTGGGGTCCTAAACACCATCCTCAGGAATCAAGGCTGGTAGAGAGGTGGCAGTGGCACAGGAGTGAGAAACAGAAGACATAAAAGCAGATGTGATGGAGCCCATTTGTTTATTTTTTTATTGTGCCAAGAGTATTTATCATAAGACTTACCCTCTCATCAAGCCTATAAGACAATGGTCTTGAGGTTTTGTTGTTGCTGCTGTTTTTTATAGGTTGGCTGGTTGGCTGGGTTGGGTTTGGCTTCTTGAGATGAGGTATCATGTAATTCAAGCTTGCCTTGAACTCCTAGTGTAGTTGAGGATGAGCCTCAAGTCACAACCCTCTTGCCTCTACCTCCCAAGTGCTGGGATTACAGGTCTGTGCCACCATGCCTGGCTCCTTTTATTGCTGACTGCAGTCACTGAGCTGCATGGCGATCACCAGATCGTATTCATCAAGCTTGACTGCAATATATATATATATATATATATATATATATATATATATATATATGTTAATTAATAGTTCCTATTTCCTTCTGCCCCGAGTCCCTAGCAACCACCACTCAACATTTTGATTCTACAGATTAAACTATTTTAGGTGTGTCCATAAGTGGGATCAAGCTAGTTTCTCTGCCACCTTCTCCTGCTCCCCACTCCTATCCCCCAGGCAACTAAACATGAGTCACCCTTCATTTGCCTGCAGGAGAAAGCTGTCATCATAGAACCAGCAAGGATGAATGGAAAAAGCAAATCCTCTGTTTTTAAGATCAAAATCCAAAAGCTCAAATCCAGGAAATCTATCATAAGGTTTGTCTTCTGTGGTATCAAGAAGGGATGCTGGGACAGAACACAGATGGACCAAGGTCCAGGCCTACTTCCCTCTGAATCCCTTAGAAGGTCCCATACATTGGAAACTCGTGGTCCAGCTTGGATTCAAGTTCAACCATTACCACTTATCATCCATGTGACAGTAGACCAGTACCTTGGACTTTAGCAACCTTAGTTTCTTCTTTAAAATGGGACTGATGAGACAGAGCCCACCCACAGGCTTCCATGACAGTTCATTTAGGTATGAAATCTGAGCACTGACAGAACTCTAGCAAGCATGAGGTGTTTGCTGCTGTGCCTGAGTGAGTCTGAGGAGTGTCAAGGCTAAGAGAACACAGGATGAGTCCAGTCAGAATGGCAGTAGCTGCCAGGATGTCTACTGAGTATGGAGAAGATCCATGTCCTATGTGTGCACAGTAACCATCACTTAAGATCTGTCCCATCTACCTTCACCTGTCATGCAGCCAGAGGAGATCATGCTCTCAGTGGAGGCCCAGGATTCCCAAGGGAAGAGGACCAGATGGACACTCTGCTCCAGGACAGTGAAGATTCCTTTGTAATAATCTTTTCTTCTTGACATCAACAAGACTCCACTAATTAGCTCAAGGCTGAAGGCCTTACAAACTGGCAGAGACCATTGAAATTTATGTTGAACTTTGTGTTTGATTTTTGTTGTCATTGAGACAGGGTTTCATGCTATGCAAGCTGTCCTCAAACTCACTACGTAGTCAAGGTTGTCCTTGAACTTATGATCCTCCTGACTCCACCTCCCAGGTGCTGAGATTTATAGACATGGTCCACCACTTTTATAAATCTGGGTTTCAATGCATGCTTTTGTGTTTAGGACCTCAGGTCATCAGGGTGGTCAATGCTAGGAGTCACTTGACTTGATTGAAGGATGCTTAAAGGCCTAGTTAAGTGTTACTTCTGGATGTGTCTGTGAAGGTTTTTCCAGAGAAGACTGGCAGATGAGAAAGACCTGCCTTCAAGTGAGCTAGCATCATCCAATCAGCCTCAGGATAGGAGGGAATAAAACAACCTCAGTGGCAGGTGAGTTTCTGCTGTCCCCACCCTACCTCAGACTCTGACTCTTGAGTGTTTTATTCTTAAGGCTGATACCAATAGCCCTTGCTTAGGGAGTTCTCAGGAATTCTACTTTTGACTGGGGGCTATATCATCAACCTCCCTCGTCCTGAGGTTTGTGGCTCTTGAACTCAGCCAGAATGCCAGTTTCTTCTCTAGCAGTCAGCCTGTCACGGAACACTTCAGCCATGTGACTGGGTGAACAAATCACCCCCTCAGACCAACCATTCTTGGAAAGCCACTGGGTAGTAAATGCTGTTGATCTCAAACCCAGAGCCCCCTTCCACGCCAGCATGCCTACTCCTCCAGATGCCAGCAGGACTGGCTGCTAGTGGCTCACATGTGTCTTGCAAAACTACCCTATATGGATTGGATCTTATACCCTAGCCAACAACATAGGTTGAAGTCCTGAAGTTCTTACCCTTTGCCTTAGAATATGGGCTTATTTAGAGACAGAATTAGAAGAAATTAACACAAACTGGCCATTGAGAGTCTTATGCCAGTAGAACCACTGTCCTTATAAACAGGGGAAATTTTAAAATAGAGATGTATAGGAGGACTGGAGAGATGGTTCAAAGGCTAAGAGCACTGGATGCCCTCCCAGAGGTCCTCAGTTCAATTCCCAGAAACCACATGGTGGCTCACAACCACTTATAATGTAATCTGGTGCCCTCTTCTGGCCTACAGGCATACATGCAAGAAGACTGTATATATAATGTATACTGTATATATAATATGTAACATATTATATATGTTTATATATGTTTATGTATAACTATATATTATATAAATGTTATAAATATATTTATAAATGTATTTATAACATTTATATAAGTGTATAAATATTACTGTATATACAATAAATACATAAATCTTTTTTAAAAATTAGAAAAAGATGATGATGAAGGCAAAGAGCCAGAATGTCAAAGATTGCCAGTGATCACCAAAAGGCACAAGAGGGCATGAGACAGGTCCCCTCTCAGAACCTCAGAAAGAGCTGGACTGCAGACCTCCAGCCTGGCCACAAAGATAAGTCGTTTTCCCCTTCCCCTTCCCTTTTCCCTTCCCCTTCCCTTTCCCCTTCCCCTTCCCTTTCCTTGCCCCTCCCCTCTCCTCCCCTTCCTCCCCTTCTTTTTTCTTCCCTTCCTTTGTCCCTTCCACCCTCTATTTTCCTCTTCCTTCTCTCATTCCTCCTTTCCTCCCTTTCAGCCTTTTAAAAACTCTTTGTTAAGGTCCTCGATATTAGCCCAAAATGGACCTCATGATCCTCCTGCCTCAGATTCCTGAGTGTTGAGATTATATGTCATCATGCCCAGCTCAAAACAATACTTATCTATGTCTTTATGAATTAAAACACTACACTTGGCCAGCAAGGCAGCAGTTTACACAGGATTCCGAGGCCCTCACAGCTCCTAGCATCAGCCTCTAAGAAAGACTTCACAGCAGAGCACCAGCACATGGCCTTGACGATCCAACAGGTTCTCACTAAACATCAATGGACTTCCGGTTCTATTTTCACTCTATTTTTTCAGTCACTCCTTCTAGAGAACCTGAACACAGCCTAGGCCAAAAGGTCAAGTCGAGTCCAGAAAATGTGCGTTTCCTGTCCTCCTGTAGGCAAAAGATTCTTCCTCCTCTGCTGGATCAAAACTGTTGGAGACAGCCTTAAACTTGTGACCTGTGAAAGCCAGCTCACTTAGAGGGAGAGGAAGCTGCTGCTGGGCCTACCTTTGGGATCTAGATTCAGAACCAACGCTCCACTATCAAGGACACAGAAAGGGGGCGCCCCCACCTGGTCAAGATAGGATTAGGCCAACTCAGCTAAATGTTTCTAATGGAGCAAAATATATATATATATATAGTCTAACAATAGGCTTCCGCTTCAGTGTCTCACACTGGAATACTTTTACACATACGCTGAAAGTGCTATAGAGATTGGAATGTAAATCTGAATCCAGAGAGGACCTGGAAATACTGCTAGCCCGTACCCACTAGTTCAAAGAGGGATTGACCTTCGTGATGGACCAAGCCGGTCTCTCACATCTTCCCAGGGATGTGAGCCAAACCTCCTGCGAGCAATTATAGCAACTGTAACTGTAGAGGGACTCTGCCTCCATCACTCTTACCTATTGAGGAATTTTAATTCAGAACAAGGCTGCTCTGGCAAGAGATCACAGCCAAAGACCTTCTAAGTCTGTGTGATCCAGCTAGAATACAGACATGCCTGTAACCCAGGAGACAGAGACAAGCAGATCTCTGAGCTCAAGGCCAGACTGGTATAGAGCAAACTTCAGATAAAGAAAAGTTTAGGTCTAGGCATGGTGGTACACACCTTTAATCCCAGCACTCAGGAGATAAGAGGCATGCAGATCTCTGAGTTCTAGTCAGTTCTGTTTAGTCAGTTTGGTTGAGTCATCGAGTTGAGAGGCAGTGCATGCAGTGGAGTAGATAGAGTTCACAGTAGTTCAGTTTGTGGAGCTCAGAGACAGTTTTTACAGAACAGTTTTACAGAGACAGGTTGAAGAGAGAACATGCTAGGTAAGACAGAACCAGCCAAGGAATGAGAAGGAGCCAAAGGATTAGAGCAGATTGCTAGGGATAGTTTGAGGCCAAGAAGAGCACTTCCATCAGAAGCTGAGAGAAGCCAGTTTGAATCAGCCAGCTAGGAAAGGAGTTTGAGCCAGAATAGCTGAGTTGAGCCAGCAAGCCAGGGTTCAGAAAGAGCTAGAAAATGTAAGCTTATCCAGCAGAAGTCTCAGAAGCTGAAAACATTCTAGGCCTAGATTAGAAGCTTCCAAGACTAGACCTAGGTTAGCAGACAGAGGCAGAAAGCCTCCAAGATGACAATTACCTCAGACAAATAAAAGTTTCTTTTACACATAGCACTGTGACTCTCAGTTTCCAGGATCACTTCCTACATATCTCTCTGGAGTCCAGGTTGGAAGATTGACGTGATGGCAGATGTGAGCACTTAACAATGTATATATCTGTGTGTACATCCAGGGCGCACGTCAGAGGGAAAGAGTAAAAACCATGTCTACATTAGAGATGAAAGATACCTTGGAAAGCAATCTGCCTCTGGACTCATTTGGCAGATGAGGGAAATGAGAGCCAAAGATGGGCTGGACCCAACCAGGGCGAGGTATATGTTCCTGGTCATACCGGGGTGTGCACATGGGAGAACTTTACAAGCATGGAGCTGGGGATCTAACTCAATTGGCAGAGTGCTAGCCTAGCATGAAAGCAGGTGCCGGGTTCAACCCCAAAACTCAGGAGATGGGCGTAAAAGGATCAGAAGTTTAAGGTTGTCTTTAGCTGCATGGTAAGTTAGAGGCCATTCTGTTCTATATCAGATTCTTGTCTCAAAAAATAAACAAGGGTCTGGAGAGATGGCTTAATGATTAAGAGCAGGAACTGCAATTCCAGAGTACCAAAATGCAGTTCCCGGCACCTACATGATGGCTCACAACCACCTATAACCACATCTCAGAGAGACCCAACGCCTGCAGACATCTGTGTTCTACATGATGGCTCACAACCACCTATAACCACATCTCGGAGGGACTCAACACCCGTAGACATCTGTGCTTATACACACATAGCCATACACAGACACACATTCATACACGTAATTTAAATTAATAATATTTGTTTTGTTTTATTTTGCTTGAGACAGGATCTGTTTACATAGCTCTGGCTATGCTGGAACTCGCTATGTAGACTAGGCTAGGCTCAAACCCACAGAGAGATTCACCTCCCTCTACCTCCCAAATGCTTGGATTAATGGCATATGCCACCATGGCTGCCTGCAATTTTTTATTTAAAAAAACAACAACAACAACAGAATACATGGCTCAGTGGATAAAGATGCTTATTGTAAAGCCTAGCTCCCCAGTTCCTGGAGCACTGGTAGAAGAAGACAACTGACTCTTGGAAGATGTCCCCTCAACTCCAGTTGTTCACAGACACACACACAACACAATTGATTAACTAAAAACACAACACACATGCACATATAACACATATCCATGCAAGCTGGAGTTTTGGTGGGTGTACACGGCCTTCAGTCTGCAGAATCAGAGAGAACATTGCTGACAAAATTAAGGCTCTTTTCCACAGAGACAAGGATAAAATGCACAGGAAATGATCAACGACTGTTGGGTGTTACTGCCAACTGGGAATGCAACTGACAGGGCTCAACTCTGTGTCTACTGGTTTGCGCCATCCAGGACTTGAAGCTGTCAACGATGGCTCCGTGTACTTCCTGATAGTCCCCAGAGCAGTGTGTGAGGATGATGCAAAACAAAGGGAGGGCAAGAAGGAAAGGGGGGGTCTGGTTAAGAGAATGTGTTCCCCAAAAGCTCTTGTGTTGAAAACTTAATCCCCAGAGTTGTATATTAATGGTGGCTAGTAACGGGAGCCTTGTGGAAGTGATTAGGTAAGATCCTGAGGATGAGATCCATGATGGCACCCTCATCATGTGATGCTTCTGTGTGTTCTGACCACAAGACCCTCAGCTGATGTCAGCAGCACACTCTTAAACTCCCCTGGCCCCAGAACCATAAGCTAATCAAGCCTCCATTTCTTATAAAGTACCTTGTCTCAGGCATTTCCCAGACTCACTTTCCATGAGAATAGAGAGAGGGGGACTCTCAACACTTTGAAGGACACTCAGTGTAGAATGTCAGCCCCGGGAGATATTTCTTATGTACCCACTGTAATCCAGAACTGTCTAAGCAGTAGAAACAGAATAGAAACCAAGAAAGGATCCCCTGTATACTCCAGAGGCCATAGATGTTAGAGAGTAGCCTGAGAGGAAGTTTCTAGATTTCCTAAAGGAAGAAACTGAGACTGGGTAAAGTATGCATGTACTGGGCCACAGGACTGTGCAAACAGCAACACAGGAATTTAATTTTAATCTGTCTGATCACCCAAAGAGCCACAGGCAGTGCAGTGAGGGACAGCATGCTTCCATTGGCCCAATAAACCCCAAAGAGTCACCCCAAGCAAGACTTGATGGATCACACCTGTAAGTCCAACATTGGGCCAGGAAGAGACCATGGTCTAGATCAGCCTGGGTATCATAGAAAGTTCCAAAAGGGAGGAGGAAAATCATCCTAAGACTAAAATCTCAGGTCTTGGGAAGGGCCAGGAGCCTTTACTTAGTGTCTCCCAGATCCTAAGTGTGTATCACAGTAGCTAGCTCTTGTGAGAACTCAGTCCCAGGCTAATCGCAGATAGATTCTGACAGACCGTCAGTACTGTGTTCCTACACTAGCTATTCCTCTGCAAAATTAAACTAAGAACAACTACCCCACAGAGATTTCAAACAGCACATCAGTAAACATGGGTAAAAGTCTTATAAAACTTCCCAAAACACAGCTATCACCCAGAAACTGTCCTTGCTTCGACTTCTGCAGAAAGGGGAAAGAGCAGAGGTGACAATTGGGTTATGCTGATTTCCAATGAAGTCATTCAAAGTATTCACCCTCAGGCAGACCTCCAACTTCTTAATCAAGGGATAAAGTCTGAATGGGGGCAGAAGTATTCTGGGGAGGTGGGTATGACATCCTGAGTGGGTTTGTAAAGAGATCTTTGCCTGCCTTTGGAAAACAGACTGGAGACCAGATTATCGTTGTTGAACTTTGGGATTAGCCTGACCTCTAGTGGTCAAACAATAAAACAGCGGAGAAATTAAGAGCCCAGTGGGTGGTTTTTGAGTCCAGGAGGTATTGAGCATGGCTAAACTGCAGGCACACTAAGAAAGCCACATGGTCTACATTAGTCTTAAGTGGTAGAGTTGGGATTTTACACCAAGCCTGCTTCATTTTATAGGTCTCTTGTTTATCCACACAGCACAATGCCTGCCTTCATGAAACCATCATGTTATATTCATAGAGATAGCCAAGTTGACAAAGGCCTCCACAAGGATGCCTGGAGTAATACAAACACATTATAGCACTCATTTTTTTCAAACCTGGAAACTGCCATTCAAGGGCCTGGCACTGTGTAGTTGACCATGCATTACTGTGTGTTTCTCATTCCCAAGGCCCTCAGAGATCGTGGAGTTAGTATATGAATTTCCACCTCCTGCTTCCTGTCCCAAGCATCACTTTATATGGACACTAAGAATGCCAGCTTGTTCGAGGGTGGCTGGTCTTCCCATCTGCTCTAAAATTCAGCAAATCCTGGGAGGCTGGGGTGTTACTCCCTGTACCCCACAACAGAGCTTTGCTGATGACTGAGACCACACTTGCCCAGCACTAACAGAGACACGGGCAATGTCCAACGTACAACAGTCACCCTTGGATTTCTGGTCATCGAGATGGATGATGCCAAAATAATCCTCACTCAACAGAAACTGTATTTGAGATTTTGGATTTGGGCTCTTTCCCAAGATAACAAAATATGCAGCATGGTGCTCGATTCTGACACTAGGCAGAAGCAGGAAGCCATCGCTCCCATTGGCTCCATGCTTCTGAAGAATGCTCGACGGTATCGTGAGCTGCTGAGTTATGGCGCTCAGCAACTGGGGGCAGTAAATGCATTTCCAGCTTAGCGTGGGCTCATTGGCATTTAACCCCACTGGTAGGCGGGATGCTGGTCAAGAAGGCATGGAAGGCAGCCATCTGTTTCCCAGACACCACCTGAGAGGCGAGAATGTCAGTATGTCAGTGTTTTCTGAGACAAATGGCACAGTGAGGGATCTGTAGACAACGCTCTTTACAAATAGGACAGTCACTGAGTCCCTTTGCAAGGGCAGATGCCGTCTGTGTCTGGACCATGTGGGGGGAAAGCCTTATAGCAAGATTCCTCCAGCATTAAAGAGAAAATCCTGGTACCTAGAGAGAAGGCTTGTTCATTAAGAGCACTCCCAGGAGACCCGAATTCAATTCCTAGCACTTACCTTGTGGCTAACAATGGTCCAAAACTCCAGTTCCAAGGGGATCTGATGCCCTCTTCTGGCCTTCTCGGGCACTGCATGCACTTGGTGCACAGACATATAGGCAGCAAAATACACCCGCGCAAATTAAATCGGAATGAAAATAGGTCTTTAAAATAAGGAGAGAGAAAATCTTGTTTTACAACTTTTTAAAAGGCCAGCCTAATGCTAAAAGGTGAAATGAAATACAACATGCTGGAGGCTGAGTTGGAAAAGAAGGCAGAATGGCTGTTCCCTTAATGAGCTACATTCGTTTCATGCCCCAAGGCCCTACCCTAAAGGCAGTTGCCCACAGACAGTCAATGCTGAGCGCGGTAGAGTAGGGAGGGGGGACTAAGAACTTTAGCAAAGTGCCTAAGAGAAGCTGCGAAACGCTTAGGTTTGGAGCATGGGCTACTTTCCCTGTAGCAAGTACAACTTGCTCACATCTGGATAGATCAGGAAGCAGAGGCCGTCCAGAAGCAGGGCTAGCCTGTAAACCTCAAGGCCCACCAAGTGACCCACTTCCTGTAGCCCCGCCCACCTCATAAGGTTTTCATAACAGCTGAGACCTGCCTGGCTTTGGGACCAATCTGATCCGGACAATGAAAAGATGAAGAAGTAGGGTGACGCGTGCACAGAAATGCTGGAGTGGGCTGAGATGTACCAGCAGCCCAGAAACTCAGCCCATTTATTATATGCAGTGGAAGGAAGAGGAAGAGGAAGAGGAAGAGGAAGAGGAAGAGGAAGAGGAAGAGGAAGAGAAAGGTGGGGAGGAGGAAGATTGGGGACTCTTGGTAGGTGGGGTTTCTGCACAGCAGTCCCAGGTTGCTGTCATCCAGGAAGAAGAAGCTGTGGTTAGTACTTTTCACACACTGTCAGTTATACTCTGACTAAGGGAAGGATCTGTAACATGGCTGTGCTCATGCCAATAACACTCATCCATTCAGGGTTTCATCCACTCTCCACACATAAATCCCTACGAGGATGAACAGCGCCACCATGAGGGGACCAAATGTTCAAACATGGAAGCCTCTCAGGGGACATTTTAGCAGGAAATAAGAACACTGAAAAGTAGACAGGCTTCGAGTGCTACAGTAGACAAACTCCAAGCTCCTCGTAGCTCATTTCCAAGCACTGACTTTTCTCACTTAGATTTAAAATAACCCAGCACTGGTCTCTCAATGAGTGATGATGATCCCCAAGCCGGTCATAACCACTGCAGGGCTAAAGATGAATCAATGCAGAGGCCTTAAACTGGTCACAAAGATAAAGGGCGAATGGAAGACAGTAAGTGCAGTTAGTTGGTGTTCCCTGGCCAAAGCTAACAACATAAAAAGATAAATGGACGATGTTCAACGGTGCTATTCCTGCCTGGCCACAGAGCTAAAAGGTACACTGACAACCATAAAAGAAATGGAGTTTGTTGTTATTTCTTCCTATCTTCGATTCATCCTGCATGCTTGAGCACATTGAGTAACTCCAGCTGGCTCCAGGCTAAATCAAAGGATATTAAAGTTCAATCTTTTCCCTTTTGTTAGCCAGAAAGAGTAAAGTCTAGGGGTTTCATGCCCCAGACTCTAGAAAAAGGGCAATTACTTTTGTCCCTTTCAGTTCTCCCTGGGAGCCTTGTTCTGTTCTTTTTCCTTTGTTTGTTTGTTTGTTTGTTTGTTTGTTTTATTTTGAGACTTGGTCCCAAGTAGCTTAGGCTGGCCTGGGCTTTGTTTTGTAGTAGTGGATGGTGTTGAATTCCTGATTCTCCCATCTCCACCTCCCTAGAATGGGCTAGGACTACAGATGTGCCCCACCACGCTCAACCTTGATCTTCTCACTTCTTTCTGTTTCCCTTCTTCTAGCTCTTTGCCGCTAGCATCCTTATCCTGACACGCAGGATCGCCTCTAATTTCAGCACATTGCTTTTGCATCCCTTTTCTTTCTTAAATCCATTTTTTAAGTTCTTTATTGATGTGACCAAGAACCTACAAAGGGAATCCTGTGCCCTAGCAACACACAACCATCCACGTTTAATTTTGATTTTGAGATTAAGTCCAGGCTAAGTTGTCTAGACTGCCCTCAAAACTCAATTTGGAGCTCAGGAAGGAAGACCCTGAATTTGTGATCCTCCTGCCTCGGCCACATTTTATAAAAATGTGATTTTATAAAATCCAGTGGCTAGAATTTCAGGTCTACATCACCAGACCAGGCCTCAGACACCACACTGCTCTGACAAGTCTACTGTGTCCCTTATCCCGACATCCAGGCCCATAGCTTTCTCTGTAAAGTTCTGCACACACTTGGTTCCTGAGACAAGAATACAGGTGCCAACAGTCCATTTAGGAAGTGACCCCAAAAGGCACTAGGAGAGCAACGGAGGCAAGGGGGGGTGAAGGGGGCGTTCTAGTGCGGCATTCAACAGAATACTAGAGCCTGGGGCACTTGAGCAACAGAAACGTTCTCACTGTTCCCTGACCTGGAGCCCAAAGGACTCCTTTTTCCCAATGCCTCTTTTCTCGGCCGTGACAGAGACTCCCCTGCCATTCTTCCATGGCCAACATCTGTGTCCCAGTCTCCTCTTCTGAGGAGAGAAGCCCATCAGGCTTAGGACACACTCTATCAGACTCATAGTTTTAACTTAATTACATCTTCCAAACGTCTATTTCCAAACACAGTTGCATTCTGAAGTATTAGGTTTTGAATGTGGGCTTCATGGAACCCAGTTTAGTCACAAGAGGAAGTAAGACAAGGGGTGGGAGGAGGGGCACCTTTCCTATGCAGGTGACTGCTGTGAGTCACTGAGTGTCACCCCACTGGGAGATCTGGACAGCATTTGAAAGCCTCTGTCCTCCCTATCCTGAATGGTGAGGGTGGGTATTTGTCTTTCACTCCAGTCCATATTGCTAGTGGCTGACCCCAGGGCTTTAACTCCACCTCTGTTATTCTAAGAGAAAGAGTCCCATTCAAAAGAGGAAGGGAGGGAGGAATGGGGGGGGGGCGAGTATTAGGATGTAAGTAAATAAAATAATTCTAAAAGATGAAGCCACTATTACCCATTCCCTGTATCTGATTCTTATGGCTCCTGGCTCCTGGCTTCTGGCTCCAATCCAACTGTTTATTGTCCACAGCTGATCTCAAACACTCCGTCTATCAATTGTCTGTGTCAATGAATGGCAGGTCAAGTCAGAGTGCTTGCATCTGAGCTTGGGTAGCTTTTGGTTTTCTTGTTCATCAGCCCAGACCACCATAGTAGGAGCAACTTCACTGTTAAACCTGCCGACTCGGTCTTTCGACAGTCAGGACTCTGGATGTAGGTAGCAGATGCTCAGAAGAACTTAGCTTAAAGATAAAAGGATGGCTGTTCACAGCTCTGAGTGATGTATTTGAACTATGTACTTCGGCGGTCCATTTGTTAAATGCTATAGAGACTGTGGGTTTGTGCTGTTGATAGAGGATTTGTCTAGCATGCACAAAACCCTTGGTTCAACCCTTATCACCACATAAGCCAGATGTGGTGGCACACAGCTGTAATCGATCTTGGCATCTAGGAAGTAGAGGCAGGAGGATCAAAAGTAAAAGGTCATCAAAGGCGCTCTAGTTGCGTTATGTTGCTACTGGATGAGGGAAGCGATTATTTCCTCTGACCCTGTCAGGTCACTGCCCATCAGTGAGCACGATAAGGACAGGCTTGAGCAGGAACCGAAGCGGGCACCATGAAGGAGTGCTGCTTACTGGCTTGTTCTCAGCCTGGTTCGCTATGTAGCCCAGGCCCACCTGCCCTCGTTATGTTGCCTACATCAATCGCCAATCAAGACTACCCCTCACAGCCATGGCCACGCCAATCTGATCAAGGTAATTCTTCAGCTGAGATTCCTTCCTCCTGGATGACTCTGGTTATGTCAAGTTCACAATAAAAGCTACCCAGCACACTCATCTACTTTGTAAGTTTGAGGCCAACCTAGGCTACATGAGACCCTATCTTGGAATTAAAAACAAAAATAGGGAAAATAAATTTGTCCTCCTAAACCTCATAGCTTCAATTCTGTCTCTCGTGCTAGACAAACTCTATCACTGGACTGTTATCTCCAATGTCTCCGAACCCTTACCTTGAAGAACCCGGAGAAGGGGTTTCACTAAGTTGCGCTCACTGGTGGCTGAGTAGCCTTGAATTCAATCTGTAGTGCAGTCAGGCCTTGAACTTGCTTGGGCCTCCTGGCTACCTTGGATAATAGGCCTGAACCACACGGCCCAGCTCTCTCAGCTGCTCTTGAAGCGACACAGGGAACCATGCCCACTACTTATGAGTGCCTCCATCTATGAGAATGCTTTTGGAGACTGGTAAGTGAACACATGACTCAACAAAGCCTGAGGTAGAGTCCAGAAGTGGGCTGTGCCTTCATCTCCAATTGACTTGCCAGCCCAAGGTCAACCTTCCTACCACCTCATTCTCCCCTTCCCAGCATCAGCACAACCCTCAGTTTGTCACTTACTGCACCAAAACAGCTTTTCCAGAAATTCCTGATAAGATTTTCTTACAGCTCCTTGACCAAAACTGGTTTAGACCCATCCACCTTGGAGCCAATCACTCCCAAGAGGAGTGGGTTATTGTGAATTATTATTATTAGCAGGCTGAGGCAGACTGTGAGATCAAGGCTAGTATGAGCTACATAGCTACGTGTGGCAAAGTTTTATCTTTATAAAAAGAAGGAAAACTACAATTTACTTCATGATTCTTTGTGCTTTCATGATAATTTATGAGTAATTAATAGAGAAGGAATAGATTACTATTTAGTCATGTAGGAGTTAATGGCAGGCAAATGAGAAAAGTAAAAGTGCACCATAAGAAGATAAAAAGCAAATATACCCTGGATCCTCCTCCTGTTACCAGCTAAGAGCGTGCTGCGTGTTTTCTTTTTCCTCTACCTTGAGTCTCAAAGATTTGTCATTTAACACCAGAGTTGACCATAAGACCAAAATGTTTGCAGAGCAGAAAAGCCTCTTGTGACTAAACAGTGGGAATCAAGGCGACCATACAGTTAACCCTAATAAGTTGCAGATTCCTCGATGCTAAGATGTAAACTGTACCAACAACATGATAGCTCACAAGGTAAAAGCACTTGTCACGTGGGCCTTACAACCTGAGGTTCATCCCCAGTTCAAGGAGGAAGAAGAGACCCAATCATGAAAGTCTCTGAATCCTACATGCACATGCACACCACGGCATGTGTATGCCCACCTATGCATCACACAGTACATACGTACGTGTACACACACACGCACACGCACACGCACACGCACACGCACACGCACACGCACCCACGCACACAGTCTGATCCTTCTGTCGTCACCTCCCAAGCACAGAAATTACAACAGGCATGCACCACCGCACCTAGTTTATGTGGTGACAAGAATGGAACCCAAGGCTTCCTGCATGGTAGACAAGCACCGGCAAACTGATCCATGCGCCAGAGTGATAATTACTTTTAAATATGTTTTGTCCAAGACCATACTATAGCAGAAACTTGATTTACTGCCTGTTGGAGCTTGTATGTGTTTCTTGTGTCCCACCCTTGTGTTGTTTCTTTTTTCCAATAGTTCAAGCACCAAAAGTCCTCCAGCCTTATTACAAAGCCCAGACCAGGCCATAGGCCAAGATGTTCATGGCAAGGTGAAGGGTTCAATGGCAAAGGAAGTTCACAGCTCCTAGGTTAAAGCAACCAACCATTACCCTAAATCTCAAGGCCATGGTGTTTTTACACAAGAAAGAAAACATGTTTTTAAACCTGGCCCCTAAGGAGCCTCTAGGTTGTCAGTCTAGCCCTCCTTGACAAGTCAGCAAAGAGCTTCATTAAGCAGCCTGGTCACCTCCTTGACAGCTAGGTCCTTTCTGCTCAGGAGCTGAAGCCCTAGTCAAGAATCCTTGCCTGTCTTCTTTATAACTCCCGGCACCCAAATGAAAAGCTAAGTGTGGCCATACTCTTGCCTGTATCACCAGGCCTGTGGGGGAAAGGATGCAAGCTCACTGGGGGCTTCCTGACTGCTGGGCTAGCTCAAGATTCAATGAGAGATGCTGTCTCAAAGGAATAAGAGAGTTTGAGCAGGACATCTGATGTCCTCCTGTGGCCTCCTTGCATACACACAGGAGTGAGCACCCACACATACCTGTGCACATACCCTACACACTCATAGTCAATCACTCACACAGAGAGACCACACACTCCAAAGATACTGACTCTGGGATCAAATATGTCCTGAGGAATGCACTGTCCGGTGACTTAGCTGTTACATGAGCAGCACAGAATGTGCTTATACAAACTAAAATGGCTACAGCATCATAAAGTGGGATCATGAGTGATCCCACTATATATTTGATTCCATCATTTGGCACTAAAGCTGTCATTATATATCTCCCCCCAATAAGACTTACTCTGTCTGTAATGTCCATTGTTGCTTTTGCTCGGCAGTGTGTCATGTTTTCTAATGTATTTAGATTACACATCGATTATAATTGCTGAATTGTCTAAAGGGTTGTTTTGTGATTTGGAAAGCACCTGACTAAGACAACTGCATTAGAAGAGGCTTTTGCATGGTTCCAGCAAATGACCCCAGCCTGATTCTTGTTGGCACAGTGTGTCTACGCTTGAAGTATCACAGTGACTCCGATTCGCCAGGCTGAGATCACACAATTAATCCTGGAAGCAGAGGGATGTGTTCAATACCCCTCACAGGAGTTTCATAGGGTAGGAATCAGGAAAGAGTAGCTCTCCACCAAAACGTGTTCCTCCACTAGAACAGCTGAAGCTGAGTGGAGCCAAGTCTTACTGTTGACATCGTGCACTGTAGGCACAGGATACAGAAGATTCAGCCTGCATCTGGCCTGAAAGTTCTCTCTCTAATTATGAGCTTTCATTATCACAGAAGGTGCTAACTGTGATTACTCCCCCTTAGACCCACAGATCAATGTAGTTCTCAGCCCTTATCAAAGAGTTTCCTCTTTGCAGCAAATGGAGACCATCACAGAAAACCACAAGTGCCCAAAATACCGGGAACTACTGATTGAGCTGTACATAGCTCCTGTGCTTAAGGCTTGGGTCTTATCACAGTAGAGAGGACAGAAAGATTATAAGGCCCAGAAGACCAGGAAGTTTCCTGTGAGATTGTGTTTACTAGAAATGATAGTGAAGCCACACCCACGATACTGCAACAGTAGGGCTGTCTAAACAAGACTCAAACAACAACAGTGCTAATAGGCATCGTGGAAGGAGCGGTCTCCAGGAACCTCCCTCCTAGACAAAGAGCTGGTTACTGGTAAGGGAGAAAGAGTTTGTCTTCCTGGAAGATGAGCCCCTAACTGGTTATTCAACACCAAGCTGACAGCCATGACATCATAAATTTACAAGCCACGCTAAATGAATTCTGCAGCTTGTATTTCACGTATTTATATGTATGTGTAACAATAATAGTAATAAACCATTTATTTGAGAGGGAATAAAGGAGAGACATGGAAGAAGTTGGAGGGAGGAAAAATGGAAGGAGTTTGAAGGAAGAAAGAAAAGAAGACAAAGATGTAATTATATTCCAATTAAAAATTTTAAATTATTAAGAAAAAAAAGTTGAAAATGCTGTTCCTCTCTGCCTAAATTCCAGACTCTAATTTCTTCTGAGTGTAGTATGTCTCTGTAAGTTAGAGGTGGGAGCCCCATCCTTGAGTCCAACATAGGTTGAGCCTTACTACCTGCTGGTAGTGAGTACTATCCAGACATCTACATGCCTCTCCAAATATCACTTCCTGTGTTCCCAATTGACCTGTCCCTCCTTCCTGAGTGGACTTGTAGGGAGTCCCTCATTTCATAGGAATGTTGGTCCACAGCTGTTTAGACCAATTCAAACTTCAAATTATCCCTTCTCCTAACTCAATGTAATTTGATTCTATAAAGTTCCTAGGATATCACTAGATGTGGTAATTAGTTAGGGTAATCTAGAGGAACAGAAGTGTGTGTGTGTGTGTGTGTGTGTGTGTGTGTGTGTGTGTGTGTGTGTTAGAGTAGTTTACAGGCTGTGGTCCATCCAGCTAGTCCAACAATAGCTGTCTATCAACAGAAACTCCAAGAATTCAGTTATTGTTCAGACCACAAGGCTGGATATCTCATCTGGTCTTCAGTAAATGTCAGAATCCCAAAGAAGTAGACTCTAATGCCAGTGAAGGAATGGACTTTCTAGTGAGAGTAAGGGCAATCAGACAACAAGAGAGAACTTCCTTCTCCCATGTCCTTTGTTTAGGCTGCCACCTGAACGTGTGACCCAGATTAAAGGTAGAGGTTTCCACCTCAAAAGATCCAGATTGAAAGGGAGTCTTCCCACTTCAAATGATTTAATTAAAAAAAAAAAAAGTCTGCTGAAGTCAAGCTAACAACCAGTAACAGCCTTCACACCAGGTGTGCTTATTACACTGCTGTCTCTTGTTCTCTAGCTTCAGCTGTGGTAGTGATTAAGCGCTCTTACCCACTTCCTTTTCTGTATAAGTACATTTTCTTTATGACTACATTTCCCAGCCTCCCTTGCAGTTAGAGATAGCCATGTTACTAGATCTTGCCCGTAGAACTGGAGGTAAAGAAGGCACCATTTCCAGCACTGGCCCAGAGCAACTTCCTCTGTGCTAACTTCCATTCTCTTTCTACATCTAACAGCTTATTAGAACAAAGTTCCTGGACAGAGAACAGAGTCTCAAAACAGGAAGCTCTGTCAGCTCAGGCTACTGTAATAACAAAGAGTGGATGCCTTTAGAAATAGACATTTGTTTTCTCATAGTCTGGAATTTAAAAGTCCAAGATCAAGGTGACTAAAATCAGTTTTTGGTGAAGACATTAAAAAAAAAAAAAAACCCAAGGTCTCATTACATAGCCCTGGCTGACCTGAAACTCACTGTGTAGACCAGGCTGGCCTTGAACTCAGAGATGTGAGGTCTACTCTCCTCTGCCTCCTGAATACCTGGATTAAATGCCACCACACCTGACAAAGGACCATGTTCTTATCTGGCAGGTATTCACATTCCATATGGCTAGGAGAAATGATGGGGAACACTCGTAACACCCCTAACTCAAGAGGGCTTCAACGTATGCACGGCTGAACAGGGACATTTCATTTTATAGCAAAGCCTCTTATGGCCTGCACTGTGTTATGATGTGAGATATTTATTATTACAGCAGCCCATGAATTTTGTCTTAACTAAGACATCAGTCCAATGTCAACTCCTGTTCCCTCAAACCAATAAATGAGGACCACCAAGACAACAACTCTAAATATGTGCCGGATACAAAATGTGACACCTTATCAAACGCCCTGCTGTCCTCTGCAATCTATCCCCAGTCACCCTTTGCAGTATAAGTAAACTGCATCACTCCCTGAAGCGAAACCTTCCATGGCTACCTTTTGCTCCTTGGAGTCTCAGAACCTATCTATCCACAAAGACTCTGATGTGAGGATGCAGTTCCTGATCTGGCAACTGGGTTTCTCCCAATCACCATCGGAAATGAGAATCCAAGCATCCTGTTAACTTGACACAGACAGCTAACACACGTCCACAGTCTTGCACAGAGCAGTGCTGACTCCACTGCTCCGGGTCAGTGTTGTTCCAAGTGTTGTTAAAACTTGGTCTTCTGAAAGGCCGACAGGATGTTACTCAGACTCATTATACCGATGGCTCCCGGAACTGAAAGACTTGAGAAAGAAGTGGGAAACCACTGACATTCTAGGTACTTTGGAGTAGAAGATAACACAAACACTCAGCCCCTGACACATCGATAATGCCTTCCTTCTAGCCTAGTGGTTAGAGACACTTGCTCCAAGGAAAGAATACAGAATATTGCATGTCTGTTTCCTGCCACTAAAGACAACATCATTTGGTAGGTCCCTCTGGCGTTTTGAAAGCAGTTCACAGCTTCTTTGGGAATGCTGCAGTGTCTCCTCCATCTCACCCTAACTGGATCTTGCTACATAGCCCAGTAGCCTCAAACTTTATTTGCCTTAGCTGCCTCCAAGTGCTAGGGAATCTAGGCATGCACCAACCAGGTTGTTGCTTCTTGCTTAGTTGCTATCTTAGTTAGGGTCACTATTGCTGTGATGAAGCATCATGACCAAAAGACAAGTTAGGGAGGAAAGGGTTTACTTGGCTTACACTTCCACATCAGTTTTTAACATTGAAGAAGTCAGGACAGGAACTCAAATAGGCCAGAAACCTAGAGGCAGAAGCTGATGGCCTAGAGGTTATGGTGGAATTCTGCTTCCTAGTTTACTCCCCGTGGCTTGCTCAGCCTGTTTTCTTATAGAACCCAGGACTACCAACCCAGGGATGGTATTACCCACAATGGGCTGGATCCTCCCCCAACCATCACTAATTAAGAAAATACCCAACAGCTGAATCTTATGGAGGCATTTTCTCAGTTAAGATTCCCTCCTTTCAGATACCTCTAGTTTGTGTGTCAAGTTGACATAAGCATAAGACCAGCCAGCATAGTTGTTATTGTTTCTGAATTAGACCTAGAAAAAAAAATTTCAGAACAAGGGGTCCTAAAAATGTGGACCCTATGACTTGACAGGTCTCCTGCCACAGAGATGTTTGATGTGGGGAATATACTATTCAAACTTTGGGAAGCTCCAGAAGCTTCTAGGATATAGCAAGACTTACAGGCAGTGCCTGACTTAAATGGTGGGTCAAGATCCTGGAAGGAACATGACTGGGCTATCAGAGATCTTGATGGACAGATCTGCAGGGAAAGCATCTCTCGCTTCCTCAATCTCATATCAGTGACAACTAGGAGACACACACAAAGATGCAGGTCAGTAGCTGTGTACTCAGCTGCCACTGTGCTGGCACAGTGCATCCTTAAAGTGATTAATTGGTGGCAGAGACAGACTCAGCAACGGTCCAACAACATGGCAACCCTTCCAAGACTGCCCCAGCTACTGTTGTTGCTGAACATTTGGTGCACTGGCATCCTATACTGACACTGAATCCTTAATGTATGACATCCTGTTGGCACACAAACGTGGTGGCAGGGTCATTGCATTGAGAGCCATGTGTACCTGGTAAGAGGCTTCCCTTCTGAGAATGACTCTTCACTACTAAGAACCACAAAAATCTAAGTGTGAATTTGTTTCCCCTTCTGTCTGTAGCATATCACTACTCTCTACTGACTCATAGGATACCAGGGACCTGTTTGTGGTCATTTGAACAGGAATGGCCCCCATTGGCTCATAGATTTGAATACGTAGTCATTAGGGAGTGGCACTACTAGACAGGGATTAGGTGTGGCCTTGTTGGAAAAAGCGTGTCACTGGGGGTGGGCTTTGAGGTGTCAGAAGCTCAAGCCAGGCCCAGTGTCACTCTTTCTTCCTGCTGCCTGCAGATCCAGATGTAGACCTCTCAGTTCCTTCTCCAGCATCGTGTCTGCCTACAGTCTGCCATGCTTCCCGCTATGCTGATAATGGACTAAACCTGTGAAACTGTAAACCATCCTCAGCTAAATGCTTTCTATTATAAGAGCTGCCATGGTCATGGTCTCTCCTCACAGCAATGCAACACTAAGAAACTATGGTGGTGTGTTTGTTTGTTTGTTTGTTTGTTTGTTTGTTTGTTTGTTTGTTTTGAGACAGGATCTGACTCTATAGCCCTAGATGCATAGCCCTAGAATTTGCTTGGTTAGACCAGACTGATCTTGAACTCAGAGAACTGCCTGCCTCTGCTTCTGCCTCTGCCTCCCAAGTGCTGAGATTAAAAGTGTGCATAACCATGCCTGGCCTCTGATTATTTTTTCCCTTTGGTCCAAAGAATTCACCTATGAAAGGAAAAAGTAACTGAGAATATGACACTGTATGCTGAGTTCATCAAGGCCTTGGTAGAAACAGAATAACATATTTCCTGGGGACATGGCAGGGACAGAGTCAGCCTCTAAGAGTATCAGTGGGCATAAAGCTTGTTTGTATAATAATGTACATATTTTACGTTCCTCCTTCAAAGAATGTCCTATCTGTTAACATTAATGACTCCTTGATAATCAGATAGCATGAGTCTGAGAGGCAAAGGTGTCTCAGCACGGTAAAGGCTGGGACCTTCAGGACAGCTCTTAAAAGAGGCTGTGGAAAAGAACTCTAAAAATGTGGGTTCAAGAATATATAATTTCTCAGGCTGGAGAGATGGCTCAGAGGTTGAATGCACTGGCTGTTCTTCCAGAGGTCCTGAGTTCAATTCCCAGGATGTACATGGTTGCTCAAAACTCTCTATAATGAGATCTGGTGCCCTCTTCTGGCATGCAGACAGAGTACTGTATACTATACATAATAAATAAATAAATCTTTAAAAAAAAAAAAAAAGCCTAGTTTAGTGCCATGTGCTTGCAATTGCAACTCCTAAGAGGTGTAGACAGCTGATACTCAGGGCTTGCTGGCAGGCAGCCTCAAAAACATATAATTTCTCAGCTATGCAAAATTTAAGGATGCAGTATGAATTATAGGGGGGGGCTTCATGAGTCTAAAAGAACAAAAGCAACTATGCTGTGAGCCAACTTGTCAGAAAGATGCTAAGGAGGGAAGTAAAGAGATTTAGAGAATCGTGATTTGCAGAACATCCCACCCAGCTAAGTTTTTTGTTTATGCTTACAGAGGCAGAGAGATTCCTGAGTTCAGGGTCGGCCTGGGACAGAGCAAGGTCAGGTCCAGGCGTGGTGGAAATGGTGATTTCAGGACAGGATCCCACCCAGCTGATTTAGTGTCTGTGCTTAACAGAGGAAGGCTGATCTCTGAATTCTTTTGTAATGTTTAGAGAAAATGTGTGCTTGCTGTCTCCTGAGACTTAAAGGGCTGGGGTCATGGGATGCTGATTCATAGGATAATCAAAAGGAAACCTGGAGGCAATGACTGGATTGACAGGTAAAATAAAAAGACTGGGCTTATGATCAGCTGGCAACCAAGTCCCTAGTACGTGGGCCTTTGGCGGGCTGCTTCATAGTCACACTATAATGACGCCTATGTAGCATATAATAGAACACTGAAATGATCCACTCAAGATGCTACTAAGACTCCAGTCTAAGAACGATGCCTTGCAGAGTAAAGTGCTGTCCATCAGGATGTGACATACACTCAGAGCCATCAACCTGTATATGGTAGAGCTCCCCCCCCTCAACACAATACAGAGACCTAAGATCCAACAGGCAGCCATGTTGCCTCCACCACCACTCCCAACAGCACACTTAGAGAGTCTAGATCACCTCTCTCCCTGAAACCTTAAATCCTGCTGTTCGAGCCCCTGATTCCCTTGGGAGAGAGACAGTTCTACTGAATGACACAGTAATCATTCCACTAAGCTGAAGCCTGATCACCTGGAGCTCTGAGCATCAGTAGCCTAGCAACAGATAACGGAACTACTATCCCAGTAGAACTAATTGGTTGTCATTACCAAAAAGACCCAAAATCTCTGCTATGCAAAGAAGACAGAGTGGGGCTGTCTCTAATGCAGAGGACTTACTGGAATACTCCATGTTCTGAGCAAGTTTTACCTTTGAAGAGGCAGTCACAGCAACCCAGCCTGCTTTGAGCGTCACACCAGAAGCTCAGAGCCCTCAGGCATAAAATCTGGGTTAAAGCGCCAGGCAAGCTAAAATGAGCAAACAAGCACAGGAAAAGATGCCCATCATCACCAGTCATTAGGGACATGCTAATCAAAGCCACTATGGCTCACCATCCTCACCAGGAGGCCAT
>JANHMN010000003.1:111133828-111192996 GCA_030674055.1 Rhabdomys pumilio
GAGAGAGAGAGAGAGAGAGAGAGAGAGAGAGAGAGAGAGAGAGAGAGGAGTGTTTGGGGGGTTGTTTTGTTTGTTGAGATAGACTTTCTCCATGGAGCCCTGGCTATCCAGGAAGTGGATCGATTAGATTCTCTGACTTCTGAGCAGTGCTGGGATTAAAGGCTTAAGCTGAACCTAGGATTTTTGTTTGTTTGTTTGGTTGGTTGGTTGGTTTTTGTTTGGAGGCGATTGGTGGGTTTTTTTTTTTTTTTTTTTTGGTTTTTGTTTGTTTGTTTGTTTTTAGATGTAGATGTTAAAGCTGGGTGTGGTGGTACACACCTTTAATCCCAGTACTGGAGAGGCAGGGGGATCTCTGAATTCAAGTCCAGCCTGGTCTACAAAGAGAGTTCTAGATAGCCAGGGTTCACAAATACCCAGTGTTTTCTTTTAGAGGGACACTTAGATGACAGTGGACATAAACATCATCTCTCCAGGAAGGAAACTGTTGCCAACCCTAACCCTGACTGGGTTTTGTAACGCTGTAACGAACGAGTTAATTCTCCTGGGATGAGATGGTCAGACACAGCCCTGAATGTGGGTTGCAGGTTTAGCTTTGAAATCCAGGACAAGGACAAGCCACAGGACTGAGCCTAGAAAATTCTTTACAGGAGGAAAGAAGCAGAGGGAGCCCCAAAACAGAAACGCACACTCTCAAGAATGTCCACTAGGGGGCTCCCCAATAACACCCACTTGTAAAGGTTACTTAAATAGAAAAATACCAGAAGACCTGGTCCCCTGTCACCAGGCTACCCATCCTAAAGAGAAATGGGGAGAGCTTGGGGTAAGAGGCACAGGTTGCTTCAAATTTTTAAGCTTTCCGTTACCCATATTATTTGTGAGCACATGAAAGCACAACACACACATTCTTTAATTTTTTTTTCCAAAAGATAAAAAATAAACACTTGCATGTTGGTTTTTTATGTACTTTTTTCTTCTTATACGTAAGTGCTCTGTCTGCATGTACAATTGCATGCCAGAAGATGGCATGTGGTTGTTTTGTTTGTTTAGTCAGGTGGTCATGAGCCATCATGTGGTTGTCAGGAGTTGAACTCAGACCTCTGGAAGAACAGCACGTACTCTTAACCACTGAGCCATTTTATCAGCCTCTTAGATTTTGGCTGTTCGAGACAGGGTTTCTCTGTGTAGCCCTGGCTGTCCTAGAACTCACTCTGTAGACCAGACTGACCTTAAACTCCGAGATCTGCCTGCTTCCCAAGTGCTAAGATTAAAGGTGTGTGCTACTATGTCCAGCTCTAAATGTGAAGCCCAGGCCGGCCTCAAACTGGTAAGCCTCTGACCTCTGCCTCCTTCACCAAACCCTACTAGCATGCGCTACCACAGTCAACAATGCATTAAATCTATTTATATGAATAATTAATTTTGAGTGTTTTTTCTCTGGGTGGTTCTTTTTTTATAAATATATACACTATAGCTGTTGTAACTGAATATGCCTACAGAACCAAAAACAAAATATACGGAAGAGGGCATGTGGTACGTGAAGTACGGACATTGTTCAGGCAAACACCTATACACATTTTAAAAGTTGATTGCTTTTCAAACCAGGCATGGTAGTGCAGGACTTTAATCCTAGCCATGAAGAGGTACAACAAGCAGGCAGATCTCTGTGAGTTAGAGGCCAGCCTGGTCTACAAACACAGGCCAACCTGGGCTACACACTGAGAAACCTTATCTCCCTATCCCACCCCACACCCAAAGAAAAAGAGAAAAAGTAAAAAGTTGTGTTGGAGTAATGTTTCTGTGCAATTCCAGTGCTGATTTCTGAACAGCAGAGATCTGATTATGGGCCAGATTTTGGTATTGTTAGTCATCTCCTGCCTTAGTATTTTGTAAACATGTTCTCCATCACCTCTGATTGGTAAAATAAAAAGCCTATGCCCTATAGCAAAAAGCAGAAGAGTAAGGAGGGACTTGGGAGTGGGGGTGGGACAGAGAAAGAGAGAGAAACTCTGGGAAGGAATCAAAGGTGGGAGAGTCAGTCAGTCGGACATTGAGGAAGAAGCAGACTAGGAAAGAAGGAGCGGTAACTAGCCAGCCATGTAGCAGAACTTAGGTTAGTATAAACAGGATGACTGAGTTACAAGCTAATGGGAAACAATGTCTAGCTATAAGCTTATAAATAAATATAGTCTCTGTGTCACTATTCAGGAACTGGGGCAGACATAGAAAGTTGATCATTCTTCATGTGTTTATTTTCCATTAAGTGTCTTGTTTCTTTTCTATAATAGCATTATAACATTATTCACATACTACAAAATTCGTCTTTTTAATTTTGCCAGTTTTATAGATATGTGATGGTCTTGCTTTTCCTGGCATGTTCTTCTGGTTGGTTGGTTTGTTTGTTTGTTTTAAGATCTATTTACTTTATTTATGAGTATTTTACCTGCATGTACGTCTGTGTATTATATACATTCAGTGTGTGAAGAAACCAAAAGAAGGTGCCAGATGCCCTGGAATTGGAGTTACAGTTGGTTCTGAGCCACCATGGGGGTGTTGGGACTGAACAAGACTCATTGGTGTTCTTAACTGCTGACCCAGCTCTCCAGCCCATATAAAATGTTACTGTTTGGGGGCAATTTAGATGGTAATCACAGTGAGATGCCCCAACATATCTCTTAGAATTGGTAAAGGGGGCAAATCAAATAGCTCAGCTGATAAAGGTACCTGCCAAGGAGGCTGAAGACTTGATTGGATCCCCAGGACCCACGTGGTGAAAAGAAAATTAACCCTGAGTTGTCTGTCCCCTGACCTCATAAAACACACACACACACACACACACACACACACACACATACACACACACACACAATAAATAAATGTAAACACTTTTAATAAAAGAATAGTAATGATTTTGGAAGTTTCCATTTGTGAGGCTGTGGGCCTGTGGTAGCCCAGTATACCATGGTAGAATATGTGGTAGAAGATATCTGTTCACCTTAGACAGAAGAAAAGGCTAGAGTCCCCAATATCCCCTTCAATGACACCCCCCCCATGACCTAACTTCCTCCCAGTAGTCTCCACCTCCTACAGGTTCCACCTTTCAGTGGTCCTAAGGCTTGACCACCAAATCTTTGATAGGTAAATACTTGTGGAGCATTTCAACCCCAATGGTGTCATCGATGACAGTGCAAACTAACGCCACCTTGGAAAACAGTTGACTGCTTTTGTAAAGCTAAACATGTTCTTACCTTTTCTTAAAATGTATTAATTTTTAATTTTGAGACATGGTTTCTCTGTGTAGCCCTGGCTGTCCTGGAATTTACTCTGTAGACCAGGCTGGCCTCCATCCATCTCAGAGATCTGCCTGCTTCGGCTGGGATTAAAGGCATGTGTCACCATCATTGGGCAAAACATATACTGTTATTGTTCCAAACCATTGGTAACAAGGAGCCACTGAACCAAGGTCATCCAAGCATTTGGAGACAGAGGGTGTTGTTTGGTGTGTTGTGTTTATGTACTGGCAGACGAGATACTTGTACTGTGGCCTTGGGCATTGCCTCTACTCAGATCTCACATATAAATATCAATGATGGAGACACTTGCTTTCGGGGTGTCCTGAAATTCTGTGAAGTGGCACCATGGAGGCCCTCTTCAGCAGGGCATATACACTGTGCCGTCCCCTGAAAGGCCTGCGAGTAAGGCCCATTGTTTCCCATTCCATATGACAGAAAAGCGGCAAGTTTGTACGGCTTGCTCCATTGCTCTTGTGGAGTTTATGGAGGAGCTAGGACTGGCCGTGGCACTCGAGTATTGTGGTTGTTTTGAGTGGTTTTGTTTGTTTAGTCAGTTGATTTGAGTTCTTTGAGACAGCGTCTTGCTATGGAACCCAGGTTGGTCTGAATTTGTGATCTTCCTGCCTCCACCATTAAGTGTGGGAATTCAGGTGTGTGCTACCACGCCCAGAAGTGGGGTGAATTTTTATCCTGGTTGTGTCAGAGTCCCGTGAGCATCTTACAAAGATGTTCAATGGGAGTCTCCGGCCTCCATTTGGAAAAAGTGCTTGTGTCTTGGCGTGGAGCCCGTGCTGAAATCCCAGCCTTCCTTCCCTTTCCTCTTAGTCAACCTCTTCCTGACTCACAGGGGAAGATTGCTCTTCCTAACACCTCTGGACCCAAGATCAAGTCTTAGGCTGAGCTTGTTAGGGTTGCCTGTGACCTAGTCCTGACAGGTCTGTGTCATCAGCCTGAATGACAGGTAGAACCGGCTGTGGAAGCCACAGGAAGCTATGGCTGTCCTTAGTGTCACCCTCCCAGCTAGTCTGAAACCCTAACCCAGGTCATGTGGTGCTGCCAAAATGCTATGAACCACAGTGTTTAGGTTACCTCACCTCTATCTTCTAAATAACCACACCTTTCAGTTTGGCACTGTCCTTAACCCTGTGTCCTGAAGCCTCCCTGGTAACCTGAATGTCTTGGAATCCCTGGTACAGTAACCATCTTGGCAGAGAGGAAATATTCTAAGGAGACACCTGTGACCACTTTGGCTTAAACAATAAACTCTGATGTCTTAAAATCTCCCCAAGAGTCCTATGCTGAGGGGAGGGAGGTCAAACCTTAGTGTCAACCACAGGAGGAACTTGCCTCCCAAAAAGAGACTTCATACAATTCTTTCAACCTATCGGACCACCTTGCAGGACAGACCAGAGCCAAGGCTTGACCAGGGCAACTTAGAGCTGCATGCCCTTTTGCCTCACCAAAACTAGACTTGTGGGGAGACCGCCAGATCTGTTTGTTCTTTCTAATATGGCCACAGGAGTGAGGCTCCCTGTTTTGTTTTGTTTGTCTTGGTGGCTTTGGTTTCTTTTTTTCTTTCTTTCTTTCTTTCTTTCTTTCTTTCTTTCTTTGTTTCATTTGTTGTTGCTGTTTTTGATTTTATGATTGGGTGTTTTGCCTGCATGTACGTCTGTGTAACATTTATCTTGTATGCCTGGTGCCAGAGGAAGCCAGAAACCAGTGTCAGCTCATCTGAAACTGCAGTTACCAACAGTTGCAAGCTGTCGTATGAGTTCTGGAATCCAAACTGGGTCCTCTGAAAGAGCAGCCAGTGCTCCTAATTGTTGAACTACCTCTCCAGCCTCTGTATTGAGGTGTTTGTTGGTGATAGTGGTGAGTTGGATTCTTGATATTGTTTGTGTTTTGTTTTGTTTTGTTTTGTTTTGTAACACGGTCTCACTATGCAACCTGACTGTCCTGGAACTCCCTATGTAAACCAGGTTGGCCTCAAACTCTCAAAGATATGCCTGCTTCTGCCTACAGTGAAAGGGTTAAAAGTGCATGCTTGTCTCTAATTACCATGTGGAAAAAGATGCCCAAACCTAGATGATTAGGGATGCTAGGGTTGAAGTTTAGCCTTCAGTAAGCACAGGGGAGGAAGCTCCTGACAAGAAGGTGAGGACTGATTGGAACCCTGGCTCCATCACTACCAGTTGGGACTTGGGCTCATTTTGGGGGAGTATAGTGTGTAGTGTTTCTTATGGGGGCTCCATGTTCCTCTTCTGGAAACAAAGAATGAGACCTCTTTCCCAGCACCATTATGAGTATAAGTGAGATTCTTTCATTCCCTCAGTATTAGGAAAATGTTTTCAAGACCCCTCCTCCTTCATAGTCAGATCTATAGATACACAGAAGCATTTCACTTGATTTATGGATAGCCAGTGTACACTACCTGTTCTCCAGGCAAGCACTGATCACTAAATGGCACCCCCCAGCCCTCTTTTCACTTTTATTTTTTTAATTATTTATTATATATATATGAGTACACTGTAGCTGTTGTCAGACACACCAGAAAGGGCATCAGATCCCATTACAGATGGTTGTGAGCCACCATGTGGTGGCTGGGAATTGAACTCAGGACCTCAGGAAGAACAGTCACTGCTCTCCAGCTCTCACTTTTAATTTGGAGACAAGATCCCCACTAAGTTGCCCAGGCGTGCCCTTGAAACATCCTCCTGCCTCAGCCTCCCAAATAGCTAGGATTATAAGCATTTGCCACCAGCCTGGCTCAAACATGATCTATTTACTTTTATTCGATACCCAAGCTGAAGAGATGAGTCAGCAGTTATGGGTGCTTGTTGCTCTTTGCAGAGTACTGAAGTTTGGTCCTACAACCCACGTCTGGCAGCTCACCAGCACCTGTGACAACAGCCCCTGGGAATCTGATTCCTTGTTCTGACCTCTGAGGGCACCTGCACACATGTGCATACCACACACACACACACACACACACACACAGTGTTTCATGCCTGCATTTTAGAGATCAACCTGCATGCTAGGCAAGAGCTCGACAGACACTGAGTGGAATGCCTAGCTCCCACCCATATTCTGTGAATAAATTCCAGACAACTCAACCCAGAATCTCTCATCCAAGGGAAGGAAGGGCTTTATAGACATTTGTTATGTCATGTTCCATAAAGAATGGCAATAGAAGAAAAGTTCGTGCAAGTTCCATACATTTTTTCCCCAAATATTTTCACTCTGCAGTTGGCTGGGTCATGAGGGCAAACCTGCAGTTGGGGAGGGCGGACCTCAGCAGGTATTGAGCATGGACCTGCAACCCTGGAGAGTCAGGGAGTGGGGGTGTATGTAAAGGTGGATGTCAGAAGAGCATCACACCACACCCACAACCTAAGCCACAGTCCCTGTAAATAAAGCTCCCCACCTGCCAGGCCTTGAGGGAGGCTGGGGAACAAGGAAGAAGACTCCAGGCCACAGCTTTGCTTGCTTGTACCAAGCTCCTCCATGCTGGAGAAGCCAGGCAGAAACCACTTATCAAGAGTTATTTCAGGGCTTCACAAACAATTATCAACAATTATACAACTCTTGCCAGGTGCCTCAGGGCAGACAGATGGTACACACCACACTAGGTCGGTGCCCTTTGGGAAGTTCATCCAAAAGCAGAGACAAGATTTTAAAACAAAACATTAGACTAAAGACAAGCAGAGATCGACTGCTTATCCTGCATGTGGCCAAGCTTCCTGTTGTCTCTTTGGTTCCTGGGGATGGGGTGTCCCTTCTCAGGGATTGTCCACGGGACAACTCAAGCCTCCTGTGGAAGCTAGTAAAATGGAGTCTATGGTTCAGAGACTATTCATCCCAGCCAGGCACACCCTGTGCTGTGTGACATCAAGCCTGTGACTTCACCTCTCTGAACTTCGCTGCCTTGTTTATAAAATGGGGATGATGCTGAGGTTGACTCACAGGGTTGATGATTTAAGGAGCAAATTAGAGAAAAGTATTTGGCCTAGATGTGGTGAGGAGAAATGACCTAGCCACCATCCCTTGCTGCTCAGATGCTTATCTAGGTTACCACTGCTTCAGAAAGATATCTTCTATTGATGGCCCTTGACTGTCCCAAAAATCACAGGATTCTCACACACCCCAACATTCAGTAAGCTGCTTTAACAACTCTGTCAGTTTTGTGGGGCTGCTTGTCTTGTCTTCCTTAAACATCATTTTACTAGGACCCGGTGAGGTGGCTCATTGGGTAAAGGTACTTGCCCCCAAGGCTGACAACCTGAGTTCAATCCCTGGAATCCAAAGAACCAACTCCCAAAAGTTGTCTTCTGACCTCCACAGGTGTATAATGAAATACAAACAGTCACTCAGAAAAAAAAAATAAAAATGTAAAAAGGAAAATTATAAAAGTAATTTTAATATCATTTTAATCGTTACATAATTTGTCATCTTAATCATTTAAAATATACGGTTCAGTAATATCAAGAATTTACATTGTTTCTCAATAGAACACTAGGAAGTGTGTGTGTGTGTGTGTGTGTGTGTGTGTGTGTGTGTGTGTGTTGTATGAATATGTTCATGTGATCTCATGTACATGAGTACACACTGTCAAGTCCCAAAGAAACACAGGACAAATGGCTAACTGTAGTGCCTATTAGCACACCAAAGTGCGTGCTGCCTGCCAGATTTACTCAGTACTGGTGGCTCCTCTCTGCTCTTCTCTCCTGTCCCCTACCCTAAACCTCTCCACCCCAGAAGCTTCACTTCCTGGGTCCCAGCTTCCCTGTCATTTCAGCCACAAGTTCTCTTGGTCCTCTTCAGTCCTCTGCGCTCCTTGTCCCCTCTCTTGGCTCTCTCTCTCTCTCTCTCTCTCTCTCTCTCTCTCTCTGCTTCTTCTCTCGCTGTCTCTCTCTCTCTCTGCTTTCTCTCTGCTTCTCTCTCTCTCTCTCTCTCTCTGTTTCTCCTCTCTGTCTCTCTCTGCTTCCTCTCTGCTTTTTCTCTCTCCTCCCTCCTTCCCTCCCTCCCTCCTTCCCTCCCCCCCCCCGCCTCCCCTCTCTCTCTCTCCCCCCCCCCCCCCCCCCTTCATCTCTCTTCTCTCATGCCCTGGACTTGTCGGCTGGTCTTGTAGAGTATACTTCCTCTCTCTGCTGTGTAGTCTTCAAGGAGCCTCTGGCTAAACTCTCCCTTGTGTCTACCTACAATAACAACCTCTCCTCAGCCATCCCAAGAGCAGTCGTGTCCTCATTTCCATTCACAGGAGTTTTTGTAGGACAGATTGGTGTTGGGTGGCTTTCTCTCCACTTTACTTTTTACCATAGGATGTCTCAGTAGACCTGGACATCATTTATTCCAATACACAGGTTGGCCAATGGGTTCCAGGGATCCCCTTGTCTCTGTCTAGACACACACACACACACACACACACACACACACACACACACACACAAGGGATTATAAGCATGTGCCTAGATTTTATCCTAAATGGGTGCTGGGATCAAACTCAGACCTCATACTTTATTGACTGAACCATCCCTCCAGTCTATCATCTACTTAAAAACATTGTTGCTTTTGGACATTATTTTGCTATCATTTTTATACATTACAAAATATGTCATCTTAACCCTTTAAACTGTAGAGCTCAACCAGATGTGGTGCCATACATACTCAATCTCAGCACTCAGGTGTTGGGGCAGACAGATTTCTGTGAGTTCCAGGCTAGCCTGGTCTATGTAACCAATTCCAGGCCAGCCTGGCTTATACAGTGAGTCTCTCTGTCTCTGTCTCTGTCTCTGTCTCTGTCTCTGTCTCTGTCTCTCTCTCTCTCTCTCTCTCTCTCTCTCTCTCTCTCGCTCTCCCCATGTGTGTGTGTGTGTGTGTATATACAGTTCTGTACAATGAAGTATATTCCTCACTTCTCCCTTCCCAGGGAAAGGAGGACCTTTGTACCCCTGAGGCAGGATAGAAAGAGGGAAAGGTAAAGAAGACATGGAAGGGAAAGATGCTCCTTATCTTAGGATCGAGCCTGTGTCCCTGCTGCTGGTAGAGTCAAGAATGTTCCTTTTGACCGATAAAGCCAAGATGGCCTATAGAGATAGCAGGGGGCTGCTTAAAGACGTCACAAACAAGGCTGGTAAAACAACCTGTGCTGACTCAGAGTCAGAGTGTTGGTGGCCTGGGTTTAACTGTATAAACACCCCTCTCCCACCCCTAAATCACCACCTTACAATTTCACTGACCAAAGGAAACCCTTTAAGATAACGAAACTAGCCAGAGTGTGTTGTGTGTTTTTCTTTTCTTTTCCCTTTCTTTCTTTCTCTCCCTCTCCCTCTCCATCTCCCTTTCCCTCTCCCTCTCCCTCTCCCCCTCCCCCTCCCCCTCTCTAACTTTACCTGTTACTTAGTTTTAAAATGTTAATGTTTAAACCTTGTTATAAATTACACCTTCAAGAAAAGTTACACAGAAAGCCACAGAATCATATACATAGTCATAGTCACTGCAAAGTCACTTTAGTGGCTTTTCCCTTAAGAATATTGCCAGCCTGAGCTTGATTGACTCCTCAGGACCCACAAAAGCTGTCCTCTGTCCTAGACAGTCACCCATACACACACACACACACACACACACACACACACACACACACACATGCGCGCACACGCACACACACAGGCAAGCACACATGCACACATACACACAAAATGAAATGTTTTTAAAATTAAACAATAGCCGCCCAGGCTTCGCTGTGAGGACGCCCTGTCCTTATCTCTACTTAATAGATTAGCTAATTTAGTCTGACTCTGGCTTGTCTGGTCTCCTTTTTTGCTGTGTAATCAAGGATCCAAGTTTATTTGAGTGGAGATCCTCATGGAGAAAGAATTCCTCAGGCTGTTGACAGCTGTACCAGGCTGCATCTTCCTGTCACCACTGACAACCCCCAGCCCTTGGCAACCACCACACTAGTCTGTTTCTAAGAAGAGATTATTTAATCATAGTTTATAGATCAAAGAAATCAGAGTCCACAGTAGCTGTAACTGTACACAGTAGAGCTGCCAAGATCAAGCCAGATAATATCCCAGCATAGATGGAAGAGGGACTCTAGAAGTCCCGCCCCAGCTGAGGTGCTATTGGTTGCTACTTGGGAAGAGTCAATTTTCTTCAGAGAAGTGACCCACCCACTATCCAGAAGATTGTCCTACATCATTTCATATACAGAGAACACTAAACAAATTTAATGGATCAAAAAAAAAAAAAAAAGCATATGAAGTTGGGAAGGAAAAGTGAGCCAGGGGAGGGATAAGGGGGAAAAGAACAGGAATGGATTTGATCAAAATGCATTATATGAAATATCTATGAAATTCTCAAACAATAAAAATTATCATAAAACAAACCAGGACCCACAACATAACTTATGGAATTCAGAAGAAAATAAAAATTTTAAATTCTGTGTTGGGCTGGAGAGAAGGCCCAGTGGTTAAGAGGATGTACTGCTCATGCAGAAGACCAGAGTTCAGTTCCCAGGCGCCATACCAAACAGATCACAACCACCTGTAACTCAGCTCCAGGGTGTCTGATGCCTCTGGTCTCCCTGAGTGCCTGTACATGTGTGCATGCACACACAGTCAAAAGTCTGGGTTCAGAATGGAGAGAATGTCAGGCTGTTAACAGCAGAGAATTAAGCCACACTCAGAGCCCTTCTGATTACAGCCACACAGAAGTCATGCGGCAAGTCCATGGAAGCCTAAGGCCACAAAAGATAAGTGACCTTCCTGCAGTCACACGGCGACTGGAGCTGAGATCCAATCCTATAAAGCTCTGTGACTCTGACGTGGGGATTGTGGCACACCTGGTAGTATCCTCCAGAGTTTGATCCTCCTTATCACACTGTGCAGATGGCGCCTCTAAACTCTAGGAAGATCAGAAATTCAAGATCAGCCTCACAAGCAGTGGGGGTCTAACCTGGGCTACATGACACCCTGTTGCAAAAGAAGAAAAATTGCCTGACTTCTTTTTTTTTTTTTTTTCCTACTTTGGTTAATGTGAAGCTGCTGGTGGCATATTCATGCTTCCAAGGCCACTCAGAGTCTCATTTCCAGATCCTCTATCTGATTCCAATATGAACAAATGAGAACTTTTTTTTTTCTTATTTCATTGGCTCTAGTGTTTCCAGAAAACTAAAACTGTTACCTGATAGATGTTATCCCCGAAGAAGAGATCAGCTAAACCTTAGTCCTCTGTGACAACCCTGCTTAAACTTCTAGCATGTCACAGCTTCAAGGTAGGAATGGACACTAGAATCCAAAGACCCCTCCCCTCAAAAGTCTTTTACAAGTTTGGCCATGGAGATGACTTAGTGATTAAAGCCCACAAACAAGTATGAGGCTGTAGCTCAGATCCTCAAAATCAACATAAATGCTGGACACTATACCCACCCATAATCTGAGCCTCAGCAAATGCAGACAAGGGCTCCTGGAGTAAGCTGGTTAGGAAGACCAGCCATATCTTCCAGCTCTGGGTTTGATTGAGAAAGTCTGTCTTCATGAATAAGGTGAAAGAGCTATTTGCAGGGATGATTCCTGACCCCTGGCCTCCATAAGCATACAAAACCATGCACAACACACACACACACACACATACACACACACACACACACACACACACACACACACACACACACACGTGCCCAAGTACATGTGAACATCCATATGTGCATGTACACAGCACATATAAAGAAAAAAAAAAAAGAAAACAGTCTATAAAAGTAATGGGCTCTCTTTTGGTCTGCAAGTTGCTGTTGGATATTCTATCCTAACTTCCCCCAGGGTGAGTGGCCTGCATCACTAAAGGAGATCACTTACTTGTAATCAGTCTCAGCTCCCCTCTCTATAGAAGCAGAGAAGGAAAACCTTCATTATTTAAAACAAGAACCATATTTTGGGTTTGGAGAAATGGCTCCTCAGTTAAACGCATAGCTGCTCTTGCAGAGGACCCAGGCTTGATTCCCATCATCTACGTGGCATCTCACAACTGCCTGTAACTCCAGCTCCAGAGACTCTGAGGTCCTCTTCAGAGACACACTGCACACACACACAGGGAAAAAGAGAACTCCAAAGAATCACATTTTTAAATGTAAGCAAAAATAAATTTTATTCATGGTTAAAGAGCCAAGCTTGGTGACAAATGGCTGTCATCCCAGCACTTGAGAGGTAGAGGAGGGCCTCCAAGCTAAACTGCATCATACATGCTACCCTGCCTTAAAAAAAAAACCAGCCTAACTAGATTACTTAAAATTAATCTAGGCTAAACTAAATAGACTAATCTAATCTTAAGTAGATTTAAGAAGCAAGCCTAATTCTTACTCCTTGGGGAAGGACTACATTATTTTATTTGTCTTGATGCTTGTGAGAGTCTTTGTTGGCAGCTGAAGAAGAAAAGAACATGAGGTCATATAAATGGCTGTCATGTTTCTGATGTCACTGATATGGGTTCTTGGAATAGGCTTAACCCATTGAACTAGGATTCCAAAAACCCAATACCCACCAAAGCCACCCAGAGCCAGTGGCTTCCAAGAATTCTTTCTCACACCCAAGAAAAGTAAAGAAACTTGAAAAAGGAGTGAATAGAGTCAACACAGATTAATTAAGAAAAAGAATGGGCTGGAGGCTCAACAGTTAAGAACTGGCTGTTCTTCCAGAGGACCCTGGTTCAGTTCTCAGCATCCCATGATGGCTCACAACTGTCTCTATCGCCAAGGGCTCCCACACCCTCTCTGGCTTCCTCAGCATGACACACATGGTGCACAGACATACATGTGGGAAATCTACCCAAACACATAAGATAAAAATAAATTTTAAAAAACATTTTATTATATTTATTTATCTTATGTGTACTAGTGTTTTGTCTGTGTGTATATTATATGTGCCATATGTATGTTTGTGGTACCCAGGGAGGTCTGAAGAAGGGTGAAGAGAGGTCAGGTACCCTAAAACTGAAATTGTGGATGGCTGTTAGCCATCATGTGGGTATCAGGAACTGAACCCAGATCCTCTACAAGAGCAACAGTGCTCTTAACCATTGAGCCATCCTTCCAATACCCAATAAATACCCAATATAGTTCTCTCTCTCTCTTAAAAAAAGTGAAAAGCACCCCCCTATTAAGATAGGAGTTTCTCCAAGAGAGAACTACAGACAACACCTGTCCTGCTAGGTAGGTTCTATGAGGTGTATGGCAGGAACTGGATGGAGAAGGAGATGACCTCTGTTGATATTGGTCATTATTTGAGTAAATCATGGGTTGAGCTAGTAAGGAATCCATATACCTATGCATGTTCCCTCAGCCCAACCAGAGAATTACTCACACATTCAGTGGAAGGGTCGCTCATGTGTGCTCCATGATACACTCAGGAACCACCAATTGGCCCCACCCTTACTGCCTCAGGGAAACTGGCTTTGATCTCCTAGTGGTCTCTTGTCATCCTTGTTCTCTGCATGGCTTCCTGCAAGTTTAATTATTCATTCTTGACTTTTAGTTAAATAATGAATACTTGTGACCGTACTCATCTGCCTAGGAGCAGATCCTTTGGAGTAACATAGCTCCTGCAGGCTTCCCTCAGGTCATCATCATGAAGCCCAAAAGTAATTGCCATCCTGAAGTGTATTTAAAAGGTGTATTAAATGTGAACCCTTAGAAATGTGCTTAGTTTTGCATGCGTTTAGAATTCATAAAAAGATTGTTTCATAACATGTCATTCAGGGGCTGGGGAGGTATCTTGGCAGTTAAGAGCACTTGCTGCTTTTTTGGAGCACCAGAGTGGTGTGATGGCTATTCTCGGTTGTTAATTTAACTATGTTTGGAAAGACCTACAAATGGAGGGCACACTGGTGATCCAGATCTTGAGGCTGGAAGACACAAAACTTTTGATCTAGATCTTGAGGCTGAAAGACACGTGCCTTTAATCCAGATTGTGAGGCACACTTTTAATCTGGGCCACACCTTCTGCTGGAGGCCTACACAAGTTCAACGGAAGAGGAAGGGTTCCTTTGTTCTTTGCCTGCTTGTGCTTACTTGCCAGCACATCTGTTGGAGCCCACGTCTTCAGGATCCCAGCTTATACAGAAGACCAGCTGAGACGCCTAGCCTCGTGGGACTAAGCAACTACTAGATACTTGAATTTCCCACTCACAGTTGGCCACTGTTGAATTTGTTGGACCGCAGTCTGAAAGTCATTCCAATAAATTCCATATATCTATGGAGTAGCATATTCACACAAGGGGTGCCCATAAGATTTCCTTGCAGCCAAATGATCTTAACTACAGAGTCATTTCTCCTGTGCCTTTAATCTGGATCTTGAGGTAGGAAGACACACCTTTAATCTGCGCCACACCTTCTGCTGGTAACTTAAATACATAGGACTTGGAAAAAGGAAACCTTTGCTTTTTGCTCTGGACATGCTAGCAAGTGTATTCCTTCTCTGGCATTAGAGACCACATCTTTGGGATTCCAGCTTCTACTGAAGATCAGCTGAGATATTGAGTCTTGTGACTGATCATCTTTGGATTTTTGGATTTTCCATTCATCATCAGCCATCTTTAGACTAGCTGGAGCACATCCTGTAAGTCAATCTAATAAATCCCATATATGTAAATCCCATATATAGATTCAAATATATATATATATATATATATATATATATATATATATATATGTGTGTGTGTGTGTGTGTGTGTGTATAGATATATATGTGTGTATAGATAAATAGATGATAGATAGATAGAGATATTAGAACCCTAGCTTATACAATGCCCTTTATCTTGCATTGAATTCCCACTGGGAATTACATGTATTTGATACCATGTTCAATTTATTAGGTGCTGAGTGGTATCAAATCCAGGGTTTCTTGCATACTAGACAAGCAATCTACCAATGGAATTACACAGAAAGCCCCAAATTGAGTAGTGTTTCTAAAAATCTAAAAATGAACATCATCTTTATCTGATATAAATCATAAAATACAGAGACTAAGAAAACTCAGGTCTAGGGCCACTGAGACAGCTCTGAATGTACTTGTTGCTAACCTTGACAATCTGGGTTTGATACCCGGGAGCCACAGGATGGAAAGTGAGAACCAGGTCCTACCGAATAGAAGCAGGCAGATCTTTGTGAGTTCTAGGCCAGGCTAGTCTACAAAAATGAGTTCCAGCATAGCCAGGGCTACACAAAGAAACCCTGTCTCAAAAAAACCAACAAAAAGTCCAAGGTCATCAGTAGCTCCACAAAAACAAGTTGAAGAATAACCTGGGCTGCGGGAAACTCTGTCTTAAAAACAAAGTCTGAAAAAAAATTGTAACAAAAAGTGTTTTTGTGTTCCCAGCCACCCCTCCCCCACTTTTTTGGACAATATTCCAGTGAAAAGGTTGGATACTGTGTGGTTCTCACTATGTAACATTTTAGAAAACGTCCAAACGAAACCAGTTAAAAGATCAGTAACTGCAGGAGTTGGAGGTTAGTAGGGAGGGGAGACTAAATCAGTAGAGCATCAGGGCTGCTAATGCAGTTCAGTGTAAGAGTGCCAACGCAGCGTGAAGGAGGCCCTGTGTAGAAAACAAACAAAAACCACAGCCTATTAAACACAGTGAACTGTGATGTAAATTACGGACTTCAGCTAACAACAATACAGTGATACTAGTTCCTCAGTTGTAGCAAATTACCACACTAAAGCAAAATGATAAAAACAAATGTTTATGAAAGGAGGACGTTTCTGTGGTAGCTGAATGCTTACTCCTCATCCTGTCTGTAAATCCAGGAAACAAAGTATCTGAGGGAGAACAAGAAGAGCTTCAGCATATCCTATTGACTCTGCTTCTCAGAGACACAAATCCCTCCTCTGATTAGATTCTGACACTGTCAGGGCGTGGTCCATGGATCAGCCTTTGGATTTAGTAAAGGAATTAACTATGCTGTGTAGAGAGAGGACTGAATCAGCCATCTAGCTGAGTGAATCAGCCATCTACTTGAGTGAATCTCAGTTTTCTTTTAAGAGTTGTAATTCTTACCTCAGCCAGAGACACGCCTACCAAAGATGAGCTAGTTCATTCCTCTGCAACTCTACTGTCCTCTTTGATTCAAAGGTTTTGTTGTTGTTGTTTAGTGTGTTTTTTGTTTTTTTGTTTTTGTTTTTTTGTTTATGTCTTTTTTTTTTTTTTTTTGAGACAGGGTCTCATTATGTAGCTCTTAAAGGTTATTCCAGGCTGGTCTGGAATTCACCAAGACCAGCCTGCCTATGCCTCTCAAGTGCATGCGTACCACCATGCCTGACATTCACCCAGGTTTTTAAGAAAGTCATCCTGAAGTGGACCATAGAGTAAGAAATTTTGAATTACCAAAGAGAAGAGGGAGAAACTAATCACTTATAAAAATTAATCTATAAGTGACTTGTTTAAGCTGCGTTTCTGTCTCTGGGGTTATCCCTGATGGTTACCTAACATTGTCACGGTATTTCTATAGATAACATCAAAATGTACCTACAGTGTCCAGATACGCTTTCAAGACTTAGGAATGTCATAAAAATCAGGATAAATTCCATGTTCGTAGCTGAGAGAATGGGAAAGACCAACCAACTAACCAACAAAAACCCAGTAAGACCAGCACTCTGGAAACTGAGGCAGGAAGATTCTGAGTTCAAGGCCAGCCCGGGGTTCATAGTGAGATCTCAAAACAAACAAGTAAAATAATAATAATAATAATAATAATAATAATACCAACAAAAGAATAAACAGGTATATTCCTTTGCAGTTAAGAAGAAAATAAAGAAGGCCAAAAGCGATGACTATCTTAATAAGATGGCCTTAGGAAGGCGTCTCTGACAAGATGATTGATTTAAACCAAGTTCTGTCAGAATCTGGGGCGTTAGCATTCAGGAAGTTCCTGAAAACTCTGCCACCTCTAGGATGTATGACTTTGTTTTCAGTTGCTGAACTTCTCTGAACCTAGAAAGGCCAGACATCGGGCACTGTAAACGGTAGCAATTGTACAATTTTAGGGTAATGTTTTATTACTTATGAACTTATAAATGCGGTATGTCCCCCATGTCACAAGAGAAAAAGAATGTCAGCCCTCCTAAGGGTCTTTGTAATTTAAAACGGAATGAGGACCTTGCAACGGGGCAAACATTCCCTTCTTTGAAAACTCGAAAAATGCACCGCTGTCTGCTTCAAGTGTCTCTTTTATAAGTTGGAGATATTTTTTGCTGTTGTTAACTTGACATTTATTCAGGCCCCTGTATTGAGGCACAAATATGCCAGGAGTAGTCTTAAATATGGAAATATATTCATGGGTTTAATCTACAGCGACCCAGCAAATCCTTTATTCTCTGACAGCATCTTTCGGAGACCGTAGTTACTTCCGACTCAGAAGACTGGACTCCAGAATTTGCAAACAATCAGCAGTCAGCGCGGTGCCTAACACAAGGTAAGAGTCGGACACATCTCTTAAGATGCTGCTGGTGGTGATGACGGTCCATTCTCACCAGCAGCTTTGGAGGAGCTCAGGGTATGCAGTCTGTTTGGAGGGGAGTTGGTAAGCGCTGGCACAAGCAGCCACCACAGTGATGAGACTTGTACGTGGGTGGAATTAGCTGCTCATCCCTCCGCACTTAGGGACCGCGTCCGCTTGAGCGCCCCTTCCAGACCCACCCGGTGGGATGGTCCGCCTCCCCCTCTTCTGCGGACGCACGTAGTTTCTCCTGTTCTCCGCGTAGCCTCAGGTTCCACGCTGCAAGTCACAAAGCGCCGGGTCACGTGGGCGGGCCGGTGCGCTTTGTGACGCAGATGGCCCCGCCCCGGGCCCGCCTATCCGCGCACGCCCAAGCCCCGCCTCGCGTGCGCCGCCCGTGCAGTCCCTGCTTAAGAGACCCCGGAGTGGGGGCGCTCGCCCGAAGCCAGGCCGCGTCCGCCATAGTGCCTGGCGCGGAGGTGTCGTCGGCGCAGGGTGCGGGCCGGAGAGCGGCCGGGGTGGGGGGGCAGAACAAAAAAAAATAATAAAGAGGGAACCCAGCGAAGCCCTCGCCGTCGCCCGACCGTTTCCGGGCTTCCCGACGCGGTCGTGGGCTCAGAGGCGACAGGAGCGGGAGCAGCGCGAGGAGCAGCAAGAGGAAGAGTCGGGCAGCCTCGGTGGTGTTCCCGGGGCCAACGAAGCCGCCTTCCGGGGCCCGGGGTGGTGAGGAAGGGCCTCGCGGCCTAGCTGGGCCCCGCACCGGCTTTGTGTCAGGCGGCGGCGGGGGGGAGGCGGAGCCGAACCGGGCGGCCGCTGGAAGGCCTCTCCTCCGCCGACCGCGCGATCTCGGCCTAGGCCGCGGGCCGCTCGTGGCCTCCGGGGAGCAGGCGCCAGGGTGTGTGTGCGGTGGGGGCCTGGGCCTGGGGACGCCGACGCCGGTCGTCCGGAAGCCGGGAGGAGGCGAAAGGCCGCTCGTGGACTCCGGGCCTAGGCCCTCTCCCCGCAACCTTCTCCCGGGGCCTGGGTCACCCCCATCCACGGAGAGAGACTAGCCGGGAGGTGCGGCCGCTATGGACCCCTGACCCCGCGGGGTCATTCGGACTCTAACGTGTGGACTGACCGCTACTGACTGCACCGCCTGCCCCCGTCTCCTGCCGGCCCTTAGCATGAGCGAGTGGGACCCAGCCGGGTGACATTGTGCCGGTTGGCGGATCCTCGATTGCCCCTTTCCTGTCCTGCTCCTCCCTCATGAAGCGATTCTGAGTACGGGGGGGTTCCGGATTATTGTTCTCACGAACCCCCGCTTGTGGTTGGGGGGGTATTTAATCTGAGGCCTTAGGGTCCTTCGTTGTCTTTTGAGTGTTTTGTGTGTGTACATATTTTGCTCTTAAGTTTATAAATATACATATATTGAGAGTGTCCACGTCTCCTCGCTGAACCTTAGGAATCCTTTGCCACAATGTCCTGTGTGCACTATAAATTTTCCTCTAAACTCAACTACGACACCGTCACCTTTGATGGGCTCCATATCTCCCTCTGCGACTTAAAGAAGCAGATTATGGGGAGAGAAAAGCTGAAAGCTGCCGATAGCGATCTGCAGATCACCAACGCACAGACGAAAGAAGGTAAGAAACACATGGGCCACAGATATTTATTGGGTCGAGGTGGGTATTTTAAGTTGCTTGTTCCCGGCGTAACCTCCATTCTTACCCGATGTCATACACGGTTTCATTGATAGCCAAGGATTGCAGCACCGGACCTTGAAGTTTAACTGGCCTTCTGAATGCTGGGGTCGGTCTTTCCTCGCAGGCTGGTTCTTCTCAAAATGTCGCCCCTCCTCCTTTTTAATTAAAGTTTTTTTTTTTTTAATTAACTGTGGGATTGGATTGAAAAGAGAAAGGGGTTGCTATCTAAGTCTGTTGGGTGTTTGCCTTGTGGTGTTCCCTAACTTGTTTTTTTCATCAGGAGAGGAAAGCCTGTGTAAGGTTTCCCATTTGTTAAAGCAGCAGTAGATACATATAACTTGTTTGCTAATCTAGCAGCGTTTTGAAGCTGATAGCAATTTGCACGCCCCCCCCTTTATTTATTTAATATGGGGTTGCTTGTGGAAAAGGTATTTTTGAGGATTTAGAGTTGGAATTGGCTTTGTATTATAAAATATTCTGAGGTGAACACTCTGAAGTGTAATTCCAGACTTAGTGATATTTCCTCAGAAGTTGAATTCTGTAGCCCAGACTGGCCTCCAACCGAAACAATCCCTTGTTTGAGCTTCCCAAGTGTGGGGAATGCAGGTGTTAGACCACATTCTTGAGCAAATCAGGAAAGTTTCAAAGTGCAAGGCCCTGGGTTCTTAACCCAGCACCACCAGTGTTTGTGTGTGTGTGTGTTTCTAAAAGAGTGCTACCATGTGTGACTATAAGTAAGCCACTGATTATAATGTTTGAGTTCTTCATTTTAAAAGTAATATTGGGGTCTTTCCCTCCCTCTCCCACCTACTTCTGCCTCCCTAGTGCTGGGATTAAACGTGTGCACCACCTCAAATTCAGAGATCCTCTTGCCTCTGTCTCGAGTGCTGAACTCAGAGTGGGTGCTCCACCACCCCTGAAAACATATTAGGAATGGTGGCAATGTCAGTCATCTTCACCGACCCTGAACTTGTTTTGGCTTCTTTTTCTCAGAATAGTAATGCTCATTGGATGGGCTCTAGTAGGTTAGACTTCTAACATTCATTGATAGTATGGGAAGAAAGAGTTATAAATGGAGTTGTTTTATGTCATGGTCTTAATTATTGGCCTGGACTTCTCTACTTAGATTAGGCTAGCCTCTGACTCACAGATCAGCTTTCCTTTGCCACCTGTGTGCTGGTATCAAAGACAAGTTCCACCAAGCTAAATTTGATACAAGGTGTGGGATGGGTTTTTGTTTTTTGTTTTTTTTGTGGGGGGGGTTGGGGTTTTGGGGTGTGGTCTCATCTCAGTAGCCTGTAGTTTGGTAGGTCAACCAAATCTTGTCATGTAGACCACCAGTTTTTCATTTGTGGTACAGACATAAGCAAATTACAATACTAAAAGAATATTGTCTGATTTTCTTGGTAAATTATTATTTTTTTTTTTTTGGTTTTTTTGGTTTTTTTCGAGACAAGGTTTCTCTGTGTAGCCCTGGCTGTCCTGGAACTCACTGGGTAGACCAGGCTGGCCTCGAACTCAGAAATCCTCCTGCCTCTGCCTCCCAAGTGCTGGGATTAAAGGCGTGGGCCACCACTGCCTGGCCAGTAATTTCTATTTAGGAAGAGGAAAGGTTGCTTATGGTATAAACAGCTAAGAAATAACTCTTAAGTCCACCAAAAGCAACTCTTAGTGTTGACTTCTGCTTTATAAAAAACATAGCTTTTAAAGAATTTTTGGCTACATTGTTATATAAATGTATCTTCAACAATGAGAGGAAAGATAATATAAATGAAATTAGGGGAAACTGGGCACTTAATTATCTACACAGGCTTCATTTTTATTACAATTTATACAGTTGAATCATTTGAGACTAGGCTTTTTCCATCCTGCTACCAACCAACATTTAAAGGCAGCTTTTAGACTGGAGTAAGTTTCGATTGAAAAATTCTTGTCCACAAATTGACATCATGTGACTTGGCATTATTTTTCTAGTTCTGGACATATCCAAAACCTAAAAAATACAGGGAAGTTCTTTGTCTCATAACAAGTTTCTTCTCTGTGCTGCCCTTAATTGAAGAAAATTTGATGTTAGGTTGGTCAAGAAAAAGTGTTGTGAGAGCTTTCTTTGTCATGTGCACTCAGATTAGGGGAGGGTGTTGGTAGTGGTACAGAAACTTAGGAGCTGGAGAGATGGCTCAGTTCGGAAGAGTATTTTCTGTTCTTGCAGAAGACCCCACTTGTGTTCCCAGCACCCACAGGGGAACTCAAAAGTCTTAACATCTGTTTCCCGGGGTCCTGATGATGACTTCTGGCTCCACAGACAGCAGGCATGCTCGTAGGCACAGAAATAGGCCCAGTTTTACAAGGCAGTTGAATAAGAATTCTACTTGGTTTAGAATCATCTAGTGAATTAAAGGTTGCAAAATAAATGGTTAGGATACTTACAATTTTTAGATTGCTTAGAAGTTTAAATTACTGATGTACCATGTTTCTGTAAAACATTCCTTTAGCTATAGAAGTCTATCAGGTATTAAGGACCATGAAATCTTGGTAAAAACTAAAATGCTTGTGTCAGAGTTCTGTTTTAGACTTAATCTTGCTTGTTTCTAGACTATTATTTTACAATGAATTCCAAATGGTCTTAGAAGAAAACTTTTGAAGGCTAGGCTCACCACGAAAAGTACACTGATCCTCCCATCTATCCAGTAACTTTCATACTGAAGTTGGTTGATGTGAAAGCTGAGTATGAAGGGGTTTTGTTTTTATCCTTATTCTGGCTATCTGTTCCTTAAATTCATCTTGTTTTTCATTCTGTCCATGGCTTCTCTGTTTTTAGACAAAACTTAACACTGGTAAGCCTTTTTGTTTTTTCATCCTGGTGCCAAGTGGAGTGCTCTATCACCAAATTTCCAGCCCTGATCCTTTTGAATCTAAAGGAACTATTTGTTAAGGATTTTTGTGTCAGATACTCTTGGACTTATACTCTAATTAGCCAGCTGGAACCTTATGTTTGAGGGGCGTTGGGGCACCTGAACTTATTACTATAGTAGAGCACTGTGCTGATCAAATTAGTCATTCGTTCTAACTAGATCTTGCTGTATGTAATCTGGGTTAGCCTTGAATGCAATGGCGATTCTCCTGCTTCAGCCTCCTGGGAGTTGGAATAGCAGACATGTTGTCATTACCCCATCTAACTAATAAGTTGTCTTTGAAAGTTTTGTGAAGACACTAGAGAGTTGTTACATGTAAAGAAACAGCCAAATGTTTGACACTCTTAAGTTTGGGTTCTAGAATTATTAAACTTAAAAATAACCCCAATTTTTTTGCTTCTAATCATCCTGCTTGGGATTTGGAAACTGTCCAAGATAATGATAGTCTTACGTGCTTACATCTAGGAAATTGCATCATTCTTGGTTGGATGCCTGTGAAATATAGTCAACAGCTGAGAGAACTTTTGCTTGGGCAATTTGCTGTAAAACAAGGAATAACTAAATGCTTGATGACCAAAAATAATAAAACTGATAAACATTAAACACCTGAAATGTGAAATAATTGAAGGCAGGAAAGATAACGCCACTTTGTTTTAGGTTGTGGGATTAAGGGAGATTTTCACATCTCTTGTTTTTCTTGATAATTTTACTCATTCCTTCCTTAACTCTTTTTAGTATACTTAAGGCCTACTTAATTTCATTCTTACAGAACTGTTGTAATTATAGACTAGAAAAATGTTGCTCATTCCTCCTCTTGATCTGCTCAAAAAGGAGCTACTTGTTAAGGATTGTCTTAACATGATATCCACTTGCTAAAGCTGTGAACATAGGAATTTATGCATAGTTGTTCTTTCTCCATCATGCAGTATTCATACCATGAGCAGCCTCCACAGCAGTGTTACTAATGCTGGCTGGCACTGGACCACAAAGCAGCCTTCTTACTGACTCACCCGGTTTCTGTTCAGTTTGTCTCCCATACCAGAACAATGTAAATTGTCATCACCTCACGTAAAATCCACCATTGACTTCCTTGTTTTACATAGAAACAGTATAAATCAATATTCGGTCTATACTTTACTACTTTATGTCATTCTTTAATTTTCTTTAACATTGCAGTCTTCATGTCATTTGTTTTTCCTCACATTTGTTCTTTCTCTGAGTAACTACTATTCATTTTGTTTACTTGTGTCTGGCTGGCTGGCTTGTCAGTCTTTTCATTTACAAACTTAAGTCCTTCAGAGGGGCTTTGTTTAGAACAACATTCTATCCAAAGTGTTAGCCACTGTCAATTCTTTATTTTTAAAAACAATAGATTATAATTTCATTTTTAGCCTGTCTTTTCTAGTAGTAAGCTACATGAGAACAGGGGTCATAATATTTAGCTCATGTTTGAGGATTAGGGAGGTACACTCTCATTTCAAGTCAACCCATAGTTTGTACGGTGAACATTACTTGGTTGGTTAAATGAGCTGAGAAGCAGCTTAGTCTCGTGAACTTGAGTTTCTCAAAGTCTCTAGAGCCAAGGACCTGACCGACCATACTGCATCAGTGGAAGGAGCTCACTTAGGACTGGGATATTTCTTCTAACAATAGTAAATAGTAGTTCCTAATTGCAAGAAACGTGGATTTTGGTGTTCTTGTACTGTAAAACTGATGTTTGGTTGAAGTTTTCTCATTCCTGAGTACTTAGATCCCTGAATAGAAATTTGATTCTTTGTTTACAGAATATACTGATGATAATGCACTAATTCCTAAAAATTCATCTGTAATTGTCAGAAGAATTCCTATTGGAGGTGTTAAGTCTACAAGCAAGACATATGTTATGTGAGTATAAAAGCTGATGCATTTATTAAAATATCCTATTTTAAAGGTTTCAAAACATTTCACTAACATTAAATTTTATCTTGTAAACCATGAGAACTGTGCAATAGGAGTTTGATTGCTTTTTTTTTCTTTCTAATGTTTCCTCCTGGCTAAGTTGGCATAGTTGATAGCTAAGGGAGCTATTACTAAGAAACATTTTTGTTCCATACATACTAGTGGGACTTTGACTAAATTATTGTTTCATCTCAGGATTTCTCTATAGTAGGGTTATGAGTGCAACTATCAGCCCTACTCAGAACCTTTATCCACCTACTGTGTCGACAATAAGTACAAAGTAACAGAATTTTAATTGCTTATAGAACACATTTTTTTAAAATATAAGCAATCTGAAAATGTTTTAAAGTATAGACCATTGCAGAGTTTATATGAAAGTGCATGCTGTTTTCTGTAAATGATCTGAGCATCCTTTTATCTATGGTGGGTGAGAGTAAGAATCCTACATCCAATTCTCGATAAATACTTAGGGATAACTGTTCCTCTAACTCGCTTGCGTATGAGGAATTGAGTGGTGCTTGGCATAGGAGGATGAATACTTATTATTAAAATAAAATTAGGGCAATCCTCAAAAGAGTATTTTAGAGCTTTTATTTATTAAAGAGACAAAACTATATCCTTAATAAATTTCTCTTTATTATTAATGTGGTGCTGAGGATTAAACCTAGTCCCTTGCTTGTATTAAGCATTCTACCATTGAACCACATCCATAGATCTGTCTTTTTTTAGTATTTCAAGACAGGGTCCTATTGTTAACTTGTTCAGGCTGGTGGTGATAGATCTGAATCTATAGCTCTTAGAACCTTGAATTTAATGCCCTGTTGCCTCAGCCCTGTGAGTAGCTAAAATTACAGTTCTTCACCACTGGGTATGGTCATCTCAGAAGTTTTATATTGATAGCAGAACTATAATACATAAATAAGGTAGAATTTTTTTTTATGTCTTAGCATGAAATTACACTTGCTGTGGTTTTTAAAAAACATGTATCAAGCAGGGCGTGGTGGCACATGCCTTTAATCCCAGCACTCAGGAGGCAGAAGCAGGTGGATCTACATAGCAAGCTTGGTCTACAGAGCAAGTATCAGGACACCCAGGGCTATATAGCTATATAGAAAGACTTTGTCTTTAGAAAAAAAAAAATGTAATAAATAAAAACAAGTATCAAATATTTCATCTCTGAAAGTTTTTTGGTACTTAGAAGCTCTTGAGAAAAGGAATATTTTAAGTTCATGGCCATTTTAACGTGCTTCATATAAAATTATGAATTTTTATATAGAATTTTTTGATAATGTTTGCCTCATAAAATTCTCAGCTTGAGCAAATAATAAAAAGTTCAAAATCATGTGTAGACTTCAGTGCTGTTCAGTATTTCTCTACAATAATCTTTAGGACGACCTCAGTTCTGATCCCCTTCTAGTCTATTTAGGCTAAAGAAACTTTGGGTTTGTTTGCATATATGTTATTCTAGCAACAATTTGTACTATTATAAGCATGAAATGCATTTTAAAATATTTTCAGACTATGTTATATTTTCCAGACATCTTAAATTTTATTAAATACTTGCTTATTGTTTTAAAATGTTTGTCTGGTTTTTGAGACACAGTCTGTCTATATAGCCTTGGCTGGCCTGGAACTTACAGAGATCCACTTGCCTCTGCCTCCTTAGTGTTGGAATTTAAGGCATATGCCACCACTGACCGTCTTTAAAATATTTTTTAAATTGAAATAATCATTACCCGGCCTATCTGGATTTGAAACCTAGTTGTAAGCACTGCAGTTTGTCAGAGATCTCATAAATGTATCAGCAGTGATTTGATTAAGAAACTGGAAATGTAGAAATGTATATCTAGGTTTTCAAAAAAAAGGGAAAGACTACTTTTTAAATCTATTATAAGTAAAATACAAAGTTTATAAATGCATAAATAGTAAGTCTCAACTAGAACTCCTCAATGTTTTTTTTAGAAACTATGAATGTATCTTAAACCATTTGGAAGTAAGAAATAGTGATCAAAGTTGCTTATTCAGTATATCGGAAATTAGTTCAAGCTTTTTTGTCAAAAGAAAAGTATATTCCTAAAGATGTAAGGTTAGAGCTATATATTAGTATTTGTCGGTCATATGTGGTGATGCACACATATTCCAGCACTTGAGAGGAAGAGACAAGAGGATCTGGCCTTGACTGTGTAGTGAGTTAAGGCTGGCCTAGGCTAAACGAGACTACACACCCAAACATTTATACACATGTATGCATATGTACATGAGATTCATAAATAGCTAATATTAGTTTTTGTTTCTGTTTTATTTTTTTAGAAGTCGAACTGAACCAGTGATGGGAACTACAAAAGCAGTATGTAAAAACACAATCACCCTTTTTCTACACAATTGCTTTTACCTTTATAATGTTTCAGTGAAGTAACTCACTTAGAATACCCACTGACCATAGCACTTACTGTAAATAAATTGTATTTTGATGACAGTTCAGTTGAATATGGATATATATATATGTGGTATAATTTGCAGTTACTCTGTAGAAATGGGTAATTTGTACCCTTTACTGTTTCATATTAAATATGACAGCACTCTCCCTATATGACACTGTGTTGTACAGTAATGTATGATCCTTTTTAGATGATGTAGGTTTAACACTGAAGAACATGACAACATGTTCTGCATCTGTCTGTCTATAGTTAGTATTTTGTATGTATGTACAGGCTGTTTTGTGCTTTTTGTTTCTTGCAATAAAAAATTGTTTGGAGTGTATATTTTGCCATTTCCACGTTGTTTCACTTAGTTTATTAGGTTTTTTTTCCCAGCCTAATTGATGGCTTTCAGAAATGGATTAGCACCATGCAGAACTTACATTATTTGATCCTTTCTCCAAGTGCAAACACATAGTAGAAGAGAGCTTTTGAAAGACTTCTGATGCAGCTTGAGAATCAGTCTTGTTTATTTATTTGGTGCCTTTGAGCACCTGTCCTTTGTGTACCCTTGTACTGTACAGAATAGACTGAAATTGCGTCTCCACCACCCAGAGTGCATAAACATGCCAGTGATTCTGATGGTTTATACAATTCATACACAAGCTAGAAAGTTTCCCTTTCTCAGAAGATGCTAAACTGCCTCACTAGTTAGAGATTACAGAAAGCTGTATCTAATCTAAAGCAACCCCTATTAACTGGGATAACATCTTTTTATAATTACAAATTAGCCCAAAGTGTGACACTATTTTGACTTTGAGCTTTTAAGTAAAAGGACCACTTCTAAAGGGACAGGTGTAGAACACAGGGCTGTCTTAATTGGGGTCTGTGAATTTAATGGTTCTCCAGACATTTTCCTGCTCAGGCTTAATACTTGTACACAAAAACACAGTATTTGAAATCTTCATTTAGAAGTCAGGGGTATTGCTTACTATTTCATTTTACTCTTTTTAAAATACTACTGACATTTGTGTATGAGGCAGTTCACTAACCTTGGATCATTGGATCTTAAACATGATAAGTAGAATGTCTCAACTTTGAACTTGTTCTCTAAAGTATATGGGCTTTAGTTCCTGTCTGACTACAGTGATACAAAGATAAAAAAGTCAGTGTTTTGGGAGTTCCCCCACTTTTGGAAAAATGATTTTTGGGGGAAGGGGGAATTGTTTTTTATTCTTTGGGTTTTTTGTTTTTTAAAGCATAATGCTGTAAAAACTGTCCAAGTTTCTGTTTTGCTGGTGATTGGTTTAAAAGTGATTTTTATGTATCCAAATGCTAGCACAAATTAGAAAAACTGTCCTGGTGACTGTAGTAGCTAATGTAACACATTTGTATAAACTTTTTTATATAGTATTTAAATTAATTCAGATGAAGTTTTATTTCTTGAAAATAATTATTTCCTTTTTGTTTATTAGCATGTGTATAAACACAAGTCACATGTTCATAAATAAAGTTAACATTCTTTAGCCTTGTGTGTTCCCTGGCATGTCTGTATTACACTTATAAGAAGTTTATTGTAAACGTATTCAGATTTCTCTTTTCCTTTTAGTACCTTAAACAGTTTTAATTTTAAGTAGAATTAAGTGAGATGGAGACATAACATAATCTGTTGTCTCTGTTTTTTGCTTGGGTGATTTGTTGACATTCAGGATCATGGAAATGTTCATTGACTAGTACTATTCATAACTTAGGAATAAGGATGGTGCAGGTATACATATTAAGCAAAATAGAGATCCTGGACAAAATTTTAAAATTGTGATGAGGAAAAGTATGGTCATATACTTGGGTTTTTTCATTTTGAGATTGGATCTTGTCGCTCAGGCTAGCCTCTGTATGAGACATTGCCTCTGAGCTCTTGAGTTTGGCCTCAACTCCCATGTTCTGGGATTGTAGGCTTGTACCGTCGTGCCCAGCTTGATTTTTTTTTTTCTGGTCCTTTTGGGTTTTTTTGTTTGTTGTTTTTTTTGTTTTGTTTTGTTTTTTGTTTTTTTTTTTAAGATACCAAGGTCTTGCTGTGTAACAACCCTAGCTGGTCTGGTACTTGATATGCAGCCCAGGCCGGCCTTGAACTCATGGCAGTCCTCCTGCCTCAGCCTTGCAAGTGCTGGTATAACAAGTGTGGATCACCACATAACCTGTGGATTTTTGGTAATTTAAGCCAAGTCTGATCAAAGATGACTATCTGTTTATTACCTCAACCTTAGTCATCCTTCCTTCCATGTTGGTCTGGTACTCCAAAGCTAGATGTTCTTGCTAACTAAACATTGTGATTACAGTGTTTGGGTTCATTTAGTTTTATTCAAATATAATTGGCCTAAACAGATTTCTGGTCACTGCTCCCATAAACAAGGCCCGAATACAGAAGAGGGCTAATCTTAGTGCTATCTGTAGTACATTTTAGTTTTTGAAGATTTTTTTTAAGTATGGCAGATTTAATAGAATTTTACGGAGAAGTCACTTTCTATTTACATTTTAGAAAATATAAATTCCTAACATTTTTCAGCCAAACTTTAAACATTTTTATTTGTCTTAATGCCCTGCTGCATTTGATCTTTTAGATTATAAGGTCATTAGATAGTATAGAGATTTTTTGATGGGAACAGCCATAATTAATATGCCATTTGTGTGGGAAACCACTTTGAACTCAAGAAGTCTATAATAAAATAAGTGGAAGAAAGCAAAAGGGAAAAAGAAAAAGAGAACAAAGTGACAGCGTCAGAGTTGTGTTAGATTTGATTGCACCAGCAACTGCTTACCCAGACCCTTGTCTGTAATTCCTGATGATTTCAAATGTAGAAACTTGAGTAGCTTAGCCTTTCTTATGGATAAGAATATTTATAGTTTTTCCTAACTAATTTCTGCTTCACATTAGTCCTTAAAGTAAAAAATTTTAAGAATAAGCAAGAAAACTCCCACTTGTGCATTAGTGATTATACATTAGAAATGTGAATTTAGTACACAGCAAACTCTACAGTCCTTAAGTGTGGGACAAAGAACCATTTGTTTAAATAAACATCCCAATACTAATACCCCTCAGACTAAACCCAAGAAATTTTAAGATTTATTTTGAGTCTTGCCATGTAGGTCATGCTGACCTCAAAATCACTATGTAGCCCAGCTCTGTAACTTGTGGTCGGTCCTCTTGTCTTGATTTCATAGGCAGGTACCACCATGGCTAGCCAAGATGTATCTCAAATTTAGCCAATATAATTATTTATTGAATTCTTATATAGTGGACATTGGCAAAGGACTTCATATTGAATCTTGTTGGATTTTAGTTTTTGTGTTTTTAATACTTTATAGAAGGACATTTGAAGACATTTTCCTTGAGACAGATACCAAAGTCTGTTCATTCCAAAGAATTCTGACACTAACATATGAGAAGCTTCTAACATTGAGTAGGACACTAAATAAGGAGATTTAGGGGTATCTTTTCCAGAAGTTAATTACTGAAAATGCCTTTGTGCATGCAGACAAGCATCTTTTAAAAAACAAATTCATTTAATGGGATCAAGTGAAAGAACTTTTAAAAATAAAATTTTAAAGCCCTCTTATGTCCTTAATATATGCCTGCCCAATTGACTAATCCACATGCTAAAATCTATCACTGTGTATGACAACTCTTTGACATTTTCCCAGGTTACCTTTTTGGGTTATCTTTTATGTTTTTTCCTTTTTCTTTCTTTGGGGGTGGGGCGCTTTGTGGGTGGAGTTGTCTTAGCAATTTTTTGTTTTGATAAAGAAACCTGTGGTTTCTTGACAAGAGGAGCTATTGTTACTCTTGCACAGGGAGGATAAACAAACAGACTGAGCAGTTAATGTTGAAAAAGAAAAGTAGGAATTGCCTGGGAGCTGTTACTGTTACCTTCACAGCAATGGTCTGAGCCCTAAAGAGCTGCTAGTTTTTACAACTAAAGAAAAAAGGAGGGTTTTTTTGTTTTGTTTTAATTCTTTTGCTTTGTACATTCCATTGTTGTGAGCATTATCAGATTTTAAAGCTCACTGAGAGACATTGGATTCACATTTTAGTATTGAGCCACAACTTGTTATCCTGAATTTTCACTGTATACATTGTAAACTGGTTATGAAATGTAAACAAAAGATAAAATAGCTTGAGCATATTTTCAGGTTACAAACAAAATATAACAGTCTTTAGAGAAGAAAATGCCCAATATTTGACATTAAGTGACTTTAGGGGCTAAATAATCACTTTCGGCTGTTTACAGTGTGGAACTTGAATGTGTGTTTAATTTTTTGTGAACAGATTGATGACTCTTCTGCATCTATTTCTCTGGCCCAGCTTACAAAGGTATATATATATTCTTGAAAATATAAGTCTTTTATAACATTTTAAAGATGTGAAACAGTATTTTTAAGATGGGTGGGGGAGGATGTATTTTGTGAATGCATTGTATGTACTGTTACGGCCATGCTGGCCTGAGAAGATAGGGGGTAACTTGATCAGCCCCCACATAATGTTCATCTTCAAGACTGAAGAACCACAAGAAGCTACACTTAACCATTTTTTTTTTTTCTTTACACCATTTTGTTTAATTAGATACTGGAAACTAACATAATTCTGGAGGAATTCCCTGGTTTTGGCTGAATTATGTGGACTTCTTTTAAAATAGCCAAAACAGAAGATTTCCTTTACATGGACAATTGTGTGGTTAATTCTTGAAATTTTTAATTGATGCCACCAAGGTCAATATTTTAAATGTGGTACAGTTGTTTCTTTATGTTTTAGACTTGTAGTCTGTCTGCATTAGAAAAATTTAAACAACCTAATTTGTTTGAACACAGACTACATGAATTGTTACGTGTGTACTTATGAAGCTGTTTGTAGGAATATAAGTGTATGGCAGAGGGCCAAATTGTTACCTCCTGAAATCACTGTATACACCATGTTGTTTGATAAGGTTGCTTACATTTATGCTTGGTAATGTGTATCTTCTGTTTGGGAAAGCACTAGTGATGGATTCTTTTTCTTTTTTTCTTTTTTTCTTTTTTCTTTTTTTTTTTTTTTTTTTGGTTTTTTGAGACAGGGTTTCTATATATAGCCTTGGTTGTCCTGGAACTCACTCGGTAGACCAGGCTGGCCTCGAACTCAGAAATCCGCCTGCCTCTGTCTCCCAAGTGCTGGGATTAAAGGCATGGGCCACCACTGCCTGGCTCTCTTTATTTTTTTTTAAGACAGTATATTTTAGATTGCAGAGTGTGTCTTTAGAAGAACAGAACAGGTAGAATTGAGGGCTCAAAAGGATTCCCAAAAATATTTTTTTCCCCACTGTCAAGAAATGTAAAGTCTAATTTAACAGCAACATCAGAAGAGAAAATGAAAAGTTATCTTTTAGTGATGTCCCTATCTTATCTTCGGCTTGGTTGTGGGTTGTGTCCTTTTTTTCTTGGACATATCCTTAAAAGATACCCCGATAACAAATGTTACTTAAGATCTAGTCCAAAGAAAACTAAACACTAAAATTAATGATCCTAAAGAGAGTGGATAAGCCATCCTATCCTTTTCTCGTGTAAAGTGGTTTAGCACAGAGGTCACATCTTTGGCAGCTTCTAGTCTATGCTGTCTGTTTTTATGTGTTGGAAGGGCTGGGCTTAAGTGTTCTTTTCTACTGTTGTTACTTGGCTGGGAAGAGTTGGGAAGCTTTGGGGATTTGGTTTTTGTTTTGTTTTGTTTTTTGTTTTTTTGGGTTTTTTTTTTTTTAACCTATTTGTAAAATAATGTTTGGGTTCAAACAAATTAGTTGTTGAACATCTGTAATCAGTTTTCTGTAAATGTTACTGTTGTTCAAAGTTCTGTTAATATTAAGCATTCTGTGTATTTAAAATTACAATAAAGTGTTAAAACTGGTTGCTTGTTTTGTGGATGAATGTAAAGATAAAACTCAGTGAGTGGCTGGTATGAGCGGTAGATGCTTGAGTATTCCAGGTTATTAGAAAATCACTCCCTTGTACCCTGTTTATATCTAGACGGCTATTTACTAAAAATAAAAGTTTATATCTTTAGTTTAAATTTTTGAATGCTTAATGCATACCTTTTTGAACTTAATGTACAAACTGACACCACAAACCAAAAGTCTCCTGACTTGTACTGTGTAGTAATCTTAAGTCATTTATCCCACTCCTACCTTCCAGGTTTTAAATGTAAATTATAATCTCAGTGCTGTGACCTTTGAAATCTTTTAAAAATTTGACATCTTCTGCAGCCTCCCAAGCTCCCCTAGACAGCAAAGAGTGATGTAAGAATGCCCAGTGCTTGCTGTTCAGCACAGCTCATTTAGATGCTGCTCTGTAGAAAGCGTGTGTTGTCTTTGCTGTGTGGTCTTAATGTGTTTCTAATGTGTGTGTCAAATAATTACCTGTTAAACAGACTGCCAATCTGGCTGAAGCCAATGCTTCTGAGGAAGACAAAATTAAAGCAATGATGTCGCAGTCTGGCCATGAATACGACCCAATCAAGTAAGTTTGTAAATATTTTATGTTAATAGGAACTTTGGGGTGTGTTTGCCCCCCGCAATCAGAGGCATTATTTTCCCTAAGTCTCTATGTACATATGAATTCTTTTTCCTTTTCAGTTACATGAAGAAAACTCTAGTAGGTCCGCCACCTCCATCCTACACCTGCTTTCGTTGTGGTAAACCTGGTCATTATATTAAGAATTGCCCAACAAATGGGGTAAGTTCCATGTAGAAACTGACACGTCTAGTTTTTCTTAGAATTATTTAACTATATTTACCATGGTAAAACTCTCCTCCCTTAAGATGGTAGATGGCACAACTTGTGGAGTCTAGGTTGCCAGGCCCCAGTCTTGACTGTCTTGTTGAATAGAGCATGTTCCTTGTCCCTAAGTCTTGTTTTCTCTGAAATAAAGGTGATTAGTACGTAGCTCACATGGCAGTTCCTGAGAGGTAAATGAGTTTCTGTGTGTGAGGCATCACAAGTGAAAGTCAGGGAGAAGCACTGTGTGCAGTGTGCACAGACATTACTAAAGAAGGCTGTTTTGTCTTCCTTTCCTCTTGCTTCCTCCAAATAGGATAAGAACTTTGAATCTGGTCCTAGGATCAAAAAGAGCACTGGAATTCCTAGAAGTTTTATGATGGAAGTGAAAGATCCTAACATGAAAGGTGCAATGCTTACGAACACTGGAAAATATGCAATACCAACTATAGATGCGTAAGTATGCAGCTTAGCTGTGATTGGTGGGGACCAGGCAGTTCAGGGTGTAGTGTTTCAGACTTGGGCTTGGAACCTGGCTACTCGGATTCCTTGGGAAGTTTCCATTCCAGAATTGTTCATTTTCACATGTTACATTTCTGTGTTAATTCTGAGAGGCTGCAGTCTGCTCCATTTATGCAAATTTCAAATGAATTTGGGGACTTTTGTCATTAGTGAGTGCCACTTCCCTTGTAGTCTTCTGATTTTTTTTTCTTTCTGTCATTTCTTTCTTCCTCATTCTCATACATGCTCCTACATTTTCTTAACATAAGCTGTTTCCATTTCCTAAGTGAATAGAACATGTAATCATTGTGAGAGATAGACGTTTAAGAGTGAAAGTGCAGTAAGATACCAAGGGAGTTTAAATGCTGGTCAGGACTGAAATACTGAGGACCCTTGGCTAAGTTTAGATCTACCACATCATCTTCAGTCTAAAATAGGCTTAGTTTGCAAGTCATTGGTAGTTCAGCCAGCTCTATACAATGCCTTAGTGCTCTTTTTTTTCTTTTCTTTTTGAAACAAGACTTTGTAGTTCAAGGTAGTCTCATATGTGTTCATCCTGCCTCAACCTTTCCTTTTATTGGTGTTACATATGTGCACCACCAGACCAGTCTTCAGTGCTTATTTTTAATATGCTTTCAGACTGTATTTTTAAACCAGATTTTTTTTCCTTCTTAGAGAGTGTGTGTGAGTGTGTCATTGTGCCTTTGTGGAGGTCAGTACAACTTTGTGGAGTTAGTTCTCTTGTAACTTTATAGGACGTCTGGCAGACAGTTTACCTGCTGAACCATTTTGTCATGTTCTTTATAAGCCAGTGATTAACAGAGGAACACACAGAAGAACCTGGTGGTCTGATTCAGCTTAGTGTCCTATAGATCTGTTCTTAATAATGTACTTGGCGACCTTTTACTATCTTCTACAGCTTAAACACACAGCTATATTAAGTGTTCCTCTAGGCTGTGATTCAAGATTCTCTGCCATGAAACTCCAGTTTTTGTTAAGAAATTGTGATAAGATCCTGATTGTGCATTGTTAAGAGCTAGCCTTCCAGAAGATCCCAAAGTTGAGATCTTAGAACATCCTTTGAGTAATGCCACTTTAAAGGGTAGGTGTCCATATTGTGCGTGACAGATCATTTCCCAGCTTTACACATGAATGTTAAAGTGTATTGTGCTGAGCAGGTGGGGTTGCTGCCGAAAAGATGTATCCTTTAGGGATGTATGTGTACTTTAGTATTCAGATAGTTTGCAAATAAGTGATTGTTCCTCCAATCCAGCCCCACTCACAGGCTCCGCTCACTCCTCTGCTTTCATCAGCCACCATCCTGAGTTTTCTGTGGTTCATCTTATAGCAGTCTGTTGTTATGCTATATCTGTCTAATTCAGAGACATGTCATAACCCGCTATGGAACAATTTTAAATTGCAATTGATTTTTGCAGTCAATTTAAGAGCAGACTGCTTCATCTATATTATGTAAAAGTTCTTAAAGAATAGAAGTATGTATTGGAAAAGTTAGCATCACCTGTGAACCCTAACTAATAAATGCATTGCTTTTGAGTCCTGGGGGAGAAAAGCCCATTTGTGTCAGACACACAGCCCATACTGGGGAGAGATGGGAGCCCAAATATTTTAAATGAAACATTCACTCTTTCCACTAACACCACTGATAAACAACTCAGACTCTTCTGTTTCTTTTTCTATCCTCTGTTTTCTTCCCCCTCCCTCTTTTTTGTTTTTCCCTTTTTTCTTTTCTCTTGGGCAGTGGGAGACTCCTCTTTCACAAATTGGGAACAATGGGGCATAAGCAAATTGATACTTATTTGTGGAATCGTGGTGATGTCTATGGAGCAGCTGCAACACAAATAACACACCTAAGGTACCCTCCTCCATCCAGCTGAGACTATTTCATGTCAGCACTGAGATGAGCACCTCCTGTCCCTAAATGAAACAAAGGTTTTCTCTAAGAATTCCTATGGTTTACAACTTTTGAGTATGGAGAAGTGGGGGGCTGTAGAAACAGCAGAGGCAAGTCGTAGAATAACTTTTTGTGTGTTCTTAAATATATTTAATTCTCACCACTGGGGAAATGCATTTCTACAAAAACACTAGACCCAGAATGTGTAATGATGTGTTCTTTCATATTTGTGTAATGCATTATAATTAAATCATGTTTAATTGATTTAAGTAGACTAATCTTTTAAAGTAGTTACAGACAGATCATTTATTGGTTGTATATTTGGGTTGAGGGCCTGGTTATAGATGAGACAGTTCCCATCAAGTGGCATTAGTTTGGTGTCTGTGCATGGCTATTAGAGAATGCTAGAATGTGGGAGGTGTGGGGTTTTGTTTTGTTTTGTTTTTGTTTTTTGTCTTTTTGTTTGTTGGATTTTTTTGTTTGTTTTTATAAAGAAACATTTGGTAAAGGAAAATTGTGACTTAGAGTATTCTCCTAGTTCAAACTCTGTCTGGCACATAGAAATTGTAGTAGCCTAACTCATACCCCGGCCTTTACTTCCTAGAGTTAGCATACTAAGATCTTTTCAGTTTAAGTGTTTCTTTACTTTTGTTTAATTATTTGTATTTCTGCTTTGTGTCTGTGTAGTATAGATGTAACTGCCCTCTAACATTGAAAGACAAATTTGTGTAAACACAGTCAGTGTACTGAAATTATGTCTTCCTGTTATGATATAGCGTACTGAGCATAGAGCATGAGTACTTTACCTTCTGACAATCTTAAATGCCAAAACTGTCTTTTACAGAGAGGCCTATGCAATTGGGAAGAAAGAGAAACCACCCTTCTTACCAGAGGAACCATCATCATCTTCAGAAGAAGATGATCCTATCCCAGACGAGCTCTTGTGCCTCATCTGCAAAGACATTATGACTGATGCCGTTGTCATTCCCTGCTGTGGAAACAGTTACTGTGATGAATGTAAGAGACTGGGAACCCTTGTAAAGATGTGTCTGTCCTTCATGTTTGGGTGAATGATTGATTTTATTTTATTTTTTTTAATAACTGGTCTTTTCTGCCTTTGTTAATTTACTTATTTTTTTAACTTAAGCTTGCCTTCAATTGAATATCTGTCCTGATCTTTATCATTACTTTTTAACAAGTCCCTTAGATAGTGTGAGTGAGAGTGTGTGTGTGTGTTTGTGTGTGTGTGAGGGGGGGGGTGGGGGAGAGATTGCTTTGCCTGCCTGTATGTCTCTGTACTGAGTGTGTGTCTGGTGACTTGGAAGCTACAGAGCAGGATAGGAGATACCTTAGAACTCGAGTTAGAAACAACTGTGAGCTGCATGTAGGTGCTGGAAACTGAACCCCAGTCTTCTGTAGAAGTAGTAAGTGCTCTTAGCCACTGACCCCGTTTAGTTCTTTGTTTTGTTTTTTTAATGCCCAGTTTTTGTTAAGCCATTTTAAAAACTAAAGGCATGTAAAATGTTTGTCACTCTTTTCTAGACTTAATTATGGGTTTTTTTGTATAATGTTTTGATTGCTAGATAAAGATGAGTATTTGTTAATGCATTTTCTGTCCGTTCAAACATTTGTTTAAGGTCCATATATGGTGGTGCTTTTTTTTTTTTTAACTCAAACACATGGAGGTAGAGACAGGAAGAAATCTGTGAGTTCAAGGCCAGCCTGGGTAATACAGTAAGATCTTGTCTCAAAAAAAACATATTTGGGTCCGGAGAGATAGCTCATCTATTAAGTGTTGGCTGCTGTTTCACTGCAGCTGAGTTAGTTCCCAGTACCACATAGCAGCTCACAATCATCTTTAAGTCCAGTTCCAGGGGGTCAGGCCCTTCTTCTTGTCAGTAAAGTTACTTTCCTTTGTTTGTTTGTTTGTTTGTTTGCTTGATTTTGAGACAGTCTTATGATTAGGCCTGGGAGGTGTCATTAATTCATTATGTCAACACCAAGTTGCTACTGTGCCAGCTCATGTTTGACATCTTATCATACATAGGTATAAGAACAGCACTCCTGGAGTCAGATGAACATACATGTCCAACATGTCATCAGAATGATGTTTCTCCTGATGCTTTAATTGCCAACAAGTTTTTAAGACAGGTAGCTTTTGTATTCTTTTACACAAAAGTATCTTTAGCATTTTTACTGATTGAACCCATTTAAATGACTGATACATTACATATTCTGCATTTTTATGTTTGGTGTTTATAGGCTGTTAATAACTTTAAAAATGAAACTGGCTATACAAAAAGACTACGAAAGCAGTTACCTCCACCCCCACCCCCAATACCAGCACCAAGACCACTCATTCAACGGAACCTGCAGCCTCTGATGAGATCTCCCATATCAAGACAGCAGGATCCTCTGATGATTCCAGTGACATCTTCCTCAGCTCACCCAACTCCATCTATATCTTCATTAGCTTCAAATCCATCTTCTTTGGCCCCTTCTGTGCCTGGAAATCCATCTTCTGCCCCAGCTCCAGTACCTGATATAACTGCAACAGTATCTATATCAGTCCATTCAGAAAAATCAGATGGACCCTTTCGGTAAGTCTATATCTCTTATTATTGGAAACAACGGGGTCAGTGGTGTAGTTTTTCTTTGATAATAGTTATTATTTTTGAGGTAGAGTCTCACTGTGTAGACCCAAACTAGCCTCTAAATTCAGTTTTACCTCTGGCTGCCTCTTAGTTGCTAAGTTAAAAGTTCTTTTTTTTTTTTTTTTTCTAATTTTATTATTTTATGTGTATGAGTGTTTTCTCTGCGTATATGTCTATGTCTGCATTGGCAAAAGGGGGTGTCAGAACCCTTAGTTAGAACTGAGTTACAGTTGATTGTGAGCTGTTATGAGTGCTGGGAATCAAACCTGGGTCCTCTAGAAGAGCAAGTAATACTCTTAACCACCGATCTATCTCTCCAGCTCCTAAAGTATTACCTTCTTTAATGGACCTCTGTGCTTATTAAAATACTAAATTTCAACCTAGCAGTGGCGCCATATGCCTTCAGTCCCAGGACTCAAGAAGAAAAGGCAGGAGGATTTCTGAGTTCCAGAACAGCTAGGGCTTCACAGAAAAATCCTATCTAGAAAGACCAAAGGGGCCTGGAGGCAGGGGGAAAAAAGAATAAGTTGTGGTGACCTCCTGAAACCAACAGTGGATTTTGTAGTACACTAACACATGCATTCTCTTAACAATTATAGCCAGCTTTGGGGCTGGAGAGATGGCTCGGGTTCTCAGTTCAATTCCAGCAACCACACTCAAACCATCTATTGTGAGATTGGATGCCCTCTTCTGGCATGCAGGGGTACATACAGATAGAGCATTCATTTACATAAAATAAATCTTTGAAAAAAATCAGCTAACTTTTAAAAAACACAGGTCTCAGGTCCTGTTTCATACATACTGAAAGAAAAATTTAAAGGTGAAATCTTTACATGTATAAGATAGTAAAGGAAATAGATAACAAAGAATTCTCTTAGAGCAGTGGTTGGTTCTTAACCTGTGGGTTGAAACCTCTTTGGAAGTTGACTTGACCCTTTCACAGGGGTTGCTTAAGACCATTGGAAAACACAGATATTTACATTATGATTCATAACGGAAGCAAAATTACACTTAGGAAATAGTAACAAATAATGCATGGTTGGAGGCCACAGCATGAGGAACCATATTAAAGGGTAGCAGTATTTTGAAGTTTTATATTTCTGCATTTATTTTTCTATCATATGTATTCTATGTAGCATTTTCAGGCAATTCCTTTTTTTTTGTGTGTGTGTGTGTGTGTGTGTGTGTATGTGTGTGTGTATTCAGGAATGTGGTGGCAGCTATGTGGATAGAGATAGAGGACAACTGGAAGGACTTGGTTCTCTAGTGCCATCTTGTAGGAGCTGAGGAGTAAATTTCCATTGTTAGGCCTGCATATAATGCCTCCTACTAAAGCATCTCACTGGCCCCACCTACTATTTGTAAAGAGCCTTTTACAGGCCCAGACCTTTGACTTTCCTTTGATATGAGTATCATTACTAACTCATAATGCTGGTTATGGATATAATAGATAAGCAGTATTACTGATTGTTGTCATTTTACTCATTATTCACTATGGTGACGTTTTCTTATGTTACATTGTTTTCTAGGGATTCTGATAATAAATTATTACCAGCTGCCGCCCTTGCGTCAGAACATTCAAAGGGAGCCTCTTCAATTGCTATTACTGCTCTTATGGAAGAAAAGGTAAATATTACTGCCTTTAAAATCTAGGGGTTTGTTTTGTTTTGTTTTTTACAAATATACATTTTTTTTTAAAGTTTTGCTTCGACTTTTTACAACTTTATTCCTGTCTTTGTGTGTGTGTGATTACTCCTAAAGGGTTACCAGGTGCCAGTCCTTGGAACTCCATCTTTATTGGGACAGTCATTATTACATGGACAGTTGATCCCTACAACCGGTGAGTCAAATTAATTTTGATTTGGATCTTTTTTCCCTTTAGGAAATAATTAACATTGAATTTCTTATTCTTTGTTTTGTTTTGTTTATAAGGTCCAGTAAGAATAAATGCTGCTCGTCCAGGTGGTGGCCGACCAGGTTGGGAACAGTAAGTACATGTTCAAAATAACCTTACTTGCCTTTGAACTAAAACATGGCAACTTCAAATTAGGCTCTTGCTGAATGCTTTTCATTGTAAACTTTAAATATGCCAGATTTGTATAGTTTTTATGTCACAAATTCATATTAAAATGTTGAATTGTTTTCTGAAAATAATGATATTTTAAAGACTTGGTTCAAGACAGTGACATTTATTCAAGAGAAAATGTACACATAATTGTGTGTATGGTGTGTATGTTACTAGGAATTGAGTGCAGGGCTTCAGCACAGGGAATACTTCAGCTTGGGACATATTCTGCCCTGGAACTTGGCCCGAGCCCATCACTTTTGACTTCCCAAAGCTACTCAGTCTGTTGACTGACCTTCCCCTAGTAACATAGTTGATTGACTCCTTCTATGTATTCTATATGGTGAAAAAGGTATAACCAATTGAGCAGAGGCAAACTGTACAGAGAGACCAGCAGCAGTCCTAGGTAAACACTTGGTAGCGCTGCTCAGCAGGAGCTGCCTTCAGAGTCACAGTGGCACTGGATGCATAATGGTTACTTTATCAAGTTCTGATCTAATACTACATTTTCTTGACTGGATGGTGCTGTGTATAGTCTGTGAAATTCAATAAATTATAACTTTATATAAAGTTAGATGTTTTATTGTTTAAAAAGAAACAATAAAATAGACTTAGTCACATTTTATGTGTTCACAACACCCTTAATTCCTTCAGTACTTTCATGTTATCTGATACATCTACAAATATTTCCAATTTCTATCTGAAAATATTAAAAAAAAAAAAAAAAGTCCACATTAAATGGGGCTTATGAACTTTAAACCAATTTCAGAGGTCACTTCGTTAATTCTTTTCCAAAACAGTGAAATACAAACTTTTAAGTCCTTTTCTGCCTTTAGAACATTTGGATTGTGTAAGGACCTTAAATTAGTAAGTTGATCCCATATTTAAGTTTTTCAGATTCTTAACTTTCCTAAACGATTAAACTCTTTTCTGTCTTAATTTGAATGATCAAAATTCAACTTAGTAAGTAAATACATTGTAAGATTAGTGTCTGCCACACAAAGTTCCTCATTTTCTCCTGACTTGTTAGTAGTTACTAAAATCTACAGGAAGTGATTTTTCTGACCTGACACGAAATACATTGATGTCTGTAGGATGCTTTACGGCATTAAAAATGATTAGATTTGGCCTGGATAGATGGCTAACTATAAGAGCACTTCATTATCCAGAGGACCTGGGTTTGGTTCCCAGCACCCACATCTATCTCTAACTCAGCTCCAGGGTATTGAATGCTCTCTTCTGAAACACTGCAACTGCCATTGCATGTACCTGGTACACAAACATACATGTAGTCAAAATACTCATACACATACATCTAAGTGTTTTTTAAATTAATATTCTGATTTATAAAGATATATCTAAATTTTGTTTTCTTTTGTTTGAAAAGATAAACCAGATTTCTTATAGAGGAAATAGATTGATGAGAGACTAGTAGAATAATACATCATTAGAAAGCATATGAAATTTAGAGACAGGTGTACCTGTGTTTGCATGTAGAGATAGACATACTGGAGTTGGCATTTGTTTACTGGGTACAGGACTGTGTGTTTCTCTTCAACCTTTATCTTCTCTTTTTTTTACACTCAAAAAGTATTCTACGTAAGCATATAAAGTAAAGGGCTCTTTTTTAAAACTTAAGTTTTTATATAATGTGTACAATGCTAATGAAAATACAGAAAATACTCTGTATCAAGACTACATTATCCTTAAAGTTATTGTAAGTAAATAGAATATTTGCTTAGATCTCTTCTGAAATAACGTTAAGAGTTTAAGATTAGGAAAGTTTTCTAAGCACATTAAAATAGATACTTTAAAAGTGTGTGCATTGATAAGTTGTAATGTAATAATGATACGTTATACCTAAGACAAATAAATACTCAGGTTTTTTTGGCTTGTTTTAAATCTTTCACAGTTCCAACAAGCTTGGGTACCTAGTTTCTCCGCCACAGCAAATTAGAAGAGGAGAAAGAAGCTGTTACAGGTAAGCATGCTAAAACTCTTGGAAAATAATCCTGTAGCACTAGGAAATATACACAGAAATAGCATAGGAGTGGTAAGGAAGGAGACGCCACTTGCTCTCCTTCCTTCTTTTAGTAAGTCTTTAGTAGTTGTCCTTAAGAAATTTGGAGACTGGGAGTTACAGTTCAGTGGTTAGTTTCTTGCCTAGCCAACGTAAGGCTCTAGGTTCAATCCCTACCAGACAGAATAAAGTCTCATTTGAAGGTATGTCTACAAAAACTGTTTATTGAGAAGTATAGAGCGCACCTGTAATCCCAGTGTTTGGAAGGCAGAGGCAAGAAGGTTGTGAGTTGGAAGCCAGTTTGCATGACATAACAAGACCTGTCTGGGGAAAGAGGGGAAGGAACATAGAAATCATAAATTACATTTTGGTATGTATGCTCACATGTACATGAGAATACATGCTTATAGAGGCCCAAGAAGGATGTCAGGTACCCTGCTCTGTCATTGCTTACTCTAGAGAAAAGGTACCTCACTAAAACTGGAGCTAGACTGGTGGACAGCAAGCCCCAGTAATCTGCCTGTCTCTGCCCCCACAACACTGGGGTTAAATGTAGGCATGCATGGCCACACCTGGCTTTTTATATGGGTGCTGGGGGTTTGGGCTCTGCTCCTTGCACTTCTGCAAGCACCCTTACCTACTCACTGAGCCATCTTCTTAGCCCCTCAGACTCTGTATTCCTTCCACTGATTACTTGGTCTGTATTGGTGCATGGCAGGATTCAGGTTATGAAAGTTAGCCAGCTCAGTTTCCAGATGGAAAAAACATTGTTTCTTTGTCTCAGTCTTTCCCTGCCTTCTCTTTTCCAAAAGAAGAGACCAGGAGATCTGTCTTAAAGCCTAGGTTTTATATGGTGATAGTTATTTAAATCAGGATGCAGAAACTTCCAAACTTGATAAAGGCTATGACTGATTTTCTAGTAAGCCACTCAGGATTGCTAATCTCATGACAGATTGCATTAAACAAAGGGGATGTGTACTAAATCACGGCTCTGGTTTCGGGAGCAGACAAGTGTGAACACCTCCTGCTGCCTTACTTATTACATCCATTAGTTTAGCAAAAGCACTCAAGTTCTTTGAGAGGATTCATACATTTTAGCATTATTATTTCTGTTTAACCTTTTGGAGGGAAAATGTTTATATCTTCAGTTTTGATTACAAGTACTAGAATTAGTATGATTCTGTTTTGTTTGGTTTCACCCACTTCCTCCAAAAGGAAGTTAGTGTTTTTTGTTAATGTAAACTTGGGCCAGGCGGTGGTGGTGCACGCCTTTAATCCCAGCACTTGGGAGGCAGAGGCAGGCGGATTTCTGAGTTCCAGGACAGCCAGGGCTACACAGAGAAACCCTGTCTCGAAAAACAAAACAACAACAACAAAAAAAGTAAACTTGGAGTCTAGAAAAGCATCTGGGAGAGAACTAGGTTACAGCTATGTTAACCAGTCACTTCCTTCAAAATATGTTTCCTGCTGGTTGATAAAGGCCTTAAAAATTAGAATCTTGGAGCTGGAGAGATAGTTTAGTGGTTAAGAGCACTGGCTACTCTTGCAGAGGGTGCAGGATTTTGAAATACAATTGTTGAGAGGTTTTTGTTTTTAGCCAAGTTCTTGGTTATTGACCCAAGCTGGTCTCAGACTCAAAACTCGAGTGATTGTTTTGAGTAGTTGAGACTGGAGACCTGCATCACCACACATGTCCTGTAGGGCTAATGTCTACAAATACATTCTAGTTGCATTTGTACTGAAGTAGGTGATTCTATTCTAGTTTTTGCACTTTGAAAATAATTATAAACAGAAAAAGAAAGCCTCATTTGTCTCAGATGAATTTAATGTAAAGGTATAATACATTGGAATTTATCTCTCCAGAAGTATAAACCGTGGGCGGCACCACAGCGAACGATCACAGAGGACTCAAGGCCCATCACTACCAGCAACTCCAGTCTTTGTGCCTGTTCCACCACCTCCTTTGTATCCGCCTCCTCCCCATACACTTCCTCTTCCTCCAGGTGTACCTCCCCCACAGTTTTCTCCTCAGTTTCCTCCTGGCCAGCCTCCACCAGCAGGATATAGTGTCCCTCCTCCAGGGTTTCCACCAGCTCCTGCCAATATATCAACACCTTGGGTATCGTCAGGAGTGCAGACTGCCCATTCAAATACCATCCCTACAACACAAGCACCTCCTTTGTCCAGGGAAGAGTTCTATAGAGAGCAACGACGACTAAAGGAAGAGTGAGTATTTTAGTTTAGAATTATCATACACTTTTTTCATTTTCTGATATAACATTAAATAGGTATTTTGGAAACATTTTTCAGTGTTTCCAGTTAGTAAAGAAAATTCACCTAAAATTTAAACCAAAGCCATACAAGCAACTTCCTCAGGGATACCTAGTTATTCATAGTCTTAAAGTAGAAAACTAATGGCAATTTCATTCATTTCATTCATGATCTAATTACATTTGTCTTGTTAGTTTTCTTAAATGGTTTTTGTTAACTTTCACTCTTTAACTTTATTTTACTAGGGAAAAGAAAAAGTCCAAGCTAGATGAGTTTACAAATGATTTTGCTAAGGAATTGATGGAATACAAAAAGATTCAAAAGGAGCGTAGGCGCTCATTTTCCAGGTTAGTGTTTTGCAAGCCTTCACAACAGAATTACAAATGGGACTTTGAATATCCAGGGATTACCTATGGATATAAATAACATTGCACTTATGAGATTTTTCTGATTCGGTCTAGTTTTATAGAATGGAGGAGATACAGCTTATTCCCCAATATGTACATTAAAATAATCTCAGTGTAAATTCTATTGTGTAGAATTAGCATTTATGGGGACTAAGTTGTCCTTGTCCCTTGAAGTTATTCATAATATGAAATAAATGGGAAATGTTTATGGAAGGAAAGACATAGGGGGCTAGCCAGAGAGTCTTCTGAGGGCCTTTGCCGTAAGGCTACAGCTTCTTGCTGTAACATTAACCTGTGCGATTTAAAAAGTAGTGGCAGAATACGCCTTGCTGTATTATTAGAAAAGAAAAAACAAATTATGGAAGTTCCCTGGAAGTTTGTTTAAAGACTTTGCTTTTTAGACTTAACACTTAAAATGTGGTTCCTTTTAAAGCTAGACTATTGGTTAGTGTAAGATAAAAAATAGATTCTTACCTAAATAATCAGATAGGAAGTGAAATTTAAATTTAATTGGCATTTGTTTGATGTTAATAGCTCATAAAACTCACGGTACATTAATGCACTCCACTCTGATGTCAGGCCTTGGCTTTTGTTTTGTACTAAGTGACTTGTGTACTTTATTCCATTCCAGTAGAGGTCGCTGCACCTCTTTAATCATCTAAGACGAAACTTGATGCAAAGAAAGATAAAACCGTGAGAAAAGAATACTAGACTGTCTGTTTTTACTTTGTGTATATTTCTCAACCATCAACTGTGCTTTTGTTTTTAGGTCTAAATCTCCCTATAGTGGGTCATCGTATTCAAGAAGTTCATACACTTACTCAAAGTCAAGGTCTGGCTCAACACGTTCACGCTCTTACTCTCGGTCCTTCAGCCGCTCACACTCTCGCTCCTATTCACGATCACCCCCATACCCCAGGAGAGGCAGAGGCAAGAGCCGCAATTACCGTTCACGGTCCAGATCTCATGGATACCACCGATCTAGGTCAAGGTCACCTCCCTATAGACGATACCACTCACGGTCGAGATCTCCTCAAGCATTTAGGGGACAGTCTCCCACTAAACGCAATGTACCTCAAGGAGAAACAGAGCGTGAGTATTTTAATAGATACAGAGAAGTTCCACCCCCTTATGACATCAAAGCCTATTATGGGCGGAGTGTCGACTTTAGAGACCCATTTGAGAAAGAACGCTACCGGGAATGGGAGAGGAAATACCGAGAGTGGTATGAGAAGTACTACAAAGGGTACGCAGTGGGAGCGCAGCCTAGACCCTCGGCCAACAGAGAAGACTTTTCTCCAGAGAGACTCTTACCTCTTAATATCAGGAATTCACCCTTCACAAGAGGACGCAGAGAAGACTATGCTGCTGGACAAAGTCATAGAAATAGAAATCTAGGTGGCAACTATCCAGAAAAGCTTTCAACAAGAGACAGTCACAATCCAAAAGATAATCCAAAATTGAAAGAGAAGGAGAGTGAGACTGTTCCAGGAGACGGCAAAGGAAACAAGCATAAGAAGCACAGGAAACGAAGAAAGGGGGAAGAGAGTGAGAGCTTCCTGAACCCAGAGCTACTGGAGACTTCTAGGAAATCCAGGGAATCATCAGGGATTGATGAGACTAAGGCAGATACACTGTTTGTTCTCCCGAGCAGAGACGATGCTACACCTGTTAGGGATGAGCCCATGGATGCAGAATCGATCACTTTCAAGTCAGTATCTGAAAAAGACAAGAGAGAAAAGGATAAGCCAAAAGTAAAAAGTGACAAGACCAAACGGAAAAGTGACGGGTCTGCTACAGCCAAGAAAGACAATGTTTTAAAACCTTCTAAAGGACCCCAAGAAAAGGTAGACGGAGACCGTGAAAAATCTCCCCGGTCTGAACCTCCACTCAAAAAAGCCAAAGAGGAGGCTACAAAGATTGACTCTGTAAAACCTTCCTCATCTCAGAAAGATGAGAAGGTCACTGGAACCCCTAGGAAAGCCCACTCTAAATCTGCAAAAGAACACCAGGACACCAAGCCAGTCAAGGAGGAGAAGGTAAAAAAGGACTGTTCTAAAGACATCAAGTCAGAAAAGCCAGCCAATAAGGACGAGAAGGCCAAGAAGCCTGAGAAAAGTAAACTGCTTGATAGCAAGGGAGAGAAACGAAAGAGAAAAACTGAAGAGAAGAGTGTAGATAAAGATTTTGAGTCTTCAGTGAAAATCTCTAAAGTAGAAGGAACAGAAATAGTGAAACCATCACCAAAGCGGAAAATGGAAGGTGATGTTGAAAAACTGGAAAGGACCCCAGAAAAAGACAAGATTGCATCATCAACTACCCCAGCTAAAAAAATCAAACTCAACAGAGAAACTGGAAAAAAAATTGGAAATGCAGAAAACACATCTACAAAAGAACCCTCTGAAAAATTGGAGTCAACATCTAGCAAAATCAAACCGGAAAAAGTCAAGGGAAAGGCCAAACGAAAAGTAGCTGGGACTGAAGGCTCCAGCTCCACGCTTGTGGATTACACCAGGTATGGAGACTGAGGTCGTGGGGTTGGGAGGTGGGGGTGAAAGCAACAAGTGTCCTTTCTGGGAAATGATGTCCTTTGGTCTTATACATGTATGTAACTTATGTTCTTAAGAGTCTACATCATGGGATTAGACAGATGAGCCTGGTTGCAGCATTGTTTCAAGTCGGGGAGAGGCGAACCACATTGGTTTTTATAGTTTGATCATGTGTGTCTTTCTTAGGGCAGAATAATTTAACTTTTTAAAGCTAAAAAAATCCTATTTAAAGCTAGCTCTTTAAAAATTTACTTACCAATGTTTTATTAGTAGTAAACTTTTTATTAATTAAAAGTATATTCATTTGTTTTAGTACAAGCTCAACTGGAGGCAGTCCTGTGAGAAAATCTGAAGAGAAGACAGATACAAAGCGAACAGTCATTAAAACTATGGAGGAATATAATAATGATAATACAGCTCCTGCTGAAGATGTTATAATTATGATTCAGGTTCCTCAGTCCAAGTGGGATAAAGATGACTTTGAATCTGAAGAAGAAGATGTTAAAGCCACACAGCCTATACAGAGTGTAGGGAAACCATCTAGTATTATAAAAAATGTTACTACTAAGCCATCAGCTACAGTTAAGTACACTGAGAAAGAAAGTGAGCAGTCTGAGAAAATTCAGAAGCTTACCAAGGAGGTGAGCCATGAGCTGATGCAGCATGAGCTCAGGGGCTCAAAGGGCTCTGCGTCCAGTGAGAAGGGGAGAGCCAAAGACCGAGATCACTCAGGGTCAGAGAAGGACAACCCTGACAAGAGGAAGAGCAGTGCCCAGCCAGACAAGGAGAGCACTGTGGACCGCCTGAGTGAACAAGGACATTTTAAGAATCTCTCTCAGTCTTCCAAAGATACCAGGACTTCAGAGAAGCATGAGTCTGTTCGTGGTTCCTCAAATAAAGACTTCACCCCTGGTAGAGACAAGAAAATGGACTATGACAGCAGAGATTATTCCAGTTCCAAACGAAGAGACGAGAGAAGTGAATTAGCAAGAAGAAAAGACTCTCCTCCTCGGAGTAAAGATTCTTTATCTGGACAGAAAAGTAAGCTGAGGGAGGAGAGAGATTTACCTAAAAAGGGGACAGAGTTGAAAAAAAGTAATTCTAGCCCCCCAAGAGACAAAAAGCCTCATGATCATAAAGCCTCCTACGAAACTAAACGCCCATGTGAAGAGACAAAGTCTGTAGATAAAAACTCTGGGAAGGAACGGGAGAAACATGTTGCTGAAGCTCGAAACGGGAAAGAGTCCAGTGTCAGCAAATTGCCATATATACCTAATGCACCAGACCCTCCCATTGAAAAGGAGCTGGTTCCTGGGCAGATTGAGAAGAACACCATCAAGCCAAAACCCCAGTCATGTCATTCCTCTAGACTTTCCTCTGATCTAACTAGAGAGACTGATGAGGCTGCCTTTGAACCAGACTATAACGAGAGCGACAGTGAGAGTAATGTGTCTGTGAAGGAAGACGCTGTTGCTAGTATCTCCAAGGACTTAAAAGAGAAAACAACAGAGAAAGCAAAAGAGAGCTTGAATGTAACAACAGCCAGCCAGCCAGCTGCAGACAGGAGCCAGAGCCAAAGTAGCCCCAGTGTTAGTCCAAGTAGAAGTCATAGCCCTTCCGGTAGCCAGACCCGAAGCCACAGCAGCAGTGCCAGCTCAGCAGGGAGCCAAGACAGCAAGAAGAAGAAAAAGAAGAAAGACAAAAAAAAGCACAAGAAGCATAAAAAGCACAAGAAGCATAAGAAGCACGCAGGCACGGATGGCGATGTAGAGAAGAGCCAGAAACACAAACACAAGAAGAAGAAGGCGAAAAAGAACAAAGACAAGGAGAAGGAGAAAGATGACCAAAAAGTGAAATCTGTCACTGTGTGAAGGACGGATGTTTTAATTGACTTAATGACTAAGTCATCTGTATTAAATTCTGTTATAATGTAAAGAGATTCCAGCCTTGTAAATAAGGAATGGAAGACCCTGTGCTGCACTTAAAGTATTTGCTGCTTGATTATTTCATTTTTACATCAGAGCTTTATAACGAACTTTTGTACAGAATTGTGAGTTGTGACCATGGAACATGAGAGGTTTTGCTAGGGCCTATTATTTTTAACCACCATTAATTAGTTGGGGTGGAGTTTACTGTACTGTGAAATTTTCACATTTGAATTTTTTTAATTGCCTGGCAAATGCTGATATCAGTTCAAAAATATCAGCAGAATGATTTGCTGAACTCATTACAGCCCCGTTATGTCACTTTTTGATTACAATAAAAGTTTTCAGTAAACTTTTTATTTGTTGAGAATGTATATTATTTAAAGACAGTAGAGTCTCATTTCTTCTCTTTCCAAGATCCTTCGAGCCTGTAAGTCAAGCTGAATAGACAAAATTCTAAACATTGAAAATGTACTTCAGAGGTGGCTGATGGAAGATCTTTGTTTCTAGTAATTGGAAGTTAGGTTTCTAAAAAGGAGGGCAGGATGCTTAACTCCCAGCGATTAGGAATTGGACTTTTCTAGCTTTTCCTAGTTTTCTTGGAATTCTGCTAGGTCAATATTAAGTTCCTTGATGAAACAGAATCCACTTAAGTGGTGTAGTTGTGTCTATCCTCTGCCCGCTAACAAAAGCAAGTAGTAGAGTGGTCCTCGTGTCCTTCACCACTGCGACTGTCTGGGACTCAGTGAAGGCACTCAAGGACTTGGGGACAGGTTAAGTGGTTTTAGAGAACCTGCCATGAATAGGGTCTGTCACAGTCCATGGTTAAACTGCTAGTCTGCTGTTCTGAGGTGCTGTGCAGGAGCCAAGGACTTTGGTGGTAGAAGCAAAAGGAAGGTGTGTCTAGCAGCAAGGTGCTTGGAGTGTGTGGTACTCCGGTTCTTGGTTTTGAGTCAAGACCTTGAATGTGGTGTTTGAAGGCAGTGTTTAACATTTAAAATTCGAAGTGATAACACCCTCCCCTCTTTTTCTTTCTATTTTAAAGTGTGTATGTCCATGGAGGGAGAGGAGAGCATTGGAGCCCTCTGTAACCAGCTGGAGTCACAGGTAGTTGTGAGCTGCCTCATGTGGATGTTGGGAACCAAAATCAGGTCCTGTGCAAGAGCAACAAGCACTTGTCACCACTGAGCCAAAGTAACACGAGTGCTACAGGTGTGGAAGTCATCGAGAGATGCTGCCTTTGAGCCAGATCAGCTTTTGCTGTGATAGTTCAGCTCTTCCCTGATGCCAAGCGCACACACCTGCTGTCAGCACTAAGCTGTCCTGACCACTCATGCCCATGTACAGCATACTCCCACTTTTACTTTGAGGTCATCCAGCAAGATTATACCCTTAATTCCTACTGATCAGATCTATAACTCAATCCTGTTTCCCACGTGGACTAAAGATTTGGTGCACAGAACTGTCCAGTCTTACCTGGTTACTCACATTATTGGGCTCATCCTTGAAGCTCACCTGGCCTTCACTTTAATTGCAGCTCCACCCCTATGACAGGTTCCTGGCTACTGATCATCTACCTCAAAGTGTTGTTCTTTGCAAGTAAGAGCAGTTTCCCAGCTTTGTCTGTTCTTAGTGTTTGAACTTAGTTTCTTTCATTAATTTTTTTTCTGTAAACTATAGATTTGTTATGCCAACAGCCACAGAACCTGTGCCTGCCCCCTTCCCCATCTAACCTGCAGACTACCTGTATGCTGAATGTTGTTTAACAGAAACATGCAAAGGCTAGACACATGGCTCAGTGACTTAAGTGCTTCCACAAGCCTGAGGACTTGAGTTTGAATCCCTAGAGCCCAAGTAAGCCTGGATGCTGCATGTGCGTTTGTGTCTCCAGTGTTCTATAGTGAGGTGCCACAGACGGACACTGACTCATGGGGGAAGGGCCAACCCCAGGGTTGCCCTTTAATGACATAGACGCTCTGGTATATTGTGTACCCACTTCCATAAAGATACATGATACAGATTTTTTAGTGTATGAATGTAGCGTTTGGAGGATAACTTGAAATACTACTCAATAAAAGGGTTTTGTTTTGTTCTAATTCCTATTAGGCACTGCCAGGTCCTTTATACTGTAACCATTGAAAGTACCCATGGCCCTTCACGGTACATGTGAGGTTTTCCAACCTCAGGCATTAATGCTAGTTTCTGATTGGGGTTGTGGGTAGAACCCACATGGTAGAAAAGAACAGCTCAAGTTCTCTGACCTTCACATGTCACCTTTGCTCATGCACATCCACAGACACTCACATACAGATAAGATGTAATAAGAACTGTAAAGGATGTCTAAGACCACCACAGATTACAAATGCCAGGGTTTCTTTTTATGACTGAACGTGCTGTGCACAGTAAGTGGTACTTCATCTTTACTGGTTGAACACTTTTTGATGGACACTTAGGAATCTTTTTTTTCTTTTTCTTTTTTGGCTATTTCTGAATAGTGATACAATGAAGGAGTTTTGTTTACAAATTGGTTTAATTTCCTTTGGATTTATACACCAAATGAGTTTACAGGTATGTGTTGACACATCTGGCTAATTATTTTGAGGATGGAGTTGCCTGGCCTGGCCATGCACTCCTTGGTTCAAGATCTCTTCCCACTCACCCACCTTCATGTCTCCTCTCTGACTAGGACTGAGTAATTACAGGTGCACAGCGCTGTACCAGCTATTTCATCTTCTTGAAACTTTATTTTCCATAATGGGCTGAGCGAACTTATTTCCTGCCAGCAATGTACATAGACATCCTCTCCAGCAGCTGACCCACTGGCTTAAGTCTGAGAGCCTGAGTTCAGACACACAGAAGCCAAGAAAAGCCTGACACAAGAGCACACATCTACAGTTCAAGCATTTCTATGATGAGATGGGAGAGAGACAAGAAAATCCCCAGCAGCTCCCAGACATAGGCTCCTGACATGCAGCGAGGTGAACAGCAGATGACCTTGGCATACTCAAGGTAGAAGGGGAGGACTGACAAAGTTGTCATCCGAGCTCCACAAGTACTTAAGCTAACATTCCGGAGCTGCTGTGAATGACAACACAGCATGCTAAATACAGGAGAACTGAGACTAGCAGGACTATTAATGATTTCAAGTTAACAGTATAAGCAGTTTATCAAAGCATTTCATCTTTTTATTGAGACATTGCCTCAGGTATCCCAGGGTTGCCTCTGACTCATTGTGTAGCCCAAGAGTGACCTTGAAGCTCTGATCTCCATGGCACAGCTTCCCAAGTCTTTCGGTTATGAACATGTACCACCTGGACTGGTCTATGCCGTGCCATCGATCAAACCTGGGGCTTTGGGCTAAGCAAACCCTCCTCCCTCCAAGCACGTCAGCTTCCCAAGCCACCTCAGTGACCAGCTGTTGACATCTTTAGCATTGTTAAAGATTTTCTAAAAAATGATTTTTCCTTCTACACTAACTTTATAAAACACTCAATGGAGCTACACAGGTGCCTTGTGCTTGTCATTCCAGAATGTTAGTAGCAGTGAAAGAGAAATGTTCAAGGTCAGCCAGGACCACAGGAGTGAGACCCTGAGCCAGGCCTCTAATCCCGGCACTGGGGAGGCAGAGGCAGGTGGATCTCTTGAGTTCAAGGCCAGTTTGGTTTATAGAATGAGTTCCAGGACAGCCAAGACTACATAGAAAAACCCTGTCTTAAAAAACCAAAATAAAAATAACAATAATAAAAATAATATAAAGCAAAAACTAATGGAAAGTAAACAATGTTCTTATTGAAACCAATATGAATGTTGCTTTTTGCTTGAAATATGACTGACTGGGGCTACAGTGACTGAGGTTACAGTGACTGACTGGGGCTACAGTGACTGACTGAGGTTACAGTGACTGACTGGGGCTACAGTGACTGACTGAGGTTACAGTGACTGACTGGGGCTACAGTGACTGAGGTTACAGTGACTGACTGGGGCTACTGGAAAGATTTAAGCTGGGAAAGAAACTGGGCCACATGTTTTATCCCATAGCTGAGAGGCAGCTTTCATAGCATTGTGGTCTTTCTCCAGAAGTAGCAGACAAGTTGTCAGAACTGATTAGAGGGCCAAAAAGTGGGCTCAATGTGAAATTCTCAACTATAAAGCTGTATTGGGTTGTACATCAGCATAAGGACAGATTTTTCTTCAATGTACTTTGAAAAAAAAAGTCACAGCCGGACATGGTGCCTCACGCCTTTAATCCCAGCACATGGGAGGCAGCAGAGGCAAGCAGATTTCTAAATTAGAGGCCAGCCTGGTCTGCTAAAAAGTATATTCCAGGACAGCCAGGGCTACACAGAGAAACACGACCTCTGAAAAAAAATTCACATGTTCTCATTTAAAATTTTTTTTATCCAAAATTTTATTATATGACCCTTGGTGTTGGTCAGTGTTTCCATTTCCAGGATCATCTCATCTTTACTAGTTTAAATACGTTTTCAGACTTGCTAGTCAGCTGGAAACCTAAGCTCTCTATCACTGTCTAGAGACTTTTTTTTTAAAATAAGGAACATCATGTCCTCTTGTCTTTTTCTGTCTCATGTGTCCCAGGCTGGCCTCAAAACACACTGTGTAGTCCAGGATAACCACAATCTCCTGGGCTTTCTACCTCTACCCATCAAATGCTAGGATCACAGACCTCCAGCACCCTGCTGATAGTCTTGGGAATGTAACCAGGGGCTTCATGCATGCCAGGCAAGCAAGCTGCATAGCCAGCTCACCCCTAATGTCTTTGATGCAAGATCCAGTTTCTGTTAGTTTACTCCTTTCATTTTATTTTTTTATTTTCCTGGTTTTTTTCCCCTTCTGGTATTCTCCCTGTAGGAGGATCCCAGTCTTCACAGATGTTCTGATCACTCTCCCTCCCTTCTCAGAGCACATCTGAGCTTCTCACATGTACCCTCCCCATCACTGTACACCATACCTCTTCATCTTTTAAAGTGAAATTAGTCGTTAAGGTCCTTTCCTTAACTGAGAGACAAGTCCCTTGAGATGAATATGCCATTAGAGGGCAGAAGCAGCTACAGACTTTCAAACAGCAACACTTCCTCTGCCTAAAGCTTGTCAAAATTACAGCCTAAGTTACACAGAAGTACAGCAATAGCCAGTTGATTTGTAAATGTTAAATGTCACTGACAGCAAAACAAAAATGCCAATAAAAGTTGCATTATTGCCAGGTAGTAGTGGTGCACACATTTAGTCCCAGTGCTTGGGATGTGGAGGTAGGTGGATCTCTCTGACTTTGAGGCTGCCCTGGTTAGGTGGAGAAACCCCATCCTGAAAAAAAAAAAAAAGCATTATCTCCATAAATCAGATTTACAAAGGTACAAACCAACACTTTGAAGCACCTCTCCCCAAATAAAACTTTAGTACCAGCTTAAATCAAAATGGGCTTTAAATTTTTTTAATGTGTAAACTCTTTGAAGCTGAGAGCCAGTGAGCTGGCTCAGTGTCATTGAGCTCACCTTGAAAGACAACTGACCTGAGTTCAATCCCTGGGACCCACAGAAAAGTGGAGGAGAGAATGGACCCCAGGATTGTCATTAAACTTTCCCACATGTGCCTTGGGCATTCATTCATGCAGCCTACCCCTCCTCACATCAATCATAAAAACATAAAACACCTCAAAACTCAGTTGTTTGATATAGTAAGTTTCCTCATAAAATTTTAACTTTTCTTGGAATTAATAAAATCTCTCATTTTAGAAAATGGTTTGTAATAAGTCCCAGAAACACGGTTCCCTCTCACTGCATTCGCGTGAACCAAGGGTTCCATCCATCTCATGGTTTTCTTTCCAGTTGGGTTATTCAATAGCCTTTCCCTTCCCATTGAGAAAAAGCAAGCTGTCCTTGTAGGCCTGTCACAGAGCTACCATCCTGCCAGCTCTTGGGAATTCTCTCTGATACAGCTTCTCATCAAAGTCAGCTTCTCATCAAGTCAATGGCCCACCTAGTATCTTTTTTTAAAGGTATTTTTCTTTTTCTTTTAATTGAAAATAGATTTTTTTCATACAATTTAGTCTAATTGCTCTTTCTCCTCCCTTAGCTTCTTTCAAATCCCTCCACTTCCCTACCCAAATTCACACTCCTCCTTTCTCACTCTCATTAGAAAATAATAATAATAATAATAATAATAATAATAATAATAATAATAAACAAACCAGAACAGGACAAAACAAACAGTGTCATCTCTTTTCATTTGGAGTGGGGGACACATGTTCTAATAAATATATGAATAGAGTTCACAGAAGGTAAAAATGTTTCACCCTGTAATGTCAGAGATCATCTTACCCCATGGACTCTGTGTGAAAAATTATTTTCACTCACACTTGAATTGTAGAATTTTGTACTACAATTTCTGATATCAGTAAGGAGTTCAAAGCTATTTTGATTAATTCATTTCTATCCAGGAATCTTTGTGGCACTTCCCTTTTAAGGAACACACACACACACACACACACACACACACACACTTGGGGTGAGCATAGAGGGAAACCAGAGGACAGCTTCCACCATGTGGGGCTCAGAGATCAAACTCACATCATCAAGCTTGGTGGCCGTGCTTTTTCGGGCCAGCCCTATTTTTGTTTCTGAGTTGTATAGAACATTTGATGTCTTGATCTCTGTGGGGAATTTGATCATCATCATGATGTTAGAGCTGAGCCAGTGAAGCATCATTAATTGGTCCATTTTGATGATGCTGTTGGGGAATCAGCTCTTTCTACAAAGGATAGAAAGCAAGGTCTTTGAGAAGTGTGTACATCCTTCTGTCCTGTGTAATACGCTCTAGTAATGTCTTCATTCTTCATGACATTTAACTTTCCAAACACTAGCTAGTGGTTATTAGTTTTGCCTTTTTCTTTTTTTTTTCTATCTAACTACCTACCTATCTTTCATCTATCCATCCATCCATCCATCCATCCATCTATTTAATCTATCTATCTATCTATCTATCTATCTATCTATCTATCTATCTATCTATCATCTATCTATCATCTATCTCTACCTAATCTACCTATCTATCTATCTATCTACTTATCTATCTAATCTACCTTCCTACCTACCTATCTTTCATCTATCCATCCATCTATTTAATCTATCTATTTAATCTATCTATCTATCTATCATACATCTATCTATCTCTATCTAATCTACCTACCTATCTATCTACCTATCTATCTATCTAATCTACCTACCTACCTACCTACATCTATCTCCTTTTTCTTTCTTTCTCTTTTTGAGACATTCTCTCTTATGTCTTGGAACTCACTGTGTAGAGCAGGCTGACCTCAAACTTACACAGCTCTGCCTGCTTCTGCTTCCTGGGTGCTGGAGTAAGACACAGTCACCACACCCTACCGGTCTTGCTTTGTTTTTATTCTTGAAGTTTTTCTTTTGAATTTTGCTGTGGTTGTCTTGACATGTGTGTTGTTTGAGGGCTTGCTATGAGAAACACATCCCTGAGCTTCTGTCCTTAGTCCGTCCTTGGCACCCACCTTTGGTGACCATTGACATCTAAGAAGGTTTGTAGAGCTCAAGAGGTGCCTTGCTGTTTTGCATGTGAGCCTTTTCCATCTGGAAAGCCATGTCTTTGGGCTCTAAATACCATGATTTGTGGATAATAATTCCCATTTGTTTCTGCATACTTTTTTCTGGAATTCATTATTTGGGATTATATTTATTGGACTGAACTTCTAATGTTCTTACCTTTTCCTCTTAATTTAATCTTTTTAAAAATGTATTTATTTGTGTGTAGGGGTGTTACAATGCATGTGTGGAGGTCAGAGGACAATTTGCAGGAATCACTTCTCTTATTTCACCATGTATGTCCTCCAGATGAAACTCAGATCATCAGGTTTGGTGGCAGGCATCTTTATTACTGAGCCCTGGCACATGCTGAGTTTCCCCAACAGTTTCCAATGTTTATTTTTGCTGATGTAGTATGATATCTTAGTTTTCTATTGTTTGCATTTCTGTCCTTCTCCTTGTCATAACACCCTGTCCTCTTTCGTGGCTATAATAGGACATGTGAAGATATAGTATGTGTGGTGGTTTGAATATAGTTGGCTCATGGGAAGTGGCTCTATTAGGAGGTGTGACCTTATTGGATGAGGTGTAGCCTTGTTAGAGGAAGCCTGTCGCTGTGTAGGCAGGCTTTGAGGGTGCCTATGCTCAAGCTCCATCCATTGTGAAATGAGACTCTCCCCCTGGCTGCCTGCAAAAGACAGAATCCTCTCCTGGCTGTCTCTGGATGAAGGTGTAGAACTCTCAGCATCTCCAGCACCTTATCTTCCTGCATACTGCCATGCTTCCCACTGTGATGATACTGGACTGAACCTCTGAACCTGTAAGCCAGCCCCAATTAGATGTTGTCGTTTATAAGAGTTGCCTTGAGGTCCCCAATGGAGGAGTTAGAGAAAAGACTGAAGGAGCTGAAGGGGTTCGCAACCCCATAGGAAGAACAACAATATCAACCAACCAGACACCCCACCCCCTGAGCTACCAGGGACTAAACCACCAACCAAAGAGTACACATGGAGGGAGCCATGGCTCCAGATGCAGATGTACAGAGGATGGCCTTGTCTGGCATCAATAGGAGGAGAAGCCCTTGGTCCTGTGAAGGCTCGATTCCCCAGTGTAGGGGAATGCCAGGGTGGTGAGGTGGGAGTGGGTGGGTGGGAGAGGGAACATCCTCATAGAAGCAGGGGGAGGAGGGATGGGAGAGGGGGGTTCTGGAGGGGAAACCTGGAAAGGGGATAACATTTGAAATGTAGATACATAAAAGATCCAATTAAAAAAAAAAAGTTGCCTTCACAGCAATAAAACCTAACTAACATAGTACATTTTTAAAAGGGTTTCTTAGCACCCTTTGCTTTAGAAGTATGCAGGTGTGCGTTCATCAGGTGGGTTCTGTTAAAGGGGTCCTCGATGGATCATTTTGTTATAAGTTTTCCAGGTACTTTTCTTGTTCATCGAGGAATCCTCTGCTCCATCCAGAGTGGGGTGGAGAAGATGTGGCTGGTACAAAACTGCATACCAGGAAATTAAGGGAGCCAAACAGGCTTTCAGTGTAGGATTTGAATTGACTGCTGGTATGTTTGCCACAGAACTCCTGTTCTGCCATTCAGGACCCTCAAGTCCACAGTTCTTCCAGATACTGAGACTCAAAAGAGAACCTCATACTGGGACCACCTGAGAAGTTTACAAAATCCTGAAGCCCTGCTGGGTGCTGCCTCCAGAGTTCTCCCTTCCACGATACATCTAGGATAACATCTACACAGTAGGATTTCTCCCTTCCATG
>JANHMN010000003.1:111193006-111215637 GCA_030674055.1 Rhabdomys pumilio
TTCTCCCTTCCATGATACATCTAGGATAACATCTACACAGTAGGATTACAAAATCTTCCCCAACGGAGTTCAGTGTGCAGCCAGGATCGGGCTCTCTCTGGTTGGACATCCACAAGGTTTGCCTCTGAGCTTATGTTAGGTGGCTGCTTTGCAACCTTGCCTTCATTCTTGCTTCCAGAGTTACCTTCCACCCATCAGGAGCCAGTGTCGGGACTGGATGTTTCCAGGTTCTGGACATCTTAATCAAAGCATTAAAAAAAAAGAGGGGCATTCCAATTACAAAGTCGTATGAGGGCTTTATTGAGAAGCAAGGCGGTGATATAGAGCAGATGTGCTGTCAAGAGTGACAAAGGACCAGATAAGTGGTAGAGTACTCAAGGGTCCTAGGTTATTACCCAGGACTTCTGTTACAGGGTTTTAGGAGGGGTAGGTTGCTAAGGGATATAATTGGATGGGTTCTGTATTTTGATTGACATGCTTGGATTATGTAAGACTGTTCATGTCCCTTCCTGTGATGCATCTGATTTTAATCATATGCATTGCCAAATTTGCATAGGTATAAGATGGTAAAGAAATTCTCTCTAAAAGTTCACTCAGAGGACACAGTTCTACATGATTGACACACAACCAAAACCAGTCTAGGCCGTGCTGATCTCTACTTTCAGGTCTAAACAAGCTCTAGAGTGAATGTGAATGGAAACCAACCTGCAGGAAAGTGGAGTTTAGAGTCAGCTTGCCGCGGCTGGGATCTGGTGCAGTCAACAGCAGAGGAAGGGTCAGAGCCGGACTGGGGAGCTCTGGTTCACAAAGTCTGGTCCAGCATCCCTGGTGTGCAATGGTGCTCCTCTTTGGCACACTTCAGCGTATCTTCCAGGTTATCAATTGTCATTTCTAGTTTGTCTACAACTCTGTCAGCCAATTCCATACTGGTCTCTGCCTCCTTGACTTTAATTTTTTCTTCCTTGTATTTGTTGCCTTTTTAAAAAGACTTATTTACATATATATATATATATGCATTTTACATATATGTGTACCAGGTTTGAGGTGCCTGAAGAGCCAACAGAGGGCATCAGATTCCTTGGAACTGGATGGTTGTAAGCTGCCCTGTGGGAGACTGAAAGTGGACAGGTCCTCTGCAAGAACAGCCGGTGTTCTTGGCTGAGCCAGGTCTCCAGTCCCTTTGTCTTCTTTTAAAGACTTTCCCTCAGCAATTCAGACATTTCAGGCTTGGGTCCATCAGTCTGATGTGCTCATCCATCTCTCTGCCACGGGTCTCTGCCAGATCAGCTCATTTCTCTGGGCATTGAAATTTCCCCCCTACCCATAACACCAGCTTATAAGCCACTTCTTCATGAGACCTCTCTGCTTAGCTTCTTTCTAGATTCCCTTCATCATTCAGAGACTGGCTGTCAATCACCTTTACTCCTGGTCACCAATCATCTTCACTGCTGGCTGTCAATCATCTTTACTCTTGACTGTCAATCACCTTCACTGCTGGCTGTCAATCACCTTCACTTCTGGCTGTCAATCACCTTCACTGCTGGCTGTCAATCATCTTTACTCTTGACTGTCAATCACTTTCACTGCTGACTGTCAATCACCTTCACTGCTGATTGTCAATCACCTTCACTGCTGGCTGTCAATCACCTTCACTGGCTGTCAGTCACCTTCACTCCTCTCACTCTCATCAGCACCTTGTTCTGCATCCTTTGGCATCTGCAGGCAGGTGCCCTGTGCTTCAGATAGCCCTCCTGGTGGATAAAGTGATATTTCCTGGTTTTGATTTGCATTTCCTAAGGAATGAAAACCAAGACATTATTTCCCCTGCTTATTGCCTATTTGCATATTTGAGGGAAATGTCTATTCTAATGTTTGCTTGGTTTTTCCAGTGGGGAGTGTTTGTTTGGTATTTTTGTTTTTGTTTCTGAGACAGGATTTCTTCTCATAGTCTAGGCTGACTTGAATTGAACATGGAGCCTAGTTTAGCTTTCAGCTTGTGTCAATCCTCCTGCCTCATCAATTATGCTCATTTTTGGTTTTGTTTGTTTTATTTTTCAGGGAGGTCTCACTAGGTGACCTCAGTTGGGCTTGAACACCTGGGCTCAAAGTCTCCCATGCTTCAGCCTCTGATTGGCTGGAGTCACAGGCACTTGAAGTTACGCCAGGCTTCTTCTGAATTTTATTGGACTTTATTCTATTTGACTTGTACCCACATAGAATAGATTACAGATATTTTCACCATTCTGTGACCTGCCTTCCCGTGTGCTACCTTTTCACGTGCAAAGGTTTTTAATTTGGATGATGCCCAACATATTTATTTTCTCATTGATCACTTGTGCTTGTGGGGACACACATGAAACCCCACTGACTGAGCCAAAATCATAGAGGTCTACTCTGCGCTTTCTGACAAAACTCCCAACTCTGAGCCTGCACGTTCAAGTCCATGATGCAATTTGGATTGATTTTTTTCCGTGTATGATATGAAACGGGGGTCAAATTTAAAAGATTATTTTTAGATTTATTTATTTTATCCTCGTGAGAGTTTTTCTTACACGTATGTTTAGGTGCCAGCAGAGGTCAGAAGAGGTTTCTGATCCTCTGGGACTGGAGTTACAGAGTTGTGAACTGCCATGTGGGTGCTGGGAACTGAACCTAGGTCCTCTGTAAGAGCATCAAATTTAGAGAGGTGCTAAGCCACCTCTCTAGCCCTGTTTAAATGGTTTGCATGGGAATATTTCATGTCCCTGAACCACCTGCTGAACAACTAGTATTTGCCCCGCTGAAGCTTGGCACTATTTCCAAAATTGTCTGATGATTGGAGTCAAAAATTATGTCTGCATTCTCAAAAAGTTTTAATTAATTAATTAATTAATTAATTAATTTTACACCTCTCACCATGGTTTCCTCTTCCTCCTCTCCTCCCAGTCCCTCCCATCCCCGCATCATCCAATCATTCTCCATTTCTCTTTAAAAAGGGGAGGCTTCCCATGTATATCAGCCAGCCCTGGCACACCAAATTGTAGTAAGACTAGGCGCTTCCTCTCCTATTGAGCCTAGATGAGGCAGCCCAGTAGGCAGAAAGGGTCCCAGAGGCAGGTGGCAGAGTCAGAGACAGCCCCTGCTCCCACTGTTCTCCCACTGTTAGGAGTCCCACATGAAGACCAAGCTGTACCGTAAATGAATTCTTGGGTTTGGTTTTTTTTTTTTTTTACACTCCCTTTATTCTTGGATAATTGCAGGGCATTTCTATACCTGCTCTAGCCTGTTTCAGCTCCCAAGTGAATGACACAGAGACCTGGTATTTTTATTAATGAGCTTCTGGCACTGTACTGGGCAGGTTCTGAGCTATTTTAGAACCCTCTATACTGCCCACTACCGATCACATATCCATTACTTGCCATCTGGTCTCACCCTGGCTTACTGTGGTCCATGTCTGTCCTCATGGCTATACTGTCATCAAGACCTCATGGCGAATCTTCCTGATCCATCCACATGGTCTTTCCACACCTCCTCCTTTTCCTCCTCCCCCCTCTTCCTCCTCCTCTTCCTCCTCTTCCTCCTCTTCCTCCTCCTCCTCTCCCTCCTCTTCCTCTTCCTCCTCCTCCTCCTCTTCTTCTTCCTCTTCCTCCTCTTCCTGTGCCCCCTCCTTCTCCTCCTCTTCCTCTTCCTCCCTCTCTCTCTCTTTCTCTCTCTCTCTCTCTCTCTCTCTCTTCTTTTTGAGACTCCACCACTGGGCTCAGATGTCCTCTCCTGCACAGCCATAGGCTGATCATCTCTTTGTTAACCAATCAGAGAAGAAGTTTTACCTAGCCCTGAGACCAGAGATCCTTGACCATGCCAACATCTGAACTGTAGATAAATGTCTGGCTATAGGAATCAGCATCTGAATACACAGTGCACAAGACAGCCCTCAGCACTACACAACTGAAACAGATGTGCAGAGAGCCTAGGTCTGTCCCATGCAGGCTCCCTGGTTGGTGGTTCAGCCTCTGTGAGCTCCTGTGGACCTGGGTTAGTTGATTCTGTGGGATTTTGTGGTGTCCTTGACCCCTCTGTTTTCTCCCCTCTTCTGCAGGATTCCCCTAGCTCTGTCTAATGTTTGGCTGTGGGTCTCTGCATCTGTTTCCATCAGTTGCTGGACAAAGCCTCTCTGATAACAGTTATCCCAGGCGCCTGTCTGCACGTATAGCAGAATATCATTAGCAGTGTCGAGGGCGGGCTCTCATGGTGTGGGTCTCAAGCTGGACCAGTCATCGGTTGGCCACTTCCTCAATTTCTGCTCCATCTTTTACCTCTGCACATCTTGTAGGCAGGACAAATTGTAGGTTGAAGGTTTTATAGCTGGGTTGGTGTCCCGGTCCCTCCATTGGAAGTCCTGCCTGGTTACAGGATATGGTTCCATATCCCCCATTGTTAGGAGTCTCAACTAGAGTCACCTTCATGGAGTCCTGAGAGTTTCCATTGCCCTAGTTTTTAGCTCATCCCAGAGATGTCCCCCATTACAGTCGTCTCTCCCTCCGTTCCCCCACCTCATCCCTCCTGTTCCCAACCACACCCCATCCAGCCCCTCCTCCCATTCACCATAATCTCTTTCTCAGTGAGATTCACTTGAGTTCTCTTCGTTACTTAGCTTCTTTGGGTCTGTGGATTGTTGTAACATGGTTATCCTGTACTTTACAGCTAACGTCCACTTATAAGTGAGTACACAGCATGTTTGTCCTTCTGGGCCTGGGTTACCTCAGCCAAGGTGATCTTTTCTAGTTCCATTTATTTGCCTGCAAATTCTCAATTTTATTCCATTCACTCATATAGACAGATAATATATGTATATACGCTCACAGATATTTACCTATATACTAGTACTACTGTGTCTCTATGAGATGCTTTGAAATTAAGAAGTGTGAGTTCTTCAACTCTTTTCTTAAAATCTGTTTTGGTTTTTAAAAGATTTATCTATTTTTAAAAATCTTACGTGTTTGGGTATTTTGCATGCATGCAGTACCTCAGGAGGCCAGAAGAGGGCACCAGATCATCTGGAACAGGAGTTCTAGATGTTTGTGAGTCACCGTGTAGGTGCAAAGAACCAAATCTATATCCTGTGCAGGAGCAGCCAGTGTCCTTTCTTCGGAACCGCCTCTCCGGCCAGCATTCTAAGAGAATGTTTAAAGCTTGTTTTGGTTATTCTCAGTGCTTTACATTTCCAATAAAATTTTAGGCTCATCTTGTCTATCGTTGAAAAAACGATGGCTGAGATTTTAGTAAAGAATGCATTAAATCTGCACATTGCTTCAGGTAGCATCACAATTTTAGCATTCTGTGTTCCAATCAGTAAGCATGGCATGTCTATTTAGTTAAATCATCTTTGCTTCAGTGAGTTTTATAGTGTACACATCCCTCGTTAATCCAAATAGTACTTCGTTAATCCAATCTATCACTTTGATGCTATTATAAACTGAGGGGCTTTTGAAACTTTATTTTACTTTTAGTTTTAAAAAATTATATTCTGTGCAAATATGCATACACACACACACACACACACACACACACACACACACACACACACACGTGCGTATGCCACGGTAAATCAAAGGACAATTCTCAGGAGTCAGTTCTGTCTCTTCGTGTGTGAGATCCGTCTCAGACCGTCAGTCAGCCCTGGCAGCTCTCGTTTCCATCTTTCTGTCAACGACATTGAACAGTGCTGAAGTTCTGCTTATATCAGGTTAAACATGCTGCTCTGTGGGGCTGGAGAGCTGTCTCAGCAGTTTTGGAGTCTGGGGTTCAACTCCCAACACACACACACACACACACACACACACACACACACACACAATGGCTTACACCCCTATGTAACTCCAGGGTATATGATAGCCTTTTGTAGCCCCTGCAGGCACAAAGCACACACATGAGGCACAGATACACATGCAGACAAAATGCTCATGCACATAGAAATAAAAATAAAATTTAGAATAATAATATATTTTTCTACTCCCATTTATTGCATATTTGTATTACGAAAGGGTGTTGGATTTGATCAAACGCTTTTCCTGCTGTCATTGGCATGGTTGCCAGGGTTTTATCCTTATTTTGTTAACAGAGAGTACTGTAATCCTTTGTTTTCTTATGTTAAGCTAACTATACGTTTCTGGACAAAATCCCACTTGGGTATAATTCTTTTCTATGTACGACTGAATTTAGTTTGCTGGTGTTTCATGAAGTTTTTTTCCCCATCTATAGAGATACTGGTTTCTGGTTCTCTGTGCTGCTGATAGCTGGCTTTAGTATCAGGCTCTCATAAACAGAACTTGAGGGCATTGGGATGGTTCCTCTGAGTTAATGCATATGCATAATGCAATTCGGCAGATGTAAATTAGCTGTGCAATTACCATTTGTTTTAAAGGCCCTACTGTGTCCACTGTAGTGCTCTTTGTGTTGTTGGCCGTTGGGTCTGCCTGTGAACTCTCTGGTCCCCTTATTCTTCATCTGGCTTTGTTTTTGCTTTGTGCAATCTTGATTCCTTTAGCCTCCAAAATTGGTCTCATTGACAATTTTATGCTTATTTCTCACGTCCTTTATTTTTCTATACATTTTAGAACTGATGTCTCAATATTATGACTGCAATAATTTGTATAACATAAGATTTCTTATATTAGTCATTTTTTGGATTGCCTGTTACAGTGGTTTTATGAACATTTGCAAAGGAGGCTGGAGAGATGATGGCTCAGTGGTTAAGAGAGCTTGGTGCTCTTCCAGAGGACCTGAGTTCAGTTCCCACCAGCCAACTCTGATAGCTCACAACCTACTGTAACTCCAGGTCCCTCTTATGGTCTCTGTGGAAACTGCATCCGCATGCCCCTCCCCCCAGAGGGAGAGAGAGAGAGAGAGAGAGAGAGAGAGAGAGAGAGAGAGTAAATACAGTTTCCTCATGTAGAAGCTCTTAAAATGTTTGTCTCCTTATAACTAACTTATTTCACTTTGCAATAAAATCTTCAAGTTTATTATACATACATGCTGTCAGAATTACCTTTTTTTTTGAAGATTAACTACTTAATGTTTTGTTGTTGTTTTGGTTTTGGTTTTGGTTTTTCGGAGACAGGGTTTCTCTGTGTAGCCCTGGCTGTCCTGGAACTCATTCTGCAGACCAGGCTGGCCTCAAACTCAGAAATCTGCCTGCCTCTGCCTCCCAAGTGCTGGGATTAAAGCCCAGCTGGAAGCCATTTTCATTCTAACCACTACATACAGTATCTCTTAGTTTTTTAAAAATCTGATTGTCAGGCTGGAGAGAGATGACTCAGCTGTTAGAGCACCGACCGATTTCCAGAGGTCCAAAGTTCAATCCCCAGTAACCACAGGATAGCTCACAGCCATCTGTAATGGGATCCAATGCCCTCTTCTGGTGTGTCTGAAGACAGTGACAGTTGTACTCACATACATAACATAAATAAATCTTTTAAAAAAATCTGATTGTCTCTAGTATGAGGAAATACAGGTCTTGGATCCTAAGATAGTACTAAGCTCACCTTTCAACTCAAATTTCTTTCACTTGGGGCCACCTATGTATTTATAGAGGTAGAGACAGACAGAGATAGAGATAGAGAGATGCATGCATACGCACATACAAGATAGACAGATGACAGACAGACAGACAGATATCATGTTATTTATGATGATTTTACTCCTCTTATAAGCTGGATGCCTTTTGTCTTTTGGTTTTCCTTTACCTATGTGTCTAAGACTGATGCTGAGTGTCCATGGTGAGACCCAACATCCTTGGTATGTTCTGATCTAGGACCAAAGCCTTCAGCCTTTTGTCATTGCATACAGTTTAGCTATAAACTTATTTGTTTTGTTTGTTTGTTTGTTTTTGAGACAGGGTTTGTCTGTGTAGCCCTGGCTCTCCTGAAACTTGCTCTTTTATACAAGGATGTCCTTGACTTCAGATATCTGCCTCCCTCTGTCTTCTGAGTGCAGGGATTAAAGGCATGGACCACAGCAGCCAGGCTAGCTGTAGACTTTTTAATGGATGCCCTATACCGGGTGAGAAAGTCCCCTTGTTGCTCTTTAAAGGATGAGAGTTTAGTTCCCAGCACCAACATGGCAGCTTGTAGCCATCTGTAACTCCAGTTCCAGGGGATCCAATGCGTCCTTTGGGCATCTTTGGACACCAGCACATGCATGCACAGTCACATGCATGGAGAAAAGCACACACACATCTTAAAACAATAAATCTTAAAGAAATGAATGTTGGCTCTTGTCAAATCATCTCTATACTGTGTACCACAGGGTTTTTCTTTTCTAAGTATTGTATGACTTACACTGTCTGAATGTAAAGTCAGTCCTCTTTGCTGGCACAAATCCTGCATGGCCATTCAATTTGCTAAAATTTTATTAAGTTTTTTTTCCCCCTGCTAAGTTCATCTGTGACTTTGGTCTGTGTTTTGTCTCTGCGTCATCTCTGCTGGTCTTCTAGTGGTGATGGTGTCTTCGGTGTCCATAGTCATCCAGGGAACCTTCCTCTTCCGCTCTGCAAGAGCCTCTCTGGAAGTCGAATACGTTTTTCCTTAGGAATTTGCTGGAGTTCCTCAGTGAAGGCTTCTAGCTCTTGGGTTTTCTTGGCTGAAAAGCCTTTAGCCACAGTTCAAATTATGTAGGTTATCTGTTCTTTTCCTTACGTCCATTTGCATATGCATTGTGGGTGTGTGAGTGTGTGCACCCTGGTGCACATGCAGAGGTCAGAGGATAACATGTGGAAGTCACTTCTCTCATTCTGTTTTGTGAGGCCCCAGGATTGGGTTTAGGTCCTTACGCTTGAACACAGCACTCTTACCTACTAAGCTATCTTGCTGGCCCCCAGATTACCTGTCCTTGAGAGGGAATTACTGTTTGTGTCGTTAGGAGCGTGTCTACTTCGTCTAAATGATCAAATCCATTAGTGTGACGTCATGCGTGATACTGTGTGCTCTGACGACCAGTTCTTCTGCCATGATTTGAAATAATGCATCTGTCATTCCTAACATTGCTCATTTGCCCTGATCCCCTTCCTCACCTGGTTTAAAGGCTTACAATTTTGATTTGAGTATAGCAGCTTGTGTTTTCATTGATATTTCTATGCTAGTGTTCTCCTTTCTAGTCTATGGATCTCAGTACATCCCTCCCAGACGAAAGCCTTTCCCTCTGGTTTCCCTTCCTCTTCGTCCCCCTGCCCCTCCCCTGCCCCACTCCACATCCCTGGCCCCACACAATTCCTAAGATGCTGCTGTTCCCATAAAGATATTAACACAACATATATTTTAGTGACTTAGTACAGTTTTTTAAAAAATGTTCCTCCATGCTGACAGTTGCATCACTGTTTAATTTCTTTCTACAATTGTATGCACATTTCACATCTTGCTGATCCAGTCATTAGATGATGGACATTTGAGATGTCATGCCTTTTCCTCTTGGGACAGTGCTGCTGTGAGCACTCTTGTATAAATCTGGCATAAACAGATGTTTCCATTTCACTTAGGTAAATACTTGTGTTCAGAATTACTGGGTCAGTTGGAGCTGTGTGTTTAATGTTCTCTAATTCTTACAATCAAAACTTGGTATTGTACTTTTGTTTTGAGGTAGGGTCTCATAGCCTGGGCTGGCTTAGACACATGAAGTCACAGAGATCTTCCTGCCTTGCTTCCCAAGTTCTGAGATTAAAGGTTTGTGTCACCATGGCCACCTTGCTTTTTTTATTATTATTATTATGACTGCCCTGTGAAAATGACCCATATGGCCCCACACCCATCCCTTGGAGACAAAGTCTAATAGCTTTGGATACCTGGGTATTCTCTTATGTAGCCCAGGCTGGCCTTGCCCTGAGGTCACATTCCTCTGCCCTTCCCTTCTCAAATGCTGGGGTGACTGGCCTACAGCACCATACCCTTTGCTTTGTATGCTGTTTGTTACAATTCTTTGTTTTGTTTCTGTGCTTGCTGTCTGTTTAGCCTTTTAAACCCTGTGCGTCTATAGTTTTCATCTGAAATTTGGAAGCTTCTCAGACATAATTCATTACCATCTTTTCTCCATCTCTCTCCTCCTTGGAGTGTCTCCGGTTACAGCTGTACTGGGCGCCTTGAGCTTTCCTGGAGCTCACAAATACTTTGTTCACTTCCCCATCGTCCCTTCTTTCTGTCATCTTCTGTAGGGTGATTTCCTTCGCTCCTTTATGATTCTTTTTGCCATTGTTTCTACTTCTTTGTTGTTGTGGGTTTCCTTTTTCTTATTTTGTTTGTTTGCTTTTTGAGACAGGGTCTAATTCCAGGCTGGTCCAGCATTTTCTATGGAACTTAGGCCAACAGCCTGGAAAGCACAACTCCTCTGCCTGACTGGTCAGCACACCAGGGTTATGCTTCGTGCTTCCTTGCCTGTATGTGAGACCGGATGGCAGGCATTTTCAATTTTGTTTTGATGAATCCTTGGGTTTTGTTTTTTTGTTATTGTGAGGCAAAGTCTCAGGTAGACCAGAATGGCCTCAGACTCACAAGGTATCAGAGGATAACCTTAAACTTCTAATCCCCTTGCCTGCAATCTCAGACTGAGATTATAGACATGTACCGCTTCTACCAGTTTGTGCAGTGCTGAAGATGGAAGCCAGCGATTTGTACAATCTAGGTAAACAGTGTGTCAGCAGATACATACCATATTTGTAGTTTTCTATCTGGGTTACCTCACTCAGGATGAGTTTTTTCAAGCTCTACCCATTTACCTGAGACCCTCATGATATTACATTGTGTAAATGTTCCATACTCTGCTCGTCCATTTATCCATTCAGAGACATTTAGGCGGTTTCCAACGTCTGACTCTGATGAACAGAGCAGCAGTGAAGATGGTTGAGCAAGTGTCTCTGTAGTAGCATACAGAGTCCTTTGAGTATATACCCAGGAGTGGTATAGCTGGATTTTGAGGTAGAGCTGTTTCCAGCTTCCCGAGGAACCTCTGCAATCATTTACACTGTGGCTGTACAAGTTTGCACACCCATCAGCAAAGGTCAAGTGTTCCCCTCACCCCACATCCTTGCCAGCATGGGCTGTCATTTGTTTTGTTGATCTTGGCCATTCTGACTGGTGTACTGTGAAATCTTAAAGTAGTTTTTGTTTGCATTTCACGAATGACTAGGGATGTTAAACATTTCTTTAAGTGTTTCTTGGCAAATCCTGTTTCATCTTTTGAGAATTCTGTTTAGATTTGTACCCCATTTTTAATTGTGTTATTTTGTTTCTTGATGTCCAGAGATTTTTGGTTTTGTTTGTTTAGTTGGTTGGATTTTGTTGTTGTTGTTGTTGGTGGTGGTGGTTTTAGTTCTTATATATCGTAGATATTAACCTTCTATGGTGTGTGTGATTGGTAAGATTATTCCTTATTAAAATATTTTTACATTTATTTATTTTATGGCATGTGTATCAGTGCTTTGTCTGCATGTATGTCCTGTGCAGGATGGGATTTTAGAGCATTGGATCCCCTGGAACTGGAGTCACTCATGCTTATGAGCCACCGTGTGGGTGCTGGGAACTGAACCTGGGTCAGCAGGAAGAGTAGCCAGTGCTGCTAACCAGTGAGCCATCTCTCTAGCCCCTATTCCTTATTTTTGTTGTGCCTGGGTTATACAAGTAGTATATGTTCAAGTATCAAACCCACTGGGTTATTAATCATTATGGAAGGTTTTTTGTTTTTTGACCCAGAGTTCAGGTATTTGATGTTTTGATGTTTTCTGGGGTATTAGTCAGATTCTTCAGAGTAATAGAATCAGTGGAGGGGTGGGGAGAGCATGAGGAGCAAAGTCCTGCAGTTAGGGAAGCTGAGAGGCCCCTTAGCCTGCTGCTTGTAAGCTGGCGGTTCAGGTAAGCCAGCCGTGGAGTTCAGTCTGAGTCTGAAGGCCTGAGGATCAGGTGGACACTGTGCAGGCTGGAGATGAGATGAGCTCTCTAAGTTCAGGCAGTGTGCTAGCCAGTAAATTATTTATTTATTTATTTATTTATTTATTTATTTATTGTCAACTGGACACACCATCTGGAAAGAAGGAACCTCAGCTGAGAAGACGCTGCCATCAGACTACCTTGTGGGCAAGTCTGTGAGACATTGTCTTGATTGATTATTGACAGAGAGGGTCCAGCTCAATGTCAGGGGTGCGGCAGCAGGCTAAGTGAGCCATGAAAACAATCAGTGGGCAGCATCTCTCTGTGGTCTCTGCATCAGTTCCTGCCTCCTTGTTCCTGCCTTGAGCTCCTGCCCTGACTTTCCTTCTATGATGGGCTCTGATCAGGATGTAGAAGCCAAATGAGCTCTTTTCTCCCCACGCTGCTTTTGGCCGGGGCACTAGAGAGCTAATTAGGACAGATGGGCAGGCAGCACAAGGAGAAATTCTTCTTCTACTGTTCTTACCTGTTCAGGCCCTCACAGGACTGAAGGAAGGCCATCCACATCAGGAAGGGGAAGGCACACAGCTGAGTGGCTCAGTCAGAGCATTAAACTCTGTCAGCTGCGACGCCACATATCCACCACTCAGGAGGCCAAAGTAGAAACATCAAGAGTTCAAAGCCAGCTTTGGCTACTTAGAGTCTATCTCTGGGGAGAAAAATGTTGATCTCACTTATGAATACTCCTACCAACATACCTTGAAGTAATATCTACACCAGATATCCCATGTCTGACACACAAAAGTAATGTTATCACATATCTTTTTACTGAGGACGCAGTACTGTATGAGTCACTGTGCTGGGGTTCAGTTGGTAAAGTACTTACCGTGCAAGTGGGATTTGAGTTCAAATCTCACTGTCAGTTAGGAGAGCACAACCATAGTCCCAGAGCTAGGGAGACAGAGGCAGGCAGATCTCTAAGGCATGCTGGCCAGCTTGCCTTACCATCTATGAGCTGCAGGTTCAATGGGAGACCCTGTCTCAAAAAATAAGGTGAAGAGCAGCTGAGGAGAGATCCCACGTTACCTGTTGGTCTCCATGTGCTCCTGCAGCCAAACAGGCACACACAGAGATGTGTACCCACATAGGCAAGAAAATAAATTAAGGGTCTCCAGTTGCCATGGACGTGTACGCCATGGACATCTACTGGCACAAGACTTGGCTTTCTTTTTCTGCTAATAATTACAACTCTCATCCCCTAACACAGCCGTGTTCCCACCAAGAGCTGAGTCTCAAGATGGATACAGCTAACGATCATGCTGAGTACTGCAGTTGTCTGTTGTCTCTTCTTCCTATTTTGAGAGCCCATTTAAAAGAATGTCTTTTTTTTTGTTGGGTTTTTTTTTTTTTTTTTTTTTTGGTTTTTGGTTTTTGGAGACAGGGTTTCTCTGTGTAGTCCTGGCTGTCCTGGAACTCACTCTGTAGACCAGGCTGGCCTTGAACTCAGAAATCCGCCTGCTTCTGCCTCCCAAGTGCTGGGATTAAAGGCGTGCACCACCACTGCCCGGCTAAGAATGTCTTCTCTATTTACACAGAATTTCTCAATGATGGCTTGGTCCTCCATGTGGAAGAGGACAGCTATACAAAACCTGTATAAAACTATACAGGTCTATACCCAGACTAAACCTCTACCAAAAGCAGCCTTACTGGTCTGTGGAAAACATCTTATGTCCTTATGGAACCTAGCAAGGGTAGGCAGCCATACGTTTCTCCACAGACCCCTCCTGCTCTCATTTACAGAGAACGAAAACTCCTGGTTGGAAGCAGGTTCCTTCCTCAGCGGTGTTTGATATTGTTGCCCATCTGGTTTTCCACAGGATCTCCTGACTACCAAGTGACAGTAGGTCACACTGCCCCCAAGGAGAGCAACCCACCTGTTTGCCTGATTGTTTAGTCCCTCCGTGGATAAGAATCAGATGTTAATGTTAACGCTGAGGGGCGGGAAAGGAGGGTGGAATCTCCAGTAGACTTGTAAATGGAAGCAGAGAACAAACAAATCTAGCAGGTGACTGAGCGTGTGCTGTGGGGAGCAGAGGAGGTTTCCTCTGTTGAGTAGTTTAGGGGTGGAGGTGGGGTGGGGGCAGAAGCCGAGTCTTTAGACTGGGCAGATAGAGGGTTTTCATTCTGTATTTGTGTGGCTCTGGCATTGGGATCCACCACATCTGTCTGCGCTTCTGTTGCCTTGTAACAGACAAGATGACTGTCAAGCACAGAGCTCCACACCATACCTCTGTCCCGGGCCGGTGTGTGTGTGTGTGTGTGTGTGTGTGTGTGTGTGTGTGTGTGTGTAACCTGCAGCCTAATAGACGCCCTGAGAAGGAGCTTGTACGGAAAAAAGGGATCTCAGTGTGCGAATAAATGAGCACAAAGGAAGGCAACTCGGCGGGAGATTTTTTAAACACAATTTATGTCTTAATCCGGGAATGGGTATGAGGAGAGACTTACAGACAGACCCAAGAATACGAAGGTCTCCACCCACAGAGGTCCCAGAACCAAGTGTAAAAGGAAACGTTGTAATCAGAGAGCCAGCGGGCTCCACCTGACTCAGACTGCGGCTGAGGGGTGGGACGACGGACTAGAAGGTTCCAGCCGGCTCCTCTTCTGCAGCACTCCCCCCCCCCCAGTACCCCCCGCCGCTTCCACCTCCACAGTTAGTGACGCGGTTCGGAAACTGTGGGTAGGGAAGGCAGCCATCAGGCTCCCCAGAACGAGGCAGGATGGTGTGAGCTCAAGCGCCCTGCATTTGCTGGGCCAGCGGTGGCAACACTTGGTTATTCAAGGCTGGAATTCAAATGAGCCTGGCGTGGCTCCAAGTCTCAGGGCTTAGGAGAGAGAGGCACATTAACAATTCATCAAGATCAGCCTTGCGTGGGCTCAGGCTCCCCCATCTGCATCCCTTCCTCTGTCACTGATTTGGGGCGGAGGGGGGGGGGAGACACTCTTCTAGAAGCACTTCGTCTGTCAGTCTGTGAGCAGGAGTGGGGGCGGGGGGCCTGAAGTTAGGCAGATTTTTCTCATCACATGATGGGGGACCTGTATCATGTGATGGCTCCGGTGATGTTGGAGGCGGCATGTGACTCCCAGGGCTACGTGGGCTCAAAAACAATTTAAATACAAAAACACACGCAGGTTCCCCTCCTTCCTTTTGCCTTTTGGTCTGGCTCTCTACCTTTGCGTTGGTGCCTGACCGAATGGAAAACCCTTCTTCGTTTTTCAGCCTGTGAGCTCCGGGTACCTGGAGACCAGGCCCCTGTGCTGCCCCCACCCCGGGAGCCGTACCCCCATCATTCTGCAGTCCTCTTGACTATCAGCCTGGTAAGTTGCTGAACACTTTAACAATTATCTGGGAAGCTGTCTTCAACTGTCTCATTAACATGCACAGGACACCCTCCCAGGGTAGGGTGGAAGGGAGCTGGGGGGAGGGGGAAAGCACCCGAGGCTCTGGGGAGCTACGCTCTGGGCCCTGCCCTGCGAAGCTAGGTTTTGCTGGGTGGACCAAGCAACTGCGCATCTCCTCCGGCCCCCACTCCGTGTCCTGCCACTCTTCTTCTTCCTCCTCTAAAACCTCTCCACCCCGCTCCCTGTTCTTCTCTGCCCCCTTTTCATGAACCCACCTTCTCCCCCCCCCCCACCTCTCTGCGCCGCACCTCTCATCTTGTTTTAAAAATCTTTTTTGTTTGTTTGGTTTTGTTTTTGTTTTGGATATCTAGATTGTATGTCATTTCTGCCCAGGAACGATGAAGCCAGGTTCTAAGGACTTGGCCACTGGTAATGTCCTAAGGTCCCTTGTCAGCTTTTTCTTCACCCAGATGATGTTGCCATTGGTTTTGTCTGAAGGTTGTCTGTTAACCCCTAGATGCCAGCCCAGCTACACTCATCAGGTGACAGGAGGCAGGGTGACAGCCATCAGGAGGCAAATCTCTAGGGCTCCAAACATTTGACTTTGAGGGAGACATCAAGGCTGCAAGCAGGGCCAAAATTCAGTGCCCAGGGGCAGTCTCAGGTGCGACTCACAGGGTGACTCACCGAGCTTGCTGTGACTTTGGGGCCACACCTTTGCACAGGAAGGCTGAGTTGCCTGAGAAACTGGCCTTTGGGGGAGGCTGGTGTGAATCCCATGGGAATCCATCATGGCAGCCTTTGTAGGCACAGGGCAAGTGGGTGGCTGCAGACCTGCAGCTATCTGTTCCACAAGAAACAATTACCCATCCGCTCAGGAAGAGTGTCACCTTTAGCCCCTCAGGGAAACCGAGGCACAGAATGACCAGTTAGCTTACTTGCCTAAGGTCACACAACTAGTAAATGATCAGGTGGGATTTGGGCCCCAGCACTTTCTACCTAGGGCCTACACAGTTAACCATCATGGTAACCCGCTTTAAAAACAAACAAACAAACAAACAAACAAACAAACAAAAAACCCAGCTAGTCAACAGTTACCATGCAACAGGTACCATGCAGGTTTGGGGCTGAATTAATGCACAAATAGAAACACCCTGTTTTTACAACACAGGTTAAGCAAGTCAATGCACAAGGCAATCTATTGTTTCAAACCAGGGTACATCCTAAGAAATGAAATAACAAGGTACCAGGAAAACACAGAAGCTGGGTTTCAGGCCAGAAGTAGGCATAGATGGAATGTGGTCCGTCAGAGGAGGCTTCTGTGATGATGTGATCAGAGTGATCGAGGTGAAGGTCTAGAAGGGCTCTCCATCCAGAGGGAGAGGCAGGGGCAAAGGCCTGGCTTGGGGACCAAGTCAGTCTCTTGAGCCCTGAGAAGCCTGTGGGTTGAGCAGGGTGCATGGCATGGATGTGCCGGTGCCAGTTGAGGTGTTCCAGATTGTGAAGGGCTCTGTTGTAGACCTTGCTCGGGGGGCCTTAGGTCTCATCCCCGAGTTGATGAGCAACCATGAAAGGTGAAGGTAGGGAAACTGGATTCTCAGCATGGAGAAAAACCTCCACGAACCAGTGTGTGTTGGGTTGCAAACCACCTCCAAAGTAGTGGCTTACAAATAGGATTGTTTGTAGCTCTTTGTCCTGGGAGTCAGCCACTGCAGCTGGCATGACAGGAGCAGCACTGCACTTGGCAGTAATGGCTTGTCCAGCTAGGTCTCCCAGCTGGGAGTGGAGGTCATGATCAGGGACTGGTGAATGGCGGGGGCATTGAAATCGATCAGGCCTTCTACCGGTGCACCTCGGTTGAGACTGGTGGTCAAACGATGTGGGGAAACTGACTGCTGCGTGCTTAGCCTGAAACAGGACATCTGTGGCACTCCCTCCAAGGCCCCGAGGGTGGGAAGATGGCAAGAGCTGGAGGCTGGCTGGAGTGCTGTGAGATGCTATCTTCTGGATATGGCGTGGTCCTTGCAGTTGTAAGCATGTAGCAGCTGTGGCTGGATACGATGTACACACACACATGAAAGTAGGAAGGGGTGAGCTGGGAAAAAGAAGGGGTCAGAGGAAATGGGAGGGGGATGAGGAGTGGCTAAGAATACAACATATTACATATGTGTATGAAACTCTCAAAAATAAAGCAGAAAAAAACAGTAAACAACTTGTCTGGGCTGTGTATCTCCATATCCAGTCTTCTTTGCAAGATGGTGAGGAAATCCCAGCCACAGTCAGAGAGGGAAACCTCAGGCTACAGCCATTCTTAAATTGCTACCTGCGCTGCTGCTGCTGCCACCGCTGCCGCTGCCCCATTGGCCTAAACAAATTAGAGTCAGGACCAGAGTGGAGAGGTATACCCCTTGATTGGGGAACTTAAAATTCTATGTCTATTTTTTTCCTGACTGACTACAGGAATTTAAGTAGATAAGCTTGGGTCTGGGGAGACGGCTCAGTCAAGTGCCTACCTCACAAGCATGAGGACCTGAGTTCAGATCCTCAGAGCCTGTGTAAAGATGTGGGGTTGGTGACATGTTCCTATTACCCCAGCTCTGGAAGATGGCAGGGAAGTGGGGTATATGTGGTGGGTACAACCAGATTCCTCAATCTCATTGGCCATCGAGTCCAGCTGAATGGATGAGCTTCAGGCTTAGTGAGAGACTTACTTTATCCAAGAGTTAAAGGTGGAGAGTGATCAAGGTAACATGCGTGCACGTTAACATGTAACACACACACGCACACGCACACGCACACACACGCACCGGGCCTTCTGCACCCCACCACAGTTTAACAAGAACCTCTGGTGATTCATAAACACATTGAAGCTTGAGAACCCTGAGTCTGGGTTGTCGCTGGGAAAAACTGGTGCTATTCTGAGCAAGATAAGAGAGTGAATCCCAGCTCCCACACGCCCTATTTTTATTCTCCTTTCAAAGCAGGTCTTGATTTAGCCAGTGTTCTTTCCTTTTCTTGTCTCGGGTTTTTATTTGATATTTTATTAGTCAAAATTGAAAACACGTTACATATAGATAATATAGTAAAACCTACACAACCATCATCAGCTCCAGTAACTCTCAGTTCAAAGGCAATCTTTTTTACCCCGTATCATCCCTCCCAGCCGAGACTATCGGAACTCAAATATTAGGTATGATATAATTTTGCGTATAGAGTTCATTTGTTTTGGGAGGTTTTGCTTTTGTTTTTGTCTTGTAGTTTTGTTTTGAGACTGAGTCTCTCTCTATGTAGTCCTTGCTGACCTAGAACTCACTATGTAGATCAGGCTGGCCTCGAACTCACAGCGATCTACTTGCCTCTGGTTCTAAAGTGCTGGAATTAAAGTTATGGTCTGCCATGCTCAGCCCTACATACAAAATCATAACTACCTCTCTCTTTCAATCTATTTAAAGATTTTTTTTTCAGTTCTAAGATTGAGCCTAGGCCTTTCACAAGCTAGGCAGTCATTGTATTGTGGAACTATGTTTCCAGCTTCAAAGTCTGCCCTGCCTCCTTTAAACATAACTATTATGACATCATCACGTCCCCCCAAATCAAGAGTAAGTCCCTATCCTGAGCTGCCTAATTAGTTCATGCACCATGGCCATTGTCATCTATCATTTAATCCATTATCAATTTGAAATTTTAAATAAGCCCTTATGTATCAACTAGTTAGTATACCTCTTACCGCCTTCTTTATTGATTGATTCCTTCTTAATTTTTTTCTTAGAATTTTGTGTTAATAAAATTGCTTGACCCAGCTGGGCAATGGTGGTGCATGCCTTTAATCCCAGAACTCAGGAAGCAGAAGCAGGAGGATCTCTGAGTTTGAGGCTAGCCTGGTCTACAGAGTGAGTTCTAAGACAGCCAGGGCTACACAAGAGAAACTCTGACTTGAAAAGAGAGAAAGAAAGAAAGAGAGGAAGAAAGAACGAAAGAAGAAAGAAAGAGAGTGAGTTGGTGGGGGTGGGGAGAGCATTTTAAAAATCCAGTGTCCATTTTGAGTTGGCCAATCATGGTGACATCCAATACAGTCACCTTTCCTTTATATTTTTTTGTAAACTAGTAATGAGCTATAAGGGAAAATACTTTCAAAGAGAGATCTTAGGTGCTGGAGTCACGACTCAGAGGTAAGACTCTGGCTGCTCTCCCGGAGGCCTTGGGTCTGATCCCCAGTGCTCACCCACTGACCTACTGGTTCCTAACTTCAGGGTTAGGTGATCAAAGCCCTTTCCTGAACTCCTTGAATAGTGCGCACACTGGTGCGTATAAGTACTTGCAGGCAAACATTCATACACATAAAATAAGAAAGAAAGAAATTCTTTTTTAAAAAGAGAAATGAAAATACCTTCAAATAAGACCTACCAGAGTATCAGATATGCAAGCATATCAAGCAGCCTGAAGGAGCAGAAGGCTGTGTTACAGCCAGTGCCCAACCAAGGAGCTCTCCCACGGCACCACATCTCCTCCCCAGCAGCTACTGTGTCTTGACTTTTGTAATAATATTTCTACCTTCTTTATAGTTTTATCACCCACGAGTACTCGTAAGGAACATCTTATTTAACACCTTCCAACCTTTTGTATGACTCTGACATAGGTGTACTTCTGCCTCTCTGCTTACTATGTTGTGAGGTTTGTCCGAATTGATGAGAGCATTTGTAGAATCCGTTCATGTCCACCAGTGACAGACTCCACCTGATATCTGCTCTTGACTGGCATTTAGAATGATCCCCCCGCTTCCTGCTCTTGTGCTTGTTTCGTGTTGTGCCTGTATAAGAATGCCTCCACGTTGTGTGTGGACAGGGAGAAGTCCTGGATCACAGAACAAGCATTAGCCCCACTCTGCAAGAGAGACTCAAACTGCTCTGCCAGTAGCTGAGAGCTTTCCAGGTCTCACACCTTTTAATCTTTCTCTTGATTCCTTGCACAAGGAATCTAAGGCGTCTAATAAAATAACAGAAACAAAAACAATTATCCTTGTCTCCTGACTTCAAAGGCGAAGAGCTCAGTATTATACAGTTAGATGACATGGCTGCCCAAGGGTTTGGTTGTTGGAAGGAGTTTTGTTTCCTGTCAGATTAAGAAAATTCCTCTTTTGCTCTGATTTTTTTTTTTTTTTTTTTTTTTTTTTTTTTTTGCTTGTCAAGTGGCTTTTTTCTTTGTCTTTTGAAATTCTAACACAATTTATCCACTTTGCTCCTTTAGGGTAGTGAGTGATGTTTAACTCTCAGATGCTAGGCGGGCGTTCCCAAGGTGGTCTCAGCTTTACCATGATCACACAGCATCCTTTTCTGTAACCAGATTTGTGCTACCTGTACTATATTCTTGGGTTTGAATTGGTCTACAAGCATATATTATCTTACTCTGTCTTCAGGAGAGGAATATTTCTTCAGTTTCTCTCCTCACCATCTTACCAGATTTGGGTAAGAAGCTTGTGCCACATTGTGAAAATGAATTTGGAAATGTTCATGTTATCTTATTTTTTTCCTTGAAGGACTTTGGATTTGGTTAGTAGATTTCTTCCCTGAATATTAAATAAACTTTTCTAGTCAAGGGGGCTAGCAAGATGGCTGGCTGGTTAAAAGAAATTGCTGCCCTTGTAGAGGATCAGACCTTGGTGCGTTCACGGTACAACTGCAACTCCAGTTCTAGGTGACAGGCACCTTTTCTGGCCTCTGCAGGATGCCGTGTGCACCGTGTGCAGGCTCTCATGAATACACATAAAGTTAAAATAAATAAATCTTTAAAAAAAAACACAATGTATGACTGAAGTGTTAGGATTTAGAGTGTACTTCACAGAAAAGTTACAAATACGAATTCACTGTTTTTGATGAAGTTTTTTTTCCTATCATGTTGTAATTATCAATTTTATCTTCACAAAGTTGTCATAACATTTTATTACTTTTCAGTATCCACAGGCTTTGATGTCCTTTTATCTACTCTGTATTTCTCTTTCCCCAGTTCTTTTTACACAGTATTTATGCATTTTCCCCTTAAGTTGTTCAAAGAAGCAACATTTTAAAAATTAAATTATGAAGAATTGGTTTCATTATACCTTATTTTTCAACAAGATTTGTTTTTGTGTAAAGATCCTATTCTTGTGCTGTCTTGATCGGTAAAAATGCATGCATCAAGCCTGACGACCTGAGTGAGATCCCTGGGACCCGTATGGTAGAAGGAGAAAACTGATTCCCGAGAGCTGTCTTCTGACATGTCCACGTGACACACCATGTGTGTCCACGACATGCACACACTCACACCCATACTCACAATCAAACACACGATCACAGTCAATAAAAATGAGAGGACTTGCTTCTGATTTTGTCTTCCTGTTTATTATGTGTTTGCTTTCTAATTTAGTGATTTCCTGATGTTAATATCACCTTCGAGTTCTTTGAGGTTTTCTTCTTCCTTTGCTTTTTGTTGTTGTTGTTGTTGTTGTTGTTGTTGTTTTGAGACAGGGCCTCACTGTTGAGAGCAGGGTGGCCTGGACCCCACAGAGATCTGAAAGCCTCTCCTCCTGAGTGTTAGGATTATAGATGTCCAGCCCCATGCCTGGCTTGAGTTTAACTTGCTATTTTCCTATCAAACTTCCTGATGTGTGTGCTTGGGTACTTGACTCTTTCAGCTTTTTTTTCTTCCTGGTAGAGGTGTATAGAACTGTGAATCCCTCTCTGAGCATGACTTTACTCTTTACTGGACTCTATACTTTGGCATGTAATATTTTTATTGTCATTGATTTAAAATATCTTATCATTTCTACTAGGAAAATTATTTGCAATGTATTATTCCTAAAACATGAAGTTTTCTCTTCCGTTGACTATTGTCAGAGAACAAACGTTCTTTAATATTTGCTGAGAAATTTTTTTTGACCCAGGACATGAGAATTTTGGATAAATTTTCCATGTATACATTAAAAACAATGTATTTTGGAAATTGGGGCACTCAAAGTATTTTTTTTTCAAGTTGTTTTTATTTTGTTATTTTGTGTATATGGATGTTTTACTTACATGTCTGTGTACTGAATGCATGTATTGCCCAAGTCAGCCAGAAGAGGGCATCGGGTGCCCTAGAACTGGAGTTATAGAGGTTCTAAGCTGTCAGGTGGATGCTGGGAGTTGTACTTCACCCTCTGAGAAATTCTCCAAGCCTAAAGGTTTTTTGTTGTTGTTGTTATTGTTATTGTTTTTGTTTTTTTTTTATGTTGAGACATGACATTCTCAACTACAAATGTGTTGAATCTTGTTTTTAGCTATCTCAAGACATATGCAGCATACAGGCCACAGGTTAGACATCCCTCTATAGCTA
>JANHMN010000003.1:111215647-111228889 GCA_030674055.1 Rhabdomys pumilio
TTTTCTGTCTGTTTCCTGTGTTAGTCATGGTGGATCATGTTAGGAGCTGCTTTCCCATCCCCAGCCCTAGTTATCTGTTGACTACATGACTTTACCCCCACAATATTGTGATACAGTTATTGTTTCCATCTGATTGAGGAAGCAGCTGAGGCTTCAGAGGGTTAAATGACCAAGTGAGAGAGACAGACTATCCTGTGGTTGTTAGATGCAATGTCCAATGGATAAGAGATGCAAGTATCCTCAGCAGGTTCCAGAGATGATCCACCAAGGTACAGAATGGAAATAATGGATCTGCTGTATACTTATATAAGCAACACATAGCTCCATTCGTAAAGCCTTCTTTTAAAAAAAATGAATTTATTTCTTTTTATTTGTGTGTAGGAGTGTTTCGCCTACATGTATGTATGTGCACCATATGCATGCAGTGCCCCTGGAATCCTGATGAGGATATAAGAGCTCCTGAAACTGGAGTTACAGCTAGTTGTGCACCACCATGTATGTGCTGGGAATTAACCTAGGTCCCCTGAAAGAGTGGACAATGGACTTAACAACAAATTCATCTCCCCAGACCCCTCACCCCCAAAAGACAAAAGACTTCTTCTCCTTCTTTTTTTTTTTTTTTTTTTTTTGGTGTTTCGAGACAGGGTTTCTCTGTGTATATCTGGCTATCCTGGAACTCACTCCGTAGACCAGACTGGCCTCGAACTCAGAAATCCGTCTGCCTCTGCCTCCCAAGTGCTGGGATTAAAGGCGTGCACCACCACTGCCTGGCCCCAAAAGAGTTCTTAATTATCATCAGAGTTAACGAAAGAGTCTTGTTGTTAGGCAGCACACCTTTAATCCCAGCACTTGGGAGACAGAGGCAGTGGAGCTCTGAGTTCAAAGCCAGCCTGGTCTACAGAGTAAGTTCCAGGACAGCCAGGGCTACACAGAGAAACCCCATTTCAAAGCAAAACAAATGAAAACAGTAACAAAAGAAAAAGAAAACAACAGCCTTGTCACTGTGGCAAGATTGTATTTTGTATGCCTTTATTAAGCAATGCTCGATGTTTTGGAGTTAGGGAATTTAGAAACCACTATTGTTGTGAGTCTCTGTCTCAGTAAGTAAGCGGGAGAGGGTAAAACGGAATATATTCTTTCTGTCTCATGAAGCTAACTAGCAACTATAATAGAGTTAATTCTATTCCCCTACTGCCTGCGAAGAACATTAGAAGGTAAGGAATTGCCTATTCATTGAGGCACACGTCAATAAGCAGAGCCAGTAATGAGAGGCCGGGGAGCAGTCAGATAGTGGAGTAGATTCAGTTCTGTTTTACTGGGACTCTTAATAACTCAGCTGTCACTCTAGACATCTTCACACATTTGTATGGAGATGGGAAAAAAATGAAATCCGGGCTGAAACTGCAGCCAAGGTAACAACCATGGATGTGCCTGGACAGACACAGCTCTCAATTGGGATGATGAAGGGTGTGTTGAAGTCCACAGGATGATAAAAAGAGAAACAGCTGAGAATATGGTCAAGATATGGGGGACCAGATAGCCACAGGGGTAGAAGGCTAGTTCTCTGGACAGAAAGGGTCATGTATTACCAGATGGCCCTACAGGGGAAATCTGTAAGAATAGAGACAGAACATGGATGGAAGGAGGGAGTTACCCACAGAGGAGGGCCGAAGGAGAACACAGTAGGAGGCCAGCAAACCCAGCTTTAAGAGTTCACGAGGGGGTTGACCAGATGCCTCTGCCCATAAGCGTGCCTACCAAAAGTAAGAACTTGAGTTAGCCTGAGGGATCCATTTGGTGGAAGGAAGGAACAACTCTAGGAGCTTGTCCTCTGATCTCTGCACATGTGCCCATCTCTGCCTTCTACCTCACTAGTGCTGAGTGTTCAGGCGTGTGCCACCATGGCAACTTCTTATGTGGTTTCTGTTGGCTGAACGGAGGTTCATTTGCTCATGCAACAAGGTCTTTATTAGCTGAGCCATCTCCTCAGCTTCAGACTTTATTTTTTAAGTTAGTGTTTCTAAAATGGAATCAACCAACATGTCTGTAAAAGAGCACCATAGATTTGCAGTTTCTGGGGCAAAAATAGAGAAAAGGTCACCTGCTTAAGTATTTTGTAAGTCTGAAATGGCCAAGAAAACAAAGACTTACTACATACTGCTGTTAACTGGGTTCACGATGGTCAGTCTTTAACAGGCTATAACTGGAATTCTGTTAGCAGAACACAGTCTCTCTCAGCCCTATCATTTTCATACCACTGTTTATCCATGTAAAATTTGCTTGTTGTTACTACTATGTTGTGTTGTGGCTCTGATTAACAAAAATAGATTAATGACTAAAATGCGGTGCACTGGAGTGTAAGAACAATGATAAAAATAGTTCCAACCATTGCCGCAGAGGCTTAATGAGAGACGAGGACTCCTAGATCATCTGTGCTGTGATTTCGCCAGTGGCTGGCGGGGAAAGTGTGAATGGGAAAGGCGGCTGCAGAGATCTGGAAATTGGATTTCACTGAACAAGAGATTGCCTGCGCCGCATCTTCCATTAGCAACTTTGTCAGGTTGCTGTGTGACTCGGCCAGAGATTTCACATCATTTCCAAAATGGAATTACCTGGGCAACCAACCAGTGTTCCTCAGCCACATGCGATATAAGCTAGGGCTGGAGCTCAGTGGTCCAGAGCTTCCCAGTGTGATCAAAGATGTGGGGTCTGTCCCTGTACCAAAAGAAAAAGTGTTGAGTTTCTAGTTTGGTAATCACTCAAATTTAAAGCACAATTTAATTAATCGATTTTATTTTTTATTACATATATTTATTTGGTGTGTGTGTGTGTGTGTGTGTGTGTGTGTGTGCACGCGCGCGCGCATGTGCAGGCTGACATATGCCACAATGCCCATACAGAGGTCAGAACCTGAGGGAGTTTTCTCTCCTACCATGTGGATCTCAGAGATTAACTTAAGTCTCTCTCCGTGGCAAGTGTCTTTACCTGCTGAGTCATCTCATGTCATTCCATTTTTATTTTTACTGAGCAAACAACAGTAGAAAGCCAGGGCACAGTGAGCTTGGTGGGCACAGTGGGCGCGGTGAGCACGGTGACGGAAGCCTTTAATTCCAGTACTCTGAGGCTGTGGCAGGAAGGATTTTATGAGTTCTAAGTCAGTCAGGACTGCATAGTGAGATCCTGTCTCAAAATATCCAGCAGTGCTGGGCAGGATTCAGGTAGGGGGTGATGCAGCAGATAAAACATTTGGTGTAAAGCTTGAGGACCAAGTTCACATCTCCAGATCCCCTCCCTGCCCCAGTGAAGCCAGATGCAATGAACAAGCATTTGCACTCCAGGTCTCCCTGTGGTGAGACAGGAGCAGGCTCCCCAGAAGATGCTGGACAGGGAGCCTGCCTTACACAGCAGTGAGCAAACAAGAGACCATGTCTCAGACACCTGAAGTTGCCCTCTGACCTCCACATGTACACCATGGCAAACACATACCCACCTTCACACACTGTGTACACACATACCCTACACTCACAGGAAACCCCAGCAAAGTCAGAAGCAAACCATACTACTGTCCAACATTTGTTGATAAACAGAATGTTGGGAGAATCTGTACACTGATACAAATGTCATCCCAGCACTCAGGAGGGGTGGGCCAGAGGATTAGGAGTTGTAGACAAGCCTGGGCTACGTAGGAGAAGCCAGTCTTGAACCAAAGTCAAAACAAATCAACAAAAAAACTGCTGGGGGAGAAAGCAAGTGCAGAGGTAGGGTTATCTGCAGCAAATGCCCACCAGACAGGGTCATTACACCACCAGCCAACACGGTGTCCTCTATGAGAAGCCACTGGTAGAGAAAAATCACATTTCATGTGATGCAGATGTGAGAAAGACATAGAAGTGGGTCTGATGGCCCAGGTCTGCAATCCCAACTATTTGGAAGACTAAAGCAGAAAAGCTGCAAGTTCAAGGCCTGCCTGGCTGCAGAGTGAGCTCAAGGCAAACCTGGCAACATAGTAAAAGTCTACCTCAAAATTAAAAGCACAAACAACAGTTGAGCATACAGCTCAGTAGAGCACTTTCCCAGCCTGGGAAAGACTCTGTCCTAGTGCTGGGGGAAGAAAAAAGAAACTTGATAATTCTGAGGTGTAGCAATTACAAGAGGCAAAGCCTGGAGGCTTTTTGGTTATTTTTCATGTAATTTATTGATTTTTTTGTTTGTTTTTTGTTGTTTTGTTTTGTTTTGTTTCGTTTTTTGAGACACGACACAGACTAGAAATTCATTCTAGAGCCAGAGAGATGGCTTAGTGATCAAGAGCACTGGCTCTCCCCCAAGACCTGGGTTTCATTCCCAGCACCCATACTGTGCCTTACATTGATTCCAGTACCAGAGAATTTGACACCCTCTTCTGGCCCCTTCTGGTACTGCATGTATATGTTGCACCACTTACACACACACACACACTAAAAATAAATATTGGGCTGGAGAGGTGGCTCAGGCATTAAAGCCTATGCTCACAACCAAAAATATAAAAATAAATATTTATTGAAAGAAGCATGTTGAAATGCTGCTGAAGGAGGACTGGTTGATTTAGTTTGCTACAGTGTTGCAAAGCAACACAACCCACTGAAGGAACAACAATGTGCTTATTGGTATCTGTAGAGTGGCAAAGACTTCCTTTGCCTGGGAGCCAGACTCACTCAGGAGTCAGAGCTCAGATGTAGGAGGACCAGCTGCATGCTTTACAGCACTCAGTGCACAAGGTGAAAAGGAAGTCCTTACCGAAAAAGTATTAAGACTTTCAGGATGAGGGTCAGAGAGCAAGTGTGGGGCCTTTATTAGCACAAGACCCTCTGCAAACCCAGAGATCACATGGTCATGAAGTCTGCCCATGCCATGTGGGTCACATGGTTTTAGCTGAGTTTACTTTGGGGCAGAGTTGGCTAAGACACCCAAACAGTTCAACTCCAATCCACGGGTTAACTGTGTGCCGGTTAGGCTGAAACATGTTCATTTGTTAAAGCATAGGAACACAGACTTGCAAGCACTTTTCAAATCTCTGCGTGGTGGGTTGGGGAGATTCCTCCCAGAGGGCAAGAGTGCTTACTCTGCAAGCATGAGTGCATGAGTTTGAATCCCAGCACCCATGTTGCAAAAGCCAGCCATGGCTGCCTGTGTCTATAACCTCAGAACTTAGAGGCAGAGTCAGGTGGAGCCCTGAAACTTGTTGGCAAGCCACTGTGGCCTAATGGCAATCTGGATCAGTGAGATTCTGTTTCAAGGCAATGCCACACAGAACAGTAGAACACACATACCTTCCAACATCCTGTTTTGGCCTCCGAATGCAGACCCATGGGCATGCACACTCACATGCATGCACCACACATATACAACATACATCATCTCTGGATGGTTGAATTTCCTGGCATCTCACTGGGCCTCGGCAGGCCACGTGACTAGCAGCTCAGGGAGTGAAAGGTGTTAAAACAAAGGGCAGAAATGCAAGGATGCCCCCCCCCCATCTCACTCGAATACTCAAAAACAGTCACATCTGAGTGCTAAGCTTCCTCTTGCTTTGCCTGCTAGGAATGGTTCCTGTTAACAGTCTGCAGCCTGATTTGAAGCAGGCATTGAAGATGGTGAAGATTGTTAGCACCACCTCCTCCCCAGAGGGTGTTCCTTTTCCAAGTATTCTGTGAAGCACCGGATGGTGTGACTCATGCTTTTTTTACACCAACGCACATTAGCTGTCCAGTGGGGACAATACTCATGAGAATAATCGAATGAAAAGAAGTCTTACAATTTCTGTATAGCATTAACAACGCCAAAGAAATCACGGGCCTGGTCCTTGTCATTGTCAGAGGTGGGAAGAAATGTTATCTCTGATTTCAAGTGGTGTGTCAACACACTGTGGTCAGCAGCTTGGAGAGACAGACTGGCATAATAGGACATTCAGTACTGAGGATAAGACACCAGGAAATTGAACTCAATGCAGGAGGAGGCTTTGGCAGCCGGGCGAACACTTTCCAAACACTCAGCTTCTTTGTTCTTTGGTAAAGAAAAGACACATTATTTAATGTATTAGGGTATGTATTTAAGAACTGTACAAAAATGCCAGGAAATGTGAAGGTTTTTCCAGTGATGAACCCAAACAAAAATACACCAGAAACTTATTTGCAACTAGCTACCTGCCTAGTTAAAACATCAAACCTTTCAGCCTTGGAGTGAGGCGTGTCCTTAGCTGCTACTGAAAAGTTAAGTCTTCCATGGACCCTCACCACCGTTTCTTGGTCGGTATGGAATCAACTGCTGGGGCCATCGAACACTTGCTGCCTCATTTAAAAGCAAATAGTTATTAATACATTCTAATTTAACAGGAAAAAAAAATGGGATCTGTCATTAGCCCAGACATAGACACAGAGAAAAAGACAAAGGTGGGTATAAACAGATGTACACACTCACACACTCACACACACACACACACACACACTCACACACATATATGTGTTCACATGCATATAGGTGCACATGTGTGTGTGGGGGGGAGTGGATGTGCAGAGGCCAGAGGCTAACATCAGATGTCTTCCTTGTTCACTCACCACCTTACATATTGAGACAAAGTCTCTCAATCCCAAAGCTCACTGACTTGGCTAGTCTAGCTAGCTGGCTTGCTCTGGAAAACCTCCGTCTCTGCCTGCCAGGTGCTAGAACCATGAGGAGGTTACCACATGTACCTGGCATTACATCAGTGCTATAGATCCACATTCTACCCCTCATACCTGCACAGCAAGCACTTTACCCACTGAACCATATCCCAAGGCTTAAATAAATTATTTTAAAGATTTAAAAATTTATTTTCTACTTATGTGCACGTGTATACCACATGTATACAGGTACCTGTGGAAACCAGATAAGCGCATCAGTTACAAGCAGTTGGTAAGAAACAGACTAGGAACTAAAACAGAAAGAACAGTAATCATTTTTAACCACTAGTCTCTCTCCACATAATTATTTGAGATTTGTTTTTTATCATTTTTAATTATATGTAGATGCGTATCTGCATGTGGGTTGGCGTGCACTTGAGTGCAGGTGCCTGCAGAGGCTAGAGAAACATTCAGAGATTCTTTCCCCCTTAACATCAACTTAAGAGGTGATAAGAGCACTGTTACTGTGAAAATCTTGAAACCACAGAAAATTCACAGAGACAGTGCTGAGGTAAGGGACCTAAAAATGAAACCTGAACCTCAGCAATGTCACCTGAGTCCTTTTAATGGGGAGATTTAACCCAGTTACAGTTATTGTAGTTGGTGTTTCTCTCATCAATTTTTTGTTTATTGATGGGTTATGGAGGGTAGGTTGAAGTGGGTTTTTTCCAGTTTTTTAAAGATTTATTTTTTATTGGGTGAGTATATTGTCTGCATATTGTCTGTGCAGTGTAGGCACAGTGTCTCCAGAGGCCAGAGAAGGGTGTTAGAACCTTGGAAATGGAGTCACAGAAAGTTATGAACCACCATGTAGGAGTTGGGCACTGAACATAGATCCTCTGCAAGAGCAGCAAGCGCTCTTAACAAACGAGCCATCTCTCCATTCCCTCACTTCTGGCCCATGTGTCTATAGCTTCTATTCTCTGGACTTTATGATTTTAGAAGTTGGACCATTAATCCAACTGAAGATCCTGTTCCTTCCTTCAGGAGCCAACTCATGGGAAAATAAAAGACGAAGGCAAATGTGTTGCCAGACTAAGTAGCCTATATTTCAGAAGCAGACTCTGTATTCCTATTGTTCAGCGTTAGCCCGGCAATGGTAGCTTTTGGTAGCCCCATGGCTACTCATGTCTTAGAGAGAAGCATGAAGCTGAGATCTGGGACAAACATTGCTTTAACTTTGGTTTCCATTGTTTCAGAGGCCCTATGTTAAAGGGGGGTCTGGAGATCTGCAGAGAGGCTCGTTTGGAAAAGAGGACCTGAGTTTGCATCTCTGGCACCCACATAAAAGGTGGGCACAGCAGCATTAGCCTGTAATCCTAGGGAGGTAGGAACAGGATGCTTGGGGCTTGGTAGCCAGCTAATCTTAACAAATTAGTGAGTTTTAGTTTCAGTGAGAGACCCTGACTGGAATTAACAACAACAATGTGAGGAAAGAAGGAAGAGGAGGAAGAAAGAAGAGAGGAGGGGCAGAGGAGAAGGAGGAAGAAAGGAAGAAGAGGAGGAGAACTGGTGAGATGGCTCTTCAATAAGGACACTTATTACCAAGCCTGAAGACATGAAATAGATCTCCAGAACCCATGTGATGGAAGGAGAAAAATTACTCCTCCATACATGTGTCATGGCACTTACACACACACACACACACACACACACACACACACACACACACACATGGAGGGGGGAAAAGAAGGAATTTGCTTCCCAGTCCTGGCCAATACTCAAATTCAGAGCCTTTCCCCCAAGGACCCAAGCAAATTATAAATTCATTTGTTCAAAACTTAGCCATGGGATGCTTAATTCTCCTGGTTTTAGAAGGCAAGACAGTGTCTGACCTAGCCAGGACACATGTGGCTCTGTAATTGATTAGCTTAACAGAGGCCCAGGGAGAAAGATCTCACTCCTATATTGGTACACATCTCACCTTGACTTTTCCAAGAGGCCTCCTTGGGAAGAGCCAGGGCTGTTCAGCACCACACTTCCCCCTGTGGGCTTGTGGAAACTTTTGACCCACTCACATTCTCTTTCCTCTTTTGTAGTAGTGATGGACTTATATGCTGAAGTGCATGTGGACATAAGTATACCTTTATCTGTTATTTTGGTGAAATATGAGCGAAGCGTGAGAAGACATCAAAACACAGAACATGAGATTTTGAGGCTGTCGCCGTCGGAGTCTTGCAGACAGCAGATATGGCTGTTCACACTTGACACTGAGGCTCAGGCTGCAGACAAATATGCTCACAGTTACTCACATTCTAACCAGTGCTCAGCTTATTAAAATTATGGATCTAAAACCCCAGTCACTCCCAGACCTTTTACATAGTTACCAGATTCCATTGTTGCATTAATAAATTCGACCCATCTTGTCTAAAGCTAATGACTTTTTATTTGTTCTCTCATGTAGCTGACTTGGCTTGTAAACTTGACTTAGCTTGTAAATTTCTTCTAAATATTAAAATCACTTACAAACTTGGTTAATAAACATCTCCCTGGCATTGGCATTAAATTACAAATTTAAGACTCTTAAGTGTTTCAACTCTTTAGTGTTTCAGATAGCTGACAAAGCCAACTTACAATTCAACAGACACTACTAAATGCTTAACACAATTAACAATCTCAAAGAGTCTGTAATTACTAACTTGGAAGTTTTTAAACACTAGAGTGAGTGTTTTAACTTTAGTTTCATTCTAAATCAATCAAATGCTCCTAAAATATTTTTAATAAAATCACAAATATGTATGTTTTTGTTTTCTTGAAACAGGGTCTTGCTATGTAGCCCAAGTTGGCCTGAACTTGGTAGGTATCCCAGGCTGGTTCCAAGCTCATAACCCTTCCTGTTACAGCTTTCCATGGATTATGCCACCATGCTGGACCACAAATCTCCTGTCAGTCACTCTCTTATCCAACCTCTGCTCCCTTCACCTCCCTGGAACCAGTCAGCTAAGAGCTGTGAGAGGAAGCTTTCTCCCTTTGTGCCCACTGCTCTTGTATGTGGAGGTCAGAGAGCTGGTTCTTTCCTTCCACCATGTGGTTTTGGACATCAAACTCAGCTCCTTAGGTTTGGTGGCAGTGTCTTGACCCACAAAGCCATCTCACTGACCCAAAAGAATTATTTTTAATTGTGATAAGATACATGTCACATAGAATACTTAACCTTAACTGTTTGATGTCTCCAACACATTCTGGCCACTTATCTCTCCCCCACTTCTCACTTAACCATCTAATTGTGCATGTTAAAAACTGCCTTCATTAGAGTTTCTATTGCTGGGATAAAACATTTTGAACAAAAGTAACTTGGGGAGTGTCTTAGGGTTTCCATTGTTATGAAGAGACCCTATGACTAAGACAACTCTTATAAAGGCAAATATTTTATCAAGGCAGGAAGCATGGCAGCATCCAAGAAGGCATGATGCTACAGAAGCCAGTTTTACATCTTTATCCAAAGGTAGCCAGGTGAAGACTGGCATCCTCAGGCAACTAGGAGGAAGCTCTCTTTCTAAATGGGTGAAGCCTGAGCATAGGAGGAGACCTTAAAAGCCCACCCCTCACACTTCCTCCAACAAGGCCACACCTAACTGTACCACTCCCTGTGGGCCAAGCATATTCAAACCACCACAGGAGGAAAGGGTTTATTTCCTGTCCCGACTTCTCTGGATGATGGACTAACAGTAACTCAAGGCAGAGACTGAAGAAGAAGCCATTGAGGAGTTCTGTTTACTGGATTGCTCCTTATAGCTTGCTTAGTCTGCTTTCTTATACCACCCAGTATCATCAGTCTAGGGGTAGAACTGCCTACAAAAATGGGCTGGGCCCTCTATGTCAATTGTCAATCAAAAAAATGAACCACAGGCTTATCCACAAGTCAATATAGTGGGGCATTTTTCTCAATTGAGATTACCTCTTCCAAAATGACTCTACCTTGTGTCAAGTTAACATAAAACTAGCTAGCATAGAACCAATTAGAAAAAGATGTGGTGGGGTTTTTTTGTTTGTTTGTTTAGGTTTTTTTTTTTTGTTGTTGTTGTTTTTCTTTTTTCTTTTTGCTCCCCACTGCCTTAGCCATATATTTGGGCCATAGAATCTGCTTTCTCTCTTCTTAAGTAGAATTGTCCGTGAGTCTCCATAGGTTAATTTCTTCACTTTAACCTTGAGCTGCATCCTCTCTCTCGACTTGCTCAAACGTCTTGCTCCTAATTTCATCCCAGTCTCCTCTCTTCATCAGCTGTTCCCTCTAATAAGATGATTTCTGTCAGCATCCAGAAGCTCTGTCTTTAAAAATACACACACCTTTAATCGTAGCATATGGCAACCAGAGCAGGAAGATCTCTAAATTCGAGGTCAGCCTGAACTACAGAGTTCCAGGTCAGCCAGGGCTACACAGAGAAACGCTGTCAAAACAAACAAACAAACAAAAAAAAAACATTGTAAATGAAATATAAACCCTTGAGTGTAGTCTACAACTCCAGCTGAGTTCACTAACTTTCTATGTCCCTCCCTGGAGGTTCCAACCACAGTGGCTCCCTGACTACTCTTTATTTTCAGTGCTGGGGATTGTATTTAGTGCCTTCTGCATGCTAAAGAGTGTACTGCTACTGAGCTACACATGGTCCTAGCAGACTTTTCAATGTTCCAAGTTTTTTCTGGCTTCAAAGCCCTCCTGGTCTGTGTTTTTCCATGTCTGGACTGCGTTGCTTATCTGTGTTTTGTTCCTTCATGTATTTTAGAAGTAGGTTCAAGAATCACCTCTTTGAAGAGGTCATCAATCTACCCCCCACCCATTGTGTCTTTTCACCACGACCAGGTCAATTTTCTTTATAGCTCAACTACTTTATGACTTGTTTGGAAATCATATGTGTTTATATAAGTATCTGTGCATGTGCGTGGAAGAGAGAGGTTGATACTGTGTCTCTTCTTCTGTTGCTCTCCGTATTGGTTTTTTGAGACACCTCTCACTGATCCTGGAGCTTATCAATTCAGCTAGACTGACTAAGCAGCAAACACTAGGCATCTGCCTGTCTCTCCCCCCAATCAGCACCAAAGTTATAGGTGCACACCACCTGGCTTTCCCATGGGTGCTGGAGATCTGGCAAGCACTTTACTGATTACATCATCTTCCTAGGTCTCCCCTTCTCCCTCTCTCACAGCTCCCTTCTTAAAAGATAATTATGTTAAAGAGCTGGGTTGGGCTGGAGAGATGGCTCAGTGGTTAAGAGCACTGACTGCTCTCCCTAGAGGTCCTGAGTTCAATTCCCAGCAACCACATGGTGGCTCACAACTATCTGTAATGGGATCTGATGCCCTCTTCTGGTGTGTCTAACACACCAGTGTACTTATATACATAAAATAAATTTTTAAAAAAGAGCTAGGTTCTTACTCAGTGGTAGACCAACCATTTAACACACAGAGGCCTCGTATTCCATCCTAACACAGCAAAATTAAAAACAAAAGCTCACTCTGTTCTGCATCTGTGTACAGCTTGCCCCATTAAAGCATAGACTTCAACTCCCCTAAGGCCTATGACCTCCCCAGCCGTGAGCTTTGGGTACGTTTACAGGGACAGCCATGAATTTCCTTCTGTGGAGCAGACCTCAAAGCCAATGAGAAAGTGGTTGGTTACCCTCACTACCTTTGGGTCACAATTGTACTGGTGGACACATACTTCCTGGAAGGTTGGTATTATAGCATACAGGTTCCAATGCTGGGCAAGGTGGGATGCAGAGCATCTCCTGCCACAAAGAAAGCTATCCAGCAGGGAGGGAGTTGCTCAGTTAGTTCTAGATTGATTTCTTTATGTCTTACAACCAAAGTCTATGTCAGAGAAACATAGTTTTTAAAACTTATTTAATTTTTTAAAATTTATTCACTTTACATCTCACTCACTGTCCCCCTTCCGGTCACCCCCTCCCACAATCTTTTCCCCATACCCCCTCTTCTTCTCCTCTGAGCGGGTAGGTACCCCTGGGTATTTCTCCCACCCTGGCACTTCAACTTTCTTCGAGGCTAGGTGCTTCTTCTCCCATTGAGGACAGACAAGGCAGCCCAGTTAGAAAAACATATCCCACATACAGGCCACAGCTTTTGGGATAGACTCCCTCCCTGTTCCAGATGAAGCTACAGATGTGCGGGGAGGCCTAGGTCCAGGCCGTGTATGTTCTTTGGCTGGTGGTTCATACTCTGAGATCCACAAAGGTTCAGGTTAGTTGACTCTGTCAATCTTCCTGTTGAGTTCCTATTCCATTCAGGGACTGCAGTCCTTCCTCTTATTCTTCCATAAGAGTCGTCAAGCTCCATCCACTGCTTGGCTGCGGGTGTCTGTATCTGTCTGAGTCAGTTGGTAGGTGGAGCCTCTCAGAGGACAACTTGTTCCTGTCTATAAGCATAACAGAGTATCATTAATAGTGTTAGGGATTGGTGCGTGCCTGTGGGATAGGTCTCAAGTTAGGCTGGTTGTTGTTTGGCCATTCCCTCCGTCTCTGCTTTATCCCCTGTACCTGTATTTCTTGTAGACAGGATAAATTCTGGGTTGAAAGTTCTATGGGTGGGGTGA
>JANHMN010000003.1:111228899-111242397 GCA_030674055.1 Rhabdomys pumilio
ACACAAAACATTTTTTTTTAAAGAACAAAGAGAAAGGGGTTAGTGTTCCTGAGAAAGAGAATGTAATTACTGTGGAAAGTTCCAAAGTACAGAGGCAGAGAGACTCTAGAATAACAAGACTGTATGGCCTACAGCTACACCACAGTCCACATATCTCACCAATATCACTGAACAAAGGCAGAGACTCACCTAGAATACATTCTGAATGATTCCAACTACACAGAATGCAAGCACTTACTGTTGAGAGGATCAAGGGTCTGCAAGGAGACCCAGAGGGGATTCTGGGAGGCTGCTCAGACTGTCTTTATTCGGGTGCCATTGCTAATCAGCGTGTTTTGTTTGTGAACATTCATGAGACTGTAGACAGATAGCATGTGTGTTTTCTTTAGGAATGTTACATGCCAATGGAGTTCTTAATTAAGAATCAGTCTTATTCCTCAACATCTTCTACAATGCCTGGCACATTGTAGGAGTGTGTGTGTGTGTGTGTGTGTGTGTGTGTGTGTGTGTGTGTGTGAGTGAACAGGTGAATGATCAAACAAATTTGTCTGGGAAGATCGCTCAGTGGTTAGGCATACTTACTGCTTTTCCAGAGGACCTGAGCTTGGCTCCCAGTACCTACTTCAGGTGGCTCACAACCGCTCACAGCTCCAGCTTTAAGGAACCCAGTTTCTCTTTTGACCTCAAAAAAACCACACTTAGCATACACACTCAGACACATAAAATAAAAACAAATCTTTCTTTAAGATGTTAAAACAAAGGGGCTGGAGCGATGGCTCAGTGGTTAAGAGCACTGGCTACTCTTCCAGAGGTCCTGAGTTCAATTCCCAGCAACCACATGGTGGCTCACAACCATCTGTAATGGGATCTGATGCCCTCTTCTGGTATGTCTACAATGTACTCATATACATAAAATAAATAAATAAATCTTTAAAAAAAAGATGTTAAAACAAATGAATTTTAGAATCAGTCATCCCCACCCCCACTTCTTCCCTTTAGGTGCAGGGAATGAGACACAAGACCTTGCTCGTGTCGGGTAGGCACTCTGAGCTACATGCTGGCCCTTCTGTGCTTAAGTAGCTCAGGATGACCTCTCTGGGGTGATCCTCCTGCCTGAACCTCTGAAGTGCTGGGAAGATGGATGTGTGTACCACTGAGCCTGGCTGTGTCTTTGTAATCTTAAATGTCGTGTTGGATTTGGTCACTTTTGAGATGGTCATTTGAAAACCTGAAGCATTGGCTATTTTTAGCATTATTCCCATGTTTTAAAGAATCCTTGGTCTTTTTGCTTGTATGAGGATGATAACTCAACCCTGCAGACATTCAAATGGTTTTAGGATTCAGCATTAAGACATCAAGTAAAATGAGGACAGAAACTGGCTGCCAGATTTGGCAACTGCAGGATCTTGATGGTGTTACTGGAAGCCACATCATGGGGTCGGAAGCAGCAGATGCCAGACTGCAGTGGTCTGAAAGGAAAGGAGCTGTGGAGATCTGCAAACGGAATGCTGGCTCGGTGTGCAGCCTGGCAGAATAGCCTTGCAGAGCCAAAAGGAGCTGCTGGCCTCTGTCTCCTGCTGCAATAAAATAAAGAGCATACTGGCAAATATTGTCAATATTTCCATTTCAAATTTTAGGTCTGTTTTGGTTTTTAGTGTTTTTATTTCTTGGAGTAGGGTCTCATTTAGCCAAGGCTGGCCTTGAACTCACTATGTAGTCAAGGCTGACCTTGAACTTCTGATCCTCCTGCCTTCTCCCAAGGTTACAAGTGTGGGCCACCACATCGCTAGGGACTGAACCAAGAACTTCATGTATGGCTGGTGAGCATTCTATCAACTAGCTGGATCCCTGGCCTTTTGTTTTCAGTGTTTGTGTGAAGCATTTATCATTTGAGAGGAGAAAGACAGGAATTTTCCTGCTTAAGGGAAATCAGTGGATCAAACTAGTTTTATTCAATCCTTTAATCATTTCTGTGAGTACCTGTTATGCCAGTCTCTGCATTTCTGTGTTAATTGGTTTTGCTGTTGGTTGTTTTGAGGTAAGTTAGCAGAGTCTGGGCTAGAACATAATCCCTCTGCCTCAGCTTCTAAAGTACAACAGTTCCAGCCACATGCCCCATTTGAACACTGATCACTCTTGAGTTTGTTTTAAATTTTAAAAAGTGCACCTGCTGGCAGCTGTGGAGGAGGAGGAGTCAGCGGTGGCAACAGTGCACGCCTTTGATCCCAGCACTTAGGAGAGGCAGCAGGATCTCTCAGTCCTCTGGTCTATAGAGTGAGTTCCAGGACAGCCAGGGCTACATGGAGAAACCCTGTCTTTTGTTTTGTTTTGTTTGTTTGTTTGTTTGTTTGTTTTTTGAGACAGGGTTTCTCTGTGTAGCCCTGGCTGTCCTGGAACTCACTCTGTAGACCAGGCTGGCCTCGAACTCAGAAATCCGCCTGCCTCTGCCTCCCAAGTACAGATTAAAGGCGTGTGCCACCACTGCCCAGTGAGAAACCCTGTCTTAAAAAGAAAGAAAGAAAGGAAGGAGGGAAGAAAGAAAAGATAGAAAGAAAGAAGGGAGGGAGAGGGAGAGTGGGTCTTTTAAAGTGAGTACTTTGCCTGCAAATTGTCTGTTGGGATTGTCTGTCTAAAGCAGGAGTTAAAGACTGCTGTGTGAACCTACTTGTGGGTGCTGGGAATTAAATCTAAGTGCTCTGGAAGAGCAGCCAGTACACTTTTTTTCTTTTTTCTTTACACTCCTCTCATACAATACACCCTGACTACCTTTCTCCCAGACCCCCTTCCCACCACCACACACACACACCTGCCCTCTCCCCTAGATCTGCTCTTAACTACTGAGTCATCTCTTCAGCACCTTAATTGATTTTTTTAAAGTGATATTCTTTCTTCAAGGAGATAACAGCTAGAAGATATAAATTCTGATGCGTCAATTTATGAACATAGCTACATGGCATTCCTCTTGGACAATAACGTAGAAAAGAGACCCAGGTAGGGTGGCACAGGCAATGTCCCATCAACCGGACACTAGGCAGGACCGTAGCAATCACTCCGCTTGGCAGCTGTCAGTTCACAAAAGAAGCAACTGCATAAGGTGATTCATGAAACCTATGAACCAGACGAGCCGGGCTCTGTAGTGGAGTCCCGAATGAGGCAACGGAGATGTCAGACTTTCATTTCCTGCATCATGGGTACAGACGGGCATTTCTTCACTGCACACAAGCTGCCATTACTTGTTTGCATTTTGGGGCTGTGCTGGTTAGTGGATTTTTTTGTTGTATTTTTTTTGTTTGTTTGTTTGTTTTGTTTTGTTTGATACAAGGTCTTACTGTATAGACTTGGCTGGCATGGAATTCATTATGTGAACCAAGCTGGCCTTGAACTCACAGAGATCCACCTGCTTCTGCCTCCACTGTCCTGGGGTTAAAGGTGTGTGTCCCCACAAGGGGCCATCTCTCTGCTTAATTATGGATACAGCCTGCCCAGCTCCCTCAGGCTTCTGTGACTCCATCGCAATGGTCAAGGATTTCATCGCAGCAACAGGAAAGGAAACTAAGACAGGGACCTTGTAGAAAACTTGTGTTTAACATTAGTAATAAATTATCACTCACCTGACAGCTAAGATCTTAAACTGGATTGTCTGACTCCAAAGCCCTGCCTCTTATCCATTGCACCCAGCTGCTGGCCCTGGGCTCCCCAAAACCAGCTGTCCTGCTCTGCAGACCAGCAACTTCCAAAGCCTCAAGGCTCTTTCCTCCCCAACTTGTGCTCTCCTCTCTCTCTCTCTCTCTCTCTTTCTCTCTCTCTCTCTCCCTCTCTCTCTCTTTCTCTCTCTCCCTCTTCCTCTCCCTCCCCTAATACTATCCTTTAAGTTCTCAGAAAGTATAACTCTTTAGTAGTTACACTTTAACTAACTCTATTGTAATTAAAACACTAAGTTTGAGTTGATTTTTTTTTCCTAGTTGTGTGCTCTTACACTTAGCAAGAGCCCCAGACCAAAGGTGGATTATTTTTTTAAGTCTTAATGAAAGCAGTTATCTTAGGGTTTTCATTGCTGGGAAGAGACATCATGACCAAGGCAACTCTTATAAAGGACAACAGTTAATTGGGGCTGGCTTACAGTTTCAGTGGCCCAGTTCATTATCATCATCAAGGCAGGAGCATGGTGCTGGAGGAGCTGAGAGTTCTTTATCTTGTTCTGAAGGCAAACAGAAGACTTGCTTCCAGGCAGCTAAGAGGAGGGTCTCAAAGCCCACCCCCACAGTGATACACTTCCCTCAACAAGGTCACACCTCCCAATAGCGCCACCCTCTGGGCCAAGCATATTCAAAACACCACAGCACTCAGATTTCTTTATTCTTTCCTTTGTTATAATAGACTTTCTTGAAGGAAAGGAATACAGGCAGAGGTTGCACCAGGAGTTGCTTACAGTGCCTGCATTTCATATGAAAACACACTTGGGCTGTGTCTGAGGTAGGGGTTGGGTATTCGGTGGCAAATAACTAATCTGTAATCCCTTCATTTCTCAGGTGTGGACACTGAGGCCCAGAGAGGTGATGTGATTTGCCTAAAGTCATGCAACTAGTGGCAGAGCCCGGCCTAGAAGCCAGGTGTCCTGGATCTCAAGATACCCCACTGCCTGAGGAATGGAACAGGTAATGTATCTCACACTGGGGAATATGGATCAGTCCTTGCAGCCTGAGGTATCTGATATGCACTGAGTCAACAGAGGAAGCAGCCACTCACAATCCTGATGTGTTGAATAGAATTGAAATCAAAGATTTGAAATTTAGCTCCTGAGACCCAAAGAAAGCAACTAATATCCATACCCCCATGGCAGACATCCCCTTCTGAAGGTGGTTTTTCTCTGGTCAAACATATGTCCATCTCCAAACAGCTTGACCATGACTCATCTGGCCATTCTGCTACCCAGGCTCTTACCAATGCAATGCACAGTGTCATAAAAAGCAATGTTTACATGTAGTGGATGCATGGAGACGTCAGAGGGGGAGCGAATCAGGAAGACCAATTAGGAGGTTTCTCTGGAGATCCAGGAGGAAACCAAAGACAAAAGGCTGGCTGGAGGGTCTGTAGAGGTCTGCTGGTTAACAGCTGTTAACATTGGTCACTAGGAATGCTGTACAGCAGACAGGAAGTAAAGCCCAACAAAATAGGAAGGGAAGAGGACTCTGGTTTCATATATTTCTACTTATTTCAATGAAGGAGTTTCTTAAGCCAAAAGTATTGGCAAACAAAACCCGCCTAGGTTATTATAAGCCAGATATAGCTTGAGTGTTAGGTGTAAGCCTTGATACCAATCATTGATAATATGTATTCATATCTCTTAAGAGGCAGAATTACCATTTTTTCTATCTATTCAGTGATTATTAGTTGAGAACCCACTGTGTGTCCGGCAGCTGGAATACATCAAGTGAACTAAACAGACATCTGGAATTCAGTCAGAACAAGGTTGCCACATAAGCCAGTCACTTGGAAAAGTTAAAGGGAGAAAAAGCTTAGGAGAAAATGACTTAGTTCAATACTATTGATTAAGGTAAAAACTTCAACAGAACTATATTTGTAGATTGAGTTTGACTAGGTCTGTTTGAGCTTCTTCCAGGCTTAGTGAACACCACACAGGACCTGCCTCAGCTGGCTTTCCTGATTAAGCAGACACTAACCCAGGCACACACTGTAACAAAGGCACCCTGGGGAAAGGCTGGCAGAACAAAATATACAAAGGAACATCTTAAGCAGTAGTCAGGCACCAAGGGATCAAGGCATTTTGTTACACGTGTGGTTATACCCCGAGGGAGTCTAAGAGCATCTACCCTTGGGGTGATCGCCAGTCAGGGTGTGAGCCACAGGCACTGGGTAGTAATTGGTCACTGGACTGAGGTCCTTGAATCACTTCCAACTCCTGGGAACAGAATGTTCTATTCCATACAAGATGTTGGAGCAAGGACTCAGATGGAGGAAAGAGGGGAAAGTGACCTTGGAACTAGGGCAGAAGGCAGGGCTCCAAGAGGCCAGTCATAAGTCGGAATCCTTATTCAAACCTAAATATATAGTCAGAGATACTGAGCGTACGAAGATCCCGCTTGAATAAGGACAGAATCTTTCCCATCCACTCTGACGTTCTGGGCTACAGAGGAGGTAGGATGAGAGAGCATCCATCTCTATGCATCCAGGCAGGAGGGAAAAAAAGAAGGAGATAACACTTGTTGCTCTGTTTGACTGTACAAATCCCCACTAGGCCTTTCATGGTTGCCATGACAACAGTAGTCCCGAGAGTCTTTTTCATTAATTAACCCAGGTTCTCACTCCCAAACTGGATGTGTTCTCAGCACTGCTGATCAGAGCAGGCACACAACCCTCTCCTGTGCCTGCATCTCTGTCTGCCTGCCTTGGGTATCCATTACCCACGGTTCATTCTCAATTGTAGCTTCCCTGTCCCAGGAATTCATCCTCCACAGCACGGTCTTTCCCTTTTCCCCCGTGCCCTCCCTTTCAGTCTCTATCATTCTGTTCCCTGTGGAGGCTTTCCTATCTCACTGGGCTTTGGGGCTTGGCACATTTTCTTAGCCACACGTCTCCACTATCCACCCCCATCAGTGGCAGCACTGTTCAGTCAGACTCCAGATAGCACTGTCTTGGCTCTGCTTACTGCAGAGTCCAAGTCCCAGAAGTCAGTATCCAATGGCTCAGTCCATGGCCTGATGTTTGAATCTAGACAGATCTTTCAGTTTGGAGACAGAAGTCAGGTGCCTTATAATGTGCTCTTGTTAGACCTTCTCTCAGGAGATGCTTCTCCCAGGAGAAAAGGTGTTCAAAACAAGGGAAGTGATTCTAGCTTTACACTGTGGAATAAAATAAAAACATAAGCCATTTTATATCTGCCTGTCGTGTGTGTGTGTGTGTGTGTGTGTGTGTGTGTGTGTACGTATGTACGTACGTACATATGTATGTACGTATATATGTATGTACGTATGTTATGTATGTACATATGTATGTATGTATGTATGTACGTATGTATTTAGCAGTGATAGGGATCAAGCCCAGCACCTTCAGCATGCTAGATAAATGTTGTGCCACTGAGTCACGGCCCTAGCCCTGCACATGGAATTTTCAAGTGTTTTTAGTAGCTGTGTCTTCATTTAAAGATAGAAACACATGAAACTAATTTAACATTTTATTGAATCTAGCACTTCTAAAATACCATGTCAACAGGTGACCAATATAAACGTTATCCAGTGGTATGTTCTTTTTAAGTCTTTGAAACCCAGGGGGTTTGTTGTTGTTTTGTGTTTATTTTTTATTTTTTCAGCTCTTAAAGCACAGTTCAATTCTGATGTTCAACTTCCATTAGATGTATTATGTATTATCTAACGTAGGTGTGCTCTGCTCCCACTGTACATGTGGCATCATCCACATTTATATTCACAGCTGAAAAAGAATCCCATACCCATGTTGTTCTAGATGTATGGTCACGTCTTCCCATTGGTGATTTATTTAAATACCCAGTGAGCTTCTACTTTTTTAAAAATTACTATTTATATATTTTACATTCAGACAGCAGTTTTCTCCTCCCAGTTCCTCCCTCCCCACCCCCATTCTCACCCTACCCCCCACTCCTCCTTTTCTCTTCAGTAAAGGGCAGGCTTCGCATGAAATCAAACAGCCCTGGCATATCAAGTTGCAGTAACACTAGGCACCTCCTCTCCTATTAAGGCCGGACAAGGCAGCCCAGTAGGAGGAAGGAGTCCCAAAGGCAAGCCACAGAGTCAGAGGCAGCCCCTGCTCCCACTGTTAGGAGTCCCACATGAAGCCCAGAACTTCTACTCTCTAATATGCATTTCCTCCATAGTGATCTTTGTCACAGTTGTTGGACATTGAAGCAGAAGCTTGTCCGTTTCAGTGGCTTTAAAACTGCTTTTGTCCAAACCATGTCAAGCCACTGTCTCTGAATTGTGAGTGTAGGGTGCAAAGGAAGTTACATACATTGAAAAATAACTCAAAGTGTGTTACTCCCAGCAATAGGTTCTTCAAACTGTTCTTGTAGCTCTTGCAGGAAATTAACATAGTGCTGGTGATTACCATGGAAAATGTTTTGGATATAGCTTCATTTTTAAAAAAGATTTATTTATTTATTTATTTATTTATTTATTTATTTAATGTATATGGGTATTTTGTCCTCATGTCTATCTGTGCAACACATGTGTCCAGTGCCTGTGGAGAAGAGAAGAGGGTGTGGGACCCCTAGACCTGTTATAGACAATTGTGAGATGCCATGTAGGTCTTGGGAGTCTGGGTCGTCAGGAAGAGTAACCAGTGCTCTTTAACCACTGAGCCATCTCCCCAGCTTTGGATTTGTGTTTGAAAGTGCACAAAATCGTAGTTACAGGTTCGCATCATGAAAAGTTAAATTTTAATATAAATTCCAATTCCTGGATAGGGCAAAATCATGTTTTTCTTTCCCTGTGAACTTCAGGTTTATCTTCATCTATGTTGTGATGATGATGTAATACATTGTGATGATAATGTAATACATTGTGATGATGATGTAATACATTGTGATGATGATATAATGGTGAAAAAGCAAAACAGAAATCACTGTTATTCTCTGTCTTTAACTACAAAGTTCCTGCCAAAGCATGTTGTTTTGTTTCAAGAAAATCCTGAGTTGGGAACCAACGGTCCTGTGAGTCTTTGTGAAGTTGTTCGCAATTTAGGCAACAAATGTTGGCCTAGTCCCAGCCTCCCCGTGTTCACAGCCTTGAGTCTTTCACAGGTTCCATACACTGGTGGTGAGTCATCGCACTGCACAGACAACACGGAGCTGTTTTAGCAACTGTGTCCATGACACTTTCTGGTCTGCTCCTGAAAGCTGCGCAGATATTTTGAGTCTCTCTCATACAGTGGGATGAAGCAATAGAGGGAAACATGAGGTTTCCTCCTGCTTGGAGATCCCGATGAGTCTGCATTTCTGGAGCACCATCTGGCACGGCAGGAACAAAATTCTCATAGCTAACCGAAAACTCTTCAATGCCAAATGTAAAAGATTACAACAATCCCTTCCACAATTGTGAGTTGGCAGTGCTTCTTGATAAATTTGGAAGGCATTTAGAGTGAATATATCCAACTTTAACTGGGCGGTGTCTTGGTTTCTTTTTTGTTGCTGTGATTTGAAAGCAAAACAAAACAAAACAAAAAGAAACAAAACTCAGGTGGGAAAAAAAAAGCCATTTAAGGGAGAAAGAATTGCTTTCAGCTCACACACAGTTCATAGTCCGTCAGGGTGGAAGTTGTGGCCATGGGAATTTGATGCAGCTGGTCAAGTTATGTCCACAGTCAGAAGAAAGTGATGAAAGCCATACTAGTGATCAAAGCATAGGGTCACCTTTTCATGAGCAAAGGATCCCTTGCCAAGGGAATGGCCCCACCCACAGTTATGATGGGTTTCTCACATCAATAATCAACAGAGGTGACCAGAGGCCCATCTCCCTGGTGAGTCTAGGTTCTGTCAAGCTGGGGCTAATTAACCCTAACAGCCATTAGCAGCATCTTAATGACACGGTTCAGTTAAAAATGTACTGATTTTTCACTTTTTTAAATGAACTTATCTTCAATACATTCTTTTATTCTACAGGAAACTATCTGTTGGCCTTTTAAACATTGTTCACTTTCCTCTGTGGGGATGGCAGTAGAGGCTGGACTGATTTTCATCCCCACAAGCAAACTCTAAGGGTTCCTCCCCTCAATCCCAGCACTTGATATTTGAAAAATTAAATAAAGCTAAAATTACAGTTTTATATTCACAGCACCCACATTTGAAGGGCTGATGAGCAGTGTGTGGCTGCTCTGCAGCCAAGGAGACTCCAGTCCTCTGAGATAACAATGCAGGGACCAGTTCCCTGCTCAGTGTCCTAAAGGACCACTGTCTGAGTAGATGCCCAGAGGTTGGTGGGAAGGATATCCAGCAATACCCTTGACAGCAGCCACTGACCAAAGCGATTCATATAGTCCCCAGCTCACCTGACTATGTCCAAGCAATCAAACAGCAATACAGCCTACCATGTATCTATCTATGGAACTTTGGGCCGAATTTAAAAATAGACACACAGCTAGACTGAAGATGTATTACTAGGGGGATGGAGGGAAATCGAGTTGTACCATATAACAATCTTTTAATACTGTACTTTTAAAATAAAGGTTAGATGGGACCTGGAGAAACGGCTTAGCGGTTTAGAGCACTGGTCGCTCTTCCAGAGTACCTAGGTTTCATTCCCAGCACCCACCTGATGGCTTACAGCCATAATAACTCTAGTTCAAGGGAAACTGATGCCCTCTTCTGGCCTTCTTGGGCACTGCATACAGAAGATGCACAGACATACATTGTAGGCAAAACACAAAAAATAAAAATTTGCCTTTTAAAAAACAAATAATAAATCATTAATAGGTAGTAGACACAGATATTTAGGAAGCGGCCAGGATATCTGGATGCTATGGATGTGAGGTCAGAAGTTCAGTCCTCAGCACCCACTTAAAAAGCTATGTGTGGCTGTGAATGACTGTAGTCTTATCAGGCAGGATTTGCTGGCCAGGCTGCCACACTGAATTGATGAGCTCTGAGTTCAATGAAGGATCCTGTCTAAAATATTAACTGGTGTGCTGTTGAGCAAGGAAGACATCTGATGTCAATATTCTCACTAGTTAGTTAATTATTGAGTTAGTTCGCTAGTGTTTGTCTACTTGACATAGCTAGAATTATCTGAGAAGAGGGAGAAAATGAGAAAACGCTTCTATCAGCCTGGCCTGTAGGTAACTCAGTGGAGCTTCTTCTTGATTACTGATTGATGTGGGAAGGCCCTTGGGGTAGCCCTGAGTGATGTAAGGGAGCAGGCTGAGCAAGCCACGAGGACCAAGCCAAGTGAGAAGGGTTCTTTCATAGTCTCTGCTTCAGGTCCTGCCTCTAAGTTACTGCCTGAGTTTGGTTTCCCTCAAATAATGTCCTGCCACAGGGATATGTAAGCTGAATAAATTCTTTCCTTTTCAAGTTGCTTTTGGTTATGATCTTTATCACAGCAATAAAAAATAAACTAGGAGGAAGTCAGCCTCTGGCCTCTGCGCTTGACACATACATAATGTGTACAACGACCAAACACTTGATGTATGCACACACGCACGCACACACACACACACACACACAGGAGTGTGGCTACCTCTGTACTTCCATGGAGGGAGAAAGACAACCCAGATCAACTTGGTTTTGATAAGAAGTTAAGCCTTAAAGCATTGCTCACCTAATTAAAATTAACTTAGAAGAAAAAAAAACTTAAGGAAGGGGAAGTCATGACAGAAGCAGAAAGATGAACAAAGAACCCAATTAAATAGAATTAATTGCAGCACACATTATAAGGTGGCTAAATAAGTTATCACATGGCATAATATTTAATGTGAATGTCAAAAGTAATTCTTCAAAGAGAAGATATACAAATTACATGGTGGCCTCTCTATAAGCTGAAAATGGGAAATGCCAGGCAGTGATCAAAACTAATTTACGAAGCTTTTTGCCTCCGGTGCTTGGCTACTGGCCAGGGAACACATCCCAAGCTGCTGTTTCAGAGGCTCCCAGCCACAGGACCATTGGCATCCAGTTCTGCTCAACATTTCCCAGCCTGCACAGCGGTTGTTCCTATTTCTTACGGGCTCAGACCCTCTGTTCCTTTTCTTCCTTCAGCCTTCTCTTTTTTCATTGCTTAAATGTATGTGTGGATAAATGGTAATTGAGTAACAATGCCCAGACAGCATAGCCTTTCTCTGGGCTGGGGATAGAGGCGGGGAAATGACTAATAAAGCCTATAGGACATGCATGGTTGCATTTAATTCTTAGTTCAAACCCAAAATTACCCTAACCCCTCCTGACACTGAATAAATAAATTAGTCAGGAACAATAATTAAATTAGAAGAGGCCAGAGAATCATCATGAACTCCATTGAAAATCATCCTGAACTCAGCATCTGGGAAGTGTTTGCTGAGCTGAAAACACGTCTTCTCCAGTCAGGATTGTGGGCACTAAGCCCAAGGTGTGTGTCTGAGAATAAGGCACAAATGGATAGGTTATTAAAAATAGAACATTGTCAGCACAAGGACAGTACGATTCATGCTTCAAACGACAGGCAGAGGCTGTTGACCTAAGGAAGGATGAAATGCAAGGCCACCCAGTGGAACAGCACAGACAAAGCCCAGCAGACTGGATCCTTTCAAAGCTAGTGTGTCGTGCTTTCGGGCTTCTAGGCCTGCTTAATGCAAAACAAACCAGAGGTGCACAGAGAAGAGACAAAGGATGCCTAAAATAACCAGAATACAAAGGAAAAGAAACAGAACGGCAACCTTAGCTGTGGAGGGAAGAGGATCATACACAAAGCATTCTAGACAGAGTATTGTTTCACTGTGGAGAATAACACACACACACACACACACACACACACACACACACACACACTCTCATGCGGCCAGTATAGCAACATTCACAGATGTCTATTAGTGAAAAAGCATAGCATTGAAGGAGAGAAAGAAGAAACAGATATTGGGCTGACAAAATGCCACAGTGAGTAAAGGTGCTTGCTGCCAAGACTGACAACCTGGGAACAGCCCATAGAATCCACAAGAGGGAAGGAGAGAACCAGTTCCCACCAGTTATTCCCTGACCTCCACACATGTGTCATGGTATATAAGCCCATGCGCAGACACACAGGAATGCACAAAATAAATAAATAAAAATATCTTTAGAATATATATTGTCCAAGAAAGTGCAATTCTGTTTTTTAACATCTTTACCATAACTAACACCTGTTTCTGCTGCAGGAGCAGTCCTGTGAGGTGCTTCTCTTTACATATTGGACTCAGCTTCCAAAAGACTAAAAAAATGTTTTCCTCACTCTAGAGTGTGTTAAGACACCTGAAACACAATGGAGACCAGACCATTGATAATAAAACAATTGAACGGGATGTTTGGCAAAGATGGTTCAAAAAGGCGTCATTTTTTTTTGTTGTTGTTTTTTTGTTTTTTGTTTTTTTTTTTAGAATAAATTGCTTCATTTGATTGTAATTAAAGATATAGCATGAAGGTTAGGGAGATGACTTAGTCAATAAAACATTTCCACAACCTGAGTTTGATTCCCAGAACTCACATTAGAACTCACATTAAAAAAAAAAAACTGCACATGAGCTAGAGAGATGGTCCAGCTGTTAAAAGCACTGGTGGCTCTTGCAGAGGACCTGGGTTCTGTTCACAGCACCCACATGGCGGCTCACAACCATCTGTAACTCCAGTATCAGGTAAGCAGAAACCCTCTGGTTCTGGCCTCCATGGGTATCAGACATATACTACATTGAGCTGCATGCAGACACTCATGCATTATATAAAAACCTAAATAAAAAAATGAGAGAGAGAGAGAGAGAGAGAGAGAGAGAGAGAGAGAGAGAGAGAGAGAGA